>CM034079.1:11426492-12116492 GCA_019845555.1 Aristolochia fimbriata
GGATTGGAGAGGATGAAATTGTTTGGACCCAAACCACCTCGGGTTTCTACACGGTCTCCTCCTATAATGTAATAGCTAACCCAAATCCCACCACACCCACTGCCCCAAACACCCAGCAAGATTAGCTTGGACTCTCCCAGCTCCCAACAAAGTCAAACATTTCTTGTGGTTAGTAGCTCATGATAAAATATTGACATGTGATGAGCTAGCCAAAAGGGGGCAAATGATCATTAACTCATTATGCAAATTTTTTATGCAGGAAGAGGAACCAGCAGCCATATCCTGCTACACTGCCCATTCAGCAGGCAAATCTGGTCAACTATCCTGCAAAAGTTCAACATCTCTTTCCCAATGCCCAACACCTATGCACAATTAATCCAATCAACATCCTCTTGACCCTCCCTAAAATAGGAAAAACCCTATGGGAAGCCTCCTTGGCTGCTATTCCTTGGACTATATGGATTGAAAGAAACAAAAGAACCTTTAATAGCACAACTAACACCATCACCATTAACCGACTAGAAAATGCATCCATTCGATAGACCTTCCTTTGGGCCACAACCTTCGGTAGAATGCCCAACCTACCTAGAGCTATATTCAGGAAGCACTGGAGGGTGATCATCCTCTTCCAAACGCACAAACCTCCTACCATGGTAGAATGGACCCCACCACCACCAAACTGGATCAAGTTGAATTTTGATGGATCCTCCAAAGGCAACCCGGGAATTGCCGGTTATGGTGGTATAATAAGAGATCACAATGGCGGCATCATTGTGGTATATTTTAGCCCTCTTGGTTGTGCCACATCTAATGAAGCAAAAGTTAATGCACTACTAGAAGGAATCAAACTATTAAAACCATTTTCAGCAAGGCAAATAATCATTGAAGGTGATTCACTCCTAACTATCAACTGGGCGAAAAGAGCGGCCAACATTTCATGGAAGATCAAGCACATTTTCGTTGAAATAGAAGAAATCTCAGCACATTGGAGTATAACATGGAGCTCAATACCAACATCAGCAAATTCTGAAGCAGATCAACTAACAAGAGAAGGAGCTGAAAGACCTACACAAGCAACTGGACAACAACTACCACTCCACTAGTTGACTATAGATGATAAACTGTACTATCTAGAACGTATTCCTGAATACTTCCAAAGAAACAGCAACATGCTGGCTCATGTAAAAATAAGATTGTCATTTAACAGCAACATGCTAGCACTACTCTGACACATTCTTTATTAAATGGCAATGAAAAACAGAGCATTATTCTCAAAAAAAAAAAAACTCTGACACAGAATATGCCTATAAGGGTAGTGAATAAACACTAGAATAAAATAAAAACTACATCAATCAACTCCTAACACTGAGCTCTATGCATCCATGATATCCAAAGACTGCACACCAAAGGTTACACATCAAATTACCAAACTACCCCTAGTACATTATCTTGAACATTCCCTCTCAAGCAGGAATGTATATATTTAGAAGTCCCGACTTCTTACAAAACTTTTCAAACTCTTTCTTACCCAAGGGTTTTGTAAAGATATCATCAAGCAGATCATTAAAACGTACAAATGGTGTAAGCACTACTCATCAAGCAGATCATACGCTTGCAGTGCAAGCATCACTACAAGTAATAAAAAAAGAGCAGAGTGTTGATCCCACAAGGATAGTGTAGACTAACTACTAAAATTGTGTCCTAATACCAATCAACTTCCTCTTGGCCCCTCCCAAAAATAGATAAAACCCTATGGGAAGCCTCTATGGCTGCTATTCCTTGGACTATATGGATTGAAAGAAACAAAAGAACCTTTAACAGCACAACTAGTACCATAAACCGACTACCAAATGCATCCATTCAGCAGACCTTCCTTTGGGCTACAACCTTTGGTAAAATGCCAAACCTACCTAGAGCTATACTCAGGAAATACTGGCGGGTGATCATCCTCTTCCAAATGCACAAACCTCCTACCATGGTGGAATGGACCCCACCACCACCAAACTGGGCCCAGTTCGCAGAGGCGATTAATGAGATTGTGGGGAGAAAGGAACCTGAAGCCCGTCCCTTGATACAAAATAGTGGAGTTGCGCTAGAAAGGGACAAAAAGGAGAAAGTCGCACGGACCATCGCGATCTCCTTTTCGATGCGCACATGGCGGAAAGGAGTAGAAGATTTGACGAATGCTACAATCTTACAGACGGCTGAAGTAGACGCAAGGAGCGCCATGCAACTCGTGCCCCTGGTTAACCCACTCAGCTACGCCCCTGATATCTCAAGCCTTGGAGATAACAAGTGGCTGATATGGATGAACATCCAGCAAGATAAGCAGAAGTTCGATGATGCCTGGTCCGAGAGCAATAGAGACATCAAGATTCTCCGAAATTGGGAAGAATGCAACATGCAACCGGTAGCAGAGTCATGGCTAGAGATACACGACATACCGCCAGAGCTCTAGAGCGTCGACAACATAGAGCACACCTTCAATCAATTCGGATAACTAATATGTCTGGAAGAAACGACGAGGAACAAGATGAATATGAGTCCGGCGAAAGGCCGCATCCGCTTCCCCTTGCACAGGCCCCTCGGAGGAAATAGAATGATCAAGGTAGAGAACTGGGAATTTCCGATCATCGAAATCTCGACGCAGAGGATACAAATGCCGGAGAAGAAACCGAGTCACCCACCGAGCTACTCACTGAGTCACTCAGACAGCCTGGAGGGTAACTCAGCTGAGGCCTCGCTAGCTGCTTGGAACGTGGGAAATTCAAATTCAAAATTGAAATAAAAAACGGACTCTGGTCAGCAGTCCCATCCGCCTGACAATCCACAGACATTTTGGCCAGATTCAAGGGAAGTTGAGTCACAGAAGCAAGAGAACCAAGGGAAATCGCAACTATAACCGTGCCACCTCCACACTCACCAGTCCTGGACTGCGCCACACCACCCCTACCGATCCCTAAACCTACACCTGACCCTATACCCAACTGCGCCTGCAAGCTCCAGAAAGGAAACATCCCGTTGCGTCTCCTCGAAGCCTCCCCTGACTCAAGCCTCGAGATGCAATCCGAAACTCGGACATGCATTGGACCATCGGACGTTCCCATGCAAGGCACCCAAGAACTAC
This sequence comes from Aristolochia fimbriata, assembly GCA_019845555.1. Classification (NCBI taxonomy): domain Eukaryota; kingdom Viridiplantae; phylum Streptophyta; class Magnoliopsida; order Piperales; family Aristolochiaceae; genus Aristolochia; species Aristolochia fimbriata. The sequence continues at coordinate 11,429,620 of CM034079.1, forward strand.
AACATATTAACCCTGTCTTCTCCCTGGAACAAGGTGAAAACTCCACCCCCACACCCGTGCAAACATACCACAGACGAAGGAGAACCCCAGATCCCCAACCCACGCCAATACACCTCTTCAAAACTCCGCAGCATCCGACAATCACCGCACTAGACAACCAGTCTTCCCCCGGCACCAGCTCTGCAGAGACAACCCCTCCCTCAACCCTTGCCCTCTGTAACATGCCTTCTAGAAACAGAGACCAGCGGTATCTGAGGCCTCGTCCACCCCCTCGCCCACAAACCCACCACGAAAATCCCCCCCAATCCCCAGAACCTCACACGGATTCCTCCTCCCCTCCCTCACCAGTATCACCCCCTCCAACAAGCCTCTCTGATCTTAACTACACATAACAGAAACCGAATCAATATCCACCACCCGAACGCGGTCGCACTCACCACCTCCCGTCACATAAGCGCCAGTCAAATGGATCAAGCCTCCTTGGAGTGGCTCGAAAGTTTGGAGCACCAGTCCCCACAGCTCTCAGAGGATGACAGAGAGCAAATCATTGATTTAGCCCTCGCAATGGAAGATGCGCGGCAAGCAAGCTTGGATAGGAGAATAATGCCACAAAGACTCAGAGGGCGAGGTTGCATTGTCAGACACGGAGTCCACCGACATCCGCCTTCCCCATGAAGCTCATCTCCTGGAACAACAGGGGCTTGGCGGCCCTCAAAAAAGAGCCAACGTAAAGTACTTAAAAATGAAGGTGTTAGTATAACCATCATACAGGAGACAAAACTCAGCCAGATGACTGAAGCAGATGTGCGCAATATCATTAGTTTTCCTGACCCACTATGGAGAACGATTGATGCTATGGGCTCAGCTGGAGTCCTGGTGATACTGAATAGAAATAACGTAAAAGTACTGGAAGACGAGCATGGTGCATACTGCCTCGGTCTCAAGTTACGTGACATAGCCACAAGCAAAGTCTGGTGCATCGGAGGAATCTATGGGCCGTGCACAAATTCTGGAAGAAAGAAATTCTGGGAAGAGTTAGAAAACCTCCTCCACTGCTGGGATGATCCATGGATTATAGCTGGCGATTTCAACGTCATAAGATATCGATGGGAGAATTCTCTGCCGGCAGCCCGCATCCCGCATGCGGCATCACCAGCTAGATGCGATCCTTCAACGACCTAATAGATGCATTCTCCCTCGAAGAAGTCCCAACTGCTGGAAAACGATTCACTTGGTGTAACAATCAGATGAACCCAATTCTGTCCAAACTGGACAGAATCCTAGCAAGCCCAGAATGGTTACGCCTATACCCAGATTGTATAACAAAAGTGCTCAATACGGTGGTATCGGACCACTGGCCGATATTGCTCGACACGAAGGCAGCCGCTTGGGGGAAGAAACCATTCAGGTTTGAAAACCATTGGCTGCGGGAGCCCTTTTTCAAAGAAAGACTGAAGCAGTGGTGGACAGAGGAAGAAGCGGAGGGGCCCCGAGGAAGTATAGTAGCAAGAAAATTGAAGAAGGTCAAAAACAAAATCATCGAATGGGTTAAGGTGGAGAGAATCAAGGTGTCTATCAAAAAGAGGCTGCTGCATATACACATTCGAGGGCTAGACGTGCAAGAGGAAGACAAAGCTCTCTCCCCTAGCGAGACGTCAGACAGGCGAGCATCCTCCACCGCACTGCGCACAATGATATACAACAAAAATACATACACGAAGCAGAGAGCGCGGTTCCGCTGGTTGAAATAGGGATTCAAACACAGCCTTCTTTCATTCAGTTGCCTCCTCCCGAAGGCGATCTAACAGAATTAATTCTCTAATGATCAACGGAGAATTAATTACTGATAGATCGCAGATCACTAATGAAATCACCAGTTTTTTTGCAGAACTCTATAGCGACGACGGGAGATGCAGACCTTGCATTGCGGGACTTCCTTTCCACAAGTTAGAAGAGGAAAAGCACCAGCTGGAGGCCCCCTTCTGTCTGGAGGAAATAGAAAAAGTGGTGCTGCAGATGCCACTCGACTAAGCTCCAAGACCGGATGGCTTCAACAGCGAATTCTTCAGAGCCTTCTAGGAGTTTATGAAGGAAGACATCGTCGGCCTACTGGAGGACTTCCACGAAAACGGCATAAAGCATAAGAGCTTGGGCTCTTCCCTCATAGCCTTGGCACTGAAGAAGGATAGCGTCGAAGACATCCGGGGGTACCGTCCAATAAGCTGATCTTTGGTCTCTACAAAATAATTGCTCAAGTCCTCGCAGCACGACTCAAAAGTGTCTCGCCATCGGTGATTAGCCTCCAGCAGAACGCGTTTGTCCTGAATCGTCAGCTGATGGACTCGGCCATGTTCATACATGAAGCTGTACACTGGTTTAAGCAGAAAGCGAAACCAACGTTAATTTTGAAAATTGACCTCGAAAAAGCCTTTGATCGATTCAACTGGAGATACTTAGGACTGGTAATGAAAGAGATGAATTTCGGTAGCAAATGGTGTTTTTGGATACAATCTTGCCTCTCCTCGGCGCGCTTCTCGGTTCTTATAAACGGAGGCCTATTCGGTTACTTTCCCTGCAGTAGAGGAATCCGACAGGGGGATCCATTATCCCCTCTACTTTTCAATATTGCCGCTGAAGGCATTACTGCCTTCTTCGAACAGCTCATACGTATAGGATGACTCTGCAGCCCCCTCCCGAATGAAGAACGACCCATAGTGCAGTTTGCGGACGACACTGTCATCTTCTGCGAAGGTGACCTGAAACAAGATGCAAATTTGAGGGCTGCACTGCGCCTACTGTAGATCACTTTTGGGCAAAAAATAAACTGGTCGAAGACGAAAGTGATAGGGGTAAATGCTACTCCGAAACTCCTACTAGCAGCAGCAACCAAATTGGAGTGCGAAATAGGAGATTTCCCGACCGTGCATCTGGGCCTACCACTATTCAATGGAAGGATAAATCATAGGCTATGGGACCCAATCATTGAACGACTCCGGAGCAGACTGTCGGCATGGAAAGGGAGACATCTATGCAAAGCTGAAAGGTTAGTCTAGCTAAAATCATGCCTATTTGGCATACCAACCTTCCTACTCTCCTTTCTACATTGCCCGACGTCGACAGCGCTGTAGATGGAATCTATTATGAAGAAATTTTTATGGAGAGGCGCCAGTGAAGACTTCAAATTCCACCTCATTCGATAGACGGAAGTATGCAAGCTAGTAACAGGACTTGGTGTAAGGAACATACGGGACTTCAACAAAGCACTCCTCAAATGGTGCTGGAGACTCAATGAAGGAGATAGAAGCCCCTGGACACAACTGGTGAGCTTGAAACTCCATGCAGCCGAGGAAGACTGGATCCTCGGGCATCACCAACCAAGGCGACTATCACCTATATGGAGGCGCTTGTACAAGTTAATGCTTCGCTTTGTGCAGAACACCAAATTCATCGCTGGAAACGGCAGCTGTATAAATTTCTAGGAGGCAAGATGGTTGGGAGATGCCCCTCCGTGCACAAGATACCCACGTTTGTACTCACTGACGCATACGAAGACAATCACTGTCGCAGGGGTCCTTCAGAACCAGCCCAGAAGAAGCATAAATTGGAGCCGGGTGTTCAGAAGGGAGCTGCACGACCAGGAGGCAATTGACTTGGTGGAACTGGACAACGAAATTTCCAGTACATTCCTGGAAAGTCAGTACGCAGATAGACTGATCTGGACACCGTCGGTAGATGGTACCTTCACTGTGAAATCAGCGTACAGGGTGTTAACAAACAATGTAGCAGCAGAAACAAATCAAGGTTCTTTAGCCTGGTCTTACGAAGGGCCACCAAAAGCGAAGTTCTTCTTATGGACAGCCATACGAAGGAAGATACTCGGGAGAGACAACCTAATTAGGCGAGGAATGACTCTGCAATCTACAGACTGCCCGCTATGCCACTTTGCACCAGAATCCATTGACCACGCACTCTTGCATTGCGCATTTGCATGACGCATATGGATGACCTTCCTCCAGCTATTTGAAGTTCAATTATGTGTGCCGGCGACTACACACGTCATGGTATTACTGTGGAGAGGCATCGTTAAAGGAGCATAAGGAAAGATCATGGCGGAAGTCTCCGCAATCTTAATCCCATGGTGTATCTGGGAAGAGAGAAATAGAACTCTTCCAGAACAACACCAAAACATGGAGTATGGTAGCAAAGAACACAATTACAAAGGTAATCGCTTGGCTCTGTACAAGGAGTTCGCCGACACGAGTGGCAATGTGAGCAGGCAAAAATGGAAAGAGATGGCAGACCTCTCCATTCCGGGAAGGCCGAAGGAGCTCCGGCAGTGGGTGTCTCCCCTAAGGGGTATCCTGAAGCTCTACACCGATGGGTCATCGCTTGGGAATCCAGGAAGGGCGGGGATTGGCGATATCTTTCGTGACCACAAAATGCAACACCTTGTTGACATACTCGGGCCCGATTGGCATCACCGACTCTACCGGAGCAGAAGAGCCGTTTTAGAAGGAATGAAGATCTATAACGCTACCTTTCTAGAACCTATAGAAGTGGAAGGTGACTCGCAGAACGTGATCGATTGGTGCCGTCAGGATAGGAATCCACCATGGAGATTCCTCTTGCATATGCGAGAGATTTGGGAGCTATCTACCAACGTCATAAGCTGGAAGAGAATTCCTAGATCGGCAAACCATTGTGCTGATCAATTGGCAAAAGGAGTTTCCTTACTCAATTTGAATGTGAGAAGCTAATGGTGTAACAAATATGTAGTATCCAAAACAATGTAATATCTGCCTTTAGGCACAAGTAATAAATTCATCAACTTCCTGAAAAAAATAAGAGATCACAATGGCAACATCATTGTGGTATACCCTGGCCCACTTGGTTGTGCCACATCCAATGAAGCAGAAGTTAATGCACTACTAGAAGGAATCAAACTATTAAAACCATTTTCAGCAAGGCAAATAATCATTGAAGGTGATTCACTCCTGACTATCAACTGGGAAAAAAGAGCAGCCAACATTCCATGGAAGATCAAACACATTTTTGATGAAATAAAAGATATCTCTTCACATTGGAGTATAACATGGAGTTCAATACCAAGATCAGCAATCTCTGCAGCAGATCAGCTTGCAAGAGAAGGGGCTGGAAGACCTACACAAGCAATTGGACAACAACTGCCACTCCACTAGTTGACTATAGATGATAAACTGTACTGTAGAGCTTACTTATGAACACTTCCAAAGAAGCAGCAATATGCTAGCTGATGTAAAAGGAAATTGTAACATTCTTTATTAAATGGCAATGAAAAACAGAGCATTATTCTCAAAAAAAAAAATATTCATCTCTAACCAATTGAAAATAGGATAAGAGAAAATAACAAAAAAACATACACTAACTACAACCAGGACAGGATAATTTAACGATTATTCTTAAGATAGACGTAGAGGTGTGATTTGACATCCCCATGCTCAATATCAAACTTTGTTACGATTCTAATCAGTAACAACAAAGGGATAAAGAGAAATTAGGGTTTACAAGGGGAAATAAGAGGAAGAAGAGAGAAAGAGAAGAGAAGAGGGAAAGAGATTCGGGTTTGTTTAATAATTCTGGCCTAATCGGTCCAAGGGGGAGACCTCTTATTTATAATAAACCGAAAGATACATAATTTCTAGCTAGTCCATTCCAACATGGACATATAAATAAATCCCTAAAGGCTGATAGATAAGAATAAAATCCCTAGACTAAGAAACCCATCATGAGGCCCACTAAAGGCCCATAATCCTAATTAATGCTTGTTTTAGATTAGATGAGAAGCTAATTACATTACGAGGGGACACTCTCACAATGGAAGCCAAGAGTTGAACCCCTTCTTTAGCTAAACTATCCGCCAAAGAGTTGGCGAATTTAGAAATACAATGCTACTCATGAAAATGTGGAAGTTAGGTGGAAGATTTCTTTAAAGATATAAAGGAATCGCCATGGAGGTGCGGAGGTTTGTTTGCACCATCCAATTACATTACTTGTATCACCTTCAACCACTAAGATACTGGAGAAATGCAACCTCAGTCAAAGTGGAATCACATTCCCCAATAGTCCAACATATGACATCAGGATCTCTCCATCCGAATTTCTGAAGACACCACCATACACTGCCAGTGGTTGCCAAGTGATGAGCCATCAAAATTGACTTTAATCAGTGTTAGTTCATTTATTAAAACACATATTCTGTGACATGAGATGAGCTATCTAAGAGGGAGTAAATGATCATTGACTCATGCAAATAATGTGGGCAAGAAGAAGAGAATAGAATTCATATATTACTACACTGCTGCTTCAGCCAAGAGCTTTGGTCCTCAATAGTACAAGACATCAACATTTCCTTCTCCATGCCCAATTTCTATGCTCAACTGATACCATCAAGCTCAACAGGCCACTTCCCAAGATGGGCAAAACCTTATGGAAAACATCATTGGCTGCTATACCCTTGTCAATATAGAATGAAGGAAATAACAAGACATTCAACAACAAAAGCAACACAACTTGGAAGCTTACTACCATGGCCATACAAAATACTTTTTCCTATGGGTTGAAACCTTTAGCACAACGCCTCCTCTTCCCAGAGCTGTACTCAAAAAACATTGGAAAGTGATAATCTATTTTAAAGTACATAAACCAGCAACCTTGGTCGAATGGACCCCACCACCAGTAGGCTGGATCAAAAAAAATTTTGATGGACCATCCAAAGGCAACCCGAGACAAGCTGGTTATGGAGGAATAATAAGAGATCACTATGGACAAGTACAGGTTGCCAAGTTCCTAGATGTCCTAGGTACTGAGTTTGATGCTTTGTCAGCCCAAATCCTAGCAGATGATGATATTCCCACACTGTCCAAGGCATTCACCCACGTCCTACATGAAGAGGTTGTGGGTTTCAAAAAATGGCAGTAAGGACAGGAACGAGAATGAAGGTTCAACTATGTATATTCAGTCTATAGCAACTTGATCTGATACTGCTAGCGGTCGAGGTGGTGAGTATCGAGGACAAGATCAAGAAACTACTGGTAAAGGTAGATGTCGAAGTGATCGTAAGTGTTCATTGTAGACACACTAACCATATGTTTGATAAATGCTGGGAGAAGTTTAGAAAGCTAGCATGGGCCAATGTTGGTTATTCTGGAGAATCTGATTCAACAATTCAACAAACTCGTGTCATTTTTCACCGAGGATTCTCGTATACTTTCCCCTAGGATATTTAGGCTCCACCACAAAGGAGATCATGGTTTTGTAGTATTGCCTAAGGATTAGTAATAGTAGCACTATAGGGCCTGTACTCATTGAAGGAGATTCTTTTTTTTTTTCAAACGGCGAATACAACAGGTTACCTCCCACAACTAACTATTCCCAATGCTGTATAGGAGATCTGAACCCAAGACCTCCCACAGCTAACCATCCCCATGAGACCGCCTGAGCTATTGCTCAGGGCTCATTGAAGGAGATTCTAAATCAGCAATTATCTGGGATGATGGAAAGGCTGATCCACAATAGAGATACAAGCATATTTTGAGAGATATCTGAATTATCACATGTAATGTGATTGCAATTGAATAGCCAGATCAGCCAACTCTGCAGCTGATTCCCTTGCCAAAGAAGGGGTATCCAATCAACAACTCGTTGGGAAACACTTCTTTAACGGCCAATGATTGTACTAAATTTTATCAATGGAATTGAATGTTTTATCACTTTCTCAAGAAAAGGTACAGGACAGGGTTGTTTTGTGTCCTGATCTAAAAAAATTACGAATTCATGTGAGCTCTTGCTGAACTATCGAATTATCACATGTAATGTGATTGCAATTGAATAGCCAGATCAGCCAACTCTGCAGCTGATTCCCTTGCCAAAGAAGGGGTATCCAGTCAACAACTTGTTGGGAAACACTTCTTTAACGGCCAATGATTGTACTAAATTTTATCAATGGAATTGAATGTTTTATCACTTTCTCAAGAAAAGGTACAGGACAGGGTTGTTTTGTGCCCTGATCTAAAAAAATTACGAATTCATGTGAGCTCTTGCTGCACTATCGAAGCTGGTTTAAGATTCTGGTTTTCAAAACTGAACCACCGTATTGTACATCCAAATCTGCACCCTTCTAAAAGAATACTTGCATGCCTTACACCCTGATCTGAACCATTCTAACATAATCACCTGTATGCTTGCAAGTATTAGATACTTCATTCCCTATACCCCTTGCATCAATTGTACTTAAAAATCTGCAGAATAATATTTTTCATTTTTTTCAGGACTAAAACAATAGAAAGATTCATATGACTTACTTCAAGATATTCATCCATCCCATACTTAGAACCTTCCCGCCCAAGACCCGATTGTTTTACCCCTCCAAATGGAGCAACCTAAAAAGAGAAAAAAATCACAAATTATTTGGAATCCTTCTTCCATGTTGAATATAAGTATTTGCAATCACATACCTCTGTAGAGATCACTCCTTCATTAACACCAACTAATCCATACTCAAGGGCTTCCATTACACGCCATGAACATGATATATTTGTCGTGAACACATAAGCAGCTAGACCTGTAAAGAAAAAATCAAAAACAAAAATGCAAAAAGCAAAATGACGAAAAACCAAATAGTTACACTGCTAAAGCACTCAAATAGGTGTCACAAGAGATGTAGGGCAAGGCTAGAGGTAGGAGCAGGGAAGAGCGTGGGCAGGGGAAGAAGCATGGGCAGGAGTAGGAACAGGGGCGGGAGCGTTGAAGTGTGGGCAGGAGTGTGGGCAGGAGTGTGGGCAGGAGCGTGGGCAGGATTTTGGGCATGAGTGCGGGCAGGATTTTGGGTAGGAGCATTGGCAGGAGTTTGGGTAGGAGCATGGGCAGGAGTTTGGGTAGGAGCATGGGCAGGAGTTTGGGTAGGAGCGTGGGCAGGAGTTTGGGTAGGAGCGTGGGCAGGAGTTTGGGCAGGAGTTTGGGCAGGAGCGTGGGCAGGAGTTTGGGTAGGGCGTGGGCAGGAGTTTGGGCAGGAGCGTGGGCAGGAGTTTGGGTAGGGAGGCGTGGGCAGCCGCATGTGGGCAGGGCAAGGCGTGGCAGAAGCATGAATAGCAGCTTGAGGTGAGAGGAGGGTGGATGAGTAGGCAGTAGTGAGCCGGGGTGAGCGGGGGTGAGTGGGGGGTGTAAATGGGCTGCAGCATGGGCAAGAATTGGAAGGGGGGAGAGGGGGGGGGCAAAGAGAGGATGGGATGGGAGGAGAGGGAGAGTTGCTTTTTGATGTCTACATTTCTTTATGTTCTGTCTACTTGTTCTAGATCGCCAACTTTGTAATTTGACTTGCTCTAGTTAGTTGTGAACAAAAAACAAAGTGAGTCATGCGGTTATGAGGATTTGTTGTTCACGTAGGACATGAAGATATCTAAGATCTTAAACCTGTAGTAGAAATTTTTTTTTTTTGAAATGGCAAATAGGAGCTGAGAGGATCCAAACCCAAGACCTCCCACAGTATGACTCCTTATGGGACCACTGAGCTACTGCCCAAGTTCCCTGTACTAGACATATTTTATGTAATAGAAGGGACAAAGTGTCCCACACTTTTTCAATGAGCTTAGAGGGATCCTCTAATGTCAATTGACCTTACTACCATCCAAATGTAAGGAGAATAATTGGATGTTGCTCACTTCGTGGAGGGATCTTGGGCCCGAGTTTATTTAGTATATATTCGGATTGTAGCAGTTGGAGGAAATGTTACACAAGCATGTATACATCCAGATCAATAGTTACAATCACTGGAGTCCACTAAAACACTTGCTGCAATTAGTAGCATATAGTTTTAATCTTCCGCCTCTCAAGGACAACATTGCAGCCTAGTTGTCATGCTGTTGGATCAAACAAAGCACAAAACAAAGTCAAAACAACGCTCGGTCTAACTCCCAACTCCGCTTGGTTGCTAGTAAGTCTTCCCAATGAGGTTTAAGCTCAAGAGAGCTTAGTTTTAAGATGCTAAGTGCTTTGAAAGAAGGGGCACAAATTTGAGGAAACCAACTCTATTGCTTTAGAAAGTGAAATGAGTGTACAAGCTATGTACATAGGCCTTGGACAACCTCCTACCCTAGCTTACATGTGGTGGGGAATGGTCCTCCCCCCCCTCTCATGCATGGCAAATTCAAACCCTTTTGAATGACCTTTTTTTTTTTTTTGAAATTAATCAAAGAGTGACCAGGGTCCTATTACAAGTTGTTGTCTCTGTGTTCCTTCTTTTGCTAACTTATCTGCTAATGAATTAGCAGATCTAGGGACTTTGGACCACGCTATCCTTCACTCCATAGTAATGTCTGAGATCTCATCGTATAGGCATTTGAGTCGCCAAGGAGGCTTATATGATCGACTGACCCATCTTACAACCTGTTCTGAGTCACCTTCGATTACAATGTTGTTTGGTTGCAGCTCATGAAAGGCTTTGATACCAGTGCGTAGAGCCCTGGACTCTGCTTCATTGGATGTACAGTGCTCTAAGGGCCCAAAGAAAGCTAAGAGGATCTCCCCAACCTCATTTCTGAAAACCCCTCCAACCCCGCCTAGGCCTAGGTTTCCTAAAGATGAACCATCAAAATTGAGTTTTACCCACCCTGCAGGTGGTGGGCTCCATTCTGCATTTTTTGGGGCCTTATGTACTTTCAGCTTTATTTCGTAGTAAATTCTTGATTACATCACTTGTAGATTACATCAGGGGGGTACTCTCACTCCCACTAAAGGTTAATGAGACTCCCTCTTTTGCTAAAGGATCAGCACTCTGATTTGCTGATCGCATTACATGTTTCCAAGATATAACAAGGCTACCTAGGGACCAAATTTCTCTAAGCAACGATAGCAATCTCCATGGTGGGTGTTTCTACCTTTGGCACCAACGTATGACATTGCGCAAGTCACGTTCCACTTCAAGTGGTAGCATAAATTTGTCTTTGTATATGCGTAGACCCTCCAATACTGCCAGTACCTCCGCCTCCGTAGAGTGTTTTATCCCAATTGGTCCGTAATATGATAACAAGAGGGTCTTTCTAAACAAAAGTTCAGATTGGAAGCACCTACTAAAAAACATCATCACCAGGGTGATAGAATGGCTGCGAACTAGAAAGGAATTCGCTGGAATTAGTGGAAGTCAATTGAGGTCAAACTGGAGCCAAACGGCATTACTCTCCACGCCACGGAAGACAAAGCCAAATCAGGAATGGCAGGTCCCACGACCAGGAAGGATCAAACTAAACACTGACGGATCTTCCATGGGAAATCCGGGACCTGCGGGAATTGGCGGTCTATTTCGTGATCACAGCGAAAACATCTTGTTGACATATTGTGGTCCGATTGGGATAGCTGACTCCACTGAAGCTGAAACCAGAGCAATCCTTGAGGGTATCCGGTTATTTCGTAGCCACCTCACGGGATGCTGGAAATATAGGGGGATTCTCAGAATGTCATACATTGGTGCAAACGTCAAAAGGACCCCCCTGGAGGCTTATCTCCCAATTCCGGGAAAACTGGGCGAATAGTACAGCAGTACTCAGTTGGAATAGGGTCCCAAGATCGGCTAACTCTAGTGCCGATGCATTAGCCAAAGAAGGAGTGTCACAATTAAGCTTCTGAGTGAGGAATTGAATATGTAATTGCTACGAAATACTTGCCAATGTAATCATCTTTTCAAAGCAATAAAATCACAATTTCCTCAAAAAAAAAATGTTACCATTGCAGTCTCTAAGTCTCTAAAGAGGCCTCCAAAACCAGCAGGCCTAGGGTTCCCAAGGAAGGAACCATCAATGTTGAGTTTAATAGCCCCTTCCGCTGGTGGGGTCCATTGGGATGGTTGTTGGATACGGCATCCAGTGGATTGGATCGCAATTGAGCTCTAATTCTGGTGCAAGACATCTCCTCTAGTGTCTATAAATCCTTAGTAGAGTTGAGCCACTCTATCACCCTGTTTAGTACATTCATTGACACCACCGTCCAATCCCGCCTCTTCCCCTAAAAGATTCTAGTGTTTCTCTCTTCCCATAATCTGCAGGGGATCATCGTTGCACATATTTCTGCCATGATAATGTCTTTCCTGCCTCCCGGAATGCTTCTCCATTGCACCATCATTTGTTGTATCGTCTTCGGTATGCAAAAATCCACTTCAAATAGGCTAAAAAAAGTAGACCATACCTTCCAGGCAAAGAAATAGTGCAATACGAGATGCTCTATCGATTCAGGTTTTGAGTCGCAGAAGGGGCAGCTTGTTGATGATAATGACATTCTGCGCGCGTCAGGGTCATGTTATGAAGGGCTGTCCAGAGAAAGAATTTTGCTCTTGGTAGCTCTTGGTATTTCCATGCCAGTCTAGCTTGGTGTATTGCAGCTCTCCCCGTTACCGCCCTGAAGGCCGACTTCACTGTGAATTCCCCGTCTGTAGAGGATATCCATAAAAACCTATCATCATATTGCCTGTCCAGATAAGTTGATGCCAGAAAGCTGTCCAGAGCTGCGAGGTCCACAACTTCCTGGTCCTGAAGTTCCCTTCTAAAAAGCCGAGACTAGTCAATTTGAGACCTGTCTTTGTCCTGTAGTACCTCCTCTAGCGTTATGTTCTTATTCCTGGCCAAGCTGAATAACGCAGGGAACTGCTGACATAGAGGTGAGGTCTCTGCCCATTTCTTTAGCCAGAAAGTTGTGCGATGACCATTCCCAAGAAATAGCTTCACGTTCTATCGGAACGTATGCACCAACTTGTAAAGTCTTCGCCATATAGGTGATAGCCAAAAGCACTATGATGTTTTCCAAGCAAGCGGATGGGGTTGCATTCAAAAGCCTATAATCTAGCCAAAAGTGTCATGTTTCACCAAGTGTTGTCAACTCAACAAGATTGTGTGCTCGCACATCTTCTTGCAAGCCTGCCTGAATATGGTCAAGGAGGGAGGTACTGACTTTGTGTAAGTGCAACGACCACTTCACTTTGAATGGCTGGTAGGTCTACTTTGTAGCTAAGTGCATCGATCACATTGTTGGTCTTTCCGGATTTGTACTCGAGCTCGAAATCAAACTCTACCAAGAAGTCTTGCCATCGTGCTTGCTTTGGACTCAACTTCTGTTTGCTTGAGGCAACCTCTTCATTAAATGTTTCTAGATATTCTCAGCTTTTTTTTTTGAAAATGTTATATTCTCAGCTTTATCATGTAACAAAACAAAGAACTGTACTATTTCATAGAATGTAAAAACATATTGTAACATTCTTTATTCATGAAAACAGGGATCACTAATCTCAAAATTTTTTTTAAAAAAAACTACACTATTACGCATTAATCTGAACCTGCATTGGTGTCATTAGCAATTTTTATAGCTTCTTCCTCCGTCTTAAAACGCAGCAATGGTGCAACTGGTCCAAATGCTTCTTCCCTGCATTTATGAACAGAATCAAGAAACGAGGCAAGAACAAGTGTAAATTTTGTACTGCAAAAATTCCACAACCTACAAAACTTTTTTTTACAAATAGTGAAAAATGTTCATTCATATCCATTGTTTGATATTTCTAGATTGAAGTTATAAAGCATCAACTTTTATTAAGCAAGTCGGCTAGTCTTTTTTTTTTTTTTTTTTTTTTTGGAAATAGTGATATTTATATTGCTGTAGAAAAGAATTACAAGCATGTTGCAGCAGCTGCTGCCTAGTTTACATCATATATATGGATTACAAAGGCATAGATAGCTCAATAGTTAATTCAGTCTTGTGCACTCCTTCCTTGGCTAGCTCATCAGCCAGGGAATTGGCTGATTGTGGGATCTTAGACCATGTTATCTGCCATTCAGTAAGCAGGAATTGCAGCTTGTCAAGTATATGCTTCAATCTCCATGGAGGTGCTGTAGATTGCTTAGCCCATTAAAGTACTAGCTTGGAATCTCCTACAATGATAAAAGGTCCAGCAGGTAGCTGCCTAAGTTGCCTTATGCCCTCCAATAACGCACATGCTTCTGCATTATTAGAAGTCGGCTAGTCATTTTAGATATGGCATTTTTTTTAAAAGGCGCTATGATTTCATTAAAATCAATTAAGTACAATTCACACCATAATGGATGTCGGTAACAACAAGGTGTTGCAAGCAGGGTTGCATATACCAAAAAACCGACACGTATTGGACGTATTGGGATACATCTCGGCCCATATCGGCCGAGTAACACAAAATACAAGGCTATAGGCCGATATAGAAATAAAACAATTCAAAAAAATCTAAAATATTTCTGATGTTACTTTTCATTAAAAAACCTAAATAATAAACTAAATCTCTAAATAGACCTATTTATTTATATGCTGAATATAAAATATTAGATGATCAAAACTTTAAAAAAAAAATCATAAAATTTTGAAGTAAATGTTATATGGTATAATTGATGGTTGCGTATATACAACAGTAAACTTTGATGATTATAAAAGATTTGAGAGAAAAATGTAAAATATACTTTGACATAGAAGACATAAGTGTTGACGTTCGAGTGTCAATTATCCTCCATAGAGTAATGAAAATAGGTAAAAGTACTGGGGAAATGCGTGAAATTAACTCAATTCCACTCTCTCAAAATTTCATTTTAAAATTCCTTATAATTTGAAAGATATAAGTCTTTAAAGAAAACTTTAGTGTATCGACCGATATAGGGGTTTGACTTGTAACGGTTACCCCAAAATCTGATATGGGCTACCATGGTTGCAAGGACACCATTTCTAGCAAGGGGCCCAGCCTCTGTGTTGGCATCTCTAGACACACGAAACCAAGTTATATTTAAAGAACTAATGACATCTTCAACTTCCCTATGTACATGCACAAAGTCTCCAAGGTAGCCTGCCTTGATCCCCATGAAACAACTGTTTTAGAATCTCCTTCAATTTAGACATTCTAAATCCTTTTGCTTTGAAAATCCATATCCATTTAGCTGTGCCATGGTTTCTGTAGTAATGGAACCAGAATATGTAATGATGGTTCTTCCCTAGTAATCTCTAAATATACCTCTACAACCTGCAGGACCTGGATTTCCTTGTGAGCCATTGATTTTCGTCTCAAAGGTGGTTTCAACTTGGGTTTGTAGGATTTCCCAGATCTTGCATTCATGTCCCATGCTATACTAAGTTGAGCACCTTTCACTTCCATGAACTCAAGGGTGTACAACCATCGAATAATTATGTTTTCTGCACTAGTGGTGGTTTCCTCCCTCGGTTTACTTCTCATTTGTTTTTTAGGCAAATGCTTTGATTTTATTGATAAGATGAGAGAATCAGTTTACATAAGGTGGGGTTACCTTCACCGAAGGTGATAATAGGTGAGCCCCTTCTCTGACTAGAGTATCCACCAAAGAGTTGGCAGATCTAGGAATACAAGACCACTCATGAACACATGTAGAAAATAAGTGAAATTTCTAGAAACAAGTAAATAAATCTCCAAGAGGGTGCTGTATTGTGTGCATCACCCATTTACATTCCATGAGTCTCCCTCAACCGCTAATACACCAGTAAAATGAGAGTGGGATCATCTGAGAGAATGCCCTCTTCTTGCCAAGACCTCTCTAGTGAGGACCCTTCCATGAAGTACACACCAAAAGGAAAATTGTACCTTGGGAGGTGCCAACAGAAACCAAGCATGCCTGCTATGGTTGAAGACATAAGTGTGCAACAGGAAGGAATTATAGATAGAAGCAACCAAAAAGTCTCCATCCGTATATAGTGTCCATATCAGATTATCTGGTTTGCTGTCATCTCTGAAGAAACTCCTGAGTAGTAAGTCCAATGATCTCAAACCAATGGCCTCATCTTTCATTTCTCTCCTAAACACCAAGCACCAATCCATATTGGTTGGCTGATTACCCACAAGTATATCCCTCACTAAGCTATAGGGGAGCAAGATTGGTGTGGCTAATTCTCATTGGATCAGGGATGAGCAAGGGTCTTCCCAAAAGGACTGAGTTATTTGAAGTGTTGAAAGATGTATCTCCAAATCATAGAGAGCCACCAGGAGATTTGCATCCCAATATCCACAAACTATCATCCACTCAAACTTCTTTGGCATACATAGCTGGACCCCAAACTTCCTTAAGAAACATGTCCAAATTAGATAGCTTACTTTGCAATGTAGTAAAGGATGATCACCCATTTCTTCTTCTTCATTACACAGTTTGAACACAGAGTCGATGTGTTACGGCTAGCAGTAAAGGATCGTGTCTCTGGGCAGCTTGCAGAGGAGGTTGAGAAGAACTCCCCCTTATTGGGGTTCCTTGGTCGACCTGTCCTGATTAAAATCAGGCTCTTGAAAGGGAAGCCTGAAACCTTGGGACTCATTTAGGAGAGAGAACCCAATCTCAGTTACTGTAGATAATTTTTGTCTCCCTTATTTTATTGTATTCTCCCCTTAAATAGGGATTCTTGTTACAGGGGTATTTTTGGAAATTGTAAAAGACAATACAGTACGTAACCCCCCTTGAAGCAAAATACTTCCTATTTTACCCTTGACATACATATATGCATCAGGCCTCCTCATCTTCTTTGGTATTAACTTCCTTTGTGGGCCCGGCCTTTCATAGACCTTGCCTATGAATGCATCTGTAACACAATGACTACTTGTCCTCTCTACGCAAGTTGATCACACATAAATTTTTTTCCATTTGGAGCAGTCCATATGAATTGCTTCACTTTTGGCAGGGGCAATCAGACTCCAAGCGCACATAGCCCCGTCTGAAGTGGGGGGAGCAGCCGGTCAAGAGATGGCAAAAAAGGATTCCACTGTAAATTTTCCATCAGCTCTTGGCACCCAAATAATTTCATCTGCAGCCTCACTAGGTCTGAAATACTCGTCCAAAGTCTTAAGTAACCCCATTAGTTCTCTGATCTCATCTTCCTTAAAGGCTCTTCTCAATTGCACATTCCTTCTATTCTCCAAGTTGCTGCCCAGTACTTGTTCCGCCAGAAAGCTTTTGTTTGCTGCGAGTTGGTATAGCAAAGGGAAAGTTAAAGTTTGGGAGAGAGGTTGGTTGCCATTCCAGATGCCATGCCAAGAGCATACTTTTGTGCCCTTTCTAACATTTTTTTTTTAAAACAGAGAATTTTATTGCATTTCAGAAGAAATTACAATCATGAAAACATAGAGTACATAGGTTACATTGTTCTTGAAAAAAGCATGAGTACAGGTTGAATATCAAAACCCTCATTTAACCACGAGGACTCAAAACCTTAAGGGGAGAGGGGCCCTGGACTCTGGTTGCGTTTCCAATAGAATTGGAATGTGATCCAACACGATCCATGGGAGAATTCTCCCCATTGAACCCCTAAAGATATCCAACCACTTTTGGTTAACCAAAATGCAATTTAGTCTTGCTAGAATTGGAGGGCACTCCTGTTGGACGATGTCAATTCTCCTCCTGATAGACCAGATCAAGAGTCGGATCAAAAGTTCATCCAAGATAAATCCTCAAATCTTCTCACTGCCGATGTTATTTGGTTCCTTCCACTTTTTTTTCACTGCTGTATCACGCCAAGCTGAAATCCCCTCCCAGTACACAAGGCAAGTCCTACTGCAGAAGGATGTCAGAAAGATACATAACTCTAGGTAAGTCCCACAGCTGAAGGATGCCCGAGAGATCCTCCCGTAACTCCTGACATAATGAACCATCTGCCGGGCAGTAAATCCAGGGAGCTGCCCAAATTTGATGTGTGACTTGCACCTCCTTAAGCAGTCGTTTTCCTTTCATATAACTGTTGTAATCTTAATAACCACTGTTTTCCAAATTGCTGCTTTTCCTAAACAAGCACTGGTTTTTAATAAGATCAGCTTTGTTATCACATTTGCTAGATGGGTAATATCTGTAACCTACGTGAGCTAAAAGATAAGCTAAAAGTGCACTTCATTTTAATTAGGAATATCATAAGTAGCTTCTGTAGCTGCAAAAACAGTGATAGATGCAACAATATCATTAGCTTTTTGTCAAAGAATGATAAATAGGTAGATAAGATTTGGCACAGTTAATTGTAAAAGTATTTAATACACCACACATACAACCTCATGTATTACCTTGATATTCGCATGTTGTTGTTAACATCAGTGAGTACTGTTGGCTCAAAAAATGTCATTCCAAGATTGTGCTTCTTACCCCCAAGTGTCACTTTTGCTCCCTTCATACAGAAATTGAATATAATAAAAACAAAGAAAAAACTGAAGTTCAGAAAAAAGCTTCATATTTCTTGGAATTTAAAAAATATAAAAATTGCCAATTCACAAAAGAAGCAAAAATTTAATAGGACGTTCAATGCAATGCACATTTTATGTGAACCTGGGTTGGCCTCATCCTGTTTGAAGTTCAAATGGAATGAAAAATTCCATGCCTATGATGGTGTTACATTGAACCTGCTCGTTAGAGGTGAAACTAACATGGCTTTGAAGAATTTGAAGCAGAGAAGCAAGACAAGGGAGGGAGGGAGGGATAGAGGGAGCAAATGAGAGAGAGCAAATGAGAGACCAAATGAGAGAGAGCAAATGAGAGAGCAAATGAGAGAGAGAGAGAGAAAGAGAGAGAGAACAAATGAGAGAGCAAATGAGAGAGCAGTCGAGAGAGAAAATGAGAGACCAAATGACAGAGAGCAAATGAGAGAGCAAATGAGAGAGTCCAAACGAGCGCGAGAGCAAATGAGAGAGAGCAAATGAGAGAGAGCAACTAAGAGAGCAAATGAGAGAGAGAGAGTAAAATGAGAGATAAATGAGAGAAATGAGAGTGAGAGATAAAATGAGAGCGAAAAACTCAAAATGTGAGAGAAAATGACCTAAATAGAAAACAAGAAAATGAAATATATAAAAAAATGAGAGAAATGAAAATCAGATATAATAACGAAATCAAATAAATATAACCTAAAGATTGTATAAATAACAAATATATATATATCAATCAGATTAACAAATAAAATGAGATATCAAATAGATAAAATAGAGATCAAGATAGAAACAAATGAAGAGATAAATATAGACAACAAATATAGAAAAGAAACAAATAATGAGAAAACAAAATAGATAATCAAATATAGAAAAATGAGAAAATAGATTCAATAAAACAAATCAAAAATAGAATCAATAGATAAAAAATAAGAATAAAAAAAAGAAACATCTCGTAACAAATAAAAAACAAATATAAGAAGCATCAAATAGAAGAGTCATCGAATATAAATAGAAACTCATCATCAACAAAATGAGTCATCTAAATAAAATCAAATAAGAAAATCTATCGAAATTAAATATATATATATATATATATATATGAAAACCATCGAGAAGGAAAACAAGTCATATCGAAAATAAAAAAAAAAATCAAAGAAATAAAGAGAAAAATGAAATCATCGAAATATCATCGAAGAAGAAAAAAGACATCATCGAATATAAATATCGAAATATATATATATATATAAAAAAACCATCGATTGAAAAACGAGAAGTATATATATATAAAAATATATATATATCGATATATATATGTTGATGAACCGAAACATAAAGACAAAAAGGAGATCAAACTCATATAATATATTAAAAAAATATATATATATATATATATAAATAAGGAAAACCGAAATATATATTCGAAGAACCATTATATATTATATATATCATCAAAGAAAGACAAAATGATCGATAAGAGACAAACCCATATAAAACGAGAGAAAAGAAGAAGAAATATTTATATATCATCAAGAGAGAAAATTAATCAAAACGAGCAAAATAATATATATCATCGAAGAAAACAAAACGAGAGACAAACGAGAGAAACGTGAGAAAACAAAGGGAAACAGAGAGAGGAAACATCTGAAGGAAAAGATGAAGAAACTCATCGAAAAGAGAGAGATGTTCTATATCGAAAATATATACAAACGAGCTCATCAAAGAAAGAAATAGAAGAGCTCATCGAGAGACAAACCAGAAAGAGCAAAAAATTAAAGAGAAGAAATAAGATAAACCAAAGAATAAATGAGAGAAAAAAAAGAAATAAAATGAAAAATAAAAATAAGAGAGCAAAAGAGAGCAAATGAGAGAGCAAATGAGAGAGCAAATGAGAGAGCAAATGAGAGAGCAAATGAGAGAGCAAATGAGAGAGAAAATGAGAGAGAGAGAGAGCAAATGAGAGAGAGAGAGAGAGAGCAAATGAGAGTGAGGGCAAATGAGAGAGAACTTAAAAAAAAAACTGCCAAACACTTTAGATTAAGGGAAAATGCCAACCTTAAACCTAATTATATTACTTAAGTGAAAAGAACATGGTTGGACCAAAATTCACTTACACATCATCTCATAACTAACTCCATATACAGATCAACTCATTACTAAGTGCATATTGTTTTTTTTAGGAAATCTTTGCTTTCATTGATAAAATGAAAGATCTATTACATCAAGATACAAATGGGGCTGACATCCTCATCGTAGGTGAGGATAGGCTCACTCCCTCATTAGCTAAAAAGTGCCACAAAATTGGCATATCTAGGAATACATAACTAGTCATTAACACATGATAAAGCTAGAAAGTGAATCTCTCATACAGAAACCTCCATGGGGGTGCTGATATTTGCCTCCACCAGCCGATTTCATTTTTGGAATCTCCTTCCACTATCAACTCTTCACTTAGGTGCTCATGCAAACATCTAAGGCCATGCAACACTATGTGGACTTCTGCTGAGGTAGAATCATCCTTTCCAAGCGTAGCTGCTTCAGATAAAATGAAGTTTCCCCCCTCATTTCTTTTTTTTGAAAATGTTGATGTCTTTTTATTGATAAAATATAGTAATATTACAAAGCAAATTACAAGGCTTTCAAGGTCCTTTTGAAATTAATCAAAGAGTGACCAGGGTCCTATTACAAGTTGTTGTCTTTGTGTTCCTTCTTTTGCTAACTTATCTGCTAATGAATTAGCAAATCTAGGGACTTTGGACCACGCTATCCTCCACTCCACAGTAATGACTGAGATCGCATCGTATAGGCATTTGAGTCGCCATGGAGGCTTAGATGATCGGCTGGCCCATCTTACAACCAGTTCTGAGTCACCTTCGATTACAATGTTGTTTGGTTGCAGCTCATGAAAGGCTTTGATACCAGTGAGTAGAGCCCTGGACTCTGCTTCATTGGATGTACAACGTTTGCAAATGATTTATGATAACCCCACCATAGCCTGCTGGTCAGGGTTTCCAAATGATGAACCATCAAAGTTAAATTTAGCTTTCCCCATAGGAGGGGGAATCCACTCTGCTATCAGGGGAGGCGTCCCAATGGTGTATGATGTTGCACCTTCCCGCCAAGCCGACCTGGTTGCAGCTCTATCATGTCTGCCAAGTTGCCCATGCATGCTCAACCATTGGATCAGCCTGTTCTGCATCATAGTAGCCACATCTCGCCACTGTCTGGTCTCATTTTGGAAGACCCTCCTATTCCTCTCCTCCCAAACAGGCCATACTAGGTATGGTATGAATGATTTCCAGAGCCTCTTGCCTATAGGGGAGAGATGGCCTCGTACAAATTCCATTATGTCCCCAATGTGTTAGGCATCTCCCATGAGAAGCCAAAGAGCTCTACAAACCACAACCATATATTCCAAGTGAACGGGAAATGAAGAAGGATATGGGGTAAAGTCTCGGCTAACTGCATATTATTCAGAATTCCATTACTATTAAAAAAATAATGAAAGATAAAAAAACTCTCTTTAGCTCAGAATCAAACTGAAACTTGGACCACAGTAACTTAATTGTGCTATTAACTTAACGAAACTAAATCACATCATACCTTTCATTCAAGGAAAACAAAACAATTAGAATTGCCTAAAGTGTGCCATCGACGCCAACTTCAAACCATTATCAAAATAAATTGCAAATAAAAATAAAAAAGAAATTTTAGAAATGATATCGTGACTCAGGGGGAAAGGTTGACCCTTCCCCCTTCCTCAAATGTACAGGGGATGATGCCGCGACGAGGAAACTTCCGGCAAGCGGCTGCGGCGGCAGCGCGATGATGACAACAGATGGCGGCAAATGACGGTGACAAATGATGACGTGGCATGACGATGACAACGACGATGGCGGCGACGATGGCAACGACGATGGCAGTGACGATGACAACGACGATGGCAAATGACGATGTAACCAGCGGCAACAATGACAACAATGACAAATGACAACAACAACAACAACAATGACGACGACAATGACGACGAATGACGGCAACAACAACCCGACAAATGACAACGGCAACAACACAATGACGACATCATCCACGACATCAACAACAACGACCATCGGACGACAATGACGACATCGACGAACAACAAATGACGACATCAACGACCACCAATGATGATTAAATGACGACAAATGACCGATTTACACAAATGGACGACGACAACGACGACGACAACGACGACGACAACGACGACAACGACGGGCGCGACAACGACGAGCGACAAACAACAACTTAAACGACTTATTAACGATGATTGCGATAATTCCGGCGATGACAAACGAATGATGACATCGATCAGCGACAATAACAAATGACAATGACATCGCCGTTTAATGATGACAACATGACGATGACAACGACGATGACAACAACGATGACAACGACGATGGCAGTGACAACAATAGAGATGGCAACCAGACGATGGAAATTCAAGTTGAAGATTCTGAAGCAAGACATGGCTTCGCTGAAGGTAGAGGAGACCAAGGAGAAGACTTTTGTGGATCATGCTCACAACAAAGTCGGGAGAGAAAACATTGTATGTCCGAGTATCAATAGATGTAAGAGTAGTTTTCAGTACACAACTAGGTCTCCTACAAACCACAAGCTCTAGAGTGAAGGATCGGGAGGTTTGCATAGGGGATACATAGTTTGTAATGGGATTTGTGGCACGCAAGAGACCATTCTTCAAAATAGTACAGCTACGAGCAAGGAAGGTGTTCGCACGTATCATCATCCCCAGATCTGCATGGGATCTGATGGCAGAAGATTTGAATGAAGTAGGATATGGAGTTGTGGTAGAAAAAAGGAGCTTTTTTGCCTGAGTTCCAAGAATCGTTGGCACCGGAGAAAGTGACCGGAGCTCCGACAACTTTGCTGGAAAAAATTTTTTGCTCTTTTTTAGATTGGACTTGCCTTTTCCAAACTTGGTGGGGCTAAGGAGGTGTCTTTGAACCTCATCTAGGAAAATCGTAGTAACATTGAGAGAATAGAAGCATGAGTTAAAAATTGGAACAAAAGTGGGGCTTTTTGGGGCTTCCAAAAGTCTCCTACATGGGATATGGAGCATGGACGGTATGGTTTAAGGATGAAGGTGAGGTGAAGATACTACAAGATGAATCCAGCAAAACATGGACTCTAGAAGCATGGAGTGCTAGCCGAGAGGACTATCACAATATCTGGATATGTATGTACGGCCTGCTTGTAGAATTATGGAGGGAACAGACCTTGGAAGCAATTGGACCACTTATTGGAACCATGGAGGAGGTTGATCATGCCAAGGTCAATTTGGACAAAATTGACTATGCACAGTTAAGGGCACAAGTCAAAAGCACAAGTCAAAGGCTGGTGTGCAAAAGAGCAGGTGATAACAGTAAAGGTGGGTGAAAACAACTGTGAAGTTTTAATACGGGTAGAAGATGTTAGAACAATGTAAGGAGCCTTCATTGAACTGGGATAGAGGAGGCAGCTTTCAATTTGGAGGCTTCATCACTAATGGAGAAGGTACAGCTGGTAACGAAGAAGTTGGTGACTCATCAACCCTCAATGCTGGCCATAATTCAACACCCCCCACAACCCTCAACCATCTCCACTCAAACCACCTCTTCCCTCCCATTCACTACCCAATCGAAACATTGCCAACAAGGATTCCTTTCACTCATCTGAACGAAATGAAATGAGGACCCCCAGTGGACTGCTCGGATTTTTTGAGCAATGGGAAGAAGTACATGGAAGTTACATTACAAAAAGCACACCATGCCCGGACTTTTCACACTACCCATTCTTAGGTGGAGTTGTTGAGTCAACATAAGGGCTAATGAAATGAGGAAGAGCCGAACAAAATATTGGAGTTGGGCGACTGTTGGATGAAAGGAAGGGAAGGAGACCGAGAATAACAATGATCATACTCCATGATCATTGCATCCTAGAATGTTAGAAAAATAAGGAACCCGGTCAAACGTGCAAATGTTAGGAGGATGTTGGAAGATACAAAAGTGAAGTTAGTTGTGTTCCAAGAAAATAAGGTTGATAGTATGGATGAGAGGTTAGTAAGAGATTTAGTGCCCTTTTTTTTGAGAATAATGCTCTGTTTTTCATTGCCATTTAATAAAAAATGTTACAATCTCATTTTTACATCAGCTAGCATGTTGCTGTTAAATGTCACAATCTCATTTTTACATCAGCCAGCATGTTGCTGTTTCTTTGGAAGTATTCAGGAATACGTTCCAGATAGTACAGTTTATTATCTATAGTCAACTAGTGGAGAGGTACTTGTTGTCCAGTTGCTTGTGTAGGTCTTTCAGCTCCTTCTCTTGCTAGTTGATCTACTTCAGAATTTGCTGATGTTGGTATTGAGCTCCATGTTATACTCCATTGTGCTGAGATTTCTTCTATTTCAACGAAAATGTGCTTGATCTTCCATGAAATGTTGGCCGCTCTTTTTGCCCAGTTGATAGTTAGGAGTGAATCACCTTCAATGATTATTTGCCTTGCTGAAAATGGTTTTAATAGTTTGATTCCTTCTAGTAGTGCATTAACTTTTGCTTCATTAGATGTGGCACAACCAAGAGGGCTAGAATATACCACAATGATGCCGCCATTGTGATCTCTTATTATACCACCATAACCGGCAATTCCCGGGTTGCCTTTGGAGGATCTGTCAAAATTCAACTTGATCCAGTTCGGTGGTGGTGGGGTCCATTCTACCATGGTAGGAGGTTTGTGCGTTCGGAAGAGGATGATCACCCTCCAGTGCTTCCTGAGTATAGCTCTAGGTAGGTTGGGCATTCTACCGAAGGTTGTAGCCCAAAGGAAGGTCTGTTGAATGGATGCATTTGCTAGTCGGTTAATGGTGATGGTGTTAGTTGTGCTATTAAAGGTTCTTTTGTTTCTTTCAAACCATATAGTCCAAGGAATAGCAGCCATGGAGGCTTCCCATAGGATTTTGCCTATTTTACGGAGGGGCCAAGACGATGTTGATTGGATTAATTGTGCATAGGTGCTGGGCATTGGGAAAGAGATGTTGAACTTTTGCAGGATAGTTGACCAGATTTGCCTGCTGAATGGGCAGTGTAGTAGGATATGGCTGCTGGTTTCCTCTTCTTGCAAACAAAATTTGCATAATGAGTTACTGATCATTTGCTCCCTTTTGGCTAGCTCATCGCATGTCAATATTTTATCATGAGCTACTAACCACAAGAAATGCTTGACTTTGTTGGGAGCTGGGAGAGTCCAAGCTAATCTTGCTGGGTGTTTGGGGGCAGTGGGTGTGGTGGGATTTGGGTTGGCTATTACATTATAGTAGGAGGAGACCGTGTAGAAACCCGAGGTGGTTTGCGTCCAAACAATTTCATCCTCTCCAATCCTTGAGATGTATTTTGATGTTAAGAGGGCGTGTAGGGAATTTGCTTCCTGGTGTTGTGTTGTGCTTAGTCTTCTTCTTAATTGGAGGTTCCATCTACCATCATCTTCTTGATACATTTGTTGGGTCTTGGTATATTTATTCCTGGCCATGTGGTAGATATTAGGATATTGTTCTTTGAGTGGTAGTTCATCTATCCAGCGATCCTCCCAGGATAAGACTTGAGAGCCATTTCTGATGTGGTATCTAATGCGCATCTCAAAGGTTGCTCTTTCTTTCATGATGGCTTTCCATAAAGGTGAGAAGCAGTGACCAGGTAACATATTTGAAAACCACTCATGGGTTGGTGCTTTGTATTTGGCTGTAATGAGTTCTCTCCAGAGGGCTTTTCTCTCTGTTGTGTCCTCCAAATCCATTTTGCTAGTAATGCTCTGTTCATTTCGTGCATTTTCTTTATTCCTAGACCTGCAATGGGGGGCATTGGAAGCTGGGGCACCTCGAGTGGGATTTTTGTAGTTTGGGATGCAATGGTTGTCTCCTTAGATAGCTCTTGGGGGAATTTTGTGTGGGTGTGAAGGTGAAGGACCTTTCGGGAGGACAATGCTGGGGATTTGGTGGCATATATGGGCCTGGCAATGACAGTGACCGAGATACTTTTTGGGAAGAACTAGGGGATCTAGTCTGCAGATGGGATGTTCCTTGGCTCTTGGTGGGACTTCAACGTTATCCGCTACAAGAATGAGAAGTCTCCCCTTGCTAGGAGAATATCCACGGTCATGAAGAAGTTCAATGATTTTGTAGATGCGCATGAATTAAAAGAGGTACCCACCTTTCAATTTCCTCAAAAAAAATTGAGTGGGCCATGGGGAAGAAAGCCACCAATGCCCAAAAAAATTGCTTCTTCGTTTGCAGGTCGACTCCCTTGATGCGTTAGAGGAAGGTAGACCCATAACTATTGAGGAATTTACAAACTGTTCACAAGCCTCTAGGGACCTTCGCTCTTTAGTGGCTTATGAGCATATTTTATAGAAATAACGAGCCTGACACAGATGGTTGAAGGAAGGGGATGCCAATTCCCTTTTTTCCACGTCATAGCCTCGGCGCCTCTGCGCCTCGGCACTAACAGGGTGAATTCTCTCATAGTCAATGGGGAGCTCACCTCTGATAGCACGACAATTACTATAGCTCTTGTGGAGTTTTATGCAGTTTTATATTCAGCTGAACAGGGTCTTAGACATTCTATGTGCGGCATGCCAATTTCAAGGCAAATTGGATTGAAACTCCTTTATAGAGGAAATAGAAGCAGCAGTGAGGAACTTTCGTATGGACCGAGTACCAAGGCCAGACGGGTTCAACAACAAGTTCTTTAGATCTACATGGGAGATCATGAAAGGGGACATTATAGACATGCTAAATAACTTCTACAGCAAGGGGATAGCATATAGAAGTCTTGGTGCATCTTTGATTGATTTGCTGTCAAAGAAGTAAGGGGTAGAGAATATAAGAGACTTCCAGCCCATAAGTCTGATCCCGTGCCCATACAAGATAGTTGCACGTGTACTAGCAGCAAGACTGAAGTCGATCCTCCCAAGCCTCATCAACAAGGAACAAAGTGACTTCATACAAAGAAGATAGATTTTGAATGCAGCTACATTCGTACATGAAGTGGCAGATCGTTTTGCCAAGACAGACCAACTGAGGGTTATTTTGTAACTGGATATGGAGAAGGCGTTTGATAGAGTGGGCTGGGATTTTCTAAAGTCCATGATGATGGGAATGGGGTTCGAGCCAAGGTGGATTAGATGGATTCATTCTTACATCTCCAATGTTAAATGGTTGGTGAATGGGACCAAGGTAGATTAGGTGGACCAAGTTGTCCCCATCACATGTAACCTAATTCTCATCAATCAATAAAAATACAAAGCATTTTTCCTCAAAAAAAGAAAAAGAAGTCGAAAAAAATTTTGAATTACATCAAAGATTCAGTCTTCTCTTGAAGGAGAAACACCTATGTGACTTGACTAAATTATCAATATGAGTTAAATTATATTTAAAGCCAAGTTCAAAAAAAATACATTTACAGCAATGGAGTAAAGATTGGGTAAGATCCCCATATATCTGAATGAATTACAGCAAAAGAACTTGAGATCTGACGAATGCTTGCAGTAAGTGTACTGTGCGGTGCTTCACTAGCTAACAACACTGACAATTAAAAACCTCCCCCAGTGGCAGCAGGACCTGGGTTTCCATAGGACCCATCAAGTTGACTTTGAACCATCCTGGTGGAGGGGGTTTCCCTCTTCAACAACTAGATGATTGTGGGCTTTCAGGTGTATAACTCTCCTCCAACATCTTCAAATAACACTACTGGGGAAGGAGGCATCCTTTTGACGGTAGTAGGCCACATAAATGCTATGAGTGGTTTTCTCGATCACATTAAGAATGGTGCTTGCCCTAGCATTTAAAGTTCTACTTTTTCTTTCAGACCAAATCTGTCAAGGTATAGCAGCTATAGTAGCTGCCCAAAGAATCATTCCACAGTATGCCGGTGGGGCTGAGTTCCATTGCTAGAAATTTCTGTTGGTGTGCTTCCGAAGTCTTGGCTACACTTGCTGGACAAGACAAGAGAGAGGAAGCAGCTTGGTACACTGGCTAGCGTGGATTGTATCAAAGTGGTCCTACTTGCTCTTGAGTAGATGCTCTTACCATGCATCAAGCCTTCTCCGGTTGCGATTATACTTTTGTGGCCCTGGCAGTGAATAGATGAAGACCCAAGTATGCTGCAAGAAGATCAATCATGTTGCACCCAAGAAGACCAGCCACTACTGACTTAGGTTCAGAACTATAGTTTATGCCAATCAAACCACATATTCCCCAGTTAATATTCTGTCCAAAGCGTTGCTTCAAATATGACTATTAAGGCTTCAGTTTTTCGGGATTTGCTCATTTAACCCTTCACAAAAATTATCATAGTCTACAAAGAGCCTCATTCATGGCGATGAAGAGGGGGAATACAGGGTCTCCTTGTCTGAGCCCTCTTGTGCTTCTAAAGTATCCCTTAACCGTCTTACTCATGAGAACTCAAAAGGATGAGGAAGAAACAACTAAACATTTATCTTCGGGAAAGCCATTTTGGCCATAGTCCATCTAAAAAGACCAGCTTACTTTATCAAAAGCCTTTTTTTTCCTTCAAAATCCAATTTTAGAACTAATCCCTCTAAACGGGTTCAGATCTGCTGTAACCGGTCACAGCAGACCGCAGTATTTTGACCCCAAATATCGTATTTTGGGGTCAATTGTAGTATTCAGAAAGAGTCGGTCAAATATTGGAATCAAGTTTGAATACTACATTTGACCCCAAAATACGACATTTGGGGTCAAAATACTGCGATCACAGCAGTTTTTTGCTGTGACCGGATACAGCAGATCTGAACCCCCTCTAAACCCCTCTTCTTATAGTAATGAACTCCTTCAGCAAACTTGCCTGCAATGGTGAACTCAATCATCATTTTTTTTTTTTTGAAACTGCGATGCCTTTTGGCTTTTTATTCATGAAATCAATGTTACATAGTCAAATAATAATAATGGTGGTACAAGCATATTTTACAGCATTGTGATAGTACATTTCTGATTTTGCTCTAAAGTTGAGGGAGATGTGTTCCCCACGTCAACTCACTTGCATTTACACCATGTCTGGCTAAACTATCAGCTAAAGAGTTAGCTGAACGAGGTACCTTCGACCATGCAATTCTCCATTCTTTTGCTATCTCCACAATGACGTCGTAATAAGTTTTCAATGTCCACGGAGGCTTTAGACTGGCTGTAGCCCATCCAATTGCGAGCTTTGAATCTCCTTCAATGATCACTTGTTGATGTGCAAGCTGTCGAATGGAATTGATCCCGGTCAATAGTGAGATTGTCTCAGCCTGGTTAGATGTGCAATGTTGTAGTGGTCCCGAGTAGGCTGTTACAATTTGCCCTTCACTGTCTCTGAAAACTCCTCCGATTCCGCCTGGTCCTGGGTTACCTAGTGAGGACCCATCAAAGTTTAACTTTAACCATCCTGTTGGGGGGGGTTTCCATTCGACAATCTCTATTCTTTTGTGCTGTTTCATTTTGATTACTTCATCCCAGTGTAGTCTGATCACTGAGGTAGGTATTGGGGACATTTTTGTTAGGCTGGTTACCCATAGGAGGGAATTGTGTATAACTTTTTCTATGACGTACCCCACTGAATGTACCCCACTGAATGTGTCTTGTTTTCAAAGACCCTGGAATTTCTTTCCAGCCATAAGAACCAAGGTATTGCTGCAAGGATAGTAGCCCATAAATTTTTCCCATTCTTTGCAAAAGGAGGACAGGTCCACTGTTGGTACATTTCCTGTATACCTTTAGGCATGCAAGCCGCATAGTTAAATTTTCTCAACAGTGCTCCCCAGACTGATCTACTAAATTTGCAGTGGAGTAGTATGTGATCACATGTTTCCTGTTCTTCATTACACAATCTGCATAAATCATTCATGATTGCTTGACCCCTTTTGCTAAGCTCATCACAGGTTAGCACTTTCTTATGCACTGCTGTCCATAGGAAATGAAGGACATTTTTTGGAGCTGGTAAACTCCACACTGTGTTTGCTACATGAGGTAGTGGTTCTCTAGCTGTCATTGTCTGGTAATAAGAAGAGACTGAGAATAGACCTGAAGTAGTAGGTTTCCAGATGATTTCATCTTTGCCCAAGCTTGATGGCATGGCAGTGTCTAGCATGTTCAGTAAGTTAGCTAGCTCATCAACTTCATTGTCTCTAAGATTTCTTCGCAGTACTAGATTCCATCCATCATTGTTAGGTCTTCTCACTTCTGCTATGGTTGAATTTTTACTGCTGGCCAGTGCATGTATGTTCGGAAACTTGTGCATCAAAGGAATATCACTTACCCAGTAATCCTCCCAGAATTTTATTTGGGTCCCCTCTCTTGCATGTTATCTTATATGAGGGGTTATTTTGCTCATCTCATTTAGCACTGCTTTCCATAATTTGGATGGGGTTGGAGCATCAATGTTGGGTAGCCAAATGTGGTTGCCTTTACCATATTTAGCTTCAAGTAGTTGTCTCAATAACATGGTAGGTTCAGTTGAGTTTCTCCACACCCATTTTGCTAGGAATGCGTAATTCATCTCTTTTATCTTCCGAAAACCTAGACCCCCATCCCTTTTGCTTTTGCATACTTGATTCCATTTAACCAGGGGGTATTTGAAATGTCCTTGAGCACCTCGCCAAAGAAAATTTCGCTGAATGGCTTCAATTTCCTTTGCTACACTAGCTGGACATGGTATAAGAGACAACAAATAGTTGGGTATTCCTGCAAGTACTGATTTAACCAATGTAGCCCTGCCTGCTCCTGATAATAATTGCCCTTTCCAACTATTTAGTCTCTTGTAGCATTTTTCCAGAACTGGCTGCCACAGCAATTTTGTTGATCTGCCCATGAAAAAAGGGAGACCAAGGTATGTAGTAGGCAGTGGTATTATGCTACAACCAAGTAGTTTTGCTACTTCTCTCTGTACCTCTTCTCCATAATTTATGCCTATGAGACCTGACTTACTCCAATTAACATTTTGAACGGATATATTCTGAAATAGTGTAATTAGAGCTTTGACATTAAGCAACTTTTCATCTATTCCATCACAAAGTATTAAGGTGTCATCAGCAAACTGGAGAATTGGTATGCTAAGATTGTCATTAACCTTAAACCCCTGATACCATTGTCTTTCTTGCGCTGTATAGAGTAGGCGACACAAGACTTCTCCAATAATATTAAACAAAAGGGGGGATAGGGGTCGGACAATCATCATTTTGGTTATACATCTTTACTTCCTCCTTTAGCAAGCTTCATGTAAAGGACAATTCCAAGATGGTTATTGGTTGGTGTATTGGGTCATCGGACCCCACCTTTGCCGCATTGGTTTTCACACCACGAAATCTTGGACCTTGCCATAAATCATGTCTCTAACTAAGTTTATATTCGAAGGTCAACCAATGGGCTAGTAGATTCCCTAGCTACAGAAGGGGATGTCCTTCTAATCCTGCGTTATAAGGGATCCCCCTACACTTTTTGTAACCATTGTTATGTTTCTTGAGGTCTTTAGGCCTTCTAATGAAATTTGTGCCTTCTCTCTAAGAAAAAGCTTGTCAAATAGTAAGCAATTTTTGAGCAAATAGCAAGCAATTACAACAAAAATATGCATTTAAGAGAAGCCGTGGTGGTGGCCGTGGTGGTGGCCGTGGAAGGAGGAAGAGAAACGGGTCTGGGGCACGAAGCTCGGTCATCCACTTAAAGAAGCAAAAATTCTTTCCCTGGAGCAGATCTACCTCCATTCTCTCCCCATCAAAGAACACCAGATTTTGGCGGCCCTTCGTGGTCCTAAGCTCAAGGGTGAGGTTATGAAGATCATGCCTGTCCAGAAACAGAGTCTCGCCGGTCAACATACTCGCTTTGCCTTTGTTTAAGTAGGTGATAGCTATGGTCATGTTGGCCTCGGTGTGAAGTGTAGCAAGGAGGTCGCAACAAACATTGCTTGTGCTATTATTTATGTCAAGCTTTCAGTTATCCCTGCAAGGAGAGGTTATGGGCAAGTGAGGATGGTTCTCGCACCCAATGGATTTGGTATGCTGCTGGCAGAGTTCCAAAGAAGGCGATGCAATTCGCGAGTATTGAAGACGTCTTTACATGCTCTAGGGGATCTACCAAGACACTTGGAAATTTCGTCAAGGCCACATTTAAGTGTCTGCTGTAGACTAGACCTATGGATTCCTCACACCCGACTTTTGGAGGGAAACTCACTTCGCTAGGTCACCATTCCAGGAGTATATGGATTACTAGTCAAAACCAACAAAGTCTGCCATTATTCTGGAGGAGATTGAAAAGTAAGAAGTCAAGTTTTAAATATCCAGTTTTAACATTAGTCTCTTTTGTTGGGAGTGTTGTATAATATGTTTTGGGGGAGGGGACAAACTTAGTTTTTTTCTTTTCTAATTTTCAAGCCATCGTTGCTACATGAGTTATCCTGGTGGCTAAGCTTATTGATGTTACTCAGCATCCAACCATCTACTGTAAAAGAGTTTCATTACTGTTCTGATTTTTGTATCTTTTCCAAATGCTTTTATTATTTTGAAAGTTTCCACTTCAGCATTTGCAAAAAAAATCAACATTAACAAACTTAAAATAAAGAAAGAAACCTATACTATTTTTTAACAGAACAGTTACTTGGTTTTAAACATATATTGATTCGTTGCCTCTGACAGGCATTACTCATCACCTAGTCAATACTAATTCATATTCTATTGATGTAGGATGATTGTGTGATAAAGCCATTTTCTTTCTGAGATTTCAGTATTTTCAAAGAAGATAACACAGAAAAGAGGACATCTTGCCTAGGAGTATGTTATATTTTCTGGTAAACAACATACCTTAGAAATTGCGTCTTGAATTAAAGACTCCACCTGTTCAAAAAAAGAGCAGTGTGTCAATAGAAACTTGAATGTTTTCCCTTGTTTTAAATTAACAGTTATGGTTCATAAATTATAAAATTTGACTAAAGCGATCAATAGATGCCAGAAAATACAAAGTCATGGACACAGGAAAAACAGTTTGAAAGATCTGAGATCAGCTATAATTTAAGGTGTTTTCTTTGTTTAGAAATCATTAATGTCCTAAACAATACATCGTGTTCCCATCAAAAGCAAAACACTTCGGTAACCTTTTCAACAGCTGCTTGATTGATAAGAGGGCCCTGTGACAAGCACACAAAAAAAAAAAAAAAAAAAAATGAGAGTCAATATTCAAGAAGAACAAATATAAAGATCTGGGCATTTGTAAATCAAGCAAGTACGAAAACATACATGAGGCGCCACAAAACACAACTTTCAAGACAGCCATGAGGCAGCCATGAAGCATTGAAGACTAAAATGCTTGTACAGAGGCTCTTTCAGAAGAGGAGCCTCTGTCGCTTTAAGCATTATCTTGTCAAATGGATTTCTTTACCTAAGAAGTTTGGAGGACTTAGCATTCCACTGATCAAAGATATAAACAAAGCTATTCTTGATTTTAAGCATTCTGCACCATTGCTGGAGGAGTATCATCTTTTTAGGAACTCTTCCTCCTCTCTTCGACTGATTGGCCTACAGGTTTGAAATTTTTCCTATAATTGTGCAAGAACCTGTGGTTCGAAGGGTCATGATGCTTAGACAGGGAATGGTGCTTAGCCAATTGTTTGAAGCCATATAATGTGTTTTTATGATTTTGAGTGTTATAAGTAGTGTCCCCCATATTTCTATCCTTTTCTTGTGTAGTGACTTAAAAGGGTCATGATGCTTAGACAGGGAATGGTGCTTAGCCAATTGTTTGAAGCCATATAATGTGTTTTTATGATTTTGAGTGTTATAAGTGGTGTCCCCCATATTTCTATCCTTTTCTTGTGTAGTGACTTATAGTAGGGTTATGAGAGCCTCTTTTTACTCACCCATATTTGTTTTGTGAATATCTCCAATTAGACATCATGAAATGGTATGTTATTCAGGAAGACATGACGGAAGAAAAATGTACAAATATCAACCTTCCAGTTAGGATTAAGCTCAAGGACCAAAGCTACAAATATTCAGAAAAAAATACAAATATATTGTCGCATTTAATTGCAAACTTTAAACACCAATTTTCTACTTCCTTTTTCCTCATTGCAAAGAACAGGTAACAATAAAATATTTTATGAGAGATGAAGCAGTGCTCCAGCATGAGGAGGCAATTTTATGAAAGTATTTTTAGCTAAAACAGATTTTCCACAATTTCATTAGTTACAAGGACATACATGCATTGATCATTTTCTAAGTTATATGTAGTGGAGAGAGGATGTCTGTAAACTTAATCTCTCCCACAGTTTTTTGTCCTGCAAATTGCAATTAGCATCTATGCAAAAAAGCAATACCTGAGCCACGCCATCTACTAAACCATTTCCCACTTGTAGCTTTTCAACAGCATTCACAAACACATGTGCAAACTTTTCATAAATACCTGAAAAGGATTTTACCCCCTTAAGCAACAAAAAAAGCTGACACAAAGGCCAGGAAATAGACTACGAACATGGATAAATATAACACCTTGCACAACATTGACATTTATGCCCACTTTCCAATAAAGAATGAGAAGAACAGGAAAGAACTAAGTTTTATCAGGAAGGAGGTTTTTAAAAATTTATCAGGGACAGGTTCTATTCCCCCAAACATGGAGATGTTCCTCTTACATAAGATGCCACTGAGGCTGAGCTCCAGGCAGCACCTCAAGGTCTTCGTATTTGTTGGACAGGTCCCACAGTTCAACTGCTTGCAAGGGGATTTATGAAATTGATTTTTTTTTTTGAAACTGTGTTGCCTTTTATGGCTTTTTATTAATATCAATGAGTGTTACATGGTCATAAGTTACAGTAAAATTAAAACATAGGGTACAAGTCTTTTGGTTGTTTTCTAGTCCTGATCCAGGTGTGGGAGTATTGAGTTCTCCCAAACCAGTTCATTCCTACTTATGCCATGCTTAGCTAGCTTGCTAGCTACTGAGTTAGCTGACCGAGGGACTTGAGACCATGCAATTCTCCAATCTCATGTAATCTCAGCAATTGTGTCATAGCAATGCTTCAAGCTCCATGGGGGTTTTAGTTTAGATGTGACCCAGCTGATTGCTAATGCCGAATCCCCCTCTATGACAACTGGTTCATACGGTCCAAGCAGCTTGATTCCTGTTAGCGATGCTATGGATTCCGCCTGGTTTGATGTACATTGTTGTAGTGGCCCTGAATATGATAGCAAGATTTGTCTTGTGCTGCTCCTGAGGACGCCTCCCTATCCTCCCGATCCTGGATTACCTACAGAAGATCCATCAAAATTCAGTTTAGTCCAACCTAAAGAGGGGGGTTCCCATTCTTCATTCATGGGATCTTTGTGCTGTCCCAGGTTCATTACATCCTTCCAATGAAGCCTGATAGCTGTGGTGGGTATTGGTGGCATCCTTGTGAGGTTGACTGCCCGTAAGAGTGCATTATGTGCTATCCTTTCTATGATGCTTCCTGCAGAATGGTCCTTATTTTGAAAGATTCTGAAATTCCTTTCCAGCCATATAAACCATGGTACTGCTGCTAAAACAGATGCCCATAGGTTTCTTCCACATTTAGTAAATGGGGGGGATCCACTGTTGATAGACTTGATGTAGGCCTTCGGGCATGCAAACCGAGTAGTTGGAACTTCCTTAACAAGGCTCCCCAAATTGCTCTAATAAAGGTACGGTGTAGCAAGACAGGATCACGTTTCTGACTCATCATTACATAATTTGCATAGGTCATTGATGATGATTTGTCCCCTTTTGCTGAGCTCATCACAGGTCAATACTTTTCTGTGGACAGCTGCCCATAAGAAGTGGAGGAAATTGTTTGGTGCTGGCAGTTTCCATACTAAACTTGTTGTGTGGTGAACCTACTCATTAGCAAATAGGGTGCAATAGTGGGAGGAGACTGAGAATAGACCTGATGCTGTTTGTTTCAAAATGATTTCATCCACACCCCTACTGGCCAGGAAGATGGTGTCTAATCTACTTAGTAGCATAGCCATTTCCCCCATCTCGTTATCCCTCAAATTCCTTCTTACCTGCAAGTCCCACCCGCCATTAGTTCTGCTATGCTTGAGCTTTTGTTTCGGGCTAGAGCATATACGCTTGGAAATTTATATCTCAATGGCATGCTGCCAACCTGATGCAATAGCATCCCCTACGTCATCCCCATCTAGGGTTGATGTGGATGAAATGGTTGATAAATTTGAGAAGACTTATTAGAGGAAAAAGAAGAGAAATTAAAACTTTTTAGTGCTGGTAATTTTATGTTATTTTATTTTAATGAGCTATTAGTGTGATTTTTATTTTCTAGAAAAGCCACACATGTACCCCTTCACACCACGCACTTGGAGTTAGTGGACATGTTGAACTCATCTATTTTTAGGTTGTTGGAATTTTCTTGTATTACGAGTTATGAAACTCTTTATTTTTACACAAGTGTTACTTTAAGCATGTAAAGAGGATGATCACCAGCCTATAAATACAATGTAATTTGTCCTTGTTTGGGCATCACTCCTATTGAATGAAAGCTATTGGTTTCCCTATCCCTCGTCTAGATGATATGCTGGACAGTTTAGCAGGTTCGGTCGTATTCTCTAAATTTGATTTGAGGAGTGACTACCACCAAATTCGGATTAGGGTTGGAGACGAATGGAAGACTACTTTTAAGACTAGGGAGGGTCTTCATGCGACTCATGAATGAGACACTTTGCCCTTTCATTGGGTCTCGTGTCGTGTACTCTGATGATATCCTTGTGTGCAGTAAGGATGTTCCTAGCCACTTGGAACATTTGCAGAGGGTATTGATGAAGCTACGTGAAAAGAAGTTGTTAGGTAATGCAACTAAATGTTCTTTCTTTGTCCAAAAAGTCTTCCTTGGCTATGTTGTTTCTAGTGCAGGATTAGCACCAGATAAAGAGAAGATTAAGGCCATTCGAGATTGGCCCACCCCTAGCACCATCATTCAAGTCCAGAGTTTTCATGGTCTCGCCAGTTTTTAAAGAAGGTTTATTCGAAACTTCAGTGCTATTATGGCACTAATTACTAACCTATTGAAACAGAGTGAGTTTACTTGGACCACTGAAGCTGATCGTGCCTTCCAATTAATTAAGGGCTTGCTCACCAATGCCCTTTGCTTGGCCCTACCTGATTTTGGTAAACTATTCGAGGTGGAGTGTGATGCTTCCAAAATAGGAGTAGGGGTCGTCCTAAACCAAGAGAAGAGACCCGTTTCTTTCTACAATGAGAAGTTACCTGGAGCTCCTGCTAGGTATTCTACCTATGATGTTGAGTTGTATGCGGTTGTGAAAGCTCTACAATTCTGGCGACACTATTTGCTACATAAAGAATTTGTGCTTTATTTAGTTCATGAAGCTCTCAAATATATACATGGCCGACACAAGTTGAGTTCACGACATGCTAAGTGGATTGCTTCTTTACAAGAATTCACTTTTACACTGCATCACAAGTCTGGTACCAACAACAAAGTCGTTGATGCCCTAAGCCGAAGATATGCCATGTTGACTGTCATGAAGGTGAAAGTTTTAAGATTTGATACTCTCAAGGAAGTGCAACGGACTGATCCTACTTTCAGCCCTATATTTATGGCGTTGGAAGCTGGTAAAGAGAAGCCTCCCTACTCTATACAGGATGATTTTCTATTTCATGGTGTATGCTTATGTCTACCTGCTGGATCCATGCGTATGTTCGTGATGACAGAAGTACATAACAATGGACACTTTGGCATTGACAAGTCTCTAGCTCTTATCCGAGATAGATTCTTCTGGCCATCTATTAATAGCAATGTCTCCTATTTTGTGAAGCGGTGTAACATATGCCAGCGGGGTAAAGGGGTTGCTTCTAATGCCAGCCTTTACACTCCTCTACCTATACCTACGGCACCTTGGGTGGACATTTCAATGGATTTTGTGGTGGGCTTACCTAGATGCTTGCATGGATAGGATTCTATATTTGTGGTAGTCGACCGATTTAGCAAGATGGCTCACTTTATTCCTTGTAAAGTATCTTTTAATGCAGCAAAGGTGGCAGACATCTTCTTCAAAGAAGTGGTGCGATACCATGGACTTCCTAGTTGTATACGTCTGATAGAGATACGAAGTTTGAGTATATTTTGGAAGAACTTGTGGACGCGAATGGGTACAACTTAGAAGTTTAGTAGCCCTTATCACCCCCAGACTGATGGACAAACAGAAGTGGTGA
The DNA here is from genome assembly GCA_019845555.1 of Aristolochia fimbriata. NCBI lineage: Eukaryota > Viridiplantae > Streptophyta > Magnoliopsida > Piperales > Aristolochiaceae > Aristolochia > Aristolochia fimbriata. The sequence goes on from CM034079.1 coordinate 11,468,115, forward strand.
ATCGATCCCTCGGGAATATGTTTCGCACTCTAACTAAAGACTTTTGAGCGTTGGGATTCTTACTTTCCAAAAATTGAGTTTGAATTCAATTGCTCTATGAATCGAAGCACAGGGTTTCCTCCTTTTGAAGTCATGTTTGGAGCTAATCCTAGGGGTCCATTACAAATTGTTACTTTGCTGAAAATTTCTGATGTGCCCAATACTGTTGAAAAATGGATTGATAGGTTGAAGACTGTTCATGAACAGGTGGTTGCTAACTTAAATGAAGCTTATAACAAATACAAGGTCGATGCTGATTGCCACACATGAGAGATTTCTTTTGAAGTGGGTGACCTGATATGGGTCTATCTTTGCGAAACTCGTTATCCTCAGGGCAAGTACAACAAATTGAAGCCTAAGAAGATTGGACCATGTGCTATCTTGGAAAATTTTGGGATCAACGCTTATAATGTTCAACTACTATTTGGATAGAACATTCATGACACCTTCAACGTGTCTCATTTGCAACCTTACTTTGGAGAGTTTGAAGATGGGAACTCGAGGTCGAGTCCTTTTGAAGAAAGGGGAACTGATGCAATAGCATCCCCTACATCATCCCCATCTAGGGTTGATGTGGATGAAATGGTTGATTGATTTGAGAAGACTTATGAAAGGAAAAAGAAGAGAAATTAAAACTTTTTAGTGCTGGTAATTTTATGTTATTTTTTTTAATGAGCTATTGGTAAGATTTATATTTTCTAGAAAAACCACACATGTACCACTTCACACCACACACTTAGAGCACTTCACACCACACACTTGGAGTTAGTGGACATGTTGAACTCTTCTATTTTTAGATTGTTGAAATTTTTCTTGTATTAGGAGTTATAGAACTCTTTATTTTAAGACAAGTGTTACTTTAAGCATGTAAAGAGAATCACCAGCCTATAAATACAATGTAATTTTCCCTTGTTTGGGCATCACTCCTATTGAATGAAAGCTATTGTTTTCCTCCTGCTTTAGAGTTGTTATCCTTTGTTTGCTTGTCTTCTTTTATTACTTTTTGGTTGGTTTGGGTGAGGTGTTAGATCCCCTTCTAAATACCCCATTCACCAGCATGTAGGGTTTGGATTAACATCCTACCTTGCCACCACTTTTAGGAGGCTCACGCCACCCTCTTCTTGGTGTAGGCTTGATCCGGTTCCCTCCGAGTTCAGCCTTGTTTGTTCTAAATCTTATCTTGTGTTAACCGGTGTATTACAACCCAATAATCTTCCCAGAATTTTATGCTCAGTCCTTTTGCATAGTAGCAGATGTAAGGTATGAAGCTTTCCTTCTCCTTTAAAATAGCCTTCCAAATTCTTGATGGGTCCTAGACAACAATGCTTGGTAGCCATTTATGATTACCCTTCCCATATTTGGCCTCAATAACTTGCCTCCATAGAGTTGTAGATTCTGTTGAGTATCTCCACAACCATTTAGCAAGGAAGGCCGAATTTGTGCCTCTTATTTTCCTAAAGCCCAGTCCCCCTTCTTTTGCTTTCGCAGACTTGGTTCCATTTGATAAGGTGGTTCTTTTCCTTTTGCAGACTTGCTTCCATTTGATAAGGGGGTACTTGAAGTGTTCCTGATTGCCTTGCCAGAGGAAGTTTCTCTGAATGGTTTCTAGTTCTTTTGCTACACTAGATGGGGAAGGTATCAAAGAGTGTAGATAATTTGGTATTCCTCACTATCCTTCCTCACTGTAGTTTATGCCTAGAACACCTGATTTTCCCCAGTTGACATTTTGTCCTGATATGTTCTAATATAGCAGAATTAATGCTTTAATATTGATCAGTTTTTCATCCAATCCATCACTTAGAATTAAGGTATCATCTGAGAATTGGATGATGGGGATTTTGAGATTCTCATTCACCTTGAAGACTTGACAACATTCTCTCTCTTGTGCTGTGTGTACTAGGCTGCATAAAACCTCACCTATTATATTGAATAACAAGGGTGACAAGGAGTCTCCTTGTCTTTGGCCTTGGGAGCTTTTAAAGTAACCTTTCAGTGTGCCATTTATAAGGACTGAGAAGGAAGTTGTGGATTTACAGCTTGCAATCCACATTCTGCATCTTATGGGGAATTCCATCTTTTCCAACACTCTATCCAAAAGAGCCCAGTTAACCTTTTTTTTTTTTTTGAGGATAGTGCTGGAAAGCCCAGTTAACCTTATCAAATGCTTTCTCAAAATCAAGCTTGATCACTGCCCCTTCATTTTCTTTTTCAAGAAGAGATGAGATAGCTCAAGTAACATAGTGGCCGAGTCTAGTATTTGTCAACCCTTCAAAAAAGCTGATTGTTTACAGCTTATTATCTCATGTAGCACTTTTCGGAATCTAGATGCAAGCACTAAACCTTGGAATGGAATTCAATTGCATTAAAGTGTTAGAGCAGCCATGGCAGTTCAGTGAATTTGTGTAACGAGGTTGTTGAGTAAGAGGAAATCTTGTATAAAGTTGAGTCAGGCTAGGGGATCAACCAATAGTCATGTGGGTGTGCTACCAAAAGAGAGGGTACCTTCCAGTAACCTGTTATATGGAACATTTCTCTTGTATCTTTTTTTTCTTCGAAATAATAAATCACTTTTTTTTTTTTTTGAGAATAATAAATCACATATTTTTCAAAGAAAAAGAATGTGAAATAAGCCAATTCATCTAGATCGTATAAAATGAAAAGAATAGGAAAAATCAAAATTATCCATGATCCAGATCTTTCTACTTATGCTAAAGAAAAGGAAGACCTTCTACTTAAAATAAAAGGGAAAATACTCAAAACCTTCTTGCACCAGAATTCTATTTGCACAGACACATGTTTGTCCACTATTCCGGAATTTTGCTGCAAGCTGGAACAAAAAGAAAACAGGTAATTAGTGCATCCGTACAACACAAACGCATCAATTTCTCTAATTTTAGCAGGCTACATATGCCTACACCCCAAATTCGTGAAGGTAGCTCATGTATAAACATGGTTTATAATCAGGCAGGTTTTTTTTTTTTGAGGAAGTTGAGATGATGGAAATTAATAAAATAATGGTTTATAAACTGTCATATAATGGTAATATAGCAAACATGGTTTATGATCTGTCATACAATGACATACAAAAAATCATGGTTTATAATCTGTCACTAATGGTAATTGTTTAAAATAATGTACCAGGACACTTGGACAAATGGAAGACCAAATCCTATACTAGCAAAACTAGATAGGTTCCTAGTAAATATATACAACAACACAACTGGACGGGTTCTTCCTAGACCTACACCTGACCATGCTCCCATCATCCATGAGACCAACCCAGAAACGTGGAGCCCTCCCCCCTTCCAGTTCGAAGATGGTTAGCGACTAGAAAATGACTTCAAAAACCTGCTAAAGACATGGTGCCAGGACATAGACATCAATAAATCAGCCTGCTACAAATTCAGTCAAAAATTAAAGTTAGTAAAAAGTCAAGATTAAAGCATAGGTTAGAAACAGGACATTTTGTTACGAGAAGAAAAAGAGCTTGCTATTGGATAAAATTAAAAGCTACGACAGTCAAGAAGAGAGAAATGACTCCCCGTCTACCATAGAACTGGTTGAAAGAGATGCTTCGAAAGATGAATATGAGAAGACAGTTCGCCTAGAAAGACTATTTTAGAAACAAATGGCTCAAAGAAGGTGAGGGCAATACAAAATTCTTTCATACCATAGCCTCTGCTCATAAACGCAGAAATAGAATTTCCTCCCTAAAGATCAATGGTGATATCAAAGAGGAATTCATCAGAATCCCAATCCTCAAAAAGTGAATGGGTCCAGGGTTTTAAGGTTAATGATAGCCTCAAAGTCCCAATCCTCCAATTTGCAAACAACACTTTGTTACTCTTTGACGGGCTAGATGAAAAAATACTTAATGTCATAACTCTATTACTTTTATTTCAGAATATATCAGGTCAAAATGTCACATGGAGCAAAGGAACGGCGATAGAAGCGACGACCATGGGAAACGCAAAACTCCCGGTCCTGGCCGGTGATCGATCCTCCTCCTCTGCCGTCAAAGGAGAGCACAAACTATACATCGACGTAATCTACCTTAAGGCAAAAGCTGGCAGCCAAAATCTCACAGAAAAACGTCAACCGATGAGCCTTTATCAGGTTGCCGACTGAAGCGTTGAAGGAAGAGCCATAGAAGGCTTCAAATGCACGACTCAAAATTGCATCCCGAGAAAGGAGGCTACGGAAGATGGAAAAATCGCCTTTGACATACATCGAAGGTGACTCCTTGATGTGTAAAATCTTGAAGCTAAAAGACAACAAGATAATGGGAAGCATAGAGATTCCGCATACAGCAACGAAGACAAGGGATTGGCAATGGGTCTTGACAAAGCTCTCTGTGATACAAAGAAAATCGATGGCCAATGCTTTGTCCAAAGAGTCACCCCCACTTATTCCATCTAAGCCAGCCCCCTCGACATTCCAAACCTTTTAGGAGTCCATTGCCTCTATACCCTTTGTTTCCTTCGGTACTGTAATGAAATTTGTCAATAGAAAATGGAAAAAAAATATAAAATAAAAAAAAAAATGCTAGAAGTAAGCAGCCAAGTAACATAAACTGACTACTTGCCAAAACACTGGTCAAATAAAACTTCTTCAGGTGATTGAACAAAACAATCACTTTAAGAAATGCAGCCTATTCTATGAAGCGCAAGGAAATGGTTAGATCTCCGGGTTAACCATCCAGCAACTCCAAACCCCCATGGTGCAATTTGCAAATGAACCTTGTTGCTTTGTGAATGGGACAATGAACAGTCACTCAACATGGTAGTGCTGCTTAGTATATTTGAAACTATTTCTGGGCTATTCATCAATTGGCAGAAATCCAGGCTGCCAAATGTGAACCTCAGCCAAAGACTAGAGAAAATGATGGTCTCTGCCCTTGGCTGTAAACTACTGATATTGCGTTGTACATACCTTGGGCTACCACTTACAAAAGGAAAAATAGGAAAAAAGTACAAGGAGTGTGATAGCTGAAAGAATTACAAGGAGACTGGAGTCATGGAAAGGTCAGATTCTGTTCCAACTAAATCTGCCTGGCTGGAATTCTGAGTTACTTTTTATCCTTGCTTCCTTACCTAGTCATTCTTGCAAAGATAATAAAATCCTTGCAAAGAAAGTTCTTTATTTTGAAACAGCAAAGAATAGTTATAGTGTTGGAATAATAACCAATTTAAATAATCCCTAGTCAAATGGAAGGTAGTTTGCAAGCCGATAGAGGAAGGAGGCCTTGGGAAAAGAAGAATAATAGCCATGAACGAGACCTTGGGATAAGAAGAATAATAGCCATGAACGAGGCCTTGGGATAAGAAGAATAATAGCCATGAACGAGGCCTTGGGATAAGAAGAATAATAGCCATGAACGAGGCCCTTTTGGCCAAGTGAATTTGGAGATATGCAACGAAACCAAACACACTTTGGAGGAATATAATTGCTGCAAAATATGGTGAGAAAATGTTTGGTTGGTCTCCTAAGGAGGCACCCCACTACAAACTTACAAATGTTTAGAAGGTAAAAACAAAACAAAAAAAAAAAAAAAATAGTCAAAGAGCTCACAAGTTTTCATTCATCCAAGAACAGGCTCCCAGTTTTGGACTGACACATGGATAGATAAAAAGCCACTTTCAGACATTTACAGCAGCCTTTTCTACTAGCTAGAGACAAAAATATCTCGAAAGAAAATTCGAAGAGAGGGAATGGAGTACAAGGTTGGAACCTCAACTTTAGCAGAGATCTAAATGACCAGGAAATTGAGCAAGCAGACTCACTAATACAGAAGCTAGAACCCCAATATTTGCAAGAATATGTGCAATAATATGGACTGAGTGCACCTCTGGCCAATTCACGGTTTCCTCACACAATAAAACCAGGAATAAATCCACCACCACCCCAACAAACTTGGGAACCAATCTGATATGGATGTTAGCTGTCCCTCTCCGAGTAAAGCACTCCCAATGAATGTGGCACACAGTAAAATTCTCACTTATGATGAACTAAGAGCAACTTCTGTGGGGAAGTAGAAGAGAGGTAGCGATATTCTACTGCATTGCAGTTACACAAGAGAAGTCTGGAATGCAATCCTAAGCAAGTTTGACATCGTTACATGCCTGCCAGAAACTTCAGGGAAAATGGCTCAGTAGGGTCTCAACTGCCCTTTGACATACTGCAGTAAAGGTCTCTAGAAGGCCTCTTTGCCGACTATTCCATAGGAACTCTGGCTAGAAAGAAACAATAGAGTTCTCAACAAAAAGCAAAGACAAGTAAACGGGTAGTGGTGAACGTCTTGCATGATATTATGTTGCGCAAAAACATGGCAATATCTACCCCTATTCCCCTCATCCACTATGCTTAAACTCTGGAAGTAATGCAGGTGGCATTGTAAGAGATTGGGAAGGTAAAGTACTAGTTGCTTACACAGGAACAGCAGGCCAGAACATGTCTAATGGAGCCAAGGCCATCTTTGCTATAGGGACTTAGTATATAAAGATCATTTTACAGCCCCCTTCATTAATGAAGGAGACTCCATACTAGCTATCTCTTGGGGCAGTAAGAAGAGCTCCCCTCGGTGAAAGCTTAAAAGAATTTTTGAAAAGGTTGAAGACATAATCACAGTGTCGCAAATTACGTGGACTAGAGTACCAAGATCAGCGACTTCAATAGCCGATAAACTAGCTAAAAATGGGTTACTAGAAATTCTTTTTTTGTAGAACAGAATCCTCTTTTGAAACAGCCAAAGCGCTGAATGCAAATATCATTGTACATCATACTAAAAATATTTTCATGGGGAGTCCTTGTACCTCAGGGGTTTATTCATTCTTCTCTCTTTACAAGCTATGTATGGGCACTAATCAACAAACAATTAAGCCTCCTGAGAGCTACTTTTGGCTCCTACTTATTCCCAAAAGAATCCAGCAACTAGTATGGACAGCAGTCCAATAAAAAATCCTTACCAGTGATGCCGTGATAAAAAAGGGGCAATAATTATTGAGTCTATGCAAGCGTTGTGGTTCTCAAAAAGAAACTACAACCCACTTATTGTTACTTTACAATTTCTCAAGAGCATTATGGAGCACCATCTTGTCAAAGTTTTGTATAGCCTTTTGTATGCCAAATGGCTTTGGATCCTTTATACAGCAGTGGTCTTCATGCTCCTTACCTACTTGTGGGAAAATCTTATGGAAAGTGGCTATCGCTGTTGTCCCATGGCACTTATGGCTCGAGAGGAATTCCCAAACCTTTGAAGGCAAAAGCAGCTCTTTGGCAAGCTTAAATGAGAAGTGCATACACAACATCTCCACATGAGCTATGTGCACAAAAAAGCTGCCCAATTACCAGCTACCATATTGAGGAAGCACCGGGATCAGATAATGAAGTTTACAATTCCCAAAAAATTGATCATTGCCACTTGAAACCTCCTTTTGAGTGGTATGGACTGAATTTTGATGGAGCCACCAAAGGGAATCCAGGACCTGCTGGAATTGGTGTACCTAGGGACCACACTGATCAAATCTTACTATATTATTCAGGACCTGCTGGTTACTGCACTTCAAATGAAGCAGAATCTAGAGCTCTTCTTGCTGGGATCACATTGTTCAAACAATCATTCAAAGGGCCTTTGCAAATAGAAGGGTATTCTATGCTGGCCATTTCAAGGTGGCAAGGCTCTGCCCCGCCATGGAAACTGAAACACATATACGATGAGATCTTGACCTCATATGAGGAGACCAAGTGGGCTGGATGCACATCCCAAGATCAGCAAATGATATTGCAGATTCACTACCCCCAGGAGTAAAAAGAGTAAGTTTATCAAGTGGATACTCCCTGCCATTGTCCTACTCGTGTAACTGCACTGTAACAGCATTATAACTGTACTGTAACAGAGATATAATAGCATTGTAACAGCATTATAACAGCAATGTACATGCTACTATTGTACTTGTATTACTACATTCTTTTATATCAATAAAGTATCATCATTTAAAAAAATATAACTATTTTCAATCCATGAAAGGCACACTATTTCAAAAAAATGAATTCTTACTTCCCACACAAGCAAAGCAGAAATCAGATCCACAATCTAGCATTAATGTTATAAAAAGATAGTTATCACTTACACAGCCTCTTACTGCCACATCCAACTCTGCATCATCAAAGACAATGCAAGGGGCATTTCCACCAAGTTCCAAAGAAACCTGAATAAGATAAACACAAAGTAACAAAAAATATATGATTTTTCTTTTGAAGCCAAGAGTTTAAATACCAAAGATGTATCATGCAGCATTAGACATTTGCATATCAAAAATATTTCTTGAATAAAATACTGCTGACATAAAATTTAATGCCAGAAGAGTAACAGAAGATCGGTTTTCAATATTTAGTTTGAGATTGAGCTTTTGCCTTCTTAACAGTTCCTGCAGCTCCAGCCATCAATTTCTTTCCAACAGCTGTTGAACCTGTGAATGTGATCTTTCGGACCTGGGACAAATGTTTGCTTGATTATAAAACAGTAATACAAAAAAATAAGAGAATAAATAAATAAATAAAAATATTTATTTTTAAGGGAAAAAATCTTAATTTATCATTCTACAGAGTAGAATGTTACAGTCGCGTAGGGCCCAACCTGGGGTATGGGCGTTGAGTTATAGGGGATAGGTTTAAGGACCTAGTTTTTCATGTTCCATCAACTCTTGAGTTTATGGCATATCCACTAAGTACCTAACATTTGGCATAAGAGCTGTCGATTAGGCACCAGAAAATATTTCATCACTGACAAATTTTTAATCGGCTTCCAACAGTGTATGAATTCGAACACATGTAGTATCTGCTCTAATACCAATGTTATGACTCATTCAAAAGCATCTTTAAGAAGTCACAAGTGTAGCTAGCATCTCGTTCTTTCCCAATAATTTGTGAATAAACAGAACTCAAATGATGCTGCAAGGAAGACAATCCATAGGAGAAAAGAAGAAAAATGATAATGGAGAGAAAGAGTGAGAGATCATGGAAGCGGAAGAGACAATTGTGAAATAATCCATTCTACGAGTGTGAGAGATTCGGGTAACTTTTTAAAATATTCCATAACTGAAACAAAATATCTAAAATACCCTTCACACGAGTCGGGCAACTTACAAGTGAAATTAACTCTATGGCTGCTATTCCTTGGACAATATGGATTGAAAGAAACAAAAGAATCTTTAACAGCACAACTAATACCATAAACCGACTAGCAAATATATCCATTCAACAGACTTTCCTTTGGGCTACAACCTTCAATAGAATGCCCAACCTACCTAGAGCTATACTCAGGAAGCACTGGAGGGTGATCATCCTCTTCCATACACACAAACCTCCTGCCATGGTGGAATGGACCCCACCACCACCAAACTGGATCAAGTTGAATTTTGACGGATCCTCCAAAGGCAACCCGGGAATTGCCAGTTATGGTGGTATAATAAGAGATCACAATGGCGGCATCATTGTGGTATACTTTGGCCCTCTTGGTTGTGCCACATCTAATGAGGCAGAAGTCAATGCACTACTAGAAGGAATTAAACTATTAAAACCATTTTCAGCAAGGCAAATAATCATCGAAGGTGATTCACTCCTGACTATCAACTGGGCAAAAAGAGCAGCCAACATTCCATGGAAGATCAAGTACATTTTCAATGAAATAGAAGATATCTCAACACATTGGAGTATAATATGGAGCTCAATACCAAGATCAGCAAATTCTGCAGCAGATCAACTAGCAAGAGAAGGAGCTGAAAGACCTACACAAGCAATTGGACAACAACTGCCACTCCACTAGTTGACTATAGATGATAAATGTACTATCTAGAGCGTATTTCTGAACACTTCCAAAGAAACAGCAACATGCTAGCTGATGTAAAAATGAGATTGTAATATTCTTTATTAAATGGCAATGAAAAACAGAGCATTATTCTCAAAAAAAAAGAAAGATAACAATAATAGTTGTGAAAATGGAGAGAATCCCAAACCCCTGACTGCAGCTGTTTGGTCGTGTTAGAGATTAACACAATCCTTAACCTCTTTATTAATCAGTTAAGTAACTATAGTAATGAAATTGCCCCTATACATAATATGACTATTACGCCCGTAAATAAATATCAGAATAAACTAAAAATTACATCAATTAACTCCTAATATCAAGCTCTATGCACCCATGTTATCTGAACACACACATCATAGGCTATACTAGAAATTACCAAACTGCCTTTGGTGCATTATTTCTAACACACCCCCTCAAGCTGGAGCATATATATTTAGAAGTCCCATCTTGTTACAGAACTTTTCAAAAGCTTTCTTACCCAGGGGTTTTGTAAAGATATCACCAAACTGATCATTAGAATGCACAAATGGTGTAACCACTACTCCATTCATAACTGCTTCAAGAATGAAGTGGCAATCAACTCCTATATGTTTTGTTCTCTCATGGAAAACTGGATTGCTGGCAATAAATAGAGTTGCTTAATTGTCACACCTCATAACCATTGGAAAATGAACATAAATCTTCAAATCACCAAGAACATAACCCATAGTAGCTCACTTACAGTATGAGCCATTGCACGATACTCGGCCTCTCTACTTGAACGGGCTACCACATTCTGTTTTATGCTTTTCCAACAAACTAAAGTTCCCCCAACATATACACAATAGCTACTTGTAGATTTTCTATCCGACTTAGACCCTGCATAATCAACATTAGAAAAACTTTCAACTTGTAAATGACCATGATCTCGATAATTTTTTTTGAAGAAATTGAGATTTATTACTGCATGGCAATTGCCCAAAACTACAATCTTGTACATTTCCTATGCATTACATGATCAGCTTGGTTATGTTACAACTAGTGATGTTGAGTTTACTCCCTGTTTGGCAAGTGTATCTGCAGTGCTGTTAGCAGATCTCGGTGCACTTCTAATGGAGTGTTGTATTGCATCTTAGTGGTGCCTAACTTCTCTAATGATAAAGTAGAATCTCCATGGTGTTGTTGACTTCCCTGTGCTCCATGATACTATTGTAGTAGAATCTCCTTCTATCTCTAGTCCCCCATTGAACTTCTGTTGGAATATTCTTAGCCCATGCAGTAGTGCCATTAACTCGGCTGTGGTGGAATCCGATACACCTAGAGGTCCACAATAAGTTAGCTTGACGTTACCTTCAGCCTCTCTAAAAGTTCCACAAAAACCTGACCCCGGGTTTTCCAAAAGATGCTCCATCAAAGTTCAACTTTAGATGGCTTCTTTCTGGTGGTGTCCACACGACCATTGCTGGCTGCCCAACACGGTTGCCCAAGTTTGCATATTCAGCCCAATCATGTCTCAATCCCGCTCCCCCAATATCTTGGAAAGGTTTTAGGGTACATAGCCATTTTATTATTCTTTCTCTAATGGTATATAGCACCTGTTCATGGCTGTGAGCCTTGTCCTCAAATACTCTTTGGTTCCTCTCCTCCCATAGGCACCGTGGAATGAAGATGGTACAAGCCTCCAGCATCAACTTCCCATTACGATGGCCAGTAATCTCCCTCATTTGTATAACCAATTCATGCAATTCCAGCGCTCTAGCATAGCTAGGGGGAGCAAGATTAAACTGCTCATAGGTCTACTGCCATATTTTCCACGCAAAGGAGCATTGCACTATGTAGCTGCGAAAAACCTCCGATACGCGAAAGTGTGCGACCGATTGATTAAATCGACAAAGTTACAGAGAAATTTACAAGTTTGTGTTGGATTGGGAAATTTTGCAGGTGTGATCTCCTATACTTCCTCTGATTCGATATCCGTATATTGGTTGATGGTAAAGTCGTCGCATCCTGGTGATTCAGCGACGAAAGCTTCAAGATCTTCAAGTGAGCGTACACAGGCAGTCTACGGATATAGTCAACTAGACAAAAGTGCAGGTGATCCGTGTAATTAAGCGTGTTGACGTTACTGGCGATGGTGTAAAGCTCCTTTTACGAACTTGACGAAACTTTGGCGATCTGGCAGGTTGAGCGAGTGTACTTCTGGCTCGAGAGAACTTCTGGACTTGAGAAATTTTCGAACCATACGGGTGAGATTCAGGCCTCCTGGAGGTTCGACAGCAACTCACAAACTCCGAGAAAAGGGACATGAACTTTTGACAGATTTAGTCAATTGGATGGAAGTATTTGTGTTCCATGTATTTCAGCTTGATGACGTTTCCACGGTCGTGGAGTTTCTCGATGAACTGAGTTTGATTTGACCAACCTCCAGTTGGCGGAGTTACTGGCATGAAAGCTTCTCTAGACAGAGATTTTCTGAACTCCTGGATCTCCCTCTTGGGCGTTGGACTTCCTGGCTATTTGTAGCCAGTGTTTTGTCGATCCTCAAAAAGGGGATCAACCTCCTTTTTCTGCTCCCCAGGAGGGGGAGTGACTTGTTGTCGTTTTCCTCCCTCGATCCTCAGAAGGGATCAATGGGGAGACTTACTAATTTTGTAGCTCCTCTGTTGGGCGACGACAGGACTTGGTCGATCTTGATAGCTTGAGATGACAGTGACACAGCGACGATGATGTCGATGCGGCAATGAAGTGGTGATGACGACGACGATGACGGCGTCGATGACATGGCAAGGTGGACCCGATAATGGGCTGCTGGATGGACAGGCCAATAGCGAGCCTGCAACATACGAATAATGGACTTGCAGATGGGTTGATGTATGGACTTACCGTAGATGGGCCGTTCAGATTTTGGCATCTACACTCTAGTAGATGAGTAACTATTTCTTCCTCTTGTTGACAAAGTGGGCATCTTGTGTTGCGTAGGTTGTCTCGAGTGAGTATCTTGTTCCATAGTGCACTCCACATAAAAAATCGAGCCTTTGGGGGGGCAGCTACCGACCAAGCTAGGCTTGCGCTGTGTCTTGTGCTAGGCTATCTGGTGATGCATTTGTAGGCTGAAGAAACAGAGAACGCTCCTTTGCTTTCAAGTGACCATATGAGATTGTCCTGTGCCATGTAATCTAGGACAAAGCTTTGTATCGCTGCATCCAGTTTGCTCAGGTCCTTAGCTCCGTAGTCCTTTAGCACCCGTCTAAAGACCAAGGTCCAGTTTATATTGGTTGGGGATTCTCCTCTTAGTACCTCTGGTATTGTTGTAGACTGGTGCATGGCCAATCTGTATAGCCTCAGATATGTTACCTTTAGAGGAGTATCGCCCAACCACGTCTTCCCAAAATCCTGTCTTGTTTCTATTGCCTGGTAGGTGCTGAATGTGACTTTTGAAAAGGTGAAACAGTTGTGTGATATTCCTCCATGCTATTGACAAATTTCTGTCTGAGTGCCATCCCAAGATCCAGTCCGCATGTTGAGCACCGAATTTCCCAGTTGCCATCTTTGCCCATGTGGCATCCTTGCAGAGGTTTATTTTCCAGTACCATTTGAGTAGGAGGGTTGTGTTGAAATCTACAATCTTCCTGATCCCAAGGCCTCCACCGTACTTTGGTTTACACACATCTTCCCATTTTACTAAATGATGCTTGAATCCTTCAGTTGATCCCTGCCAGAGAAATCTTGCCATGATTCTCTCCATTTCTTTTGCTACTCCTTTGGGGCATTTGATAAATGAGAGGTAGTGGGCATTCCTGCCCATTAGGCATGCCTTTAGTAAAACCAGTCTCCCTGCTTTGGACAGCGATTTGCCTTTCCAAGTAGATAATCTTTTATGAAGCTTTTCCAATACCAGATCCCATAGGGATTTTGGCAACCGGTTGTAGAAAAGGGGCAGTCCAAGGTAAGTAGAGGAAAGCACTCCTATTTCACAGCCAAGCAAGTCTAAGGCCTGCTGGTCCAATTGAGTGGTGGAGTTGATTCCATAAACCTTTGTTTTATGCCAATTTACCTTCTGCGCCGAGGTCATTTGGAAGAGCCCAACTACTGCTTTCAAGTTCCTTAGCTGCTCTAATGTTCCTTCACAAAAAAGGACCGTGTCATCCGCAAATTGCACGACGGGTAAGGAGGTGGACCCGAGGACGTTTAGCAGCCAGCCACACTCAATGCTCTTCTTCATAAGGCAGTTAAGACTCTCTCCAACAATATTGAAAAGTAATGGGGATAGTGGGTCCCCTTGTCTTAAACCCCTCGAGCTAGGAAAGTACCCAGCTAGTCCTCCCGTTTATGATGATGGAGAACTTGGCCGAGGTTAGACAAGAGGAGATTCAAGCTCTCCATCTTGACCCAAAATTCATTGCTTTCATTGCCGCATCCAAATGATCCCAGCTGACCCTATCAAATGCCTTCTCTAGGTCCAGCTTAAGCATGAAGCTGGTCTTACCCCCCTTTGTGCAATTCATCAATTGCTTCATGCGCTGTAATAGCAATGTCCAGAATTTGCCTTGTTTTCAGAAAGGCTCACTGTTCCCTGCTTATTAGGGATGGCAACGGGTACGGGTTAGCGGGGAACCCGCCCCGACCCGACCCGCTTAAAACGGGTTTGGGTTTATGTTTTTACCCCGCGGGTCGGGTTCGGGTTTTGGGAGCAGAACCCGTCACGGGTTCGGGCCGGGGACGGGTTTTGCCCCAAAAACCCGACCCGACCCGTTTAATTCTTATGTAAAAAAAAGGTTTTAGAGGGTATTTAAATAATACAAAGTAAAACCTTACTTTTTATGTTCTCCCCTATGTTTGACAATATGTTTAGGTATTTATATGTTTATATTATTTATTTTAATTTATTTTATATTTTTCAATTTTTTAATATTAAACATAGCGGGTCGGTCGGTACCAGCTGGGCGGGCGGGTTTTCGCTGGTTTGGGCGGGTTTTTTTACCCGCTGGGCGGGACGGGTTTAGAAATCAAACCCACGGGCGGGTTTTCGCGGGGACGGGTTTTCCCAGTTTTTTGTGGGGCGGGGATGGGTTTCCAAAAACCCGCCCCGCCCCGCCCCGTTGCCATCCCTACTGCTTATTACTTGTGGTAAAACTTGTCTCAGCCTGGCAGCTAGTACCCTTGCAATTATCTTGTATGGCCCGTAGATCAGGCTGATGGGCCTGAGGTCCTTTATGTGTTCTATCCCTTCTTTCTTTGGCACTAACACGATGAGAGAGGAACCAATGCTCTTGTGCGTGATACCATTGTTGTGGAAGTCTTCCATCATGTCCAGCACATCCTTTTCCATGAAGTTCCAAGCTGCTCGGTAGAACTCTCCATCAAATCTGTCGGGTCCAGGTGCTTTATCGAGTGGCATGGTAGTCACCACCGCCTCAATTGCTTGCCCGGAGAATGGTTTCTCAAGAAAGTACTTTTGGAGTTGGACTAATTTGGGCATGTGTAAGTTGTGGAAGCAAGGTTGGCATCTATCGTCTGCTGAGTATAGTCATGCAAAGAAGCTAAGCAGCCCGTTAGTGATAAGCTGCCTGAGGTTAATTCCCCATTGATATTTAGGGAATTAACCCAATTAGACTGCCGTAGTGCAGAGGCTATAGAATGGAAGAAGTGGGTGTTAGAGTCACCCTCCTTCATCCATTTATATCTCGCACACTGTTTCCAAAATGTCGTCTTTGTGAACTATTTGCTGCAGCAATTGAACAGATTTGTTGCGGTCCTGAAATTCATCAGAGTTTAGTAATCTACCTTCCTCAGTTGCATCAAGGCCGTCTATATGCTGGCACAGCAGTTGCTTCTGAGCATTTGACATGGCATGTTGAAGCTTCACCCATTCTAAGATTTTCCCCTTTCAAGAGCTTCAGTTCTGTGCTACTATGCTTTCTTTTTTATGCCCTACTTCAAATTCATTCCACCACCTCTTCATGAGTTGTCCAAGCTCTTCTTATTCTAGCCATTTGTTCTCAAAACGGAAGCATTTCTTGCCCATGCTCCCATTTTGGTATCCAACAATATAGGCCAGTGATCTGTGATGGTCCTTCCCAATACCTTTCCGGTGGTATCTGGAAATAGCCTTAACCAGCTCCCTGTGGTGAGAAATCTGTCCAGCTTTGACATCACCGGGCTCTGTTGGTTATTAGTCCAAGTATACCTCTTAACCCGATGTGGGTACTTCTTCAAGTTCATAAGCTGCAATCCAGTCATTAAATTGCCTCATGGTTGCTGTGATTCTGGATGCTGCAGGGAACTTTTCATTTCAATACCTTATTGCATTGAAATCTCCTGCTAGTAACCATGGGATGCTCCATCTTCCTAATAAGTCAGCTCCTCCCAAAAACTGCTTCTACCGGTGTATGAGCAAGGGCCATAAATTCCTCCAAAGCACCACTGTATGTTGAGGGCAGCATCATGGAATTTAATCCCAATGCAGTACTATCCAGTCTCCGTTTCAATCATTGTGAATGCTGATGGATCCCATAATATTAATACTCCTCCTGAACTGCCTACAGCGTCCAGAGCTAACCACCCTGGATTGAGGAATGGTGAGATGCTCCTTACTTCTAACTCCGTAATCCTTTCTCTTTTAGTCTCCAGTAAAACAAGGAATTTAGCTTTATTTGACAGCAGTACCTCCTTGACATTTGACTTCCTAACACTTCCGTTTATTCCTCTGATGTTCTAAGACAAAATTATCATTGGTTATCAAGTTGTTGAGACTCCACCTCCCCTCTTCTGCCCTCTTCAGCGACTTCATCTAGTCTTCGTGCGAGTTGTAGTATTTGAGCCCACTCCTCTTCACTAACTCTACCATTGTTCTGCCCTATTCTTTTTACCCATGATGTTGTACTACTTTGCTAAACTTATCAAACCATGCACAGGGACTTTGCTTGAGACCATAAATAGCGTTCAAACGACAAACCTTGTGATTCTCCCCCTTGAGCAACATACCTTGGAGGTTGCTCCATAAATATTTCTTCCTGGAGGTCCCCAGAGAGGGAGGCATTCTTCACATCCAACTGAAACAAGGGCCATTTCTGACTAACCACAACAGAGATCAATACACAAACAGAGTTGAGACGTGCAACAGGAGAAAATGTCTCAAACACATCTACCCCATAAGTTTTGGTATATCCTTTAGCAACCAAGCAAGCCTTGTATATTTCCAAAGACCCATCGGCATTAAATTTGACTGCATACACCCAACGACAACCAACAATGTGCAACTGGAGGTGGAGTGACTAGTGTCCAAGTTTCACGCTCAACAAACACACCCATTTCGGCATCCATTGCTGCTTTCCATTCTGAAGATTGGAGTGCATCTTGAATTGACAAAGGAATAGAACAAGTAGACAAAGCCAAAACAAAATGCCGAAAGGAAGGAGACAATAGATCAAAAGATACAAACTGGGAAATAGAATATCATGTACCATTCTGCATACAGGCGCGAGTGCCCTTGCAAATGGTTATAGAAAGATCATTCTCATCATGCAATGGTTCACCAGACGAATCAAATTTGGCAGGAGCCGGAGCAAAAGAATGTTTCTGGCGTTGGTACACCTGGAGAAGCTTTGTAGTCGTGACTTCTTTTGTAAATACGCTAATGGTGTGGCTCAAGCCATCATCTGCAGGAACAGGTGACACCACAACTGGAAGAGGTGGGGAATGGAGGTGGGAATGGAAAGATGATATCTCAGAATACCCTATTGAAAAATAAGGTGTATCCTCAAAGAAAGTGACATCAGCTGGAACATATCATTTCCTTCTAGTTGGACAAAAACAAATGGACCCTTTTTGAGTTCATAAATAACCTAAAAAAAACTGTATAGACCGAGGCAAGAGCTTATCTTGAGGCACACCAAAAACAAGTACAAAACATGTAGACCCAAAGATTCTAGGACAAACCTGGAATAACTCTCAACCAGGTCAAAGTATATGTGGTGGAACTCAGCCATCAAGAATTGACAAGGGCATTCATTTTATAAGATAACACAGTTAGAATTGCATCCCCCCAAAATGATTTGGGAACATGCATATCCAACATCATAGTGCGTGCGAGCTGCAACAAATGTCTTTTTTCCTTTCGGCCACAGCATTTTGTTTGGGAGTTTACACGCACAAATACTGATGGATAAGACCCCATTCTTGACAGAAACAAGAAATTTCTCTGTTCATAAACTCAAGCCCATCATCAGTACAAAAAATTCGCAAAACAACATCAAACTGGGTCTTTATTTCATTATAGAAATGTTTGAGTGTAGTAGAAACTTCAAACTTTTCTTTAAGTAGACCCACGTGGTTTTACTAAAATCATCAATAAAGGAAACAAAGTACTGAAAATCAAAACTAGTAGGTGAATGATAATGTCCCCAAACATTTGAATGAACTAACTCAAACAATTTGCCACTACAACTTGGACTACGTGGAAATGATGTCCTTTTATGCGGAAATGATGTCCTTTTATGGTTGCCTAACTAACAAGATATACACTAAAACTAGAAAGAACCTGACAAATGGGGAAACAACTGGGACAACTTTGTTGTAGAAGGATGTCCAAGCTATAGATGCCACTGGAGCAAAGACACATCAGTATTCAAGGCCAAAGAATGTGTAGTAAGCCCTGCCAAGTGATACAATCCTGCCCACTCATGCCACAAACCAATTGTCTTCTTTGTCTGGAGATCCTGAATGACATACTGAGTAGGAAAAATTGTCACAAAACAATTCAAATCTTTAGTGATTTTGCTAACTGATAACAAATTCAATGGATGGGACATGTAACACCGACTTAAGATGCAACGTGGATGTTGGTCTGATGCCCCCAACACCCAGTACAAGAGACAAGGACACATCTACGAGAGTTATATGCTGGACAGGGGTAATGGAGACTAAAGACTCAAAAAGAGAAGAAATACCTAGCATATGTTGCGAACCTTCAAAATCAATGACCCAAGGTGTTAGATTAGTCATATGTAGTGAAGTCATACCTTGGTTAGAGGTGGAAGCAGTAGCTGATAAGACAGATTATGTAGGTAGAGCAGAAGCAGTCTAGATGGATGCAGTTAGTTGATCCAAACGTTGAACCAACTGTTGTAACTCATTAGGTGCCCCTTGAACAATAGTCCTAGTTCGTTGAATTGTTGAATCAGATTTTCCATAATACCCAACATGGTCCCATGCTGGTTTTCCAAAATTCTCCCAACATTGACCAAAATATTCCATGATAATAATTAGAACAATTTTAAAAAGCAGCAGACTAAGATAACTTCCAACGCATCCAAACACTCCACTAGTAGCTGAGTTTACAAACTGTCAAGAAAAAATAATTGTAAGCAAGTGGGCCCACAACCAAATCTGGTAAAAAATAGAGGAAAAATGTGCCTTTTCTTATCCAAACAGCTTTGGCAAAAAAAAAGGGCAAAAAAACCAAAAAACCAGCAGGTCATAGGCTGACATCAGCAATTCGTAATGATGACATCAGCATGAAAAAATTTGCTGTTTGGGCCAACAAATTTCACCTTTTCTGTCCTCTATACTTTCCCTTACTCCATGATATAAGAAACATTGGCAAGAATCCCGAGGTAGACAAAAAAATGTCAACCAGATGTCTTTCTAGGCTGGAATCGAGTTGGGACTCCATTAAATTTATCTAAGGATCTAGAAACAGTAGATAAAACCTTCTAGGCAATAGTAGGGTGTAAAAATAAATTTACACGGTTGTAGGAGTCATATACCCTAAGGTAATGGCAGCAGAAAAAAAAAATTATCTTTTTAGCTGACCAGCAGTAAAAAACTGTCGGCCACACTTGATTTAGCAGTCTTCTTCAGAGAGGCTGACAAAAGACTTGTTTCAACCTGCAAATCTGGACCTTCTACTCTGATACCATGTGAAAAAATTTTTTTGAAATGGCGATGTTTTATTGATAAAAGAATTGTAATGTTACAATAGATAGCTTTTCAGCAATTACAGCAAGATACAACATTTACATATCAAAATAGAGGTAATGTATTTGCTATTGTTAAACTAGGCCTTTGAGTTCCTTCCCGAGCTAGACGGTCGGCCACAGCATTGGCTGATCGTGGTATATGTGTCCAGTCTAACTGTTGTCCTTGCATAAGATCATGTATCTCATCGTAAACTCCTTTCAACTTCCATGGAGGGGGAGCTCCTTTACCCCATGATAGGGCTAGCGCCGAATCACCCTGCACTTGTAGAGGTCCCTGAAACAGTTGCTTAAATAACTTCAGCCCAGCTAGGAGAGCTTGAGATTCGGCCTCATTGCATGTAGCTATACCAGCTGGACCTCCATAGAACATTATATGTTGCCCCGTGCTATCACTCAAAATGCCACCTATACCTGCTGGTCCTGGATTGCCCAATGAAGAGCCATCAAAGTTGAGCGCGTACCAACCACTTGGCGGGGGTTCCCATACCACCATCACAACAACTTTTGGTATAGAGAACTTAACCACTTTGTCCCAGTGCTTTACTAGGATTGTGTATGGGAGTTTTGGCATTTTATTTGTATTGGATGCCCAAGTCATTATGCACTGAATACATTTGTCAATGATTTGCTCTGCAGGTCTTTTCTTGCCTTCAAAGATCCGAGTGTTCCTTTCCAACCACAAGTTCCATGGGATGGCGGCCATGGTAACCTTCCAAAGGATGGTACCAATAGTGGGTAGCGGGCAAATGGACCACTGTTGAAGTAAACTTCGAAAGTCTTTAGGCATGCAAAAAGATATTCCAAATTTCTGCATTACGGCACTCCATATTGCTTTGGCAAAGCTGCAGTGGATAAGCAAATGGTTTACTATTTCTTCTTGGCTTCCACACAGCTTACATAAGTCGTCCACTACCGTTTGCCCTCTTCTTGTGAGCTGGTCATAAGTCAATATTTTGTGTTGTGCAGCGGTCCATATGAAGTGCTGCACTTTTTTTGGGGGTGGAAGGTCCCATGAGTTGCATTCTGGAGGGCTCTGGTGCTGCTGGCCACTATTTGATAGCAGCTTATAATATGATGATACAGAGAAGACTCCGGACGCACATGGGGACCATATAATTTCATCACGGCCTCGCTGAGAGAAGTACATGGAGTCTAGCTTCAGCATCATATCCGCAATTTCAGTAGTTTCTGCATCATTAAGGTTTCTACGAAGCCTCAAATTCCAAGATCTACCTTCAGCCATTAGAGCATTGCTAACTAACATGTTTGGCTCATTAGAGAGAGCATACAGTCTCGGGTAGCTTGTGCAAAGAGGATTGCTACCTATCCAACAGTCTGTCCAAAAAAAGGTTCTTACTCCATCTCGGACATGGTGTCTAATGTGCCTTGTCATAATGTCCTTTTAGCCATGATTGATCTCCATAATGCCGATACTGCTCGGGACTTTGAATAGGTAGCCAACTAACCGCATTATCTCCATATTTTGCAGCAATGACAGCCTTCCACATACTTCCTTCAGTAGTGTATCTCCAAATCCACTTAGCGCCAGGCAGCATTCATTAACTTAACCCGCTTGATTCCCAAACCCCTTGCTTCATTGGTGTACAGACCTTACCCATTTCACCAGTGGGTATTTAAATAGATTTTGGCTACCCCACCAAAGGAAACTTCTTTGTATAGACTCGATCTTTCTAGCAACACTCATTGGGCATGGCAACAGTGATAAGTAGTAAATTGGAATACCTGCAAGAGTAGACTTTATCAATGTTACTCTCCCTACATGTGACAATAGCTGACCTTTCCATGTGTCTTAACCTTTTTTGTAGCTTTTCTATAACTAGATTCCAGAGGTTATTTTGGAGCCTTCCAGTAAAGAGAGGTAGACCCAAGTACGTTGATGGCAGAACCATATTCCTGCATCCAAGTAACCTTGCTATTTCGGTTTCACAAGCCCGTTTACACCCATGACTCAGACTTCTCCCAATTTATCTTTTGACCAGAGATCATTTCAAAGATATACAGAATAGCTTTCACATCAAGCATTTTTCCCCAACGCCGTCACACAATATAAGGGTATCATCGGCAAACTGCAGAATTGGTACTTTCAGCTGGTTCCTGATATTGAAGCCTGAAAATGACTCTTCCTCTTGGCATTTGTAGAGCATCATACATAGGACTTCACTCACCATGTTGAATAGCAGGGGTGAGATAGGGTCACCTTGACGTATCCCCCTTGAACTAAGTGAAATACCCTTTAGGTGTTCCATTGATGAGAATTGAGAATTTCGGGGATGATATACAACCTTGGATCCATGTTCTCCATTTCGTGGGGAATCCCATTCTGACCATAACAGCATCCAGGTATGCCCAATTTACTTTGTCAAATGCCTGTTCAAGATCTATTTTTAAGATAGTTCCTTGCTTCCTCTCCTTTCTATAATAGTGCAAAAGTTCATGTATCACCAAAGCAGAGTCGAGTATCTGTCTCCCTTTGATAAATGCAGACTGATTGGGGCTGATGATTTCTGACATTACCCTTCTTAACCTTGTTGCCAATACCCTTGATATTAGCTTATAGTGACTAGAGATCAGACTTATCGGTCTAAAGTCTGGTGGTTGAGCTGCGCCTTCTTTCTTTGGTACTAATGCAATTAAAGATGCCGCCATACTTTTGGCTTTGAGTCCCTCATTGTGGAATTCTTGAAACAGAAGTAGAACATCCTCCTTTAGGAAATCCTAGCAGGATTTATAAAACAATGCAGTAAATCCATCCGGCCAGCTCTCTCATGGGTTGGTAGCCCTTTGACAAAGAATTTCTATTTCTTCACCGAATGGTTCAATTAGTGAAGCTGCACTAGATTCGTAAAGCTGGCTGAAGCTTAGGTTCCTTGGAAACGGCCTGGAGAATCCATCATCCTTATACAAGTCACTATAAAACTGTACGAAAGTCCTAGTAATGTCATCTTTGTTTGTGAGTATTGTGCCATCACTGGTGATTGATGAGATACGATTGTTCCTTCTATGTGCCGAGGCCACTGCATGAAAAAATTTTGTATTACCATCTCCCTCTTTGAGCCACTTGTACCAAGCTCGTTGCTTCCAATGTAATTGCTCCAGTTCTATGATGTTTTCATACTTCCTTTTTACCGTGTCCCTTTCAATCCCCTCTAGGTCAGTAATTTGTCCTTGCTGCTCTTCTTTGCTATCATACTGGTGTATCTGTTCAAGTAAACTTGCCCTTTCTGCCTCAAAATCCAGCTTATTTGCAGCTGCCCATTCCTTAATTTTGCCTTTTAATTGTTTAAGCTTTTGGCTAAATCTGTAACCTGCAGTTCCCTGTACTTGTAATTCTTGCCACCAGCCCTTCAATCTCTCTTTAAAGCCTTTTATTCTCAGCCAACTGTCCTCAAATCTGAATGGAGGTGGACCCCAGAATTCAGGATTAGTTTCAAGCAAGATAGGAGCATGGTCTGAGACAGGCCTTGGAAGGACTTTCCCTGAACTGTTGGTGTTCCAATCTAACCACTCCTGGTTTAGTAGGAAATAGTCTAATTGCCCAATGCTTGCCATTAACAGTCGAAACAAAATGCACAGCTAAGGAATAGAGGCCCTCTTCTTTTTCCACTAATTCAACAACGTTTGGATCCCAAGATATTGCCAGACCTCCCGATGAACCCACTGCCTCTATTTTTGCCCACATTGGTCTTCTTTTGTGCCACAACTCCCTTGTGTAGCGTGGTTTAATCTTCCTCAGTTTTGTTTCCTGAATTAATGCCACATTAACTTTATTTTTTCGCAATGTTTCACATACGATGGCTCTCTTTGTAGATGAGCCCAGCCCCCTTACATTCCATGAAATGACATTCATAATGAACTGCCACCGTCGCAAGCTTCAGTCCAGAGTTTCAACTTATTTTTGCACTGTTCGATTTCGTCCCTAGTCATTCCCACCAATATTCCGTGTCGAAACATAGCATCTTTGAGGTATCAATCGTAGTCGCATTTGTTGGGAGATGCTTCGTCTTCTTCACTGTCATCTCCCACATCCTGCGGATGTTGTTGTGCGACAATATCAACCGTGTTCTCATTGCACCTGGACAGTAGTACTGGCGCATTAATTGAGGGCTTTACTGTTAATCGCCTATGTGCGTAGGTGAATCTGACTGGAGCTATTGTCCTGGGACGAAGCAATGAAGGCGTTTCGGCTTCTTTCAGCCACGGCGTGGATTGCAGCGTTCTTCTTGGGGACGACAAGCTAGCGTGCCACTCACTGCGAGCCACACTAGCTTCCCGAGTTAAGGGGCTTGAGTTAGCCACCGACTCGGCTACCAGACTCGGTGTGAGTTCAGAGTCCCTATTCGGATCCATGTTCCAGTTTTGCCCCACTTCACAAGTCCGTTTAGTTCCGTTAATACATAAAGGCACTTGCGACTCTGCATTTTCACTCCCAACACGGCACTGTTGCCGTAGCGCAGAGGAGCATTCCATTTCGGGAGCTACAACAGGGGGCTTTCAGTCGACTTCCTCTTTGGGCTCTGATCTTCCTACAGCAAAGGTGGCATGTTCGAAGTATTGCGTCCTCGTTTCGAGCGTCAGGATCTCGGTTGCTTTCCACCGTGTTCCGGCAAGGCTCTTCCCCGGCGACGGCGACCCCGATCTTTCGACGCCAGATCTACCTTATCTTTATGGGCTGCCTCGAACTTCCATGACCTCTTGCTTTCTTCTTTCTCTGGCTTTTCTTCTTTTTCTTCTTTTCAACCACAACTCTTGCAAAATAAGCATTTTCCCCCTCGATGAGCTGGATCTCTATCTGAGCCGGCAGAGATTTTTTGGTTTTTACTCACCCGAACCTCGTCCAGTCTATCTCCTTTCGTGGTTGTACTATCGCAGTCTTCAACTGAGCCGAACGATCCTGCTATTGCCTGTAGGATGTCCTAGCTCCAAAGTTGCAACGGGACACCCTTTATAATAAGATTACACTGTTTCTCCCCCTCTTCATCATGCTCATACCAGTCATCAATATCCACAATGGTATCTCCAACCAGCTCCTTTAACATTAAAATCCTGTTCTTCTCTTCTATCGCACCCAAATCCACCAGCCATTTGCTTTCGCCCATTGGTGAAATTTTTGGTTTGTTGATCAGCCTCTAGCTTGCTTTCAATAACTGCTGCAACTCTTCTGCAAGCATATTCTTGTGCAATGTCTTAATCGTCACACACTGATTAAGAATATTTTGCCTCATTGCAAGCTTAGCTTCCTTGTCCACTACAACCCGCATCACTCCCCAATGTGAGTAATATTAACTCCTGTAGCATTTTACTTACTTCCGCTTTTCTCTGCAGTAGTGTCTCTCAGAAGACCGGTTGACATTGGGCTGCAGGTTGGCCATATTTTTTCCCCGTTCAGCCATTTCGTGTGTCTACTCCAGCTATTTAACTTTCTTAGGCGGTTAAAATCCAACTCCAACCATTTTCGCTATGGAGCTTTTTGTGGTATACCCACTCCCAACAACAAGTGGGACCACGGTTCGACATTTCACATATCATTTGATCCTTCTCTTCATAGACCCCTATTCTCGGGCCGCCTACTACACGTAATCTCATACGCTTTCACAAGAGGGCTCCCCGGTTATTTCTTCCATCATTTCCACCACCACCGGTAAACTTGCCAATGGTAGTTTCACAAAAGATCTATAGTCTGGCCTCTTAACAGCTATTTTGACAGCGAAAGTGTCGCCAAGTATTACTGTATCCAAGTAGAATCTGGCTTCTCCATCAACAGCTGATGATGCAAGCTTGAGGCTGTCCGGGATTGCCTTCTTCTCTTCTGTCCATGGTCGCCGTCGAGTCTCCATTGTATCTTTCATTCGATCTATACTTTATTTGGATATTTGTGGAGGTTTTCAAAATTTAATCCTTTTTTTTTTGTACAGTTAATTTGGGTTCTACCTAGTCGCACCAATTACTTCTCTATGCAAACAGATACTTTTTGTTTTAACGGAAATACACCATTTAAAAAAAATAAGGGCAAAAAGTTTGGAGAAGCACCTCAACTTCCAAAACATTTGATGAAGAATGAGAGTACAGAAAAGGTTGGCAAAGACGCCTAAAGCGAGGCTCTTCTTCACTATGAACAAACACCTCCAAAGCAAATGAAGGAGGTGATGTAGCCCCAACAACTGTTACAGAAGAAGATGTTGATGATACATTTTGTTCCAGAAATTCGCATGCAGTAATAACTACAGGTTCAGCAAAAATTATCTCGTCGACATACTCATCGAGGTGAGGATGAACGAAGGATTGAGCGAACAAGACACACGGCTCCGGCCGGACCATCTTACGCCTTCCTTTAGGGTTTATAAAACCACTGTCACCGGCGGCGAGTGGCTGGATCTTTCGGAAGTCGCGAAGACTCGCTTACCGGGCGCATGCAATCTGAGACCGAGAGTGAGAAAATTGTGGACCAAAGTGTAGTTAGTGTACTAGAGTCTACAGAACCATTCTTCGGCGCTCTGGTGGGAACTATTTCTCAGTTTATTTCGAGCGTCTTTGGCTTCCCCCAGGTCGCGGGTTTTGGACGTCCGATGCCGGCGATACCATGTGAAATTGAAGAAGAGAGAAAAAAATGAAAAAAGAAGAAAAACGAATGGAGAGAATCCCAAACCTCTCACTACAGCCGTCTGGTCGTCTTAGGGATTAACTCAATCCCTACCTCTTTATTAATCGCTTAAGTAACTATAATGACAAAAATTGCCCCTATACATAATATGACTATTTGGGCAGTAAATAAAAACCAAAGTAAACTAAAAATTACATTAACTAACTCCTAATACCAAACTCTATGCACCCATGATATCTAAACACTACACATCATAGGCTATTTGGAAATTACCAAACTGCCCTTGGTGCATTATTTCTAACACTTGTCTATGCTTGGCCAACATAGACAACATCGCCCTCCCACTTTATGCCCAACTACTCAACCTCCACCCCTAAATACTAAGGATTACTCATCCGAAAAAAGAAATTAAGAGATTCTTCAAAAGCTACTTGCAGAATAAGAAGCTTTCAGAGAAGAACAAGAGGAGGTGATCTGTTTTGTCAGCAGGTAATTCCTCAACCTCCACCCATAGAAGATAAATTTGATTCTAGCTTTGAAAGGAGGCAGGAATACCTCATAGAGATCATGACAGAGCAAGAGAATAGGTTGAATGAGCAACTAGAGAAGGTTAATCTCTTTAGTCAAGAGGTGATGAATTCTATGGGCCAATCATGTGTGGATAACACGATAAATGCATGTTTTCAATATGGATATGACCAATCAGTGATTACCTCCAGGATTAATAGCCACTAGAGAATAAAAGAGCGACAAAGGGTGTCCCTACTTAATTTGGGATGATAATGATTATGTGAATGAGTTAGAAGAGAGGCAAGATTGTCATCCTGCCCTTGAGGATTCTTCCCAACCCAATTTGTGGACCCTTTAAGAAATTGGTGGTGCAGCTTGTTGACTAGTAGGTACATTGAAGAGGTTGACCAGCCCATTGACCAGAAAAGAAACCAGCCTGGCCTGATAAGTGTTTATCTTGTAGTATTTTTCACTAGGCTAGATAGGTTTCTTTACGCAGATTTTGGACCTATTTTATATAAATTGCACTAATTTGGTGTATTTTAGGTGTTGAAGCAGCTCAGAGCAAATTTGATAGAAAAAGGCTACAAATAAGCAAAAGCGCCGATATTTCACCAAGTACTAGCGCCACAGGCAGACAGGGCGCCATGGTAGCAGACCACTTTAGAATGCCGCCAGAGCGTCCCGAGGACTTTCAAAGGAACCATGAAATTGAGGGGCTAGGCGCCATTGAGTGCGCCATGGCACCATTGACCGCGCCTTAAGGCGCCACACCAACATCAGAACTTACACCGACTTAACTTCAGACTCCTAGTTCAACTCAGGACTAAGTGTCAGGGCCACAGGCACCAGAAGAGCACAAAAGGCGCTAAAATTTAGCAATGCGACTAGAATTCCCTCTTTAGATGCCCCTAAAAGTCTTAATCACATCAGAACACTTCTTGGGACATATTGAGGTCAAATTATGAGTCTTTTACTTTCTCAAAGTTGTGCTCCTAAGGGAAGGAGGGAACTCAAATTAGGAAAGAAACCCTGGAGAGAAAACTAAAAAATTACATCAATTAACTCCTAATACCTAGCTCTATGCACCCATGTTATTTGAACACCACATCATAGGGTATACTAGAAATTACCAAACTACCCTTGGTGCGTTATTTCTAACAATAGTAGTAATGCATAAATAAGATGTACGATCACAACATAAAACTGCAAAAAGATGTCACATTTCAATAAATAACAATTAAAGCAAAAAACCTGTGGACTTGCTAGAAGTGTGTCTCCGATATCTGAGGCATTACCCATTACGACATTAATCACACCCTGGATAGTAAAACCAAGGAAAGAGTCAGAATGATGTATGTTCTATATTACAAAGGAGAATTAAAAGATACACTAAGGCATTTTCAAAAAAAAGATACACTAAGGAATTAGATTACATGAAGAGTAAAAAATGACAAATAGAAATTACAAAAGGATTATCAAAACAAAGAAAGTGAGTCATTACTGGTGGTATTCCTGCTTGAAGAGCAAGCTCAGCTGTAGCTAATGCTGTCAAAGGTGTTAGTTCTGAGGGTTTAATAACAACTGTGCAGCCACATGCTAAAGCAGGACCCACCTAATAGTGAGCACCACAATAAGTTTATTCCATATGCTTGAAGAACCAAGGCTAAACCATATAAAAGAAATAACCAAAACAAGGCTAAACCATATAAAAGAAATAACCAAAACAAGGCTAAACCATATAAAAGAAATAACCAAAACAAGGCTAAACCATATAAAAGAAATGACAAACCTTTCTAGTAATCATGGCCAATGGAAAGTTCCAGGGAGTGATTGCTCCCACAACACCAACAGGCTGCAGAAAAAAAAGGGCAAATCAAGAGTCCACCAATGTGCTACTTGCCTCGACATCAAAGAAAAGCTGAAAAATGTTTTTTTTTAAACAATGTCTGCTTTCACTAATTATGAAAAAACTTTGGTGCATCAGTAGTATGCATTAAAGTACAAGCTTTAGGGGGAGAACCCTTTATACAATAGCTTTTTTTTTTCTTTTTGAACTTACGAAAGATTTTATTGATGTAAAGGATGTTACATTTGAGGTATGTAACATGAAGAAAAGGCTAGCAATTTACAACAGTGTTACAAAGTTTAACAAAGTTTAACCACTAGGTCTGCTTTTCATACTCCTTCCTTAGCTAATCTATCTGCCATTAAGTTGGCAGACCTCGGTATCCTAGTCCACGCTATTCTCCTGTCCACTGTTACATTATATACTTGCTTAGTTTCCATGGGGGTGAGCTTTAGCAACTAGCCCAGTCTATGGCTACCTTTGAGTCTCCTTGGATCTGTAGTGGTCCTTCACAATGTTGCTGGAATAATTAGAGCCCTGTGAGAAGAGCTAAAGATTCAGCTTCACTAGATGTACTATTTTCCATTGGTCCAGCGTACTTTAGAATAGTTTTTCCACTGTGATCTTGAATTATCTGACCAATGCTTGCTGGGCCCAGATTTCCTTGAGAAGATCCATCAACATTGAGAGATTAAGAAGAAGATGTGGATCACCTATTAATGCACTGTAAATTTACATGACAAGTCTGGTCAGTAATGCAGAGAAAATTCAACATTCCGATGTGTATGCCTAAAACATACAAACAGCTGATTGAAATCAGCCAAGGCTGCACACTGCCCAAAGCTGGAAAGACATTATGGAGTGCAACATTAGCAGCCATACCATGGAAAGTATGGTTGGAAAGAAATCACCACACATTTTCCAACTTAGAAAGCTCCTTGGGAAGGGTAATCGAAAGAAGTATACAAAATGCCATCACTTGGGCATCAAATTTTGGCAAGCTTCCCCCACTGCCAATGACAGTAATCAGGAAGCATTCGAGCAAGTCATCTTCTATTGTCCCCCCAAGCAGAAAACAATGGAGACATGGGCCCCCACTAGAAAATTACCTAAAGCTGAATGTGGATGGCTCTTTCAATGGAAACCCAGGACCTGCCGTATTGGAGGCACAATAAAAAACAGCATGGGTCAGAGACTAATAGCATTCTCAGGTCCCTCAGGCACTTGCACAGCCAATGAAGCTGAAACAATGGCCTTATTGGAAAGTGCAAAGATTTACAAGCAGTGGTCCAGCACTCCAGTAATCGTAGAAGGGGACTCAAAGCTTGTCAACAACTGGGCTAGAAGGTTAGCCCCCCCCCCTCCCCCTCCTTGGCATCTCAGGGCGGCCTATGATGAAATCTTTGACATAACAGCGGAATGGCAAATAACCTGGTCGAAGATCCCAAGATCAGTAAATGCAGAAAAAGATGCCCTCGCCAAGGAAGGAATCACGAGAACATGCATAATCACTAGACCTTATGCCTCCCTAATATAGGGCTCTTCTCTAACATTTCCTTTTAAAAGCTGAAGATGTTAGGCATAACACCATTGTACCAATATGTACTCTACACACTCCATTGTAATTT
The DNA here is from genome assembly GCA_019845555.1 of Aristolochia fimbriata. Lineage (NCBI taxonomy): Eukaryota > Viridiplantae > Streptophyta > Magnoliopsida > Piperales > Aristolochiaceae > Aristolochia > Aristolochia fimbriata. The sequence goes on from CM034079.1 coordinate 11,498,584, forward strand.
TTTTTTTGAGAATAGTGATAGCTTTATTGATTTGCTAATAATGAAATACAATGTATACCATGAAGCTGGTATTTTACAATGTATATCCTTTTGTAGCATGCAAACTGCTTTGTAAACTTTCACATTAATCTTACATATTCACTCTCCCCTGTTACTTGTGCATTCAGTTACTAAGTGAGTCTTGTTCGCCCCATTCTTTGCTAGTTTGTCAGCTACGCCATTGGCAGATCTTGGTATCTTACTCCAAAGTATTTCCCATCCTTCAATAATATCGAATATCTCATCAAAGATCCTCTTTAAGTGCCAAGGTGTAGGAGTTGCTTTGGTGGCCCATCTAATAGTGAGATCAGAGTCCCCTTCTGCAACTATTGGCAGATCAGATATGCCGTTACGTAGCCTTAATCCAGTAAGAAGTGCCCCTGCTTCGGCGTCATTAGAGGTGCAATTGCCTGCTGATCCGGAATAAGATATTAATGATGAGCCCTTGTGATCTCGGATGATCCCTCCAAGGCCGGCTAAGCTCGGATTACCTAACGAGGAACCATCAAAGTTGAGTTTCAGCTGGCCCCTCTGTGGTGGTTCCCATGCTTGCATTACTGGTGGTCTGTGATTAGTGAAAAGTATTATCTTTTGCCAGTACTGCCTCAGTGCTACTATTGGGAGAGGTGGCATCTTTTTATAGGTAGAAGCCCATAGGAAAATGTCCCTGATGGTAGCGGTAATGACTATGGCTTCACTAGCTTTGCTGCCCCTGAATGTACTGTTGTTCCTTTCATTCCATAAATTCCAGGGTATGGCAACTATGACAGCTTGCCACAAGGCTTTTCCACATGCTGGTAGTGGGCGCGAGTGCCATTGAGTAATCATCTGTCTGAAGGACCCTGGCATGCAGGTGCCTATGCTGAATTTCTATAGAATAGCCCCCCAAACTGCTATACCAAAGGGACAATGTAGAAATATGTGGTTTGTTGTTTCTTCAACTTCTCCACAGAATTTGCATTAGGAATTTATGATTATTTGGCCTCTTTTCACAAGCTGGTCACATGTCAATACTTTCCCATGAAAGGCATCCCAAACAAACTCATGTATCTTCCGTGGACATGGTAAAGTCCAAATATGTCTGGCAAGGCTCTTAACTGAGTTTAGAGACCCCACCAGTATAGCATATGTTGAAGCTACGAAGAATTGCCCTGTAGTGCAAGGGGTCCAGATTACCTCGTCTTTCCCTCTTGGGGATAGGTATATCTCAGTCAACTTGGACAGCAGGTTGGATGCTTCGATGGCTTCTGTGTCACTGAGATTCCTTCTGAAATTCAAATCCCAAGTGTTGTTGCCAATTCCCCTCGATCTCTGGATTGTAATTTTCTTGTTTCTGTCCAGAGAGTATAGGGCAGGGTATGTATTCTTCAGTGGAGTTTCCCCTAGCCAGCAATCTTCCCAAAACTGTACATATTCTCCTACTCTTACATGAAACCTTATGTGCTTCCTTATGAATGCCATTTTTTTTTTTTAGGAAAGTGAATACATTTTACTCCCAATTACAAGTTTTACTCCCAATGCTGCAGTGGAGACCCGAACCCAAGACCTCCCACAGCAATAACTCCCATGGGACTCCCCTTTAGTCATGTACCTCCATAGCCATTTTGCCAGAAAGGCAACATTTACCTCCTGAATTTTCCTTATACCAAGCCCCCCAGTTTCTTTTGTTGTGCAAACAGTGGCCCATTTCACCAAAGGATATTTGAAATTACTTTGTGCTCCGCACCACAAAAACTTTCTCTGTATTGCTTCAATTCTTTGGGATATGCCTTTCAGACAGCTTAATAAAGAGAGGAAATAGGATGGGATACCAGCCAGGACTGATTTAATCAACGTAACTCTTCCAGCCTAAGATAAGAGGAGCCCCCTCCAAGGACCAAGCCTTCGCTGACATTTATCTAACACTACCTGACAAAGAGATTTAAGCATTCGTCCTGCGAAGAGAGGTAGCCCCAAGTAAGCACTGGGCAGCTTTATTACTTTGCATCCAAGGGCTAAGGCCAGTAAAGCTTGCTCAGCATTGCTGCAGTTTACCCCGAAGGAACCTGACTTAGTCCAATTAATACTTTGTCCAGATGCCATTCCATAGAGTTGGAGGATGGCCTTCACACTGAGGATTTGAACTTCGAATCCTTGACACAGTATAATTGTGTCATCTACGAATTGAAGGATAGGTATCTTCAACTGATTTCTGATGGAGAAGCCAGTAATCCATTCCAGTTCCTGTCCCTTATACATCATAGAGCATAGTACTTGACTTGCAATGTTGAAGAGCAGGGGGGAGATAGGATCTCCCTACCTTAATCCTCTATTACTCTTAAAGAACCCGTGCGTTGTCCCATTAATTAAGATGGAGAAGCATGCTGAGGAGAGACACTTGCTTATCCAGAATCTCCATTTTACCGGAAAATCCATTTTTGCCATCACTTTGTCCAAGAAAACCCAGCTAACCTTGTTGAAGGCTTTCTCAAAGTCAAGCTTTATAAGGGCTCCTTTGGAGTTACTTTTGGAGCAGGAGTGAATGAGTTCATGGACCATGAGGGCTGAATCAAGAATTTGACGCCCTGTAATGAATGTTGTTTGATTGGTGCTTATGATTTCTGGCATGATTCGTTTGAGTCTTGCAACGAATGCCCTCGATATGATTTTGTATAGGCTGGATATTAGACTTATAGGCCTAAAGTCTTGGGGTTCATTAGCTCCATCTTTTTTTGGGATTAGAGCAATAAATGAAGCACCCAAGCTCTTGGCTGTGACACCCTTCTCATGAAATTCAGAGAACACTTCAATCAATTCCCCCTTAAGAAAACTCCATCCAGCTTTATAGAAAGCTGCAGTGAACGCATCAAGCCTTGGGGCTTTGTCATTTGGCATTTCCATTACTGCTCTTTCAATCTCATCACTTGTGAAAGGATGCTGTCAAAAGAGTAGCTGCTTGGGTACTGATTTGGGGCAGTTTTAATCCTTCTGGAAAAGGTCTGAGTAGACAACTTTCACTGTATAGTGTTTTGTAGTAGTCTATGAACCCGTTCGCTATATCCTCTTTTTTCTCAAGCAGTTGCCCATTAACCTTTAAACTAGATATTCTATTCCTCCTGTTTGCTGAGGCAATTGCATGAAAAAATTTAGAGTTTCCATCTCCTTCCTTTAACCATTTATAACGTGCCCTTTGCTTCCATTTTATTTGTTCTTGATGGGCCTTTATTTCATATTCCTCCTTTGAAGCTTCCCTTTGTAAGCTTTCAGTATCAGTCAGTCTTCCTTGCTGCTCCTCTAATCTGTCTAGGGCATTGATCTGGTTTGTAGATAATCTTTCTCCTTCTCAAGATTGAATTTGTTTTTCTTTACCCAATCCCTCAATTTGCCCTTAACGCTTTTGAGTTTCTGACAGAATCTGAAGCTTGTAGTACCCACAAAATTCAGTTCATTCCACCAGGTTTTCAAAAGTTCTGTGAAGCCTTTTTCTAGGAGCAAATATTCTTCAAATCGAAAAGGTGGTGGGCCCCACGATGTGGGTGAAGTTTCCATGAAAATCGGTGCATGATCAGATACAGGTCTAGGGAGGATTCTAGCCAATGCATTTACATTTTGATCTAACCATTGCTGATTCACTAGGAATTTATCCAACCTTGCCAGTATAGGTTGAGCTCTACCATTTGGCGATGTGAAATTGGCCCCTGAGAGTGGAGGTTCAATGAGCGCCAAATCATCAATGAGGTTGTTAAGCTCTCTTGATGCACGATTGTTCTTCTACTGGCCCCTCTTTTTTCTACTTGGAATCTGACAGTGTTAAAGTCCCCTCCTACTATCCATGGGAGACGCCATAGCTGCAGCATGGCAGCTATTTCGTTCCAGAAATCAGGTCTTCTAGCTTGGTCTGTGGGGCCATATACAGACATTGCTACCCAGTGTGTCTGCGGCGGAGGTGTACCGCAGTCATGAAGATTCCAATTTCTGCTTCAATTAGCTCTAATTCCGTGTCATCCCATATGACTATCATGCCACCCCGAGTACCCGCTGCTTCCTGTTCAACCCAAACTGGTTTTTTGCCATACCATGTCTTTGATTACTACTCTGCTAATTTCCATCATTTTCGTTTCTTGTAGAAGGGCTAATTTTACCTTGTTTTTTTTTAGGACTTCCTTTATTACTGCTCGCTTTCTGAAAGACCCAATCCCCTTATGTTCCAGGTGATGAGATTCATGATTCAACATTATCTTCCTCCTGTATTTGGCCTTCACCCCCGATATTCTGTCAAGCTTCAATCTGTTTTACTGACATCCGCATGGCTGAACCATATTCTTTGATTTTGTTTACAAGTATTCTGTCGATGTGTCTGTCCAGATCAGTCTTCTTCTGTTTCATATGTTATCTCGCCTGCTAACTGGTCTCCCTTTGGCGATCCACCTTCCCTTAAAGTAGTCTGCAGAGCCGGGACGTGTGGCCGAACACGACGCCTCGCATAGGTGACGCGGAAGGCGTTGTGGAGTCTGCTGTTGGTCACTATCTACGAGATGATAGGTGAAAGAGTAAATACAAGGGGGGACTTACCTCGTTCAATCTAAAACGATGGCGAGCCTTCCAGCCTTTCAATTTGAGGTAAGGGTGCCTCCCCTTCCTGACTTGGTAGCGCCTCCGAGTCGACTCGGTTGAGACCCGGTCGACTTGGACTCACTGAGTTGAGAACCAGTTGAGTCGACTTGGACTCAATTGAGTTGAGAACCTTGTCGACTCATGTTGGGGTCCCAAAGTCGCTGAGCAGGTGCGCCGGGTTTCGAGGACTCTGGACTACAGCTGTCTGTTGCATTGAATTTTGCCTCCAACACACAACTTCCATATTTGGGTCTGCAACGCTTCTGCATGCAGGCATTTCCTTATTTGGCTCCCGCCCATTCAGCATCTCTTCCGGCTCCGGCCAGCCTCCCGCCGGCGAAGCTTTCCTCCTCCACAGAGCCTTCTTGCATTTTCGCTAATCTTTTTGTTGTTGGGGTCTTGAAGCACCGTTGGATCTTGTTTTTCGATTGTTTTCGGGTTTCTTCCGGCCGCTTCCTTCGTCTATCTCGACCTTTTCAATTAGAGTGTGATATGTTTGCTCCCCTACGTGCATAGGGACTTCCAGACGGCCATTAAAGGTTCTATGTGGGATTACCTTCGCCTTCAGCACGTCGATCCTTTCGCCTGTCGTCGCACTTTGACTGTTTCTTTCACCTGCAAACCCGATGTCCACTCAGACAGCGATTCAAAGGTCTCTCCTTTAAACATGTTCTGCCTTCGCAGAACATGATCCCGTTGATCTTTTGTTACTAGCTTTATGAGCCAGGTAGTATCTCCCATATAATGCAACTTCGGCGCTGCAATAAGACCCCACTCATCGTATATTTTATTCTGTAGCTCCTCTCTGCTCCATCCAACAACAGCGCAGCCGACTACACATCATTCCAGCTCTCTCCTCCAAGGCTTCGTAAAATTTTCATCCACGCACAAAGAGGGACCTCCATTGCTCATTTCGATTTTTATCATCGGTCCTGGAGGAGTCATGGATTTCGACAATAGTGCTTCCTTAAAGGAGTGAGTTGCCATTGGAAGGACTGACGAATGAGGAATCCGCGTTGCTGCCTTGCTTTGTTCATTGCTTTCCACCTGATCTACTATGCTCTTTCCTGCAAGCTTTTTATGCATTGTGGCAAGTTTCTCCAAGAGCCAATGCCAGCCGCCGGTCTTCTCTGCTGTCTCTGGGATGTCTATGGTACCTAGAGGTTTTATAACATACATTTCAGTGATCTTGCACACCAATTGCTCCCCTTTCATGTAAGTCTCAAAAAAGAACCTTTCGTCTCTCGTAGTTTCTTTATTCCTTGGTACACAGTTTTGTGTTACCCTTCGAAGGGCTTCAATACTTTCTTTCAACGTTCCCGCCGGGATCCTGATGAAGGCTTTCTTGAAGCTGCTCTTTTCAGTGATTTTGACTGCGAAATCCCTTCATAGAAATATAACATCCAGGTAGAGCCGGTAATCTCCATCAATCGCAGCGTAAGAAGCTTGCAAATCTGCCGAGACTAGTGAGTTTTGGCTCTCCCAGGGTCGCCAGCGTAAGTTACCCCCTCCCCTCGTCGCACCCCTCCATTGTAATTGACTTCATCTATCAATAAAACTTCACCGTTCTCAAAAAAAAAAAAAAAAAATATATATATATATATATATATATATATATATGAAACTACCTTTTAAAGGACTTTCTAGAATAAGAGAACTCCAAAGTACAGCAAGCTTGAAAAAAGGAAAACGTAATTTCAAGAAACTCTCTATTTAAAACATCCTAATCAAATAACTTCTCTTAAAACAGGCAAACCTCCTGAACTGAATCATTTTCTTTCTTTCCCTTCCATATACATGAACTTTGGTATAATCTCGTCTACAAGTACTCAACTAAATCCTTCTCATTAGGATGCATGCTTCTTCTCACTATCCTCTATCTCACTCTTGTACGTCACGTCTACACATCTACTATATATGTGTGAAGCTTCTTTAGAAATATTTTTGCACTTCTTAACAGATTAAATGAGCTAAAAGGATCCTGGACATTTACAAAACCAAATTAACACAGGCACTTAATTTTTTTAGAAGCAAGTAAAGGAAATAAGTTCTAGATCACAATAATTCTCATGGCAACAAGAAATTTCAAGAAAATCCAACAATAAGGAAAAAAGTAGAGAACAATTTTTTTTGAAACAGAAGTAGAGAACAAAGTTAATCAGTAGAAGAGAGATAATATGATATTTTATTGCTTGCCTGTTTCAAAACAAGAAGCCGCCTATCCCCTAATGTAGGGGGAATTATATCACCATAAACACGTCTGGCCTCCTCTGAATAGAACTCAATAAAACTAGCACCATATGCAACCTGTAAAACCAAAGTTCATAATAGACCTTGACTGAAATTACTTGCGCTAAATGGAAAATGGCAAACTCACAAACTATGTACAAGAAAAGATCATGTAAAGTACCTCACCCAGGGCCTCCTTTAAAGGTTTCCCTTGCTCAAGTGTTATTAGAAGTCCAAGATCTTCCTTGTGTGAAATTAATAAATCATACCTTCATGAAGCATGTAGAAATAGACCACTAAGACATTCACTTCAGCAAACAAGTGAAGTTCTATAACAGAATAAACAATACATCCAGTAGCTTTATCCGTCATCAGAACTTTTTTTTGGGACCAACAATCATCTTTATCTTTTCACAGAAGCACTTGATTTTGTCAAGCATGAGTCAAAACAGTCAAAATACAAAAGGATAGGTGTTCCTTACAAATAGGGATAAGATGGGCCCCCCTCTTTAACTTGCGAATTCACCACCAAATTGGCAGATCTTCGAATACAAATCCAGTCACTAACACATTCCTCAACAAACTCAACAATCTCTCTCATTGAGGAAACATCAAAGAGGAGAAGCCAACTTACTCCCTTACTAATGATTGAGCTAGAGTCACATTGAGGGAACACGGCATGACACCACCTGAAACATCCCAAAGAAGAAGCTCCTAGTCCACATGGAAAATGAGCAGTGAAGGAGAAAGTGATCCACAGATTCCTCCACCTCCTCCTCACATGAGGGACAGGCCAAAGAAAGTAAATCGTTCCTCTATGGTTCAAGTTATCTTGGGTTAAGATCATCCAATGGAAGGCACCCCAGATGAAAATTTCACCCTTAGTGGTGTGCTAAGGGACCATTTCTTGCAAACAGGCATGTATTGTTGTTGTTGTGGGAGAAGACAAGCATACCCGGAGGCGACAGAGAAGGACGCCTAGGGATTGCTAAGGGACCATTTCTTGCAAGCAGGCATGTATTGTTGTTGTTGTGGGAGAAGACAAGCATACCCGGAGGTGACGGAGAGGACGCCTAGGGATTGCTAAGGGACCATTTCTTGCAAACAGGCATGTATTGTTGTTGTTATGGGAGAAGACAAGCATACCTGGAGGTGACGGAGAAGGACGCCTAGGGATTGAGCATGCAAATCAATGTCACCCGCCTAAGCCCCTCTATAAAACTTCTGTAATGCACCCTCAATGACAGCACTCAATTGCTTCCTCATCGATGCTCACGCCTGACACGCTGAACTAAGCAGAGGGGCCGCACACTAGTATGAAGAGGCCGGAAAGACAGACTTCAAAGGGGCATCCAACAGCCAACTGTCATGGCACAATTCAGTGTACAAGCATCACCAACAACCCACCACAGGTTGAAAGGCAAGGAGTGATGCTTTAGGATGATCAAAAAAGACCTAAGTTTGTTGAACGGTGCCACCACTATCTGGATTTTACCTGAATGTATACAGCTCGTCTGGGGGCAATTCCTGGTCCAAGGAAAATTAGAAGAGTTCTTCGGAACAATTCAGGTATTGTTCTCCTCACTTTTTCGGGTCCAGCAGGTATTGTAAATGCCACCAAAGCTGATATAACAGTTGTTCTTATTGGACTGTGGAAATGTCATGAGCAAGGCTTTTATCCACTACATGTAGAAGGGATTTATCCAATTTATTGGCTGGTGTCCAGGTTTTAAACGCTAACATGGTGATTAGCTTCATATTTTAATCAAATAAGATCACTTAGGAGTACAGTCATTCTTGCACTCATTTCTTGATATCTACTAATGGTCTACCTTGACTCATTTGCAAAGGAGAGGATCTTTCATCAACAAATTGCTGCAAGAGAGCCTGACCCTTAAATTTTTTTCAGCTAATGTGTAATAGGCCGTGCCGCTTGCACGGACAAAGCTCGCAGCAGACCAAGTACTTACAAAGCCAAAGGCCAAGTGGGCAAGTGCGCATGCGATCCACTAGGATTCTCACATGGACATGGCAGCATGGGTTGCGCACAATGCGTGGGCCGCACGCGCATGTCATTGGGCTTTGTACATATGCACAGAACGAATCACTTTCTTTAGGGTTCTTGGCGGGCCAATCCAGCCTCAAGTCTTGTAACTGATGGATGGGCCAAAGGACAGACGGCCAAGGTGCAACGAGCAAGATAGCCCTGCAACCGATAGACAGGCCGATAGACGGATGGCCTCGATACAACAGGCCAAGCTGGTGGACTTGGTAGAATTCGAATAGGGGAATTCGAGAACTCAGTAGCATTTGATTTCAAAAGCCTTCGAATTTGAATGAGGTGGGAGATTTGAATTTGAACAAGAGGTTTGAATTCGAACCAAGGACAAGATCACATTTGAATTCAAATGATGGTCTTAGATTCAAATGGGAGATAGGATATGAAATTTGAATTCAAACTCATGGGATAGAGGTAGAGAGAGAGATCTATCTTATCTCTAGAGGGTTTTTCGGTATTTTTGTATGATAGCTTGGAGCATATAAATAGACATGTAACTTAGCTTGTAAACATCTTCAGAACCCCAGTTCTCTGAATAGAATAGACTCATTTTCCTCCTAATTCATGCCCCTTTCTGCAGCCCTCCTTACTTAGGGCGTTTGCACTTAGAACAATGAGTTCTTGAGTGAAAATAACCCTAGGAGGCTAACTAACATCCAGACACACTTGGAAGTTAAGCCGCACATGGCAAAAGATTGACAAAGTGTTGTAAGCTGGCCTAGCCGAATCTAGCCGAGTGACACAATGGCTATATAAAACATCTTATTTTTCAGCAAGGTCACCTATTTCTTTTTGCAGCAAACCCATTTGGGGTCGCCAAGAAGGATTCTCCACATATGAGAAAGATGCTAACAGCAGTCCTTTCTGTCCAGCACTTGCATCATTACCTCATTGGGTATCGGTTCACTATTCTAATGGATCATCATTCTCTGAAGTATCTTTTCGATCAGCATCTTATAACACCACAACAACATCAAAGGCTTGTGAGACTCTTGGGGTTCGACTTTACTACTGCATTTCGGAAGGGCGCGGACAACAGTGTTATTGATTCCTTGTCCAGACGACCATTCGATGCTTTCTTCCCTAATTCTCACTTCAGTCGTGCCTTTGTTGAAACATTATGATGCATTGACCTCGGATGTTAGCTCTAAGCAGTTCTTGGTGCCTGTTCGTGAAAGATCGTTGTTCGACGCTTGTTATGGGATAACCAATGGCCTGATTTTCTTTAAAGGTCACTTGTACATTCCTGTGGGGGAGGACCTACATCGTTTTGTGGTTGCCAAGATGCACAATTCTCCGATGGGTGGTTAGGAGGGTGCCTTCCGCACATTCTGACGTCTGCACAGTAATGGCATAAAATGTTCTCTAATGTTAAAAAGTTTGTGGCTGCCTGCATTATTTGTCAGAAAGGAAAAGCTGACCACTCCGCACCAGCTGGCTTGCTTCAACCTCTACCAATCCAAGCTCAAGTTTGGGAGGATCTTTCTATGGACTTCATCGATGACCTTCCTCTATTAGGAGGTTGCTCTACCATCTGGTTGAAAGTCAACAGCCTTACCAAGTATGCACACTTCTTGGCACCTCGACATCCTTACACAGCAACTGACTTGGCTGAATTATTTGTTGGGTTGATAGTTCATTTGCACGGCATTTCTCGCAGCATTGTCACTAACTGCGACACAGTATTTCTCTCCACCTTTTGGAAAGAATTGTTTCGCTTTGCTCAGACTAAATTAGTGCAGCACAGCATATCATCCGTAAATGGATGGTCAAACCGAAGTAGTGAACCGTGAACTCGGGACATTTGTGGAGTTTTGCGGGGGGACAAACCACATCTATGGTCCAAATTTCTCTCTTGGACTGAATGGACTCCAAATATAGCAGTTCATTCAGCCATCAAACGACCCCATTTCAAGCACTTTATGGACCACCTCCACCAGCATTACCTCATTACATTCATGGAATGACAGCAACACCTGATTTAGAACAAACGCTATTAACCCGAGACGATCTTTTACGATTTTTACAACGTACATTGGCTCTGACTAAAAACTGAACGAAGCAGCAAAATGAAAAGAAGAGGAACAAAGAATTCCAGGTTGGTGATTGGGTATATCTGAAGTTCCAACAATACCATCGGCAGTGTGGTAAAGCGCAAGAATCAAAAGCTTGCTTACCACTGCTTTGGACCCTTTCTGAATGAATTAAAAAAGTGGGATACCACGTGGACTTACTGGCAAATTCCACTATTCACCTGGTTTTCAATTTTTCTCTGTTGAAATCTCACATTGGTGACTCGAATGTAGCTTTTGGTCAGTCGATGGCACCATCATACACGAGCCTGACTTCATTGTCCAGCATTGTTGTGCCCGTGTCCGAGGCCGTCTCCAGTCGCAGGTTTTGGTTCATTGGCGCCACATGCCACCTTCTTATGACACTAGGGAGCTTGAAGCTAACCTTCTGCTCCAATTTCCAAACTTTCAGCCTTGAGCACCGGGCTATTTTCAAGGGGGTGGCATTTTACAACATTTACATACTTACTGTTTTTACATTTATCTCAGTAAGTAGGGGACATAGCCAGGCTAATTGGGTAAGCATGCACCCTATACTAGTACAAGGACCAATGTTGTCATTTTCATAATTATTATGACTTAAATTAGGGTTTGACTCCACTCTGGAGGCAGAACCAGTTGAGTCGCATTCATACTATTTCACGTAACAAATAGTGACAAATACCTCCATTTGTCACCTCCCTATCCCTTTAATCTTTTGTATCACATCCTAATTGCAAGAGTCGGATCGCCATCCTCTCTCTCCCATCTCTCGCATCCTACCTCTAAGCTTCCTCTTGGATTTTAAAAATCTTAGATTTTAATTTTCAAATTTAATGCATCAAACTTATAATCCAGATTATAGTTTTCTTAATTGACGTTGATATCTAGGTTTCCACTCAACCAATTATTCTTTGAATCTTAACCACTGTGCTAAACCAAATGGATATTTAGTTATAGACACAAGAAGATGATCACCAGCATTGCCATCAGAGATGCTTCCATTGCATATTAGTACCAGTCTTCTATTCACATAAGAAAAAAAAAAAGGGAAGGGAGACACAGTATAAAAAGGTGATCACCCTAGATCTATTCTCATTAGGAGACACAGTATAAAAAGGTTCAAATAAAAAATAAAAAATTGTATATCCAAATAGATGGATCGCATTACATACTAAGTACATTAGATGTCACCAAAAGTAAAGTTTTATTCAAAGTTTCAAGTCAATAGTATTATCTTGTTGCACATAGAGCTACCTGACTGTTTTTAAACAGTAGATAACAGGTTCTTTCTAATATCATACCCAACAATAATGATGGATTGTTATGCTTCAAAAAATAGTTCAACTCACCATTTTCTTAAACACTTGCTCCTCTCAGATGAAGTGAGCTTGCTCCAAGCTGCACAAGAAGACAGATAAAAATTACTAAGTACAACATTTCCCAAAGCCTTCCAATCAGGATAAAAGTCATTGTGTTTCTCACAACTGCAATACCCAACAAACAGAACACCAAACAACAGGCTAAATTTAGCTCATCTAAATTTAAATGTACTAAACACCACCATATCCAATGCGACAGCCAATAGCAAAAGACTTGCAAAAACAGTTTTTTAAAAGTATAAAGTCAAGGGATAGTTTATCCTTTCATGTGTCAAGTGATTCTTTTAGTTCGTCCCAAAGTCCATCTGATACAGTAGGAGAGAAAAGTAAAGTTGTGACTTAATACAAGTACATAGTAATGCATCTGAGTATGTAAGCATCGCCACCAACAAGTAGCAGAACATTAAATGAATAACCAAGGTATTTGTTAGCTGAAAAGTAAGAAATTCTTGGTAATGCTATTTCGTACTATAGAATGCCTCGTGAGCTGATGAAATGGCATCACTCGTCTCTTTAGCACCCATACACGGGACACTAGCGATTACACCACCAGTTGCAGGGTTATGCACCTATCATCACAGGAATTGCACACTCTCAAATCATATTATCGAACAAAAACTCAGAATTGAAAGAAATAACACAAAAGGAAACATCATCCAGAAAGTTGGAACCTTTATAGACTTCCCATCATAGGACTCTGCCCATTTTGAGCCGATAAGTCCCTGCGTTCGCAGAAGACCAGATTCCCTCAAACGAGCCGCAGCAGTCTGCGTATCCATGCTCATCTAGCCACAAAGGGAGGAGAGGAACAAGGTTACGATACATAAAATTAGAAAGAAGAGCCATAATCGAAATAAGAAAAGATTTAACTGATAACAAAAACCATAAAGGAAGAGCAAAAGAAAGAAAAATCATTAACTTGGCGGAGTTGCAGAATAGAACGAGGACGCAGAAGCTTAGAGGTAGCGAAAGCAAAGCGAGACATCGCCATGATGAGGACTGCAACAGAAAAGCTAGGCAACCTAATGCCAACAAGTGACGAGTTTCGATCAAACCGGGGGTGACGCACTTTTCTCTTCAGTCCTTTTTTTTTCTTTTTCCTATGAAATTTGTTTCAGGGACTCGGAAGTTACGAGTCTTCGATTGGACGATGTTTCTTTCTTCGTTCCAAACTGGTTGCAGGGGACTCCGGAAATAACGTGCAACGACTTTGAAGTTAATAATACAAAAAAGCTTCCGGGGACGAAAACAAAAAAATTAGGCTCAAAATGGTTCAACCGGATAGTGACTCGTAAAAGGGTTCGGTTTGGGTTAATAAAATGGTTCAACCTGATTAACCCGCTCTCTCCTTATCTTTCTATTTTTTTTTTTTAGGAAAGTGAAGACATTTTACTCCCAATTACAAGTTTTACTCCCAATGCTGGGGATGTGGAGACCCGAACCCAAGACCTCCCGCAGCAATAACTCTCATAGGACCACTGAGCTAATGCCCAAGACTCCTTATCTATCTATTCTTCACTCCATGTTCTTCTCCCTCTCTGATCGGGAGTCTTACACGACCTCTGGGTACTTTGAGGAAGAAAGGTGGAGAATTCAGCCGAGCAAGGGTGACCAAGGGCAACCTTCCAAAGGGAGTTTCTGTACTTAGTTATTTTTCTTCTTTCATGGTTGTTATCAAAACCTTGATTTGTGTTTTTATTTTCAGTATGGAGTAGTCGTCTGTAGTTGGGAGTCCATGACTCCCTAGGCATGTAATGATATTGATACATTATATTTTATTTGGTTTCAATTTGGTGCATGAATGAGTATTCTAAAGTTGTATAATTCTTGATTCATACTTGTTGTGTTGCTATGTACTGGTTATAAGGTGACGCTAGACTTAAGGTAAGATATGTTGATAGGGTTTTACAAGTCTTTCTGAGTTCATACACTAGGCAGATCACTTGATCTTTGGGTTAATCCTCGACCTTAAAGTAATACCCTGTTGGATTAGATTGATTTGTCTATGACATAAAAGCTTCATGTTTATGCTATCAAGTAGAGTCGATTATGCTGGCTAGTTTACTCTAGGAGATAGAAAAAGGTGATGCTGATGCGGATTGTAGTCATGGTTTTATAAGCTCGTCAGAAATTGATTTCCAAAACATAATTTCTATTCAATCTCAGAAGTGTCTAGGGAGGGAATTGGATTCCCAACATCTTCTCTCCTCATTGAAATTCCTCAAAAGCTTTTTCTCAACAGTTTTCAAGTACTTGTTTAGTTTAATTTTCTATTTTTGATAAAGTGTTTTATCCAGGATACTCAAACTTTGAATTAAAACTCAGCAGCAATTAACTACTGGTTTGGTCCTTGTGGGACGATATTCGGACTTATATAAGTCTATATTACATTGATTAGTCCTTTTGCTAGTGATTAACTAGGATGGCATCACCCTACAGTGTCCGCAACATTCGTGCAACTTAAAGAGGTAATGCCCGTTGCTCCAGTATTGGCGCTCCCAAATTTTCAGCTAGATTCACAATTGAGTGTGGTGCCTTATGTGGAGGAATTGGGGCAGTTCTTAGCCAGGATCATCATCTGATAGCTTTCTATAGTCAAGTCCTCAAGGGAGCTGCTGCCTCATATTCAGCATATGAGAAGGAACTACTAGCATTAGTCTTTGCAGTCCAGCAGTGGAGACCATACTTACTAGGTCAGCAATTTCACATTCTGACAGACCCACTTCGTTGTGATTCCTAACCGATCAATACATCCTTACTTCTATGCAAAAACAATGGCTTGTTAAATTGATGGGTTATGACTTTGACATCAAATTTCGCTGAGGGTCGGAAAATGCTGCTGCGGATACCTTATCTCACCGCCCTCAACCAATTTTGTCTACAATTGTATTTGGCACTCAGAGCGCTTTCACTAACCGCATACAAGGCTATGGGTTATGACATGCACCTTCTATCCAAGTTCCATGCAGTTCACACTGGATCTGAGACCAACACAAGCTATTCTATTGCTCAAGATCACTTATTTTTCAAAGGCCGTTTGTGTGTTCATGATGATTCCACTCCACGCCGAGATATTATTGTGGAAACACACAACTCACCTTTAGTAAGTCTTGAAGGGGTCTTACGTACTTACAAGCGCATCTCCTCAAACTTCTATCGGTCACACCTTTTCCAACATATTCGGTCCCTTACTGCCAAGTGTGACACTTGTCAAAAGGCTAAATACGAAACATCATCACCAGTTGGCTTGCTTCAACCATTACCGATTCCAGAACACATTTGGGAAGACATATTGGATTTTATTGAAGGACTACTAGTCTCTAATGGGCACTCAGTCTTATTTGTAGTAGTGGATCGATTATCAAAATATTTGCACTTCATACAGTTGAAGCATCCATAAACGGCCGCTAAAGTTGCAGAATTATTCATCAAGGAGATTGTGTGTTTACATGGAGTACCGAGCACTATTGTCTTTGATAGGGGTCCAGTCTTCTTCTCCTCGTTCTGGCGGGAATTTTTCACCATGATGGGTACCAACCTCTTGACAAGCACAACTTATCATCCCCAAACAGATGGTCAGACGGAAGTGGCGAACAGGTCCTTAGAGACCTACTTGCTTTGCTTTACCGAAGACAAGCCTAAATAGTGGGGACATTTCGTTCCTTGAGTAATGGGGACAATTCGTTCCTTGGGCTGAGTGGGCTTATAATACTGCTTTTCAATCTGCTATTGGGATGACTCCCTTTGAAGCAGTGTATGGGCGGCCACCCCCTTCTATCCACTCCTACATTCCATGTTCGACAAGGGTCTTGGATCATGACCAGAAATTGGTGCAACGGGATAGCCTTCTGTATACTCTTAAGCTCAACCTAGCTTGTGCACAAAACAAAATGATGTTGGCCGATCAACACATATCTGACCGTGTGTTAGAGGTGGGGGATTGGGTCTATTTAAAGTTGCAACCATACCGCCAGCTCTTAGTCTGTCAAAGGCGCAACCAAAAACTCTCTTATCGGTATTATGGTCCCTTTCAGATTCTTGCTCGCGTGGGAGCTGTAGCCTACAGGCTTGCCATCTTGAGTTCAGCTCGCATTCACCTGTTTTTCCATGTTTCCTTGTTAAAGAAGAAAATTGGTGATATCATTCCAGTATCTCTGATATTACCCACTAAGACCTCGGACGGTAGTTTGGTACAAGAAGCACTACGAATTAACTGGCATCAACGAGTTTGGGTGACAGTCCACCTATGTATGTAGTTGTTGATTGAATGGTGACACCTTCCAATGTCTAATGCCACTTGGGAGGATGAAGACAAGTTGCGTTCATAGTTTCCTGACTTTGTTGAACCTTGAGGACAGGGTTCTCTAGGAGGGTGAACTTGATACGTATTTCCCTTAGTTATGCTTTTTACTTATTGCAACATTATGTCTTTATTTATTTTATATAGTTAGGAATTGTATGGGTATTATGGTAATTTTACCATGCCCAAACTAATCAATTTATCAGTGTTAGTACCCGCAAATCAGCTATCATTCTAGTCCGAGTTTTTGCTTAGTATTATGTTTAGAGAGAATATGAGAGGCCAGAGGAGGTTGTCAGATGTCCTCCTGGAGCTTTTCAATCAAAGAGGAGAAGCAACCACCCATCATCAACAATGAGAATTTTACCATAGGGGAGTCTTTGCTTAGTTTATTTCTTTTATTCTTCATGGCTTTATTCAAGACTTTGATTTGTGGTTTTATTTCCAGTATAGAGTAGTTGTTCATGCTGGGAGTCCATGATTCCCTAATTATGTAAAGAGATTGATGCTTTGTTTCAATAAATTAGAATTCAAATTTGTATATGAATGAACTTTGTATGGTGTTAATTCCCTGATTTTGTTCTTGTTGTCTTAATGATGTGTTGTATTGGAGAAGTTAGGAGTTAAGGCATGAATTGAATGATAGGATGTACAAGTTATTTCTCAGTTCATACACTTGATGGTTCAAACTTGTTTTAGAATTAATTCCAGGTTTTTACGGTAATATTCTTTAATATGTTTTGATTAATCTATGGCATAAGACTGATTCCCAGTTATAAGGTCAGATCGTTAAGCTTCATGCTTATGCTATCAAATAGAGTTAATCATGTTAGTTGGTTGTCTCTAGGAGGTAGAAGGTGACACTGGTTATAAACTTTAGCCATGGATTTAACAAGCTCATCAGCTTTGTCTTCTAATATCTTTGATTAAGTCAATATCTAAAGTAACTAGGCAGGAAATGGATTCCCGGTGTTTTTAAATTACTGAATTTCTATCAAAAGCCCTCTCATGATTTCTATAGATTTGATTAGAGTTAGTTTTAGTTACTGTTTTCACAAAATTTTCATAACGATTTTTTAAAATTTGGTTTTTAAACTAGAAAAGCAATTACCTATTAACTTGGTCCTTATAGGACAATATTCAGAATCCATTGAGACTATATTACTTTGATTAGTCCACTTGTTAGTGATAGATAGGATCGCATCATTGCCCATTACCCATGCCCCATTACAACGTATGAAGATTTTTTTATCAAGGGTTTAAATTCCTTCAGGTCAGTGGAGATGAAGTCTAATTATAAAAAGCTACTTGAAATCACAAGATTATTGTTTGATTGAAGTGGTAGTTTGATTGTGCTACTCTTAAGTGTTTTGACCATAGGAGAAGAGGTTTGAATAAGTCTACTCGAGATATATGCTTAGGAAGTTAGTGCCACCAGAATTCAGTTATCTTATAATTGATTTACTGAAGTCATTGTTTCGTTTTCCTTTGCTCTGGGTTGAGCAATGTTTTAAGTTTAGGGTAGTTGATAGAGTTTAGATTTGAAGTATTTTTTGTAGTTAATTTTTTGTTTTTGATCCTAACTTTTGGCCAATTCTATTGTAAAAATGATTAAAGATAGATTCTATAGGTGTTCGATTAAATTAGAGTGAAAAAGGAAGAAAAAAGAGCAAGACATGGAAGTTTAGTATTTGAGTTGGCGTCATGGCGCCAAAGAAACAACATAATTAGTGCCATTGGAGGAGTCGGTGTGCAACTGTAACACTATGTTGGGTAGTACTGTGTTCAATGGACATTTTCCATAACTCAAATAGGAGACTTATGTTGGAGGATATATAGTGGATGTGAAAGAATGCCTAACTAAAGTCATAGCAACATAGAACTGACACTATTGACACCACTGGCACCTAGAGAGGTTCCTATGGCGTATGGGCTCCTCATGGCTTTAGGAATTGCTCTTTTTGGAGAATCTCAATCCTATAATAAATTAACCACTTTCAAGCACAATTAGAGAAATTTGCAAAGGGAATTTAGAGTGGGTTTGACAAAAAAATCCCAAGGATTTAAGTGGAGAAACTTTAAAGATTTTGCCTTGCCAAAGGATACCTGGAGAAGAATTCCATAAATTGTATTCTTTCATCTCTTTGCTTATTTTATTTCAACGTTTTGTTTCTTAATCTTTATTTGCATTTTTGAAACTTTGAATATGGCGTAATTTCCCAGTATTGGGTCTCCATGATTCCTTAGTCGTGTAAAATATTTAATTCTCAATTCTTTTGATTTAATTTGAACTTCTATTGTGAATTTTACTTCTTTTGGCTTCTGATTTGTATTGAAATGTTCTATTTTTCAAATGAGGGTCAAAGAGGGAAGTAAGAAGAGTGTTTACTTGAATTAAATTGCATGATTATTAGTTCTAAATGGTTTTCCAATTTATGGTTTACCCAATTAGCCAACCTGCAATTAAATTGTGGATTGAATTCATGTTTGAATAAGAGAGATTTTTTCTGAGTTGGGCCACACATAAAAATTTTTATAATAATATCCCACTTGGACCAATTAGAACAAGGGAGACCACAATCCAATGTCTATACTAATCAAATGATCAAGAATCACTTTTAACGCCCAATCTCATATGGATCAATTATAATCTATGCAGAGTTTGAATTTAAATACGAGATGCATTTTCATTGCCTAATTCCTTTGTACAATTTCTTTGATGACATTAGAAGTTCATCACATTATATTTTCTCTCAAACACTTCGACAGACATTGGTCAAAACACGTGAAATTCATATCATATGATTTTCTCCCTAAAATCCTCCTTTCACACCACATCAGCTCTAAACTTGTGTATTAAAGGCAATAACAAACATTTTCTATCTCCATCACAAATAATCACAAATAAGGCAGTCAAAAATTTTATAATCATTTAAATTACGAGGTGATTCCGAGATACAATATTCCTTTAAAAATATGAACACAACAAATATAATCTAGTATATTGTCCCAATTCCTTCAAATACTTAATGAGTCTGATTTGTCCTTCAGAAGATAGGATATATCTTATGATAATTGATCATTTATCATCAACTAATTGCTAATTTGGAATAATGAACTACTAACTCCCTGATTGTAGTGATGACTCCACAAAATCACATGAATTATTCTCAAATCAAGTGCTTATCCTTTGGACTTCCCATTAAATTTAGAATAATGAACTATCAAATATCATTATAACTCTTACCATCACAATCAAAAGCACAATTCTTTGGCCTTTAACCTTTTACCATAACACAAGAAATTATTTAAGGTGATGATTAGCAATCATGCATACAACTCTTGCTTATATTAAAACACTCCCATTGTCAAGTGCAACTTAACCTATCATTATTGAATTATACATTCACATGTCAGTCCAAATTCATATTCATAAGTATACTCATCATCTAAGTACATGAGCAAGAATAATTCACATGTATAGCTCACAACTTCCTATCACCATAGTAAATATAGAAAATGACAACAAATTTAATAAGTACATAAATAAAAATAAATGTGCAAATGAGAAAAATAAAGTCATTTTATAAGTTATAGTGAAAATGAATGGTTTAAATTAACTCAATCATATGAATTAGCTTTAGTTGATTTCTATCAACTAAACAGAGTGATTCCACAAACTCTTTCAAGTTCATATTCAAGCCCCTAAAATATTATTTCCTATTTAAACCAGTGTTATCAGACCTCGCCCGGCCCGGCGTGGTTCGACCGGTTTGGACCGGAATTAGCCTCTTTTCTAGGTTGAACTCAATGAAACTTAGTTATATGTAAAAGCCCGCTTGACTTGGCCGGGTTTTGCGGTTTAACCGGTAACCCTTTGACTCGGCGGACTGGTAAAAATCGCGGGTCCATGGGATAATGCAGGGAAAACGGGAGGAAGAAAAAGAAGAAAAAGAAGAAAGAGAAAGGGAGAGAAGAAAAAATAGGAGGAAAAAAGAGGAAGACAGAGAAGAAGAAAGATAAAAAAGAGAAAGAAGAGGGAGGGAAGAAAAAAAGGGAAGGAAAGGAGGAAGAAAAGGAATAGAAGGAGGGGAGAAGAAAAAAAGCTCAAAAGAGAGAGAAAAGGAGGAGAGAAAGAAGAGAGAAGAAGGATTGAGAAGAGAGAAGAAGAATGAAGAAAAGAGAAGAAGAATGAAGAAGAATGAAGAAGAATGAAGAAGAGAGAAGAAGAGAGAAGAAGAGAGAAGAAGAGAGAAGAAGAAAGAAGAAGATGGATTGAGAAGAAGAGAGGAAGAGAGAAGAGGACAGATTGAGAAGAAGAGAGAAGAAGACGATTGAGAAGAAGAGAGAAGAAGACGATTGAGAAGAAGGAAAAGAGGAAGCCACCTTTCCTTGCTTGTCGTGGGCTTCGAACCTCCCTCCCCCTCCAAATGGACCCTCCTCCCTTCCCTCCTCCCTCCCTCCCTCCCTCAAATCCTCTCCCTCCTCCCTCCCTCCCTCAGTTCTCCCTCGGATATTCATTTGAAAATGAATCCCTCCATTTTGAATCCCCATCCCTCCCTCCCTCCCGTCCTCATCCCTCCTCCCTCCCTCCATCCTTCCTCCCCTCACCAAACTCCTTTCTCTCTAAATTGTTCTCTCTTTCTCTCTCTAAATTGTTCTCTCTTTCTCTCTTTAAATTGTTCTCTTTTTCTCTCTCTAAATTGTTCTCTCTTTCTCTCTCTAAATTGTTCTCTCTTTCTCTCTCTAAATTTTTCTCTCTTTCTCTCTCTAAATTTTTCTCTCTCTAAATTGTTCTCTCTCTAAATTGTTCTCTCTTTCTCTCTCTAAATTGTTCTCTCTTTCTCTCTCTAAATTGTTCTCTCTTTCTCTCTCTAAATTGTTCTCTCTTTCTCTCTCTAAATTGTTCTCTCTTTCTCTCTCTAAATTGTTCTCTCTTTCTCTCTCTAAATTGTTCTCTCTTTCTCTCTCTAAATTGTTCTCTCTTTCTCTCTCTAAATTGTTCTCTCTTTCTCTCTCTAAATTGTTCTCTCTTTCTCTCTCTAAATTGTTCTCTCTTTCTCTCTCTAAATTGTTCTCTCTTTCTCTCTCTAAATTGTTCTCTCTTTCTCTCTCTAAATTGTTCTCTCTTTCTCTCTCTAAATTGTTCTCTCTTTCTCTCTCTAAACCTTTCTCTCTCTAAACCTTTCTCTCTCTAAATTTTTATCTCTTTCTCTCTCTAAATTTTTATCTCTTTCTCTCTCTAAATTTTTCTCCCTTTCTCTCTCTAAATTTTTCTCCCTTCATCTCTCTAAGTTTTTTAATTTAACTATTTTTATTGAAATTTAATTTTAATTTTAACCTATTCTTTTCTTAACGGATCTGTATTGGATATCCAATACAGATCCAATAAGCTTATTGGATTCTTATTGGATATCCGATAAGAGTCCAATAAGCTTATTGGATTGGTAATGGATATCCAATAACAAATTTATTGATTTGATTTGATTTGGATATTGAACATATCCAAATCATTGCCACCCCTAGAACTGATGATAGAGGGAAATCGGGAAACATTAAAAGGGGAAAATAGGAAAGATTTAAAAGGGGTTAATTATGTTATGATGTCATCACGGCTCAACTAGGTTAACCCACTAGTTGAACCGTTTTGACCCAACCCGACCAGTTTTACAGGTCACAATCCGGGTTGGGTCTGATAACAGTGATTTAAACCACATTTTTCTAATTCCTTTTCAACAAAAATGGAAAAACATCTTTGTTTTCTTTAGGTCATTTTTAAATTCCAAGTAAAAAATGTTAACAACGAAAAAACTAACTAAATTAGGTCATACATGCTACAATAATTAATATCCAAGACTAGGTTAATCAGGGAGAGATCCTAACTCTTAATCTTAAAACAACTCTAGGAGTTAAAGAGTTGACGTATATTGAAAAAATTGTACTAAAAGTCTAAAACCAAATAACTTTAGTTTTCTCAATATGATATTTGAAATTCATCATAGTACAATACAAGGCATTTGAAGTGCAATCCTGAACATTCATATACAATAAAATATATCTCATTTTCATCCACTCAAATCACATGAAAATATGTCGCACATTGTAGACATTAAAATGTGGTTGGCCCAAATATGGCGAGCCCAAACGCCCACCAGCACATCCGTCAATCATCACAAGCTTGTCATGGACCTACTCCACCGATTTTCAGAATCACTATCAACAACCTATCGTTGAGTCCACTGACTTGCTGTATCATTAGCCTCGGTGGCATCATAGTCAGCACCAACTCTCCACCATCAAGCCATCGGTAGCAAATGTGTCACTCGATCCAGACATCCACTAAGCCAGAACGGCGGGAAGCAAAAGACAACAAGTCCACCATCGATCCTCATTCTGTGGATCGACGAAGGAAAAGGAGGAGTGCCCAAGTCTCCTCTCATCTCAACTAAAGTAGCAAAAAGGGGATCACGATCCCATCCCAAGGATCAACCCCTAACAACTTGACAGAGCAGGCTACAAATAGCCAGAAGCGCTCTGTCGAAGGGGTTCAGAAGTCTTTTGTCGAGAAGTACTCTCACGCACAGAAGCTCTCTCGAACCGAAGGAGTTCAAGCAATTCGCAGTTCACCGGAGTTCACCCGTTCAACCGAAGTAGCTCTACACGTTCACTGACAACGTCAACAAGTCGATACACGTGGAACACAAATACTTCTTTCCGATCGACGAAACCATCATCGTTCGTGCACACTCGCTCAAAAACTCGGATTTCAACGTCAACTCGCTAGAAGCCGAAACTTCATCAATTAACTCGGAGATCGAATCTGAGGAAGACTAGGAGACTGTACTCGCATTCTCTGACTTTCAAACACAACTTGTAACACAAATTTTCTGTTTTAAATCGAATTAATTCACTCGGTCACGCCTCTTCGCGAACTGGCGGATTTTCGAGGAAACACATATGTATACATTAAATTTATACACAAATATGGGTCATTAAAATTCAGCACAAATAATATATATAAAACATAAATTGCAAGAAATTTAATGCAAACAAATATGTATAAATTTCTCCATAGAAAAGTATTTTTGGTTAAAATTTTGAGTCAAAACACAATATGCATATTTAATATTCTGTTGAACCAAAATACACAAATACGGATTTTTCCTAAATTCATTTTTGGTAAAATGAAAAATTATAAAAAAATTTAGGAAAAGTCCAAAATATTTAATTGAATCTAAAGCTCAAATTTCATTAAAATCTGATGCATGTAAGGCCCTGGACCGATAAGAAAAGTTGAGTTAGCGAGTCATAGTGGGTTAGACCAACCCAGTGTACTCGGTCCGTGTGGAATCAGAACCGACTCAGAAGGTTGAGTCAGGTAGCGCTAAGTCAGCCCGACCGAGTTCGGTCGAGTTCGACTTCGAACCCGAGCTGTTCTGACCCGAATGCTCGGGTCAGATTGCCAAACTTGGCCGACTGAGTCCGCGTTGGAGATCATCATCTCCAGCGCCTAGGTTTTCTCTGTCCGTTTCTCTGTCTGGTCGATCATGTGGTCAAGACGCCACGCGACAACCGCGGTTATGTTGGTTATCCTCCGGCGACCTTTCCGCAGGCCATCCCGGCGTCAAACGCGATCGAATGACCCAATTTAACAAAAATATGGCCACGCAGAAAAACCTTTGCGCGATCAATTCGGCGACTGTGACGCCGGTCAATGGCCACGGAAGGGTCAGCAAAGGTCCAACGACCATTCCCTGGTCAATCCTGGCTCTAGCCAATTGCCTGAGAAGGTATATATGAAAATCACTCTTTTCCTTCCTAATCTGATCAATTTTTTGGCCAATTTATGAGATTTACAGTACAATAGCTATGCCAAAATGATCGGTGACTCTCCTTTTGCAAAAGCCCTAAAAACTTCCCAAAATAATAAAATTAAATATTTTGCACACTTTTTTGTTGTAGTTCTTGTTCGTTCTTTGTTTTTCATTCAGGCAGCATTTGACATTGCTCTTTGGTGAAAGAATCTTTGAGATATATCTTTGAAAGTGTCCTTTCCAGAAAAACTTCATTTTGAAGCTCCTTGAAATATATAAAAACTCCTGTTTCAAATAGAGATTTATTAAGGAGGTTTACCCAAACACAAATTTTGTTTTGAATAACAATTTTTACATGCAAAAAGGAGTTTTTAGCCTTCAAAGAACTATGTTAAACGAGGACTCAATCTCTAGACTTATTGTGGTCCATTACCTAATCAACTCATATGATAATTCCTCCTTTCATCACTTCCTATTCAATATTAGATTTAGGATAATTGAGGCATTCCCCAAAAACCCAGGTCCAACAAAAAAATAGATACTCAACAAATAGAATCAAAAGAGTCTCAATTCCCATAACATTTTAAATAAATAAATTTAAAAATAATTTGAGTAAATAATTTGAGAAAATAATTCATAATAGTTACTTTATAAAATTGATTATGGAAATTAGAATATCCATAACTTGAGCAAACCAATAATTTCCTAGGTTTACTAATTCATCTCAAAATTATGATTTTGCCGCTAATTAAGATTCTCTTAGAATAAAATGTCCCGACAATGTTAACAATGCTAATTTTTCAAAGTGATCAGGGGCATAATAATACATAACCAATGCTATTAATTCCACTTCAAAAAAATTATACACCCAAATAAAATCTGGTCAATTCTCAAAATCAAGCTAGCCTCGGAGGTGATCGATCTCATAGGCTCAAAGTCCATTTACCAGATCAATGGTCACCGGTCCTATATGTGACACGTATAATGTTGTATGCTGATGAGACATCCAAGTCAGTGCATGGTCCTGTGTCCAAGGTTTAAATGAGCTACTCTAATTCTCACCTCAATGACTAGGACGAATTCAAAGCACAAGGTTCCAAAATACATCGTTATGAAGACATTCAACTTCTAGGGATCATTTTTATCTAATTTCATTATCAAATGAAGGAGAATTTCTCCTGGAAAGATTGTGTCAGTCGATATGTTTCAATTAGCTTAAAATGTTAATTACTCCTAAGTTATAAGGAATTTTAAGCTGAAATTTTTTATGTATGAAATTGAGTTAGTCTCACACATTTAGCCTGTACTTTTAACTATTTTTGTTCAAAAAATTTAAATTTAAATTATTTAATATTTTATATTCAGTATACTTGTAGACAGGTATATTTTGAATTTTACCTTATTATTAAGTGATTTTTATAAAAAAAAACAAGTATATGAATTTGAAGTAAAAAAAGCATAAAAAATTATAAACATTTTTCATAATTTTTTAATTTTTTTTCTACCCGTATCGGCCTGTAACTTTTCATTTTGCGTTGCATAGTCGATACGTCCAATACGTATAGGCGGTATCGCCGATATGTATCGGATTTTGGGCTACCCGATACGTATCAAAAATCCGATACGGGCAACCCTGGTATAGAGAACTCTTCAACCAAATTTTATTACTAATGGGCCAAATTATTCTTTTAATCCTTTGAAAAGCTAATCCACTTACCCCTTTTTATTTATGAAGCAGATATATTATAAACTGTCATATTCATAATAAGTAAAATTAATTGCAAATATTTAGTGGGGTCATATGATAAAATGGATCACAGTTTTGATTATGGATTTTCACGTTTCTTAGATATCTTAAAAAGGCGAGTTTGTTGAAATTTTTTGTTTCTTAATAAATGGTGTTAGTAATTGGATATGTTTACAAAGGGGTTGTGATAAACAATTTTACCTTTTAGTAGATTATATTGAAGTAAATTCCATTTAAAATATTAGTTAGATATAGAAAATTTTGAAATGGTAACCTAATATTTATTTATTTGTTGACTTCAGTGTTTTAAAAACCGAACCAAATCGGCCGATCTAACCCGGTTGAACTAAAATTAGAGGTCAATCCGATTTTTATTGACTCAACCGGGTTCGCTGTAATCAGTATTGTACACACCAAAATGTGATCGGCCCAAATACGGCGAACCCAAACGCCCACCGATCCATCGGTCGGTCATTATGGGTAGGCTCCACCAATTCTCAAAGTCACTCCATCGCTGGACCCATTTGTCTTGTCGCGTCATCAGTACAATCGTCCCTCCAATCAGCAATAAGCCGCCGCGTCAGCACCACTCAGCTGCCATCCACTTCAGCAGTTAAACGACCAAGCCTGGTCGCCAACCGTAGAAGTCGAGAAAAACATCGATGATCCTCATTCGATGGATCCAACATAGGAGCGCCCAAGACGTCCTCCTCTCTTAATAGAAGCATCCCCATTCCAAGGGAAAACCCCAACAACTGGACAGAATTGGCTACAAATAGCCAGAAACATTCTGTCACAGGGATTCGAAACTCTTTTGTCGAGAAGTATTCTCACGCACAGAAGTTTTCTCGAGCCGAAGGAGTTCAAGCAACTTGCACTTCGTCGAAATTCACGAGTTCAACCGGAGCAACTCTACACATTCACTGGCAACGTCAACAAGTCGATACACGCGGAACACAAATACTTCCGTTCGACCAACAAAGTCATCATCGTTCGTGCACACTCGCTCCGAAACTCGGATTTCAATGTCAACTCGCCAAAAGCGAAAACTTCATCAATTTACATGGAGATCGAATAGGAGGAAGACTAGTAGATTGTACTCGCATTCCTGACATTCAAATACAAATTGTAACACAAATTTTCTGTCGTAAATCGATTTATTCTCTCGGTCGCGCCTCTTTGCAGACTAGTGGATTTTCAGTGAAACAAGTATTATTTTTACTTTTGTTCTTATAGAAATATTAAATATATGTAACATATGATGTATAATATTCACCGGCCCAACCCAGTGTAACCGGACATAGCACCGGTTGGATAACCGGTTAGGTTTTTAAAACATTGGTTTACTTTATTCGAATTTTGTTTCTGATATCATTTAAAATTTGTCAAAAATTATTTGACCGAATGTTTGATTTACTGTCTACGTATGTCCTCACGGTTTTCACGCCAGTTGTCTCTAAGGAATTAGTTGAAGTGTTCTTCTCTATTTTTGCATTTAGAGCTTCAATGTTAGTTGACTTTTTACTCAAGAATCCTACTTTTCTTCTGATGATTCTAGAAAGAGTAGGACTTTTCCTGGCATGCATGTGCGGCCGAGTCGAACGTTGGCTCTCGCTGGGTCGGTTACTGACTCGGTTTGTGTAGGGGGAAGGAGGGTGAATCGCTACACTCGAACCGCTTTAGACAAATGAACTCGGCCCACTCGGGTGGTTGGAACTTGAGATGGGGTTGAAGATGACTTGGCACGAAAAATTATAAAAAAATCGTCTGAAGGCCACGTCTGAAGGCCACGTATGAAAGCCACGTTTAAAGGCCACGTTTGAAAATGGTAGTTGAGTATTTGAACTCGTAGCCCGCGGACCAGTAAAAAGACATGGACTGCACAATTTAATTAATAATAATGTAATAAACAAATCAACCACCGTGTTTGTGCTTTGTTTGACCGTTGATCGGTCATGGCGTTGTCGAGGCAGGCAGCCGGCCAGAGGGACCCCCCTTCTTCTTTCCTCTTCCCTCTTCTCTCTCCATTGGCTAGTCAAGCGGAGAGAGGAGAGACGGAGGAGACCAACTGGATGCACGACGATAAGAGCCACCACCGAAGCCGTCTCTGCACAATCCCCGAAGATCGTAACTGAAATCTGCGATCGGGTCCGCCTAACTGCTCTTTCGGAGTTGTGAGTTGTGACTTGAGCTGCGGACTGCTTCCTTCCTCTTTCAGATGAATCCGACGGCGGCGTCGACCTCCGGCGGCAACGGATCGGCCGAGACTTCGGCACCTAGAAGGAATTCTAAGAGGCCCAAGTGTAATTGTTTCCTTATTTTTGCTTATCAGTTACTGTCTTTTTCTTTTCTGGCAGTTCAATATGTTTCTCTCCGGGGTCTTTTGTTATGTTTTAGTGATTATATCGTTTCTAGGTCTTCTCCGGGAGCGTTGTTTAGCTCCTTTCGATTGTGTCGTCTCGCTGTTCCAAGTGCCTTTTATTTTTCTACAAGTGGTCAACTTTTCCTTTTTCCCCGCTCTTGTTCGTTGCTATTTTTTTTTTTTCTTAATTGTTTTAGTCGTTTGCATCCTTTCTGAGTTTCTTGTTTGCTATAATGTCCTCCTCGACCATGCCGAAGGGATTCCCGCAACTGTTATTTTATTTTTTGTTTCTTCTATTCTCTTTCAGATTCCAGATTCACCCAACAGGAACTTCCGGCTTGCAAGCCGATTCTTACACCACAGTGGGTAAGCTTAAATGATACTTGGTATTACATTGGATATTGATATGAAGAAGTGGGTGCTAGTTGATTTCTGTTTTGTTCATTCTCTAATACCGTATTTTTTGGCAGGTGATCTCCACATTTACACTTATAAGCATAATTTTCATTCCCATTGGAGTTGCTTCCTTGCTGGCATCTAGAGATGTACGTTAATGATTGATTTTTTCAAGTTCTGTTGCGTGCCTGCTTGTTTTGTCTTGCTGGCTAACGTACTATTACGTTTGCAGGTGGTGGAAATTGTTGATCGCTATGAGACAGATTGCATACCTCAGAATGCCAGGAATGATAAACTTGCATATATTCAAAATCCGTCAACAGACAAAAGCTGCATAAGAAACATTACTGTAAGTTTTTTTTGGCTCAAGATCATGGGTTTTATTATATCCATTTTAAGTTAAATAAATTAGATTGTCATTATTGTTCCATGCTGAAGGTCAGTATTTCCATGGTACTCTTGTGATTAGTTCCAGGTTAGTGGCGTGGAAATGTGTTTGAATGATGTGTCACCGTTTTGGTGGCTCTAGGGTCATTTGGGCCTCTAATTATTAAAACATTGGAGCTTAAGTAGCCAAAATATTTGAAAAAAATTGTTACTTCAAAAATTGATATCCAACTGGAATCAACTATCTCTGTACAACTCATGTTAGTGTCCCAGCTTCCCACTAAATAATGAAGACCAAAACAGGAGAACTAATTATTTGCCAGACTTTTAATCGGGCCACTTTTCTATTAAATTCTACCAGTTTGGTCCCTCCACAATCTCTTACTTTTCTAGATATTTGGGCTTTAACTCTAAGATGCATTATCAATTTGTGAAAGAAAGTATACCTTGTTGCCTTAAAAAAGAGAGGTGTACCTTGAGATAGTGACATAATTGAGGCATTACAAAAACAAATGCAAATTGTATTGCTTTTAAATTCACTTGTTAACGATAGATAGCACATCTCAATATCATGTAAATCTACAATAAATTTGGTATTTTCTGGTTCTCATCTTCTATGCAAATATATTAACATGGATATGCATGGGCTGTTTGGAGCATTAATCATGAGGTGAATTTGGTTCCATCCTGTCCTTAGATTTGAATTATTACATGGCATGATCATACAAATTGATGTTCAAACGAAAACAATAGAATTGTCACTGGTGGAGAACTTTATCTGTAAATCCAATCATTTGCTGGCATTTTTTCTACAATGGATGTGTCAAGTATAGATTGTGATCCTTTTATTTGTAACTTAAATAAATAAACCATCTAATAACCAACCTTACAGGTACCAAAGCGTATGGAGAAGCCAATCTATGTGTATTATCAACTTGATAACTTCTACCAGAACCACCGGAGGTATGAGAGAAATTTTTATGTTTCGTGTCCAATATGTCCTATATAATACTGTTATTGTTGAAAAGAAAGCATAAAAATTTTTTACTTGAATTGTAGAACACTCATATTTCTACTAAAGTGAAAGAGTTTGTGGGTGTCACAATGAACTTTCTCAACAACTTGCTGTTGATTCTTAGCGCTAGGACAAGAATTTCAATTATTTGGCAATATTTATATCACTTTGTTTAATAGTGGGTCAACCCTTGATTGAAATTCCTGTTCTATTTGTTTATTGACGGTATAAGATGTCTATGCATCTCAACATTATTAGAAAGTCAAGCTAGATGCTTATATATATTGTTTGCTATTTGTTTCTCAAACAACTTTAAATTAATTCAGGTACGTTAAGAGTCGTAATGATGAGCAGCTCCAGGATGCCAAAAAAGCGAATACAACAAGTGGTTGTGATCCTGAGGACAGTGTTGATGGATCTCCAATTGTTCCTTGTGGTCTCATAGCCTGGAGTTTATTCAATGATACTTACAGTTTCTCCCGCAATAACCAGGCAATAACTCTGAACAAAAAGGACATCTCATGGAAAAGTGACAGGGACAAAAAGTTTGGTTCAGATGTCTTTCCAAAGAACTTCCAAACTGGACCTCTGATAGGCGGGAAATCACTGGATCCAAACAAATCGGTAAGCCTTCATATTTAATGGAGATTTTTTCATGCAGTGATGTAATAATTTTTGTATTTACATGATCATATTCCCGTCCTTAGTTTCTGATCATTTTAAATATACATTTTTAATCCAATTGGGTCCACCTAGATATATGAAAGAAAGAGAAGTCATAAATTTTTACAGTTCAGGTGATAGATATGAACAGAAAGAATTCAGTGAGCCCAATCTTAGAGCATTGTTACTCTGTCTGTACATGTACTTTTGGCTTGCCGGTGCCTCCTATGGTTAAATTATGAACTTTTATCACTTTCAGTCTTATAATAGCTTTTCTAGGTCCCATACATAAATCACCGTGTTATAGAAGATAATTCTTTCTTTCAATTTTTGGGAAATAGTAATGTTTTCAGATTTTAAATTTTTTACTATGCTGACACATAGAGCATTGTCTGTAGGGGGTAATCTGTTGGGTGTAGCTTTATCAAAAGTTCAAGTGAAATCTTAATTTTTTCTGCAATGTTTAACAATGATGTGCCATTATTTCATATATAACAGATCAACCTTCTCTTTTGACTTGGTTCAATTTTTAGCAAGAATTCAGATCACTTCCATGGAAATGATTATCAGAAAAGCAGTTGTTACATGTGATTGTTTGCCATGCTTCTCTGGCAGGTCCAGTGAGGCAGCAACTAAGTGAAGTTGGTATTGTTACTTTAGAGTGTGTTCAGAGCTGATCATTTTCATTCTAGAAAACTAGTAGTTATTTTTCTTCTCTTTAAGTATCTTGTCTTGCAAAGAAAAAGTAAAATAAAAAAAAATCTTGTTTTTTTGCATATAAGGGTTGGCATGTTAAATTACTTCCCAAATCCTGTGTTCTTCCCCTTAACTTTTCACAAGTATTTAGTTTGTATAAGTTTTTTTTTTTTTTAATTTTTATTTTCCTTCTTTTTTTAACTTTTCACAATTATTTAGTTTGTATAAGTTTTTTTTTAATTTTTATTTTCCTTCTTTCTTTTGGATCTAAGACAATTTGTACCAACTTAAACTGCATCATTTGATTACAACCAGCAGTATGCTCACAAACATTGCTCACCACATTTTACTAGCTATACAAAGGATATTATAGTCTTGAGTTGAAGCAGGTTGTGTTTTTGTGTTTATTTTATGATGTACTACCTGTTCCTGCTGTTGTTATTATACTCTTGTTCTGAGGAATGATGGTAGTCTTTTAATTATTGTTAGCAAACTGTCAGATTTGGAATTAGACAACCATGAAACATTGACACCAAAGTGTTTAAGATTGAAAATTTGAACACCTGACATTGTAGTTTTGTATGGCAGCTGAGTGACCAAGAGGACCTTATAGTTTGGATGCGAACTGCAGCCCTCCCCACTTTTAGAAAGCTTTATGGGAAGATAGAGGTCGACCTTGAGGCAAATGATCTCTTGACGGTGTCATTGGATAACAACTACAACACTTACAGTTTTGGAGGGAAGAAGAAGCTTGTGCTTTCAACCACTAGCTGGCTAGGAGGGAAGAATGATTTCCTTGGCATTGCTTATCTTACCGTTGGGGGATTGTGCTTCCTTCTGGCAATGGCCTTCACTGTAGTATATCTGGTTAAGCCAAGGTAAGTTGCATAAAAACATGGTCTTTCTTACAACATTATTCAATTCTGTAAATGTGAAGTTCCTTTTTGTCATCAATTTGTCTTGAGAATTTGCTTTCTAACTTGCAGGCGGCTTGGGGACCCAACATACTTGTCATGGAACAGAGCTCCTGGAGGCCGCTGAATGTTTTTGGAACCATTATTTCTTCTTGTTATTCATTAAGCTATTTGCATATACTCAGACACTTACACCCATGTATTATAAAAGTAGCCACGCTCGGGGGAATATCATGCTATTAGATACATTTGTAATTGTAAAAGAGTGAAAAATTTCCAGAAGCCACCATTCTTTCATTATAACTTCAAGATTGTTACAAGCATTGGAATTGCAAGACCTAACGTTACCCTGCCAACCTTTGCATGATTTCTGATATTTATAAAACTCGTAGCAGGATGTTGGTAAGATAAGTGCCTTCAGGATATGATGGGTCAATAGGATGATCACAAGCTGCTCCTGACTGGCGTAACACTGTAATTCTCTTCTTTGCCTTAGCAGCAGCTCCCTACAAGATGGTTGGGTACTTAATACTTTGAACAGTACACACTTCATTGAAGATGAAACTTATTACTTGAATACGAAACAAATTGCATAAACTATGGATTTATGGAAGCAAAACTTTGATCAGTTTTCATTAACGTTTAAGGGAAAGTCTGTTTTTTTTTTTTTTTTTGTTTTAAAGTATGTGATCACACGTGCATTACTCTTCTCAATGACATTAGAACTCAAGACCTCATTATCCATGTAGCACGCAGGGTATGCCGACCAGGGATCAGCATTGGGTTTGCTAAAACTTGGGTGCGGTTAGCTGAGTTGACCAAAGTCACCGAAGTCAGCAAAAGTTCGCAGAATAGGTTTTGCTCTCAAATTTGGCCCGGATTGGAGGGGAATGTCTCAAAATAGGATGTTTGAGTCCAGACTCCCCAACCTGACCTGGCACGGTCAAATTATGAATTGAACGCCCAGAAATAACACCTATCTCGGGAATTTGTGTTGGGGAATTTGTCTCAAAAGAGGAGAGAAAAAGAAGAGAGAAAGAGAGAGAGAAGACAGAAATGTGAATGTAAAAACTCTCTGATTTGCTTTGATATATGTACATCTATTTATACAACAAAGGTAAAACAGAAAAACAACGTAATAGGGAAATAAATGGTAACGGTGAAGAGACTTGGTGAAGATATCTGGAATCTGTTTGGCAGAGGAGATAAATTGTAGCTGTAACTTTCTCGTGTATAAAATGAATGTCAATCTCAATATGCTTGCTACGACCTTGTACCACTAGACTTGATGCCAGGAAAATGGAGCTGACATTGTCACAATAGAGGACTGGCGGGGAGGGCAGTCGGACATGAAGAAAGCGAAGCAGATGAAGTGTCTATATCACCTATGTGCACAGAGTAGGTAAGGCGCGATATTCAGCTTTGCAACTGGAGGGGGCAACAATTGGCTGAAGAAGCAAACTCCAAGAGATTAAATTCTGGCCAAGATAAATTGCAAACCTAGAAGTGGAGCGACGAGTATTGGGGCAGGCAACCCTATCGGCATCGCTGTAGCCGTGTAGAGTGAAAGAGGTGGTAGGCTGAAAAAGGAGACCAAAGTCTGGTGTGTGTTTAATATATCGTACAATACATTTAGCAGCCTGAAGGTGAGGGAGGCGAGGATTTTGCATGACTTGGTATAGAGTGTTGACCGCAAATGAGATGTCAGGACGCGTCATTGTGAGATATTGTAGGCTGCCAAGGAGTTGTCGATAAACAATTGGGTCAGTTAAAAGTTCACCAGCGTCAACAGTTGGGCGCTCATTGGCTAGTGGTGTATGAACCAGCTTTGCCCCGTCAAGCCCATATGTTCATAAAAGATCAACAACATATTTTCTTTGACTGAGGAGAAGGCCACCCTTATGCGGTTGTACTTCAAGACCCAAAAAATAGTGTGAAGGGCCTAAATCTTTCATCTGGAACTGCCGACCTAACATGGTAATGAAGTGGTGAATGAATTTCTCCAAGGAGCCAGTAATTATAATGTCATCGACATAAATAAGCAGGATAAGAATGTGGGTTGGACACCGATAGAGAAAGAGGTAGTTGTCGTGTGGAGAGCAGACAAAACATATTCCAAGACAAAATGACTAAATTTGGAGTATCATGCACGTAGGGCTTGTTTAAGGCCATAGAGTGACTTGCAGAGATGACAAACATGATTGGGTTTGGAAGCGTCAACAAAACCGAGAGGTTGTTCCATGTAAACTATTTCTGCCAAATCACCATGGAAGAATGCATTCTTGACGTCTAATTGACGCAGTGGCCTACTGAGAGAGACGGCTAATGATAGAATTAGACATAGTGGCTGGTGGGACAACAAGACTGAAGGTATGTTTGTAGTCACGGCCTGGTTGCTGATGGAAGCCTTTGGCAACGAGACGAGCTTTATATCGTTCAATGGTGCCATCAGATCGTTGCTTGAGACGACATACCTATTTGCAGCCGACAATGTTATATGTGGGGGAACATGGTACTGAAGTCCACCTACAATTATCAGTAGAGAGGCATACTCTTCTTTCATAGCTGCATGCCATAAGGGATCTTTGACGGTGTCGGCATAGCGATGAGGTTCAGAAGGCAGCAAAGAAAGTGCACTGGTGAGACATTGTGGTAATGGGTTTTTTGGGCAAGAAAAAATTTCGAACGATAGGTACCACCCAAAGAGCGAGTTACCATAGTATGCCAGCACTCAAGGAAGGAGATGTCTTGGAAATATTGTGCTGAGGGGGAAGGGGGGGATGGCTGGGCCCACTAGGGAGCAAGAAGAGCTTCCTGTAAGGGAGACTATGGTCCTGGCAACAAGGTCAATTGTCTGGTGTGTTGAGGAAGAACAAGGAGGTTGAACCGGACAGAGGGGTCATCGCACAGGCTAACAAAGGGGAGGTAGGAGGTGCAATCAATGACTCCAAAGAGGAGCCAGTGGCTAGTATCAATTTGGTCGGAAATGGGGTTGAAATTGGAGCAGTCGGTGTTTGAGGACGCGATAGATGCAACAAAACCAAAGTGGAGGAAGCAGGGGGCAATGAAGGGAGAGGTGGATCTGAACTGAGCTGGCCATGAAGGAAATGGGTGGTGGTGGCAGTGTGTACTGGTAGAGAAGTTGACAATGACGACGAAGTGAACTCAATAAGATCTAGTGGAGCTGTAGGCGAGAGTCTAGTAGTTTGATCAGTAGCGAGAGGTGTATTTGGGGCTGGCATAGATGGAGGGGACTTGCAACCGACAGGTGCGACTCCTCGCAATAGAGAGGTGGGTTTGAGTAGGAACATTCATCGCGAGTAGTCTTGGAAGAAGGCCGACATTGGAGTATTGTTGCATTGCTGAGAAGTGATGGTGGTTGGTGTTGCTTGTGCAAAGAATGAGAATCTGGACTCATGAAATACAACGTGGTGAGAGATGTAAATGTGGTCAGTGGATAAGTCTAAACATTGGTAGCCTGTGTTGAAGACTATAGCCAATGAATAAGCAAGGCCGACTACGAGGGTCAAGTTTATAGATCCCAAAAGGACGTAAACAAGGATAACTTGTATAACCGAATGTGCGTAGATGAGTATAATTAGGTTGTTGGCCATAAAACAAGTGACATGGGTTGTCGAAATTTAGCACAGAGGATGGCAGACGATTAAGTAAATAAATCACAATTTGGAAGGCATATGACCAAAAGATAGGTGGCATCCCAAAGTGTTGCATAAGAGTGATTCCAATTTCAACAATATGGTGGTACTTATGTTCAGCAATGTCATTTTGTTCAAGTCCCCAGACAAGAGAAACGTTGATGAATACCAAAACGTTGAAGTGCATCATGTAATGCAAGGCTAGAAAACTCGCCGCCTCCATCGGTTTGGTGATAACGAATTTTAAAGCTGGTATGTTTTTTCAATAAAATAAATGAATTTGGAGAGAATAGAAAGAACTTCGGATTTACGTTTTAAAAGAAACAACCAAGAAAATCTAGTGAAATCATCAACAATGATCAGATAGAAATGGAATCCATCCTTGGAAGTTGTTGGTGCAGATCCCTAGACATCACAGTGGAGCATCTGTAGAGGAACGGATGAACGTATTGGAGTGGAGGAAAAGGAGAGGCAATGACTTTTGCTAAGAAGGCAGCTGGAGCATTGTTCAGAGGGAAGGCTGCTCTGAAGATTTAAAGTAGTGTAGAGACGCCTGAGGATATTATTGGATGAGTGGCCAAGGTGAGCGTGCCAAAGAGTGGATTGATCACCAGCAGTAGCAAAGTAGCTTATTTTTGGAGTGGACAAAGTATAAAGATCATGATTAAGTGCTCCGTGGTGGATAGTCTGGAGTGTCTGCAAATCCTTAATATAATAATCATGCAGAGAGAAAATGAAAGCCCAATTATGGGAT
Organism: Aristolochia fimbriata; assembly: GCA_019845555.1. NCBI lineage: Eukaryota > Viridiplantae > Streptophyta > Magnoliopsida > Piperales > Aristolochiaceae > Aristolochia > Aristolochia fimbriata. Next base: position 11,535,641 of record CM034079.1, read on the forward strand.
TTTACAAATTGGGGAACAGAAAGAAGACGTTTGGCAATATGAGGAACATGAAGGATAGAACAAGAGAAACGACGACCAGTAGAGAGGGGTATGGAAGCCTGACCAGTATGAGAGATGGGCAATGAAGAACCATTGCCAATGATGATGGAAGATTGACCAAAAGAAGGTAACATACCTTGAACGTCATTGACATTGGGTGTGAGATTGCGTTGCACCAGAATTGAGGTACCAGTCATCATCGGTTGATAAAGCAAAGGAAGCAGCAGTAAGAGCAGCAAAGGACGCGATGATTGCTTCCGGGGCCAGCAATGGTTTGTCCGTTGGAATCGAGGTACCAGTCATTATCAAGGAATCAAAGGATTCAGTTTGTCCGTTGGATGTGTTGGAATGTCCTCAGGCTCAAGAAGAATTAGACAATGCACGAACCCGTGAATTATGCGTCCGACGAAGAGGATGTCCACGATTAGAACGTCCTGAAGAGGATTGATCAGTAATGGGTTTGGCGGAGGCTGTGAAAACCTGGGGAAAAGCAGCATTCCGCAATCGGATCTCATGATCCAATAACATCCCGACAATAGAGGCAAAGGTGGGTGTCAGGGTCTGAGCGTCTATGGCGGCAACAATGGAGTCGTATTCTGATCCAACTCCTTGTAATGTGCAGAGGATTAAGTCGTCATCATCGACTGGTTTGCCCGCACTAGACAGAGCAAGAGAGACGGATTTTGCGTGTTGCAAGTATTCGTGAATAGATTGGGAGCCATGTTGTAGGTTGTGAAGCTCCGTTTTAAACTGCTGAATTCGAGATCTAGTAGTAGTACCATAGATGGTCTCAAGAGTTTGCCAAATCTCATGGGTTGTAGTTTGATCTGTGATTTGGGATAGAACGGCATCTGAGAGAGAGACTACCAACCAACCCACTACCATCTGATCAAGTTGTAACCATTGCTCAGCATCTTCGAAGGTGAAGAAGGCTTTGGTATTTTGCCATTGATGAACCTGAGGAGATTATGGGAACGTAGGATGGGAAGAACTTGGACTTTCCATAAAAGAATGTTCTCAGTTGTGAGTTTAAGGGTCAGGTCTTGATTGATGCATTTAACTACTGGGAAGACAAAGGAGGAGACGGAGCTGGAATCGGTGGCAAGGGACGTAGTAATTGAATATGCCATAGGGGAGAAAAAAAAAATGAGGGTTGGTTTGTTTACAAACCTGGACTGGCTGATACATGTGAATGTAAAAACTCTCTGATTTGCTTTGATATATGTACATCTATTTATACAAGAAAGGTAAAACAGAAAAGCAAGTGAGACCAGATCAATCACTAACAAGAAAGAGAGAGAGGAGAGAGAAAGAAGAGAGAAAGAGCAGAGAAATAAGAGAAAGAGGAGAGAGAAAGGAGAGAGAAAGAAGAGAGAGAAGAGAGAGAAAAACGAGAAAATAATATAATTTTTATTGCATAAATTTTTTCAATTTTTTTAAAGTTGTATAAATTTTATAAATTTATTTTTTTACTATTTTTAATTTTTTACATGTTTTACTATTTTAGAAATTTTTGAACTATTTTGAAAAAATATAAATTTTTACCAAAGTTTAGAAAAAAAATCAAAAAAAATTAATAATTTTAATATATTTTAGATATTTTTACAATTTTTTAGAAAATAATTAAGTCAATTTTATATTTAATAAAATGCTTACAAAATTTTCCAATAGTAAGTATTTCTTATCATTTTTATAACTTTAGATTCATTGTGGATCCTTATTGGATCCAAATTGTTGAAACCAAAATTTGAATTCCAATAAAGCCCAATTTTACTTTATTTAAAGCACAATAACTCCAATAAGCTTTTTTGGGTATCCGGGCCTTAACGGATATCTATTGGATATCCGTTTTCTTATTGAATATATCCATATCCAATCCAATAAGAAATGAGTATCCAATAAGAGGCTTATTGGATCAGGTACGGGTTTGGGCTTAATGGATTGAGTTTGATTCATTGACAGCCCTAAAAATGATAGAGTTTCACTGGGGTGTTGAATATGGTATAAACAGCAGATTACTTTTTAAAATGGGAAGAAGGAGATTCAAAGTTGAATGCTGATGGATCTTCCCATTCCAAAGGATATCAAGGTTTAGCTAGGGTTGGTGGTCGGGATTCAAGTATTTTGTGAACATTTTTTGGTCTGCCTGGTTTAGTTGATGCTGCTGAAGCTGAAATATGTGCTGTATTGACTAGCCTGAAGGTATGTAAATCTAGTCAAAGGCAGGTGCAGTTAAGGGGAAGTGTTAGAAGACAAGGGTAGTTTTGTATATGGGATGAGTGTTTCTATAATTCTTAGTAATCTTCTGTTATTCTCCGAGTCGTTGGACTCTTATAGGGAATATTGTGCTGTAGCTCTCTGTTTTTTTTTCTCCCTCCCTCCCACTCTGTCTTGTTACTTGTTTTTTTTTATTTTTAGGAAGGCAAATTCATTTTACTCCCAATTACAAGTTTTACTCTCAATGCTGCTGTGGAGACCCGAACCCAAGACCTCCGGCAGCAATAACTCCCATGGGACCATTTAGCTACTGCCCAACTTATTATCTCACAACATGTAGTTTGAACTCCCAATCATACAAGATACTCTCTATTTAGATATCTGAAACTAAAAGAGTACCAAAAGAATCAGAAGTGAAGTAGTAGCTCAATGGTCCCATGGGAGTTATTGCTGCGGGAGGTCTTGGGTTCGGGTCTCCATAGTAGCATTGGGAGTAAAACTTGTAATTGGGAGTAAAATGTATTCACTTTCCTCAAAAAAAAGTAGCAGTAAGGCAATTTGAGAATGAATGAGACCAGTTATAGGATGGCCCCATTCAAGTCGGTGTCTAGAAACAACAAGCATATTGAGGTTCTAATGTAAAATTTTTCCAGTGTATTTAGCCCCCAAATCGAATGAGTATTGAGTAACATTGGTTAGATTATGGTAAGCGGAAGTAAAATGGTTGGTCGAACACAAAACGAAAAGCAGGTATCACTAACTTGCCTGAAGAATACGAAGGAACATTCCGCTCTGTGTCATGGCACCCGAACAAGAGCAAGTCATGAGGAGGCCCCCTGGCTTTGTTATTTGCATTGCTAAAGAATTTAAGTTTCGATACATACCACTAGCACTTTGTAGAACCTAGAAAAACCATTTTGCCGAAATAAGCAGCAGCTAGCACAAGTATCTCTTTGTTTTTAGTTCAACGGAAATATGAATGCATAAAAGAGAAGCAAACATGCAAACAGACATTCAAATGAGCAAATTCCTTTAAAATGCAGCATGGGTTATTTTTTTTTTTTTTGAGGAAAGAGAAGTTTTATTTCATAAAGCTGCGAAGGCAGCAAATTACATTTCATCGTTACAACAGCTGCTCAAGGAGGGAGAGTCACTGTGATAGCAGCAAGTGAGACTCCCTCCTTTGCAAGAACATCAGCCGAGTGATTAGCTGATCTAGGTACATGGTTCCATTTCCTAACATTGTCTGCTAAACTCCAGATAACAACCAGACCGCACCAATTGAAGGGTTTAGACCCACCAGCTAGAGTGGAAACTCTACAACAACATGACCGGAGCTCTAGATGAAGGTAAAAATAATCAGGGATTTCCATAATTGAGATGGAGATAGAAGGATTCCAGATAATGATTGCTCAAATGCTTCCTACAAAAGCCAGAAAGAGCATCTACCACAGGATCAATCAAATCAAAAGATCAAGTAGCTATTTGGTCCCAGTCAAAAAAAGGTTGGTGCTTAAGGCAGAATATGGGGCCTAAGCAAATAAGCCTGTAGCAATTCTGTGTTACGGTTTTGGAGCTCACAGCTGTGCAGTTGAAGAGCCTTTAACTGAGAAAAATTATGGGCTAAAAAGGGTTTAATTTGAATATTCACTTTAGGAGCAAACAGTGTACCTTTCTCCGAGGAGCCAGTTTTGGTGGATCCAAGATAACCAAATCCCACATCTCCAACCTGGATGCAGCACCTTTCATGAATTCAGTTGCATCTTCTCTTGAAAAAGAAACCTTTTCTGGATCCAAATTGTTAAGGAGGACATTTTCTCTTGCAAGCTCAATGGCTGACAATGAGGAATCGATGCCTGGGAGAAAATAATCTAAGATCAACTAAATGGTGATTGATACACTTAAATAACCTTATCCACAATCTAATGAGAACAATTTAGATCAATCCAAAATGATTCATAAATTATTTTCTCTCTTGTGCTTGTTCAAATGTTTACCTACGACATCTGTAGCACCACCCAGAGCAGCATTTAGAGCAAACCCTCCACTGTAACAGCAAATATCAAGAACTCTTTGATCCTTTGAGAGAGTTGATATAAATTGCCTGTTTTCGCGTTGATCTGCATAAAATCCTGTCTTCTGACCATTTGATGATACTTTGTAACTGATCCCATTTTCCATAACCTAGCACAATGGATCCACAGAAATAAGATTTTTTTCATGAAATATTTTTCTGAGTATGTAGACCAAAACATAAATAATTCTGGTATTTAACATTCTCATGGAATTGACTGAGAGGGTTGTGTAGATAGCCTAGTAAAGAAAGAAAAGACAGATATTGGAATGGTGAGAAAGATGTACAGGACCAAAGACAGATTAGAGGTCGGAGGACACACTGACCTTCTCTTCAATAAGCTTTACTGATTGTAAGATTAGAAATACAAAAATAACCTTTATACATAGACCAAAGCTAAAGGGATTAAAGACTTGATGAACATATTATGTACAATGTGACAGTCTGCTAATCGGCGCAATCACTGAGTACAAAATACAAGAAAACTACAAATTAGAATTTCTGGGGACGACTTCTATTGGCTCCTTTGATTAGATCTCCTATCTGGGTGGTGGTGTTTTTTTGACAGTCTTGCAACAGAAAATGCAGTCTCCTGGGCAACGAGCTCGAAGTTGTAGCTAGCTTTTCACCTAGGCTTGATGGAAACTTTAGGTATTCCATATAGCATTGACGGCAATCCAAGAGAGCACGTGAAATAGTGGCGGGTTTGGTTGCTTGTTACTACTGCAGAATTCTGGTGGCTTTCAAGCGACAATCCAACAGCATTTCAGGTCTTCAGTCCTCAACTCTTGAAATCCATTACATCTTCATCCTATTCACTTTTTGGGGTTAGAAGCTTCGAACCTCGATATGGATATTATGGGTACCATGATTCCTTCGTTGGTTATTCACGAGGAGAATGATCCCATGCATATAACCTATTACCCTGGTGAGGAATCTGCCTTTGGAGGACCAGCTAAGGCGCAGGTTCCACCAATGACCTTTCCCATTCAAATGCTTGGAGCAGGCGGAAGGCAACTAACAATCGAATTTACTATATCCTGAGTGCTAGCCCTTCTTACAAGCCCATGCCTACAGGAATAGGCGTCTTCACACTTCTGAGATCCTTCCATTGATCTCCAACCCCACTGTCACAGCCATTTGCTGTCATGGTGCTTGAAGTTGAGCTATCTTGGAACCCAAGAGTTGTTTTTCGACGAGTGAGAGGCGCCAATTCCATTTCAATGCCTCTGGACCTTCCTCATTCTTGATCATTGCCAAGAAGTTCTCACCAATACTAGTCTTTTTTTATCTGGGTTTGGTGTCCCAGTATCATGTGATGCCACTATCATCTGCACAACAGTGTTGTGTGAATCTCCCATCAACACTCCCCCTCAAGGTAATTGGAGGAGAATCAATTTACTTAATTAAGAATGGAGAGTGCTTGCCAAGACAATCCCTTTGTAGAATGTCAGCTAATTGATCCATTGTAGGAACATCCCAAATTTGAAGACAACCTCAATTAATCCTTTCATGAACAAAGTCATAATCAAGTTCAATACGTTTTGTTCTTCTGTGAAATACAGGATTAACGACAAAGAACATGGCTGAGAGGTTGTCCCATTATATTGTAGGCCTCTGAACAATCTTCACACAGTTTGTTGAGAAGTTGAAGAATCTCAGAAATTTCAGAAGTAACCGCAGTCATTGCCCGATATTCAGTTTCAGCACTCAATCTGGACACTATAGGCTGCTTCTTGGAGCTTCATGATAAGAGGTTGTCGCCTAGGAAGATGCAAAAACCAGAAATGGATTGTCTGTCATCAGGATTACCTGTCCAATCGACATAAAAAAAGGCACTTATATCAAAAGATTCAATAGGACAGATTAATATCAAGGCTAAGTGTTCCCTTAACATAATGCAAGATGCATTTCACTGCTAACCAGTGAACTCCGGTGGGATTTTGCTGGAATTAACTCACTTGATTTATAGCATACTGTGAGTCTGGGTGAGTGATAATCAGATACTAAAGGGCTCCAACAACAGTGCTAAACATTATATGGTCGAACAGAAGTTAAGAACTTGGACAGTTTGCTCCTGGTGGCTGCAAATGTTAAGAGGGGCTTGACATGTTCAAGCCGCTGGGGAAGATCCATCACAAATTTTTCTTGACCCAAGTGAATCGAGTTCTTGGTGACCATGGCTTGGATGAAAAAATAACTAAGTTGACCGAGAGACCATGGGAACTTTTGTTTGTAGAGCATGAACTACATGAGTTGCTGCAGCACTGTTATTTGACAACAGTATAATATTGTCTATCTAGACAAGAAGATCGACAACAGTTCTGCCCTCGTATAAAAAGAATAAAAGAGCTATCTGTTCATGATCCTGTAAAACCAAGCTCAGTTAGTAAAGAGAGTAGACAACTGTACCAGGCTCTTTTTTGAAAACAGCGGTGCCTTTAGGCTTTTTATTGATATTGAGAAAGTAGTACACGAGTATTTGTATAATAGTTTACAGTATAGGGTACATGGCTTTCCTATATCACCGTTGTTCTTATGTTAAGTTGCAGTATAGGTTACATGGCCTGCTGATAGCACTTTTTTTGAGGAATGCTGATAGCACTTTCATTCTTGCATTAGCTCCAGTGCTGCCCGAGGAGAATCCTCCCATACTAATTCATTTCTGGTGGCTCCTTGTTTTGCAAGCTTGTCAGCTAAGGAGTTAGCAGATCTAGGAACTTTTGACCATGCAATCCTTCAATCTCTGGTTATTTCTGCAATTTCATCATATGGTGCTTCAAACTCCATGGTGGCCTTAGTGCAGATGTAGCCCATCCAATCGCAAGCTTTGAGTCTCCTTCTATGACTACTGGTCCTTGTGTGCGTTGTCTGATGAGCTTTACTCCAGTCAATAGTGCCTTGGTTTCAGCTTGGTTTGATGTACACTGCTGCAATGGCCCTGGAAAAGAAAGCATAGTCAGTCCTGTATTATCCCTGAGAACTCCTCCAATACGACCTGGGCCTGGGTTACCAAACGAGGAACCATCAAAGCTTAATTTGATCCATCCCAGTGGGGGTGCTTTCCATTCTTCAGTTTCCGGGCTTTGTGGTTGACCAATCTTTATGACCTCTCCCCAATGTAGCCTGATGGCTGTGGTAGGTAGTGGTGGCATTTTAGTTAGGCTGACAGTCCATAGGAGTCAATTATGGATTACTCTCTCTATAACATAACCAATTGTGTGAGGTTTGTTTTCAAAAGTCTGGGACTTCCTTTCTATCCATAGCGACCATGGAATGGCTGCTAGAACAGCTGTCCATAGGTTTTTCCCACATTTAGCAAAAGAGGGATGCATCCACTTCTGGTATATCTGTTGCAGCTCCTTGGGCATTCAAATGGCATAGTCAAATTTTCGCAATAGGACCCCAAATCTTCCTGCTGTAGGTAGTGTAATAGCACATGCTAACAGGTCTCTTGTTCTTCAACAAAACTTGCAAAGGTCATTGATAATCACTTGGCCTCTTTTGTTGAGCTCATCGCAGGTGTCTACAAGAAGTGAAGAACGTTCTTTGGTGCTGGTAGGCTCCACATGATGCTTGCTATATGGGGCTCTTGTTCACTACCTGATAGGATTTGGTAACAAGAGGAGACCGAGAATAGTCCTGAGCTCTTAGGTTTCCAAATGATTTCATCTACTCCAGATTCTGGCAGGAAGATGTGCTCTAGCTTAGATAGCCGAGCTATAAGTTCAGCCATTTCACTGTCTTGCAGGTTTCTTCTCAGATCTAGATTCTAGCCTCTATTCAGTTCTGCTATGGTTGCACTTTTACTTCTGGCCAAAACATCTATGTTTGGTTACTTATTCATTAGAGGCATGTGACCCACCCAGCAATCCTGTCAAAATTTTATTCTTGTTCCTTCTCTAGCATGGCAGCGAATATGTGGGTTTATTTTCCTCATTTCATTTAAGACAGCTTTCCAGATTTTTGGTAACCAATTTTGGGCACCTTTGCCATATTTTGCTTCAATGATTTCTCTCCATAATGCTGTAGGTTCGGTGGAAGAATGCCATACCCACTTAGATAGGTAGGCAGAGTTCAAGCATCTTATCCTTCTAAAGCCAAGCCCTCCTTCCTTTTTGTTTTTGCAGACTTGATTCCATTTTATTAGTGGGTACTTGAAGTGTTCTTGAGTGCCATGCCAGAGAAATTTTCTGTGTATTGCTTCAAGCTCATTCGCTACTCTAGCAGGGCAGGGTATCAATGAGAGAAGATACTTGTCCCTGCAAGTACTGATTTGATTAGGACTGTTCTGCCTCCTCTCGACAGCAGTTGCCCTTTCAACCCTTCCAACCTTTTGTGGCATTTGTCAATCACCAATTGCCATAGAACTTTTGTTGGCCTTCCTGCATAGAAGGGTAACCCAAGGTATGCTGCAGGGAGTTGTATAGTGTTGCAACCGAGTAGCTTGGAGACTTCTCTCTGTCCTTCTTCACTATGGTTAATGCTCAGACATCCTGATTTTCCCCAGTTTACATTTTGTCCAGATATCTTGTGGAATAACTGGATTAGAGCTTCTACATTAAAAAGCTTTTCATTTTGTCCATCACAGAGAATTAAGGTATCATCTGCAAATTGAAGAATTGGGACTCTGAGATTGTCACCAATTTTGAAGCCTTGAAGCCATTCCTTTTCCTGTGCTGCATATAGGAGGCAGCATGGTACTTCGCCAATTATGTTAAAAAGCAAAGGGGACAATGGGTCCCCCCTGTCTAAGTCCTCTTGAGCTCTTGAAATAGGCTTTGACCGTGCCATTTATGAGAACTGAGAAGGATGCTGAGGCTACACGTATTTATCCACATTCTCCATCTTTTAGGGAATGCCATCTTCTCCAGTACCCTATCCAGGAAAGCCCAGTTTACCCTGTCAAAAGCCTTCTCAAAATCAATCTTTATTACTGCTCTCATTTTCTTTTTCAGATAGAGATGAGTGAGTTCATGTAGCATGATTGCTGAATCTAAATTCTGTCTTCCTTTCAAGAATGCTGATTTGTTACAACTTGTTACTTCATGTAGTATTATTTGAAGCCTGGATGCAAGTACAATTGATATCAGTTTATAATGGCTGGATATAAGATTGAATGGCCTGTAATCTTTTGGGTGGGTGGCTTCCTCTTTTTTAGGGATTAGAGCAATAAATGAGGATCCCATCTAGCAGTTATGCCCTTTACATAAAATTCCTAAAACTGTCAACAATATCATCTTTCAGAATTTTCCAGTTAGCTTTATAGAAACTAGAGGTAAACCCATCTGGGCCTGGAGTCTTTTCCAATGGCATTTCTTTAATGGCTGTTTCAATTTCCTCAACCGTGAAAGGTGCCTCTGGAAGTGTTTTGGTGCCTTTAGAGAGGTGTTTAAATTGCAAACTTTCTGGGAAAGGTCTTATTTCCTGCTCATCTGTGTATAAAGCTTTGAAATAGTCAGTGAAGCCTTCAATCATCTCTTCCTTTTTTTATTGTAATCTAATGCACCGGTTAACACAAGATAAGATTTAGAACAAAGAAGGCTGAACTTGGAGGGGACCGGATCAAGCCTACACCAAGAAGAGGGTGGTGGCGTGAACCTCTTCAAAGCAGTGGCAAGGTAGGAGGTTAATCCAAGCCCTACTTGCTGGTGAATGGGGTATTTAGAATGGGAGCTAATACCTCACAAAAATCAACCAAAAGTAATAAAAAGACAAAAGCAAACACAAGGATAACAACTCAAAAGTAGGAGAAAAACAATAACTTTCATTCAATAGGAGTCATGCCCAAACAAGGGTTGATTACATTGTATTTATAGACTAATTATCCTCCTATACATGCTTAAAATAACATTTGGCTAAAAATAAGGAATCCATAACTCCTAATACAAAAAAAGTTCTAACAATCTAAAAATAGAAGAGTCCAACATGTACACTATCTCCAAGTGTGTGGTGTGAAGCCCAGTTTACTCTCAGAATCCAAAGACTAAGACACGGGTAAGCTGGTTGTTTGAAGCAACATGGACTGGATTGAGGATTGCATGAAAGGAGAAAAATTAGGAGAAGAATTTGGGAAAGAGAATGATGAATGATGAGAAAAGATAGGAATCATACCTGTTGAGCTGGAGAACTTCAGCCGAGCACAAGAGCTGTCGTCAGAAGCAGAAAATGGAAGGTCTTTGAATGGGAATACAGACTCCTGAGAGATACACTTGCTGGGTTTGTGTATCTAAGCAGCAGTACCGCTTGCAATTAAGATGATATCCATTTCAAAAAAAAAAAATACGATGATATTCTAAGAATGCACATGGTTTGTTGTGAAAATCTAACTTGTACTTTGTCTAAGCACATAAGGTGACAGAGACAGCCGAAGACCCGTCGAAATCGATAGTCTGCCTGTTTGTGGAACTGCTTTGAGTGCAGAGTTTTTATTTTTGGAAAAACTCAGAAGCCTGTTTATAAGGCAGGATGCAGTATAAAAAGCAGAATCCCAATGGGATTGAGGAACGGAACTGTAAGTAACACAAGACCAGTTTGCACAATATGTTGTGTTTTCTCTCAAAAATGCTGTTTTGTTGAGGCGTGTAAGGGCATGACACTTGGTGAGAAATACCATGAGAAGTTAAAAAGGATTGAAAAGCTTGGCTTAGAAATTCTGTACCTCATCCGTCTGAATTATTTTAATAGTTGTATTCAGCTGATTGCAAATACGCACATTAAAATTCACAAGGATAGAATATGTTTCTGATTTTTTTTCATGAATAGTATCCAAGTATAACTAGTGAAGGTATAAAAAATGGAAAGATAATACTTGAAACTACCGACTGAAATAACAGGGGCTGGTCCCCAAATGTGAAGAGATTAATTCTAAAGGAGATTGGCCTGAAAATTTATCTATTTCAAAAGGAAGAGCATGAGAGTTGGCCTTACGACAAGGCTCACACAAAAAAATATTGTTTTTTTTTTTTTTTTTTTTTTTGAGGAAAGAAAAAATTATTGTTTTTAGGAAAGCAAACAGCAAAGGACTCTAAGACTGTTTTTGCTACTAAAGTAGATGGATGTCCTAAAGGCTCCTGCCATAGAAAAGAAGACTCTCAAGCAGCAACTAGGCAGCTTCACCGAGCTGGAGTGTCAAACACGTAGAGACCATCTTTAAGCTACCCCTGACGAAGATCTATCCCCATGTGTCGGTCCTTGAAAAAAAAAGACATTCGGATGGAATTGAAAAAACGTGTCAGTAACATTTGTGAATTGAGAGTATGAAACTAAGTTTCCTGACACAATCAAGAACAAGAAACACATTTTTGAGTGAAAGAGATGGAAGAGAAACCAATCTTTTGCACAAAATCATGACATAGCTCCCATTAACTATGGTGACTTGATTGCCAGCATTGATGACTGTCCTGCCAACGAGAGTGAAAAGAACCTGATGAAGTGATTACTGACTTTGGAATCCGAATGTGAGAGATCTTCAACAGCTTTATTCGAGAGATTGACAGTGTTGACAGACAATGTTGGTTAGTCTAGTCAAATCAATCTAGCATTGAGGGTGTGCTTCATTTCTCAGATGAGAGTTAGATGCATAAGGGGAGGAGTTGAGCACTACCGGCACCAGTGTGGGAGGTAATGTTGGCAGATGGGCTGGTGGCAGACAAGGTAAGTCCGCCAAGTTGAGTAGCCACAGCTAAATGGTGCTCTTGTGTTAAGAGCAAGTTTTGAAGCTCCTCAAGCTTGAGAGGGTCGGTTCATGAAATGATTGACATGGTGAAAGACTCATCATCAAGGCCGACTCCATTGAAAAAGTAAAAGATTAGGTCTTCCTCATCAACAGGTCATCCAACAATGGCTAAACTGTTTGCCAGTGTTTTGGCTTTCCCTGGATAGTCTGCAAAAAGTTTTTGTGCCCTGTTTAAGAATTTGAAGTTCCATCTGAAGGTGGAGAATCCTCGCCTAAAGTTTGGAGGAAAAGGTTTGCTCAAGAGTGAGCCACATGCTGGGTACCGTCTTAAGCCACAGCATTTACCCCAAAGCACCAGGCATGAGTGAGGATAGGATCCAGCTCTGAGTGTCTGGTCTATCCAGAACGAAGCTTGAAAAGCTGGGTTTGGTATGAGGGAGGTATTACTATCATCATGGATGAGTTGTGTTGGGGGTTCAATGCCCCTGTCAACAACCCCATGACCCCCTGACTAGAAAAACAGGAATAAACCGAGATCACGACAGCAGCTAGTTGGAGGAATCCAATTTAAAGGATACATGGTTATTGATGTTTGTAACAATGAGACTAAAGGTGTCATAAGGGTGGCCAAGGTCAAAAGAATTCCCATAAATGGAAGGAGCAGCAGAGATAAGCTGAGTGGTGGAAGGAGACCTCATAGAATACTCAGGCTGGTCTATTGATACCATGAAAGAATAGAAAGAAAATTGCATTGATTCCTTTGCATACATTTTGTATGCCGTTTACAATATATAGAGCTGAAGTACAACATAATTACAACAAGGAATCAATCAAGAGATCAATCTTCATGATACAGAATGAGAGTAGAAAGATATCTTTGTGAGATCCTTCCAGTTTGAATCAGTCAGGAAGATTTTCTTCAAATAGAGACTACCATAAGAAATACATGATAGTCATGAGATGAGTAGTCTGGCTAAATTAGACAAGAAATTGTAGCTGAATTTGTGCTTTGTGAATCTCTGTTAAAAGCTGAAAAAAGCTATAAGCTTGTACTGTTGCTTATGCAAAGGCACACTATCAATGAGAAGAAAAGTTTTCTGCAAAACCATGATTTTCCCAACAATAATGATTCAAAATATACTTTTTTTTTTTCACTTGGGTTTAGGGTCCATCCTGGAGTGGACTTACAATGTATCTCACAACGAATCCACATCAAATAAGTCCCACATCTACAAAATCCATAATAAAGCCCAAGAAAGGCCCATAAAGTGTAGTATACCTAACCCTTGACATGTAACACCTCCCTCCCCACCAATATCTTGAAGTTGCAAACGGGATCGTAGGACCTATTTTTGAAAATATGCAGTTTATGTAATACACCCTTGGCTTCAGCTGTTGTGAGGTCCGAAACACCCATTGACCCCGCAGAAGTCACCAATACCTTCCCAATGTGAGTACGGATGAGTCCTCCGAAACCTATTGGCGCAGGATTACTAACGGAGGAGCCATCATATTCAATTTAACTTAGTCAAAGCAGGTGTATGACCAAGCTAATTGAAGATTTTTTTTTGTTCCTGATAAATTTGTGGGATCATATTGTCATCGCATTATAAGAAGTTTGATAAGATAAAGGGGTCAAACTCTTTGACATTAAACCTTTTCCTTCCCTCTCCAATATAATTTGCATATCTATGACTAGAACTGCTTTGGGAATCCTACCCAAAAAGATAATTTGGTGCACTACAAATAAAATTCATTGACCTATGACTCACATTACCACACAAATATTAGCCAGACAATTTTTCTACAACAAGTCTTGAGAAAGAAATGTGAGACAAAGAAAATCTGTATGAACATAAAATCCCCCAAGTAAGAAATTCTAAAGGGTTGTATTCTCCACAATGGAAAATCTATATACAATAGGTCTAATGAAAAGCTTTTCACCTTGACATTCTCCAAAGAAGGAGATGAATTTGATTCTTCAATATCTGCTACATCCAATCCTTCTGCCTTCAAGATATCAATTGACGGCCTCCATTTTATTTGAGTTATTCCATCCAGGAGACAGACATAAGACCCTATTTTTGGCTTGTACTTCTCAACCCAAGCAGCTGAAGATGCTATTATGGCTGTGTTACCGAAAATATCAATAATTAGGCCAGACAACCTGCCAAGTGAAAGTATAATAAAGGTAAATTGCATAATAAACTGTTCCAACAAAAGTTTGAGGAAAAAGACAATTATGGGCATGCATCAAAGACAAATTAAATAGGATCCCCTTCCCAGCAGACTTACAAACCATATACCAGCTGCATAATCACACAATTTGGAATGGTCATTTACCAACTCCGACCAACTATTCTTGACTCATCTACACCCTAACATTACCATGCAAACAGAAAAACAATATGACATGCATTCCTACTGTGGTTTCTCTGCTTAGAGGCATGCCTGTCTCCTTCGCTGTTAACAAGTCTATACGCATTTGTACAGACAGAAGGGAGATTCATTCTCCTCCTTAAGTCAATGGCAGCTTTTATTCTTTTATCCAGAAGTTTCTCCATGTTTAGGGCACAAGAAGGATCCCTGAAACCAAATTTCAAACAAAGGAAAAGTTAAAAAAGCCAAAATCTTGAGAAAGCAAAAGTGGGAAAACTGCTATAAAGAATATTTACTCACATTGCTGCCTCATCTTCCGTTTGCATGAGCCGAACACAGAACATGGAAACAGAGTTGTACAAGCCCCACCCGATGGGCTTTTCTGTGCCATCTGCAACTAGAACTATATCCCCACTTTTAGGTGAAGGTCTACCAATTATTCTATCAACTGCACCACTATAGACCATAGGACTCCCATCTCGAAAGAGTTGTGTTTTTCCCTTTTTAAGAACAACCATAGCAACCCCTAGAATGCCAAGTAACACGGGAATATGAGTTGTTTTACAGCACTGGTAACTATTTGATTAGCCATTTTTGCCTATGAGTAGCCATCTCGGGCCATTATTGCAAGCAGAATGGTCACAATGACAGAACTGCAGTCTGCAGCTAACGCATATATAACAAAAGAGCTTTTGATAAAATTATTCTTTTATTTGTTCCAATCAGATAATGAAACATTCACACATTTTGTAGCGAACCTGCAGTCTCAGAAAAGGATTAAGCTTTATTCTCTTCATCGTCAACTTTCAGATTTTAGAGAAGATAATTGAGTACAGGGAACCGAAGAGGCCCATGCGTTAAAATTGGATAATGAAGTATGCTTGAAGAAATTTGATAGAGAACCTTCGCGATTGCAGGCGACTTCTTGCAAGGAAGCATAATTGTGAGAGGATGGAGACAGAGATTTGATGAGACGTGTGGATAGTCGCACATTTTTGGGAGCTATTCCGTGCAGCATTCTGCACGAAGTCGATAGACTTGGCGGAACGAAAGGCATGAAGGCGTTAAATGATTCAAGAGCGGCGTACGCAGCGAGCTGCCTACACGGCCAAAACATGGCATCCATCGGGGAACAGAAATCAGAATGGAATCCCTAAATCGTTCTTCCCGCCAAGATTGTAGTGTGCGAACGGTATACACACGATTACTCAAAAGAGACTTTTTTAAATAATATTTTTGTAGACCGTGAAACGGCGTGACCGATTAATTAAAATGACAGAAAATTTTACAAGTTTGTGTTAGATTAGAAAATTTTACAAGTTTGTGTTGGATTAGAAAATTTTGCACGTGTGTTGATATCCATTGTGGGGAGAAAAGTCACTACTTCCTCACAATTCGATGGTGAGTCAAGGTTCCAAGTGAGTGTACACGAATGGTTGATAGGTGTACGGAGAATTTGGTACTCTATATGTTTCAGCTTGTTGACGATTGTGTAGAGCTACTTTGGTAAAATGGCGGGCTCCGATGAACTTTTAGGTGGTTGAGTGAACTTTCGATTTGAGAAGATTTCTGTATATAAACTAAGAGAATTTCTTCTGCCCCTTTAAGCATGAGTTTTCTGGCTATTTGCAGCTAGTGTTGAGTTGTTGTTGGAGGTCTCGAATACACACGCACACAATTTTTTTTTTTTTTACCCTCTTACTCTTTGAGGGTCGTTTATCTTCTTGGTGTACGTATTTTTGTCATCTTGCTTTTATAGGACAGTGTGTATTTTTTATACTCTGGTATGCATTTTTTTTTCCCCTCTAGCTGTTTTACGGCTATTTGATTTTTACGATTTTTTTTTTTATATACATGCATGTATATGGGTATATATACATATATATGTAGAGTGTAGTGTACTTGGACGATGAATTCATCTTTGATCAAGTCTGGATCCTGTTGTGGCGACTTGATGAGAGCCGCAGTGGTCATCCAGCTATGTTCGAGCAGCGATGAGCAAGAACGATGGAGTTGAGTGTCTTGTGACGGCGAGTGAGACTATGTGCGGTGAACTGGAGCTTAAATTTGCTACGCCCACGGGCGGAGCACTTGGCTCAGCCCACCTCTCACATACGAAGGGCCCACATGGGCACGGGTGGGTCCCACCCGGACCTCTGTGAGAGGCGGGCGAAGCCATGAAATTTGAGCTCGGCGAACTAGTACTTGTAGAGAACTGAAATTGGAGCGGCAAAGCCAGATTGGGTCGCAGCGGGCCCCATTTTGGCATAGTCAACTCTTCTTGGGTCGTTTGGTGTTGGCGCAAGGCAGGAAGGGAGCGCTGCAAACTTGGAGTGGTGGGTCCCGCTCTAAGCTTAGAAACTGTGTCGAACTGGAAAGAGACTTAGTGAAGCTAGAGGGGTGTGTCTCTTGTGTTGGAGCAGCGGCTAAGCTAGAGTGAGACAAGGTGGGCCCTACTTCAGCTTGACCCGCGCCTCCTTTTCCAATCCAATTGAAACTTCCATGTAGAATTCTTGCTCTGATAGAATTTTGCATGGCAACTTCCTCTTATAGAATCCCCTTTGGAGGGGATCTCGATTTCCTCTCCTTGGATTGGGGAGTGACTCATTGACTTCCCTTAAAACCTTATTATTCTATTCTTCCTCCTCTTCCGGAGATAGCTTTGGCCTTCTTCTCTTCTCTTCGTATCCTCCTTGGCGTGTGGTGGCGAGGCTTCTCTAAGTGCACGTCTTTTGGTGCCCAAGACTGTTCATGCACGAGACTGCCGGTACAACATCTGCTTCAACTTGACAGCGACCTCTGCCTTCCTTCGTGACGACCTTGGTTCCGCGGACACTTCATATTGCAACTCGAGAAGAGATAAAGAATTTTTTTCTTCCCGGCGAGGACAGACCCATAGGTGCGGCTGGTTCTGAGTCGTTGGGTATGCCCACTTTCTCTCTTCTTTTTTTTACTCTCCTTCCCCCTCAACCTTCATCTTTTTCTCTCTCATTTTTTTCTCTGTTTCTTTCTCGCTTTCTCAAATTTTTTTTTTCAATTTGTCTCTTTCAATCTCTCAACATCTCTCTTTTGCTCTCTCTCTCTCAATTTTTTTTTTATTTCTCTTTCAATTTTTTTTTTTCGGATTTGAGGTGTTCATCAGTCTGTCAATGCGACAGTTTCACGTTTTCGTTGCCAAGTCCGGCTTGGTTGCCGGGCTAGGGGAAACTTGGCATTCTGGTGGTGAGTCTGGCTCGGTCGTCGGACTGCGGGTGAGACCAGCCTGCCGGATGGAGTGCAACAGACTCGCGATTCATAGTTGGGTCCCGCTTGGTCATCAAATCCTTGGAGGCTTGGTCACCAAATCCTTGGAGGCTTGGTGGATTGGCATTGAGTCCGGCTCGGTCACCGAACTATGAATTGGACCAGTCTGTCTGTTGATTTACGACAAATTGGTGCCTTGGTGGTGAGTTCGGCTCGATCGCTGTACTACGGACGATTTCAGGTGAGTCCAGCTCGATCGTCGGACTACAAGAAGCTCGGCGTCTCCTCCGTGGCTCGCCGGTGCAGCGGTGATGCGACGGAATCAGACAGGTGGTTTCGAACGGATTCTTCTTCGCCGGCATGGAGTGCCAGTGTCCTTTCCGTAGCTCACAGCTGCGGCAATGGTGCAACGGAGTCAGACGTGCAATTGGGCGAATTCTTCCTTTACCGGCGCGGAGTGTCGATGCCTTTTCCGTGGCTCGCCAATGTAGTGATGGCGCAACGGAGTCAAACTAGTGTTTGCACACAGGTCTTTCCTTTGTCGTCAAGGAGTGTCGATGTCTTTTCCATAGTTTGTCGGGGCAGCAGTGGTGCGATGGAGTCAAACTAATGTTTTCGGCGGACCCTTCTTTATGGAGTTTGCAGACCTTCCTTGAGACTCGAATGAAGTCTTGACTCACGGAGAGACGACGTCCATTCTGCAGCTAGCTATTGCGGTAGTGGTGCGACAAAGTTGGACGTAGGACTTCGTTCTTCAAGGAGTCGGTGCAACTTGCCGGTGCAGGCGGTGACAAGGCGAAGTTGGCTGATTTCTGCGGACTGAGTTCAGCTCAACCGTCGAGTGGCGAAATGCCGATGATTTTATCCGCTCTTTCTTTTTCAGTTCTCTATTTTCATTTTTTTTGGTAACTTTGCATTTTTTTAGTAGGTTGATTTCGATTTTTTTTTTTACTTCAATTTCAGACTTCGAACTTTTCTTTCGATTTTTTTTTAAAAGAAAGGAGGTGCGTACCTGTTTCGGCACTGGCTTACAACTTTGATGCAGATGGCGGGTCCGACTTTCACCCTTTTGGGACTGGAGGTTTCTAACATCTGTGCTCCCTTCCATGGCGGTCGAAAGAGTCTCTTGCAGATTCAGGACCTGAACCCGCCGCGGCACTCAGTTTTGTACGTGAGTGGGGAATTGATGCTGGGTGGTAGTGTTGCCAATCTTCCCATTCCATCGAGCACACATGACTTATGGAGTTGGCTGGTAGTTGACGACATTCAACTTTGTGGTCTTCTCGGCGTTGGCGAGCAGCTGGCTCCGTCGTTCGATGCTGCAAAGGGCGAAGTGCTATTGAGTCCTTTACATGGCCCGGCGGAGTACGTCCTTTTGAAGCTAACGGTCAACACCCCCAATAGCAGTCGGTGGAACTTTTTGGCTCATCTGGCATTGCGAGCTCTTCCCTTGCTGCCTCTCTTCTTCGAGTGGGTGAGTCTTATGTTGAGTTGATGTTGGGAGAGGATGACTCAGATTGGTGTTTTTGACGTGGTGCGGCCATCAATGTTCAATTACTGTTGTGTTGACACCGTCAGACAAGCCTTCTTGGAGCTTTGGAGCCCTTCGACGAACACTCTTTACACTCGCCAGAGGGAGTTTTCGATCTCTCTTTGGGATCTTCATTACCTTTGCGGCCTCCCTGTCTCTAGTGCCTTTTACGACGAAGTGGCACCATCTGTACAAGACTTCACGGAGGTCAGCTACATGCCCTTGCCCAGGAGTTTGTCGTAATTTGTTTTGGCGTGCTATCGTCTCTGGCCCCGACGTGAGACCGATGTATCACAACTATTCCTCAAGGAGTGGGTCAATTTCTGGTTTCACGCTGAAGACAGAGTTCAGCCATCGACCGATCCTTGGGCTGATCGTCTCGCGAGTTCCGACATTTCGATGCAGGACCGGACTACCACAACAGGTCAGGTTTTCGAGGAGCTTGGCGTCCCCAAATCCCTTGTGATTGGGGTTCATCTGTCGGCGTTCCTCACACTGTGGATTTGCAGGTGTGTTATTCTTTCTCTAGGTCGTGCACTTCGTCCGAACGTGATTAAAGTCGCCAGCTATATGGCGAACAGGGTATGCGTCAGCTTGGCTGGCCCTTCTCTGGCGAACTTCTATTGTGGACTGAGTTCTTTTTCTGTGCACCGAGTTTCTTGGGCGTACCTGAACGTCTGGTTGATGCACTATTTTGGGACCAAATTTGCACTATTTTGGGGGTTTTCCCCGGTTGGATCCCCTGGATCTTCCCCCTACTACAGCCCTCCCTCAGTCAAAACCCCCCCCCTCCCCCCCCTCCCCTCTTCCTCCAGCCTCCCCTTTGCCTCCCCTCCCCTCCCCTCCCTCCCCCCTCCACCTCCCCATCCGCCTCCCCCTCAGCCTCCGCCTCCCCCCTCAGCCTCCATCCCCCCCTCCACCTCCATCCCCCCTCCACCTCCCCTCCTCCTCCCCCCCTCCGCCTCCCCCCCCCCCTCTTCATCCATCCTCATTTTCCCCGATCCTCTTTCCCCCTACCCCCCTTCCCCAGGTCCTTCCCCCTCTGTCCCTCCCCTCAGCCCCTCCCCGCCCCTCCCCTCCCCCCCCCCTCCCCCCCCTCCCCTCCCCCCCCCCTCCCCTCCCCTCCCCCCCCCCCCCCCTCAGGTCCTTTCCCCTCATCTCCCTCAGCCCCTTCCCCTTCAGCCCTTTCCGGTGAGTGAAGGGGGGGGCCCCAGGCCAGGAGGAGAGGGGAGGGAAGGGAGGGAAGGCCCAGAGGAGGGGAGGGAGGGGGGGGGGGTTGGGGAGTTGGGGGTTGGGGAAGAAACAGGGAGAGGGAGGGGGGAAATTCCCATTTCCCCCCTGAAGTGTGGGCCCCACGCACGACTGCGTGTCGCGCGGAGGGAGCCCGGGCGTCGCCCAGGGCAACGCCCTGGGCGTAGCAAATTTGGTCCCCACTATTTTGGTACTCATGATGCCAATGCGAGTAGTGGCAACACCCCTCTCATGGCGCAGTATGGGAACCCTGACAGGTCGAGGTCCTTTGACAAGATATGGGCGGGCGAGCTGTTTTGGTGCGACGGTGTGAAGGTATGACACTTTGGTCCTTTTCTCGCTTCTGGCACCCTTCCCGATACTGTTGATCGGGAGTCTTCAACGAGGGAGTACGAGTACTTTCTTTGTATTCGCTCATGTTAACGTACTGCACCAACGATCTTCTGGCTGTGGAGCCTTACAATCCCCATCGTTTCGCTCGCCAATTTAGTTTCTACCAAGACTTTTCCGATGTGCTGATTTCAGATAAGCGAGTTGCTAACTCACCTGCTGAGCTACTAGAGTTTTGACGGACTAGTGTCGCACGTCCGTGTGGCAGCGTCGTACCGATTTGTCATGGTGTCAAAGTTGACGCAGGGGTGACTTTGGCTTTCCCCGCATCTTGGATCCTAGCCCATTTTTTGAGGTACGTGTCTTCTCTTTTTTCTGTTTTTTTTTCAAGGAATGGGTGACTCATTCCTCTTCTCTCTCTCTCTTTTTTTTTTAGTGCACATGGCAACGATTTGTTCAAGCTGCCTCGGCTGTTGATGTTCGTCGAGAGCCTGCTTTTTCTCCCACTGTGACCGTTCAGCCTATGCAAGCTAACTTGTTGCGAGGCCTTCATGACGATGAAGACAAAGATAGTGACCGGGTGAATCTTCGGTGCAAGCGCAAGCAATTGGCGTCGAGCGGTGCCAGGAAGGGCAAGGGTAGGGCAAAGGCGTTGGTGTTGTCGCCGCTCCCTTCGGCCAGTTGTTCTTTCCTTGTCGGTGTCAAAGGCTTCCAGCGCAAAGAAGAAGAAGGCGGCCTCCGCGTAGGCGACTCCTCAGACGGCCTCTACTCCAGCGAAACGAAAGTTGTCTATCAAGAAGAGGTTGGCGCGTGAGCAAGTTGACTTCCCTCCTCAGGTCATCCAGAAACGACGCAAGAGGGGTCCACCAACACATGCTGATTGTGTCGTGATCGTTCCTTTTGATGCGACACATCGACAGACTCTTCCCAGTGCCTCTGCCTCGGCTTCCATGATTTAGACTCCTCCTTTCCCTTTGCCCTGTCCTTGTCAGGGTACGTTGAGTGTCCCGCCATCAGGACAAACGAATAGGTCATTGGAGGGACCTATTGACCTTTCTATCTTGGAGCTTCCCGGTCAGTTAGGCATTGCCATAGAGGACCGTGTAACTTTGGAGGACAATGCACAGATGGAGTTTGATGGTGACCTGCTAGTGTCGAACACGGCGATTCAAACTAGTGAAGTCGTGCCTCCTAGAGACAATCTTGTGATCGTCGTCGATAACGAGTCACCCTGCATTGCGGAGGAGAATTTGATGTCGGCCTTCGATGGCAAGCCGGCCTGTTGCACAGAGGGAATTCGGATATTGCCTCGGTTGGCGAGTAGTTACCTTCGACATCCACTACAGAGACCCGACCAGCCAGTCTAGTCTGACATGATGATCGTGGCAAGGGGCCAGCTCGAGTCGCTACCGAGTCTCCGATGCTCTTCCTCAGTATCAACCAGTTGCTTTCCCAAGTGAGTCCTCTACATGCAAGTTTGTTTTTTTTTTTGCCTTTTGTTTTCTCTTGGTGAGATGTCCCTTAAACTTTGCTCTTACAGGAGCCTCTGCCCCAGCCGTCAGCAAGATCGCAATTGCGTTTGCGGCACTATGCTTTGGCTCAATGGGCTGACTTCTTGAAGGATGATTTCCTGCCTGCTATAGACTCGAACATGCTAGTGGTGATCAGAGATGCACAGTTCTTCCTTGGCAATTTGAGGGAGACGGGCTTCTACACTTCTTTACTAGAGCAATGGGTCGTTGGTGTTCAGTCGGACACGGCACACCTTGAAGAATTACGCAGTTCATTGAAGGGGGCGCTCAGTCTGGGAGACAAACTTGCCACGTAGGCTAAGATAATAAGTCCATGCAGTTCGTGAAGTCCCGGCGCAATCGACGCATCGTTGACTTGGACATGGATTACGCCGATTGTGAGGCTACTAAAAAATAAGAAAAGAGGCTTCACGAGAGGATCACACGTGTATCGGTTCGTCGCAAGTCTATGGAGCTCAAGGTCGCGACTGCCAAGAAGAAACTTGACTCCAACAAGGAAGAGATAGCTGAATTTGAGCTGAAGTTGGCACGACTCCACGAGCGTCTGACTCTTCGCAAGGAGGAGGAGTAGGAGATGTCGACTATGCGGGCCGACATTTCTTGGTGGAAGAGGCAAATTGCTGATTTTGACATTCCACCACCTTGAGGGCTATTTTTTTTTTGAATGGCTTTTTTTTTGTAGGATGTTGTCACATTCTGTTTTCATATGACTAGATCCCATTTATTAAAATCAAGATTTCTTTCTCATTTTTATTCGTTGCTTGCCTTTTTTTTCGTTGCGGTTCAAGCATTGAACCGCTTGAGAAACTTACCTTTGACGATCGGCAGTTCCGTGTCCTCTGACTTTACGAGCTTATGTGCACCGTTAGTGTAGACCTCCTGGACGATGTAAGGACCTTCTCACTTAGGCGCAAACTTACCCCCAATCTTGCTCGTGAAGAGCATTAGTCATCTAAAGGAGAGCACGAGGTCGCCCTTTCGAAATGACCTTAGATGGACTTTTTTGTTGAAGCTTGAGTTATGCGTGATTTGTAGCACTCGAGCCCTTTTTGAGCCTCCAGCCTTCTTTTGTCAAGTGATTCCAACTCGGCGAGTCGGAGTTGGACGCTTCATCTTCCGTAATGTCTTCTCTCATGGAGACTCGGAGCGAAGGGAGTAGGAGTTTGAGTGGCAGGTCTGCTTTGGCTCCGTACACTAGCGAATAGGAGGTTGACTGGGTTGGGGTTCTGTACACCTGGAGAGCTTTGTCGAGCTTTTCATCCCAGTCACGCTTAGGACTGACCACTGTCTTCTTTATGATCTTGCAGAGTGTCTTGTTGAAAGCCTCTGCAAGTCCATTACCTGTGGGTTGTAAGCCGAGGACATCTTCTGTTGAATGCAAAATTTTTGCATTTGTCCATGACCTGGTTCTGAAATGGGATGCCATTGTCTGTCACGATGTAGCACAAAACTCCATACCGATAAATTATGTGTGTCAGGATGAAGTCAGCGACTGTGATGAGATTGACTTCTTGGAATGCCGCTGCTTCGGCTCACTTTGAGAAATAGTTGGTGGCAGCGAGAATGTACTGTCTGTCGGAGTTGGACTTTGGTGTTATCGGACCAATTATGTCCAGGCCCTATGCTTCAAACGGCCACTATACGACTATTGGGTGCAGTTGCTCTGACGGCTAGTGAATGTAATCGGCATGAAGTTGACATGCCTTGCAAGCGCGTACGAGCTCAATGACATCTCGAAGCATCGACGGCCAACAGTACCCAAGCCATTTGACTTGCAAGTGGACTTTTGGACCAGCTTGCTGCGCACCGCAGATTCCACCATGTGTTTCCTTCAGTACTTGGCATCCCTCTTCTTTGGACAAACAGCGAAGGAGGATGCCCTCATATGATCTCTTGTAGAGGACGTCGTTAACGAAGGCATACATGGGTGAGGATCGGCGAACCTGAACTCTTTATCTTAGGTCCATTGGGAGTACGCCTTGCCCGAGGAAGTTAATGATTGGCTCCCCCCCAGTCTCTGATTTCACTCTCATTGATGGAGATGGGGTGGACCTCTTCCTTTTCTTCCAATTCTTCTTCTTGTGGTGGAAGAATTATCCACCTTTTGCAGACTGGTACTTGACTCGGCATGTCATCGAATCTAGTCAAGCTAGTTGCAATTCTAGCCTAGGCATCGGCTTGCCCGTTTTTGGCACACGGAATGTGGTGAAGTGAGGCATCTGGGATTTTGGCCAGCAAATTGCAGGCATGCCTCCAGTATGGTACGAGCTCAATCTTTTTGACTTCGAACTCCCATGTGAGTTGTTTAATTATTAGAACCGAGTCGCCAAAGACTTCAAGCTGCGGGATTTGCAATTCGACCGCCAAGCCGAGGCCGATGAGAAGCGCTTGGTACTCCGCCACGTTGTTCGAGCAGTTTTGTGTGAGCATAACCAAGCTGTAGCCGGAACAACTACCGAATTTTTAAGGGACTTGGGTATGTATGGTCGACATGGATCATATTTCCCTTTACACCTATAATGGGGTGAACAACCAAAGGATAGTATGAAATTTTTTTTGTCATCCTT
Source organism: Aristolochia fimbriata (assembly GCA_019845555.1). Taxonomy (NCBI): domain Eukaryota; kingdom Viridiplantae; phylum Streptophyta; class Magnoliopsida; order Piperales; family Aristolochiaceae; genus Aristolochia; species Aristolochia fimbriata. Next base: position 11,560,482 of record CM034079.1, read on the forward strand.
AAAGGTACTAATCTATGCTTGTTAATTATTGTTTTATTTCTTTACTTTGTGTAACCATTACTTATCCCACTCTTTGATTTAGGTGAGATATGATTTTGTGGACAGCGAAAAGTTGGTAGTAGGTGATGATATAGTGATTGAGGCCATTAAACCTTTGGTCCAAAAATACCTGAAGAATTGGAGAGCAAATTTGAAGAAAAATTATTTTGACAAAGTGGCTGAACAAGACCTTATTGGAAGCCTCGACACAAGTGTCATGGATAAGGAATGGAACAACATTGTCAAATATTGGAAGGATGAGGACAATGTTAAAGTAGTTCAAACGAACAAAAGGAACCATTCACATGCACAAGTGACACACACGGTTGGTACACGGTCTATTACAAGGTACTACGATGATGAGGTAAATATGTATGAAATAATTTTTGGTGTCTTCACTTCTTTGTTTATAGGCTAACATATCCTTTGTATTGCTTTAGCGTCTAAAGAATGACACAAACTTTGACATGCCCGAGTCTTACCTTCATCTCTTCAAAGAAAAAAGGGTGGGTATCCAAATACTCACACAACTTAAATGTGTATGTACCTTCAAATTTTAGTGACAATATTACTTACTCTTATCGTTATATCACTGAAGTCAAGAAATCTTTCTACTTAGGCTTAGGTGGCAGTTATCTCTCAATTGAAAGACAATGACCGAGAAAAAGGATTCCATATAGTTTAGATGGAAGAGAAGACGCGGGTGCTTCACTGAGTTCATGTAAGCCACTAACCAAAATATGGCTTCTTTCTCCCAGGGTTAGTCATTTTCTAATTTGTTGTTTTTATTTTATTAATTTGGATCACAATAGTTGATGATTAACTAATTATGTTGTTTATTTTTATGCTTGTTGTAATAGACTTCACATATAGTGAGGTAGGTGAAACTCAACCAATGCCTCAATCATGATGTCATTACAACTATTTGTGTAAGTTAAATTTATTATTACTTAAATATGATATAATTTTATTTTATTTATCAATCAGGAGACTCTTAAAAAAGATAAATCTTGAAGTGCTTGCAACAATGGCCAGGAACAAAACGTTCGTCACAACTAAAGCATAATCCTTTAGCATGCTTCACATCCATTCCATCTTGAGATAATGCCTTAAAAGGCATTGGCATCGTCGAAGGTGTCTTGTCAACCCTCGGAAGATCACGAGAAGTACTCGTCGAACTCAAACTCTTAGCCGGGTGGTGGAGGGGGGCAAAGACCAACGATGGATGGTCAAGGTGGTGGAATGCAGGGATTGCAACTTTTCCTCCGGCCGCAACAACAACAAAGATTTAGCCTCATATAGCAGTTTCGGACAGATAGATTTTACCTCTACTTGAATGTCCCGTTGCAGGCTGCTAATAAAACAGCCAATGCGAGCAGTTGTAGGCCACTCGCGAATGCGATTAGATAATCTTTTGAACTCGTCAATATACTCTCGAACCAAGCCCTTCTGACTAAAAAAACTGCTCCACTTTGGCAACCCACATAGTTGGGTCGTTGTAATCAACATACCGCCGACAGTCAATCCTCTAAGTTCTAGAGCCATGCACCCCAGAATGACCTAAAAACCGTGTTGGTGTGTGTGAGTTATTTCATTGAACATGTCAGGGGCATGTGGGGACTCACAACTCGGTGTGGGTGGAAGAGGCGGAAAAGAAGCCTCCCGAGCCGAGCACGAAATTTGTCGCAAGACACATGTCTGAGCCGTAGCAATCTCATACATGGCACAACATAACTCGACCATGCTATCCACCATAGAGCCCCTGTGATCCTCTAACTGGGTTTCTTTGGTATGAGGAAAATGCCCTTCCCATGAGTCTGGCCAGATTGATAGCATGCATCACTAGAAGGATTTTCCATAAGAACGAAAACGTAAGAGTGTCTTGGTGACCAATGACGAGTATAGAGGGAAGCCACAACTTCTGGGGAATGGTACGGTGCATCGAATTAAAATAGGAGGCAAGAGAACAATACCCTGAAAGCACCGACCACTGCAGAGTTCCAGCTTCAACCCGGAGAGACAAACCCTAATAGGGTATTCCACACCAATAGAGAGCAGAATACAGAAGAAGAAGTAATAAAGAGGGAGGGGATGAAATGGGAAAAGATAGAGGGAGAGAGGGAAAAATGTCATGTCACAACCATCAAAATGCTTTGATAATCATTATTTTTTCTTTTTTCTTTTAGGTCAATTTTCTGGCTCTGATGCCAAATTTGATATGATCCCGAGATGTGAACAATCTCCCATGTGAACATTAAAACCTTTACCTTACCTAAAGGAAGATGGATCGTATTCTTTTATTTTTTAAATTTATTTTCCATGAAAGACCTAGGTGAAGCGAAGCAACTTCTTGGGAAGCAAATTACACAAGACAAGAAGAAGAAGAAGTTATGTCTCTCCCAAGAGGGATATGTGAAGAAAGTCTTGGAGTGGTTCAACATGCATGAATCCAAGGCGGTGACTACCACTTTGGGTAGTCAATTTTAATTGCCTAAAGAACAAGGTGCAAAGAGTGATGAGAAGATAGTTCACCTGAAGACGGTGCCTTATGCTTCAGCTATCAGGAGTCTTATGTATGCAATGGTGAGTACAAGACCAGATATTGTACATGCAGTGGAAAAGTCAATTCGGAGAAAAATTGAAAGAAATATGAGAAAAATTAACCAAAAAGGGTATGGCGCGTCCGCGCTGAATTTAGCGCTACCGTGCTGAGAAAATGGGCAAAAATTTAAATTAAACTATAAAAATTCCCAACGGCTTAACAGACATGAAAGAAGTCAGTTGGGGAAAGTGAAGCGGCGCGACCGCATCCTCAGAGGGTGCTATCGTGCCAAGAAGATGGAGCTACCACACACAGAGATGGCGCTGATGTACCGTAGAGTTGCCTTATACAAAAGTCAAAGTTGCCACTTTGGGACGTCGGCAAAATTTCTAAGGAATGGCGCTACTACGCCACATCTCAGAAAAAAATGGCGCGACCGCGCCAGTGACTCAGCAACACAAAATAGCAAAAATCTCGGGATCCTGACAACCAATCAAGTTCAAACTTGGGAGAAAGAGTCTTAAATATATAAGGAATGTGTCCACAAAAACTCTAGAGGAAATTGATTGGAATCCTAAGAAGTTTGAATGCTCCAAGAGGTGAAAACCAATGCTGATTAGGAAATTGCTGAAAAAGAAAATTATTGTCCGAGTTTGAAGAGGTCATGTCTGGAGGTTTCGAGTCCCAATTGAATTCAAATTTGGACCACAGAGTCCTGAGAAGATTGAGAATCATATCACGAAGAATCAGGTCAATTCAAGTCGTTCTTTTGGAGTTTTATATTTTCGAAGAGGTGGACCAGGTGCTGAAATTGACAGCAGAATTAACCCGACTTCTCTTTAGCATATCTCAAGTTTCCCAATTCAGATTAACTTCTAATTTTATACACAATCCAAGGACTATGTAAGGAAGGTTCGTGGGTAATTTCATAAATTTCTGAGGTCTGGAAGGCATGTTTTAAACCCTTGGATAGAGAATGAATTACAAGGCTTGGACAGAAGTCCAACTATAAATATGGGTCTGAGGAGAAGTGTGAGCATCAAATTTTGAGTTAAATTTCTTATTTTTTTTCTTAGTTTGGAGAGGAGAGGAAGTCCAGAAGGAGTATTGCATGACCTCTTGGTACTTTGGAGAGGAAAGGTGGACATTTCAGTCAAGCCACAAGCTGTAACTAAGGGCAGTTCTTCAAGGGAGTTTTTGTACTTAGTTCTATTTTGATTTCCATGGCTGTAATAGAATCCTTGATGTGTGTTTATATTCTTAGCATGAACTAGTTTCTTTATTGGGGAAATCATGAACTCCTAATTTTAATATGTTAAAGTTTTGAATTTTATAGCAAAATAATACTTTTCCTTTTTTTTAGAATCTGAGTTCGTTGCTTACTTCTAGTATGAATTGCTTTTTGAGTATAACGAGGTTCGAATAGAGAAGTTATAATTCATTAGAAGTTTGGACTATTAGTTTGATTCTTATTTTTCTAAAACAACTCATTTTTATTACTAGATAATTCCGGATTGTGATGGAGACTAGTAAAACCGTTGTGACTTTTTATAACTCTTGTTCTAAATAAGATAGAGTTAATCTTTAAGCTTTTATATTTATGCACTCAGGATTCGAATGTTTCATATTGTGATGGAGTTTGAAGAATAGGTGAAAGTTATTTCCTGTATACGGGTAACCAGGTTTTTAAAAGCTAAGTCAAGGTAAAAGTATTTGAGCTATAAAATCAGAACTTTGCATTCTAAGATGAACCCAATCCTTCTTTATGACAAATCATGTAGGAACTAAGTTGTATCTTTCTCTTGCCCACACTTGATCCTTACATTTTTTTTCTTTTATATTTTCTTTCTCTATTTTCTTTCTATCACACCGAATTTTTTCTTTCTCATTTTTTTTCTTCTATCATTTTCTTTCTTCTCTCATTCTTTTTTTTTTATTAATCTCATATAGCATGGGTCGGCTCAGGCACTTATGGGTTTGTCTCTTATGCTCGTCGATCTGAGGGGCTGACTCGGTCCGACTGCCAGACGGACAGGGTTGTGACTGCTCCGTCATCTAGAGGGTTTGTCTTTGATGCACGACGTATAGAGGGGCTGACTCGGTTAGGCGGCCGGACGGACACGGTTTTGACTGCTCCGTCATCTCGAGGGTTTGTCTTTAATGAGTGGCATACAGAGGGGTCGACTTGGTGAGGCGCGCCACAAACCAGACACCGTCTAAACTGTACTCCAATGCACATTGTACAAAAGGGCTGACTTGGTCAGGTTGAACCACACAGTCGTCCGGAGGGCTCGTTTCCTATGCGCGGCTTGCAGAGGGGTCGGGTCAGTCAGACACCTCATAGAACATACACCATCTGGATTGCATCATCGTATGGAGGGCTCGTTTCCTATGCACATCGTAGCATAGATACCTTGAGAGACACCTATGCCTTCAATTCAGAGATCTCTTTTTTTTTCTTTCTTCTTTATCATTTTTTAAAAAAAAATTTTATTCTTAACCTTCTTACTTTTTTGTGTTATGTTTATTTTATTTTTATTTTTATTTTTATTTTTTTGGTACCTGTATTCCAATGCGCTCTATGCAAAGGGAGGCTCGATCAAGCGTAGCCGAGCAGCATGGGTTTTTGATTCTTGCGGATCTTGTCGTACGATTTATAGAGCTTTGCTTGGCCGCATTGCTCCTTGCTTTGTCGTATTCATGCAAGGCATCAATATCTTGGGTTAGCCAGACGACTGGAGATATTATATCTCTGATGTATTTGCATCTGACCCAGAAACAGAGGAATCCACGGCCGTCGATGAAGCAGAGGGCCGATAAAGCAAGAGGAACTGGCCAAGAAGCACTGGAGTGAGGAACTGACCGAAAAGCAATGGAGCATGGAAGTGATTGAGAAGCAATGGAGCGATGCAATTGACCAAGAAGCAGAAGCAAAGGAACCCACAACCTCTTCTGATGTGAGTCCAGGAGGGTTGCATCGCTGGAGCAGTCAACATTGGATGATCCAAGGCCATCGGCAACAACAGGTCCGACGATGGCCGGAATGGGTGACTCAGACACGATTTCCCCGTGGGAGCATCATGTTAGATTTTATATGGTTTCAAATAAGAAGTTTATGAAATAAAACACCATGACTTTATGGGTGTGGGGCCCACTTCTAAATACATGTTAATAAATATTTGGTATAGGGAATAATGGCCAGCACATCCCCCTATAGAGGTAAGGTTAAAGGGTATCTATTCAATTAGGGGATGTATCCCTTTAATTAGAGGATATCTATTCAATTAGGGGATGTATCTCTCTTTTAGGGGATGTATCTCTTTATGAATGTGATTATTGAGATACCCTTTGAAAACCTATAAATACCTCCATGGTCTTACAAGTGAGGCATGCTAAGCACACCCACTCTGGCTGAAAGGGAGCAAGCTTATCACTTGTAAAAATTTGTTTCGAAGAGATCTTGTGTTAAAGGTATTCGTATGTTCGTGAACTTCAAGTAGGTGATCCCCGCATCGTATTCTTCCATTCTCAAATACTTCAAGATGAAAGGTACACATATAATATTCCCTATTTCAATTCATGATGTATATATTGGTTTGCTGATGTAATTAAGATTTATAGTTATTTTCATAATACATATTTTAATTTATTAGACATAAAGTCTAACAAATACAAGTGATTTGAGCCTCTGCAAGTATTATGAAAATAATTTTATTTTTCTATATTTTTTGGATTTTTTGATGGTATGAAATTTGGTTGATTATGGGTTGCATAGAATTTTGGCTTATATGTGCAGAACCCACTATTTTGGTGTATAGGTATCTGATTTATGTGGGATGGGTTTTAAATAATCTAGAATTACCATTTCAACCATAATTTATAGTTTTTACTTAAAATAGTGTAATATTAGTTTGATTCACATTAATTTTAGTATAATGGATGCCTTATACTTTGTACATATGCATGAGAAATTAATTTAATTGTATAATTTGTAAAATCCCCAAAGGGTAATGCATTTTACATATATTAAATTAATTTATAATTTTTTGTTTGTAATGTATTGTATGACTAAATTAGTTTACTGTATAAATTAATTCGCATGAATCCCCAAAGGGTCAGTGTGAATTAATTTTCTTGTTTGTGTGTGAAATTATTGTTATTATATGGTTTTGCCTAGTATATCTCATGAATCCCCAAAGGGTAAGTGGGAGTACTGGATGAATGAAATGATTATGTGAATAATGAATGTGTATGTTCTCCCAATAATTTGAGTATTTTACGGGTAACAGGAATACCCGAAAGCGGACATAATTTCGTCGAATCCCTAAAGAAAGATCTACTTGATGGGACAAATTATGTGATTTGGTCACAAAGGGTTGATATAATGTTACGTGGATAACGATTTGATAAGATTATCAAAGTGGATACTCCTCCTCAAAGACCTTCCCGAGTGAATTATCCCAACAATCCAAAACAGTTTAAGAAGGACCTCAGAAAATATAAAAGGTGGAAAAATGCAAATGAAATGTCTAGGTCTCATATTCTTGGGTCTCTTAGTCCAAATCTTATGACAACATATTTCCATGTCCCTACAACAAAAGAGATTTTGGGTGATCTAGAGGCTAAATTTGGCAAGAAGTTGTCTACTCACCTAGATAACTTGTGAAAGAAATTCACCCGTGCTAAATGTGAGGAAAATGCAGATATACGAAAGCATGTTCATGAAATGCTTGTTATGGCTGATGAGTTGCAGTATCATGCTAGACCAATGAATGAGGGGACAAAAGTGGCATCTATTATCAGTTCTTTGCCTAAGTCTCTCAAGTACATTCAAGATTATCATTCTTTGTCTACAACAAAGTGGACAGTTCTTGACTTAGTGAATATGATTGACCACTAGTCTGATAGACTCAATCCAAGTTTTGAGTTGGATAAACCTTCACCAAATGCCAATATAGTTTTGAAACCGAAAAAGAAGATCTTCAAGAAAAATGGAAATAATCCCCGCTTCCAAAATTTCAATGACAAGAAGATCAATTAACAAAAGGTTGAAGTACACGCAAATCAGCGTGTGTGTTTCTATTGCAACAAACCTGGGCATATTAAGAAGTATTGTAGGGTTTTGAAAGCCACACAGACGGGACAACAAGAAAAACCTAGTGAGTCCTTGTTTTTTGAAACTTGCACTATTTATATCAAACCTTTTAGTTGGTGGGCTGATTCTGGTGCAACTATTCATGTATCGAATGAGTTGCAGGGATTCAAGGAGCTAAGAAAGATTGAAGAAGGAGCAAACTTTATTCATATGGGGAATGATGATAAGGCCATGGTAGAAGGCGTAGGAACTTATCAATTAGAGCTTGCTAATAACAAAAGTTTTGAATTGAAAGATTGTCTCTATGCTCCATCTATGAGAACAAATTTACTATCTGTATCTTGTCTTGAAAACCTTGGATTTACATTTTATTTTGGAAGTGGAAAATTTTTTATGTTTCAAGATGATAAAGTTATTTTAAAAGGTTTTTAGAATTCAGATTTATATAAACTTCAGCTTGGTGGGAATATGGTGTTTAATGTCTTAGCTTCTTCAGCTATTCAAGGAAATGAATTATATTTGTGGCATTTACGACTAGGACATATAAATAAGGATAGAATAAGAAGACTTGTTACACAAGGATTACTGAAAAGTTTTTTGGAGAATGAGTTTCCTACTTGTGAGTGTTGTATATATGGTAAGATGACCAAATTACCCTTTCCATCCAAAGGCTCAAGGAGTTCTCATATTTTAGAGCTAATTCATTCTGATGTATGTGGACCCATGAGCGTACATACTCGTAATGGTCATTCTTATTTTATTACATTTATTGTTAATTTCTCAAGGTATGGAAAAGTATATTTGCTTCATAGGAAAAGTGATGCCTTAGACTGTTTCAAGTCTTTCAAATTTGAAGTAGAGAATGCCATTGGAAGCAAGATCAAGACATTACATACTGACTGAGGTGGAGAATATTGCTCAGAGTTATTTTCTAATTTATGTAAGTCAAATGGAATTGTTCACATGTTTAGTATGCCTTACACTCTTGAGCAGAATGGTGTTGCTGAAAGACGAAATCAAACCTTGCTAGAGATGGTAAGGTCTATGATGACACTTACAAACTTGCCAACTTCGTTTTGGGGCGAAGCGTTACTGACAGCTACTTATATCTTAAATAGAGTGCCTTCAAAGTCGGTCAACAAAACACCTTATGAGGTATGGTCAGGAAAAACATTGAGTCATAACCATTTTAAAGTATGAGGATGTGTTGCTCATGCATTAAATCTTGACCCCAAAGATAAATTAAAGGCCAAGACTCGACGATGCTTATTTGTTGGATACTCTGAACATTCCAAGGGCTATCGATTATTTGATCCCAAGGAGAAAGTAATCATTGAAAGTCGACATGTCAGATTTATTGAGGATAGATTTGACTGTGATGAAGATTTGGGTACAAAGTCTAACTTGGAAGAAGTTGTGAAAATGTTTTTTTCTGACTCTCCTAATAACCTAGACATTTCTTCTCAAATAGATGTTCGAAAAGGGACCAGAGAAAGGAAACCTAGTTAACTTCTCTCATCCACAGAATTTTACACATGCTGGAGAAACCTATGAGAGAATTTGATTGAATGAGGATGTCACTGATCCTAGTACTTATGAGGAAGCACTTATATCAATTCTGACAAGTGGAAGTTGGCAATGGAAGAAGAGATTACCTCTATACATAAAAATGTTGTTTGTACACTTGTTGATCCCCCTCCATCTGTTAAAACTATTAAATGCAAATGGATTTTTACAAGGAAGAGAAATGCCAAAGGAAACGTTGAGAGATTCAAAGCTCGTCTTGTTGCCAAGGGTTTTACTCAACAATACGGTATTGATTATGATGAGACATTTTCTCATGTTACAAGGATTCAGTCTATACGGTCTATATTGGCATTAGTTGCATATTATGACTACGAGTTGTTCCAAATGGATGTGAAAATCGCTTTCTTAAATGGAGAGTTGGAGGAAGACATATATATGGAACAACCTTGTGGATTTGTTGAAGATGGAGCTGAATCAAAGGTATGTAAATTCGAGAAATCTATCTACAGGTTAAAACAAGCCTCAAGGCAGTGGAACATAAAGTTCAATGCAGCAATTGTAGCATATGGTTTTACTCAAAATCTGGAAGATCATTGTGTTTATATTAAAATAGTGGGAGCTCATATTGCCTTTCTTACATTATACGTTGATGATATTTTATTAGCTGAGAATGATGTTCAATTTCTCCAGGATATAAAGACATGGTTATTTCAGACATTTGATATGAAGGATCTTGGAGAAGCTTCTTATATCCTTGGCATTAAAATTCTACGGGATAGAGCTCTACGAAAATTGAGTTTATCTCAAGAGAAGTATATAGAAAATCTTCTGGATCGGTTTCATATGTCCAATTGTATCAATGGTAAAGTTCCTTATGATAGTGCCAAGAAGATGAGTTAGAAAGATTGTCCTACTAGACTCAAAGATAAGTTGGACGATTCCAAATATCCATATGCTTCTGCTGTAGGCAGTTTTATGTACGCACTGATGTGTACTAGACCTGATCTTGCTTATGCTGTTGGGGTTCTTAGCCGGTTCTAGGCTAACCCAGGATTCACTCATTGGTAAGGAGTTAAGTGGGTATTGCGCTATCTCAAACGAACGAAGTCATATATTTTGACGTACCAGGCGAACAAGTTAGAATTAATTGGTTATTCCGATTCTGACTATCAGGGTTGTGTTGATACCTGTAAGTCTACTTCAGGCTTTATCTTTATGTTTGGTGGTGGTGCCATTTCATGGAAAAGCAAGAAGCAAAACTGTGCAGCGTAATCAACTATGGAGGCAGAGTATGTAGCTATGAATTTAGCTACGAGGGAGGTTGTCTATCTTCGCAAGTTCTTGCGAAGTCTTCTAGTGGTAGACTGTGTGGAGCGATCGATTCCTCTATTTTGTGATAATGAGTCTGCTATTGCTATCACAAGGGATCCGAAGTGTCACTCTAAGGCTAAACATATTGAAGGAAAATACCACTATATTCGAGACATATTGAGGAAGGGGGAAGTTGATATTTTGAAGATATCTTCAAAGAACAACTTAGCTGATCCACTAACCAAGTGCCTACCTGTGACCAATTTCACTGTCCATGTTGGGAACATGGGGTTATTTTCTTTGTGATATATGAGACCAAGTGGGAGAACATTATTAATATTTTGTATGTATTGTGGTCTCATTGATGTGTAATATGTCATGACGTTGTATTATATATTCCATGGAATAAAATGGTCATTTGTTGAATGGGCACTTGATTGTTTATGATTATATGAGTACTCATGTTATGCCTTGAGGTTTAACTTCCCATTAGGTATGCACTTGTACGTGTATACGTGAGGGTCTCAATGGGAGTGATGGTTGAATCTCTAAATTATCCAGGCCAATGGGATTGCGAGGCACAATTTCCTTTACGGCTAATACTCATGCTGGTATAGAGCTTTACCCTGAGCTCCTTAGGTACTGAGTATGATATGGATGGTGGATTGCCTTGATGTCCAACTTTTCCTATTAGGTATATACTTGTATGTGTATGCGGAAGGGTCTCAATAGGATGTAGAATTGGCATCTAAATTGTTCAGGCCTATGGAACTGATAAGGCACAGTTACCTTAGTGGCTAATACTCGAGCTGGTATAGAGCTTTACCCTGAGCTCCTCAGGTTCCGAGTATGCTATGAACGGAGACCGTCGAACTTGACATGTATTGATTTGGTTTATTCCCCAGCCTTAGATTTCTAAGATATACGTTGTGTAGGCCCGGGTTAACTACACATGTATATTGAAGTATCTAAAGTAATGCCCTTAGTCATGGTTTGGTTTTATACGTCATGATTTGAATTTTAATGGGTTTTTTAAAAATTGAAAAGTTTTAAATGATTTTGAAACCAAGTGGGAGTTCGTTAGATTTTATATGGTTTCAAATAAGAAGTTTATGAAATAACACACCATGACTTTATGGGTGTGGGGCCCACTTCTAAATACATGTTAATAAATGTTTGGTATAGGGAATAATGGCCAGCACATCCCCCTATAGACGTAAGGTTAAAGGGTATCTATTCAATTAGGGGATGTATCCCTTTAATTAGAGGATATCTATTCAATTAGGGGATGTATCTCTCTTTTAGGGTATGTATCTCTTTATGAATGTGATTATTGAGATACCCTATGAAAACCTAAAAATACCTCCATGGTCTTACAAGTGAGGCGTGCTAAGCACACCCAGTCTGGCTGAAAGGGAGCAAGCTTATCACTTGTAGAAATTTGTTTCGAAGAGATCTTGTGCTAAAGGTATTCATATGTTCATGAACTTCAAGTAGGTGATCCCTGTATCGTATTCCTCCATTCTCAAATACTTCAAGATAAAAGGTACACATATCATATTCCCTATTTCAATTCATGATGTATATATTGGTTTGCTGATGTAATTAAGATTTATAGTTATTTTCATAATACATATTTTGATTTATTAGACATAAAGTCTAACACATCAATCATTGTATCAACTGGGGACAAGTCAGGGGCCTCTGCTCTCCTCTGTATTGATGGCGTCCAGGTCGAGCTTCAGCCAAGGCTTTGAAGTTTCCGGATCCATGTCGAGCTTTTACGTTCCTCCGCTTCAATGCGGCTTGACGTCTTTTTATTTTATTTTATTTTATTTTATTTTTTTTTGATTCCTTCATCTTTGTGTTGTGCCGAGTCATTGAGCTGTTGTGTTGCCTCCCTGACACACCGTATTAATGCAATTTAAATAAATTCAATTGAAAACACTTCTATTGAAATTGAATAGTTTCATAGACTTTGATGGGAAGCCGAATTTGCTACTCGTTTCTTATTGAAATCTGTATCGCGGCAAATGGTCCTTGTCTTGCCATCGCCGCTTTGTTTCTGGACTGCGCTCGGGTATAGCCTCGTGCTGCTCCATTTCCGACCAGATAATCCTGAAGTTAAGAGTAGCTTTGCGACTGGAAGAAGCTACCCGCAGGAAATTGATTGGTGTGGAAGATAGGAATCCTCTCCCTCTTATTTACTACAAGTATTGAACTCCCACGCGGCTGCTGCAATTCATCAGCATGACTTCTCTCTATTTTCTTCTTCATCTTTTTTTTTTGCCTGCAAAAATCCACGTCTAGCTGAGTGGACGAGCTCCAACCAGCCGTGTGACAGAACACAACATCGTCTGGATTGCACCGTCGTTGAGAGGGTTTAGACATGGTTCTGATTGCTCAGTCGTTGGCCATGGTGAGGCTGCTCTCTCAAGTCTTCTTGTAATCGATGCTGGTACGGGCCGTTTTGACGGCCTTGATCACTGGGCCTGCGTGCTTGGAGGGGGATGAAGGGGTACGAGAACTTTTCTGCTCCCAAAGTTTGGCTCTTGATGAAATTTCTTCCGAGATGATTTTGTGCTCCCAGAGTTTGATTTTTTTAACAACTTTCTTTCGAGGGAAATTTTCTACCCTTGGAGTTCGACTTTTGAGAAAGCTTGTCGACTCCATGTTTTGATTTTGAGGGGTTGCCCCTGGAGTTTGATGTTTGAAGAAGCGTCTTCCTCCATTCTCTTTGAATCTTGGAATGACCTCTTCGCACAAAGTTCTTGAAAGTTTGCATTTGAGGAGATGTTCTTGCCCCTGGTTTGAACTTTTTATTTTCTTTAGATTTTGGCCTTCTGGATATGCTTGAAACTTGAAGATTTGGAGGAGTTCATCCTCAAGCTTTTGCGCAGGGATAGACTCCCTACGACACATTGAAGTTGTTTTGAGTTGGAGGCACCAGAAAACATGCAACGGGATGTTACAATGTGAATTATCCAACAATGGCGATTTGAGTTTTCTGGTTTGTTTTGCTGGGGTTGCAGCTACTTTCAAGCAACTTGGGATCTCCCACCATGATCGGGTTGAAGCTCCTGAATGTGATTTGGAAAAAGATGATTTTTCTAGCATTTGTACTCATCAGTGGGCTCTTTAGCCTCCATTCATATTTGGCTTTTAGGCAAGGTGGGCCTTTTGGCTTTCGAGCAGTTCGTTGTGGCCTTCACCTTTGTCGCTTTAGCTGTTTGACGGTGATTTAATTTGAAGTTTTGCGCCCATTCATTGAATCAAGGATTATTTTACCCTGCTCAATGAGCTTAACTATGCGATCCTTCAAGGTGAAGCATTCTTCAGTTGGGTGTCCCAGCATTTGGTGGAATTTGCAGTAGTGTGGAAAGCTTGTTTTGACGACATCTTCTGGTCACTTTCTATTTGGAAGAGTTATCATCCCTTGGTTGAGGAGTTTCTCAAGCATCTCTGGAACATTCTCGTTGAGAAAGGGATACCTCTTCTGCCACCTTTCTTTGAGAGTGGGACTATGTCTCAAAAGCTTGCTTTTTGTAGGAAGAACTTGTTGACAAGACGCTTACTGCATGAGCTTCATCAACCGAATCTTCTTGAGGAGAATTCGCCTCTTCCAAAATAAATCTTTTAGGTTCATCTATGGGTGTGATGTCGTGTCCTTTTGTGGTGATGAGCATTCCATGTTATGAGCTTCGATCGCCTACTCTTTGAAGTCCTTCGGCATTTGGCTTTGAAGAAAGTAGAGCAATCCCTACTTCATCCCCTGTATACACATTTGGATTTCTGTTTCAGTGGAGGGGCTTGATCTTTCTCTGCAGTTGGGGCTCATATTTCGCCAACGGTTGATGTAGTCAATGTCTTTCTCATAAATATGTTGCCTAGTGTTTGTGAGCTCACCAAAGTGATATTCCGGCGGGTGATGTAGAAACGGCTTAAAAATTGACTTTCGAGTACTTGTCAGCTGTAAATCGACTCGGGCGGTAGCTCCACGAATCAGTTGAAGGTATTTTCTTTCAACGAATGGCTGAACTGCTTCACCATCAAGTCACCATCAGTCCTAGCATTGTTGCAAGTTTCAACGAAGTGTGCGATGTGTTGCTTTGGATTTCCATTGCCATTGAACTGTTGGAATTTTGGAGGATTGTTGCCAAAAGGCAACTTCCAATCTTGAATTCTTCGACTATAAGGTTGAACATAAGCTTGGGATAACGATGGGAGCCCTTATGCTAGCTGAAAATTTTGCATTGTTTTTTCAATCATCTCCTTGACCGTTTCTTGGCTCAAAGAGCCTTTTGGCGACGGTTTGGGCTTGTTGCTTTGTTGGAGCCAGAGTACCATCTCCTAAAGCCGAGCAATTTTAAGGAGGATCTCTAGAGAAGGTGAAGATTCTCCTCGATGTGCTGTCAATGACCCGATCTTCTCCATTTGTTGTACGATTTGGGCATCTCTTCTGCAGAGTTGTTCGTGTTTTTTCTCCATTGCTTGGTGTTGCTATGCAAATTGTTCCTCCAAAGTCTTATTTCTATCATCATGACTGATGCAGTGGCTTTTGAAGCAGTGAATTGTGAGGAGTTGCCTCTACGAGGTGTGAGTGGGATCGTCCCAGTTCTTTTGGAAGAACTATTGTAGCATTCCTCATATTAGTTGACTATTTCTGACATGATTGTAGGGCTTGAAGTACAATGAGCAATTTTCATCGGCTTGACGGTGAAAAGTTCTTCATTTGCTATGGAAGTGTTAGCTTTAGGGATAACGATCCGACACATGATCTCCTAGGCGCATCTTGAGGTATTCACTTGTTCATTTTCCTCCATCATGGGGCGTGCTTGAAATTCCTGCAAATTTACTGGCATCGACTGGGTGATGGGGCACTGATAGCCTGCGAGTGGAAGACTTGCCAAAGACTATTTTTGTTTTCCGACTCTCGAGTGACTAGAATAATCAGTCGAGTTCTTTGACCTTGTCTTGGATCAGTTGAAGTTGAAGAAATTCGGAGCTTGACGAGCTCGAATTCGAGCTTGTGGTTCTGAGAGAATTGATCTCCTTTCCTGGTTGAGAAGTCATTTTGCTGGAGAATTGATTTTTGGTTTTTCTTGGAGAAACAGATAAGAGGTAGAAGTATCCCACCGGGCATGCCAAATCTGTATTCACCGAAATGGGCTGGCCTGCAAATCGTTGTGATCGCTGGTATAGAATACAGAGAAAAGTTTACAAGTTGTGGGAATTTGGGAAATTTTGCAAGTGCATCTTTCTAGTACTCTGATTCGATCTCCGTATGTGTAAAATTTTGGCCTTCTCACGATCCGGTTGCAAATTACGACCTCCAAGAGAATGTACACGAACTTGTGGCGAACTTAGCCGACTGGATGGAAAGTTTGGTATTCCGTTTGATCAGCTTGATGACATTCTTCGCAGTTGTGTAGAACTCATGAACGATTTGGGCACGATTTGGCAGGATTTTCAATAATAGAGCTCCAATGTGTAAATTTTCTGAATGGCCTTTAGGCAGAGTTTTTGGACTTTTGAAAGAAAAGACCCATTTCTTTTTTCTAGGGAATTTGTAGCTTTCTAGGGTCCTTAACCTTCTCCCCCGTAATGGGGATCTGATTTTGAATTTTGACTTTGGATTTTGATTTTGAATTTTGATTTTGGATTTAGATTTTGAATTTGATTTTTCTTGATCGAATTTGAGTGGTCCACGTGTGCGGTCCCATGTTGCTGACATGTCATCCTTGTGGGCGTTGACGGGTTGGCTATGTGGCGCTTGATGTGTTGGCAATTGGGCCCACCAGGGCAATTTGAATGTCATCCGTCGATTCGATCTTGGAGATGGATCAATTGTGGCCGTCAATCATGCGAGTATAAATAATAATAATAAATCCTAATTTATACCAAATTTTGGTGCCAACAATATTCATTTATTTTTAAGGTTTTTTAGGTTATTTATTTTTTTAAGAAAGAATAATGAAGAATGATGTTTTACATTCTATACGTGTATTTTTATGTTCTTTTTTGACTTGCATATTAAACCAAAAATTTAACTTAAATTTTTAGTAAAACAATGTTTTTATAGATTATATTTGTAATTTTAATTTCAATTTTTTATCTAAAGTCTTATGTATTTATTGGATAATATTTTTTTGACAAATTCTAGTTGGTCTACAGTATTTTTTTTATTTAATAAAATGGAAGATGAAAATATACAAAATAAATATGCATGGTATGTTGATTTAGAGATTATGATGTCATATTCTAATGTTTCAATTTAATCATTTATATTTATTTTTAAATTAGGTAAAACCGAGTGTATACAAGGCAAGAACATGGTCAGGGAGGGGACGGAATTGTGCAAGGCTGAGGACAGGCAACAAGGGGACAAAGAGGACATGGAACAAAGATGTTGGTGACCACATCACATGAAGAGCTTGTGGTTCTAAGTGGACTCCCAACAGTGGCGGAGCCAGGAAAAAATTTCTTCTTGGGGGGCCAAAAATAAAATGTAAAAAATATATAATATAATACAATATATATTATATATATTATATATATTCTCTCTCTCTCTCTCTCTCTTTTCTCTCCCTCTCTCTCCATCTCTCTCTCTCTCTCCCTCCTCTAGATCTCTCTCCCTCTCTCTTGCTCTCACTCTCTCTTTCTCTCACTCTCTCTCTTTCTCTCTCTCTCTCTCTCTCTCCTCCCTCTCCTCTCTCTCCTCTTAAAAAACTCTCTCTCTCCCTCTCCTTCTCATAAAATAATAATAGGTTTTAGTAATAATCTCTTTCCTTCTCTCTCTCTAATAATAATAATAATTAATATTAATAATAATAATAATAATAATAATAATATGTAATAATAATATGTCATTTTAATAATAATAATAATAATAATAATAATAATAATAAAATATGTTTTATTATTAAGCTCTAATAATAAAATAATAAATAATAATAATAATAATATCTAATATTAATAATATGTCAATAATAATAATAATAATAATATGTAAATAATAATAATATTAATAATAATAATAATAATAATAATAATAATAATAATATAATAATAATAATAAAATTAATAATAATAATAAATATTTAATAATAATAATAATAATTTTTAATATTAAAATAATAATAAATAATTCCCTAATAATAATAATAGTATTTAATAATATTTGTATTTAATAATATTTCCATAATATATGGTTTTAATAATAATAATAAAAATTTTGTTTTAATAATATGTCATTTTTATGTAATAATAATAATATTTTGGGAATAATTTAATATTTAAATTTTAATAATAATAAACCGAATAATAATAATAATAATAAATATAATAAATTGAATAAATAACATGGAAAATAATAATAAATAATAAAATAATTTAATTAATAATAAATATAATAAACAAGGGTAATAAAAATAGGAATAAATAATAATATTTAAAATATAATTTCAATAATTTTAATAATGAAATAATAAACTCAATTCCTATGACAATTCTGTCAACTTTCTTTCTCTCTTTCCCTCTCTTTCCCAATCTCTAATAATTTCCCTCCGCCTTTCTTTCTCTTTCCTAATGGCAATAATTCTTTCTTATCTCTTTCTGTAAAATCTCTCTTTTCTTTCAATCTTATATATAATATTATATTTTAAAAGTGGTGGGGGGGGCTTATTGCCTAACCCTATGTAAGGGTTTAGGAAATATTTGAGGGGGCCATGGCCCCCCCCCTGCCCCCCCTCTCTCCGCCATTGACTCCCAAGGAACTTAGAAAATCTTAGAACAGCTAATAAATTATCCTGAAATAGAGGAGGCTATATACGGCTTTGTGTCCCAATGCTCTAAAGTTCTCTCTTAAAACCCAGAGTATTATTGTTCCTAGGGATCAGATCTCTTATTTCTTGACTTTTTTTCTCCCATCGAAATACAAACGTTTTTCCGTTTTTAGCAGATATATAGCCTCATTTCTTGCAAATATGGTTTTGATTTGCTTCGTAGGTTCTGTTCTGTTTGTTTGTTTCTCTCATTATTTCTGATTCATCTACAAATTCAAAGCATTAGTTTTCAACTAACAAAACTAAAACCCAATATTAGCTTTTGTTCTTTCTACTTTTTGCGTTTTGATTAATCTCTGTACATGTTACTGATTTACAATATTTTCTGAATTATATTTTCTGAATTTTGTCTTTATGATAGTGTTCTTGATCAGTAGTCATCATTGAAATACATCAACAAACTTTCCTTGTTTAGGGAGCCAAAAATAATCTTGCTACAACTATTTGAAGTTCATTTAGCTTGTTGGTTTTTATTCAGATTGTTTCAATCTCCGAGTTTTTACTAGTTTTTCTAAATACAACAAAGAATGGAGGGTTATCTTCGCCAATTTCTTGATCCCAAGATGTGATCACTTGAATTCTCAAAGACTACTTAAGGGTATTTCATCAAATCTATAAAGCTTTTTATAAGTGAAATAGTTTCATGGAGTAGAGATGGAAAATAAAGAAGGAAGAAAGGGACCGGATAGTAAGTATCCTTTAATTGACTTAAAAGAAGAGTAATGAATTTCACCAATATCAAGATAACCCATTAATTTCGAACAACTGTTTCAGATGTACGCACCAAGTTTAAAAGACTTTCGAGTATTTTGATATACTTGTCTCCAATTTGTTAGTCTGTGGATAAGAGATCCTAGATATAATTTATACAGCATATACAGTAGACTGCAGATTTGCTACGACCGGCAGTAGAGCAAATTGCTCCGTTGCCGAACCACAGCAGCCCTTCAGGCTTGTGAAAGGCGTAAGTTTTACTCTCATGCCATTCGAAGGGCTGCTGTGGTTGCGCCATGCATTTTGCTGGGTCCCGTTGTAGTGTCTCACTGAGTGTCTGTCTAGAGTACTACTGAGTGTTTTAATGCCCCTGCTACGTTCCCTTACGCTGCGGCATGTCATACGGAAGCTTTGGCCTTCTTCTGTTGTGCTTCATCAGTTTCTTTAAGACATTGTATATGGAGGAAGAAAGCAAGGAAGCAGAAAAATTAATGGAGCAAGGAAAATAAATAAGATTAGCATTCGTGTATTTTTCTGATCTTTTAGCTATAGCTTATAATTAAGTACACGAGCCTTTAGGAGAAGAAACAAATTAAGAGCGCATTAAGCAAAATCTTACCTTGAGCTATCTACTTCTTGGTAAGCACGTATTGGTGGCACTGATATATATGATGTTAGCTAATAATTAAGCAGAGGCAGTCATAGGGCAACTCTCCTTTGGCAGGCTCGCGAGGGGGTGGGATCAGATCTCGGAGTGCCAACAAATAATTTGCTTTCAGATTAAACTTCTCGAAGATCTTCTGCCAAAGGAGGGAAGCCCTAAAACTGTGTCGCTCACAGGTACTGGTCGCTACGTCGCTGCTTGAAATGCCTTGGACAACCCTAGCTGGTGAGCTTTATAAACCCAGCGCATTATGGTACATGCACTGGTATATGCTGTGTGGAAAGGGTTATGCCAAGGCATATGCCTTACAGACTGCTTTCGCCCCTGCAAAGGGTCACATTACTTTTATCTCCAACGGACATTTACATACAAAGATATCAGAGTTTCTGATTCCCATTTCCCACTTTTCAGCCACATGAGCGCGTTGCATCTTCGAGTAGGGGGCCATGGCAATGTTGCAGATTTTTTACTGGAGGATATGCTTTTTAGGTGAGGGGAAGGTGAGCCACGGCCATGCAGAGGGATATCATGTTGCCATCTTCTTGTGAGTTTTGGATAACCTTTTGATCGATTTTAAGTCTTTGGGGTTTTTTAAACAACATAGAGAAACGTTCAAGAGAGACCTGATAGCATCCACGATTACTGGTGGCCTAACAAAAGCCTGATGTTTTAAAGGTTTTCACAGGCATAAGTGCTTTAACAACTTTTAATAACACATTAGCTAGGAAAAAGAAACATAGGAAACAATCTACTTTTAGCTTGCCTTAGTATTAGACTGAGAGATAAGTCATATAGAGAAGGGCGCCTACAGTAGGTACCTTTGTTCATTTTACCGCCTTAACATTCATGTGCTCATATATGTAGTGGATAGTAATATAGAAGCATGAGTTTCTTTATTGATATGAAGCATGAGTTTCTTTATTGATATGAAGCATGAGTATCCGTACTGTAAGGCTCTGTATCTATATTTTTTCAAAACCAGTACTCTTCATGGAAGAACTTTTAAAGAAAAAAGAGATAAAAAGGCTATACCCATGAGCACCATGACTAATTGAAAATCTATCTCCGAGGTTAAGAGTGCTTGGAAAATTATTGTTTCTTTCGGGGATTCAAAGAATCACACTAAGGATTTAGCAATGGCAAGAGGTAAATGATATTTCTGTTGTGTTTTGACATTCTTATTTTTTTGTTGTTTATGGAACATCTTACATTTGGTATCAGATTATTGAAATGCCCTCCATCCCACAAAAATGTGTATTGTTGAAACAAAAGCGTAATTTTTGACAATGCTTAATTAGGAAACTAGAAGGATTCACAATCTACAACAATCAGAAGGAAGGAGACTCCAAAATCAAACACCACAAATAATAATAGATATTTTTATAAAACACCACAAATAATTTTTAGTTAATATTAAATAATGAACCAGAATACATCAAATATGGTTGACGCTTAAAAGGCACAAATGTTTGATGATGGGATGTGATCATCACTAAAGTACATACTTAGTGACCGGCAATATTATTACCAAAATCAATTTTGTGAAGATCAGTTACAACCACCACAAAAAATTGTTATTTGGTTACCGTTATACTACATCACCAAAGTACGGATACAAGTGTCATCAAAATATTTTGTTAGTGATTCGTTGAAACAATTGCTAAAACTATGTGCTTGCAGCATGAAAGAACTTTCACTAAAGCTTTTTATTGGTGACGGACCTGAAAGGTCAAGGTTGTTCATTTAGCGACACTTGTATCAATATACCGGTCACTAAAACCTATTTTTGGTGATGTGATACAACTATCATAATATTTGTGACATTTAATAACAATCACTAAAGGTTTTTATTGGTAACAGGTTCCAACAATCACAGTTGTATATTTAGTGATTGTTTTAGTAATACTCATCACTCAAACCTACCTTAGTTGACTGGATACAACTGTCACTAAAATTCTTTGTTCGTGATGGTTTGCAACAGTCACTAAAGTTTATATCTGTCTAGACGTGTATTATATTATACTCCCATGCAAGGCAGAAAAAGGAAGTCCACATCAGCCCTAAATCTTGGGTCAAAGTGTCAAACTTTGATTCCAGTCAGAAGACCAAAATTGAGCATCCATCAAATCTATTCAAATCGACGAACTATATCCAAACCAATATTCAAAGTGCCACATCATCAAAAGTGTCACGTCACTCGAAAGCATATGTCATTCAAAAGTGCCACATCATCTTAATGTGCCACATCACCAAGTTCTAATTAGCCCGCTCAAAACCAATAGAAGAATGAGTCAATTATTCCACGTCAGACTTCTCCAGTCCAACTCTGTTATGATAATCTCACTCAAAATTAACTGCAGAATCCGTCCACCAAGAAACTTTCAAGAACAAGAAAGCAACAGAGTAAAAACAGGGTCAAAAAAGGCAACACGCTTTGACAACATATATATATGGAAGAAAACGAAGCAG
Organism: Aristolochia fimbriata; assembly: GCA_019845555.1. Lineage (NCBI taxonomy): Eukaryota > Viridiplantae > Streptophyta > Magnoliopsida > Piperales > Aristolochiaceae > Aristolochia > Aristolochia fimbriata. The sequence goes on from CM034079.1 coordinate 11,582,687, forward strand.
GAAGGGACTGAAGATTGGAAATTTCAGAAACCCTTCAAGAGCTTAAGAAATCAAGTTGTTAGAGTTCTTAGTACACTCAAGCCTCAACTCCATCCAAAGCCAAACCTCAAATAAGCAACACGCAGGCTAAATCTGTCGTTATTTATGTTCCTTGCTCTTACAACCATACAAAAGATTCAATTCTGTCACGCTCAGGCAAGAAATCCCCAAATTCCTTCATTCTAAGCTTGAGAGGAAATTATAGTTCTCTTTGTACTTGATTATATTTATTACAGAGATTGAATCAGAGGTAGAATAGAATCGGAATCCACAAACGCTTCACATTCTTCAAATTATTTTGTGATTGTTATTTTTTTTATTGTGTCTTTTTCGCGATCCACAATTTTCACGTTCACAATCTGCAACGTTAAATTAACCGTCACTAAAGATTTTTATTGGAGACTAGTTCCAATCGTCACCATTGTACATTTAACAACTGTTTTAGCAATGCCCATCACAAAACCTACCTTTGGTGATAGAAAACATCCGTCACCAAAATTCTTTGTTAGTGAGGGATTGCAACAGTCACTAGAGTTTATATTTGCGATGTAAAATAATCGTCACTAAATTTTTTCGTTGGTGATGGGTTTTAACCGGCATTGTTGTAAAGTTAGCGACTGTTTTAGCAATGCCCATCAAACTTGCCTTTGGCGATAGGAAACATTAGTCACCAAATTTCTTTGTTTGTGACGGGTTGCAACAGTCACTAAAGTTTATATCCATGACGTTAAATAACTGTCACTAATGTTTTTCATTTGTGACAGGTTCCATCTGTCATCGTTGAATATTTAGCGGTTGTTTTAGCAATGTCCATCACTTAGACCTGTCTTTGGTGACAGGAAACATCCGTCACCGAATTTCTTAGTTTGTGACGGATTAAAAAAGTCACTAAAATTTATATCCGTGATGCTCAATAATTGTCACTATGGTTTTTCAATGGTGACATGTTCTATATTTAGCGACTGTTGTAGCAATGCCTGTCATCAAAACCTACTTTTTTGTGATAGGTTTGGTAAGAACAATGGCCTAAAATAGGTTTTCTACTAGTGAAAACTTTGTGAGGATACGTCTTCAGCAACAATCAAAGGAAGGTAATTTCCTCAACAGAATTAAACTAACACAGATCATATCAAGGCAGGATTATAGATATGGAAAGAAGACCAAACAAGCGACATGATAGCAAGAAACATAAAGAAGTAACAGTCCCCCTCGGGCAAGAATTTCTAAATCAAGTATGAGTCCAGAAAAGACAAGACTTCCAAGATAAGGTAAATTGTTGCCCATATAAAGGGCCTGATGGCACAAACACCGATCACACAATTATGTATCAAGAAGATGTATCGTGCGTGAATAGAGGGAAGAGCTTACTATGGAGATTTGTCTATGCTAGTTATATGTGAAAGTAAGCTCGTGTTATGCTCATCTGCAGTCATCAGGCTTGAATGAAGAAGCCATTGAATACTTCATCAATCTTCTCAATTAGTGATCCTTGTTGCTAAAGGGAATCTTCTATCATGGAAGGTCACATCAAGAGGGAGTCTTTGTGTGTCATGCTAAAGAGGTGCCTCGGTGTGACGGGTGTCGAAGATATTTGTTGGTATGTTACAACATATTCATAGAACAATGTAAAGGGCTCGAGTCTCTTATAAGAAAGACCGTCAATCTGAACTGAGTGGTGTAAGTTAAGTTTTTCTTTTGTAAACACTTTGATTAGTGGATTCATCACCTTGGGCCGAATGCCCCACATAGTAAGAACGCGTTGTTCCGAACTGCGATAATAATCTTGTCATGTCTGAGTAATTCTTTGAAACTTCATATACTCCTGTGTAACATCTAGAGTACGAAGTAGTTTTAAGTACACTGATATCATTACTGTACTAAACTACGGGAATTAATGTGAATACATGAGAACGTACACTGGCGAGTATATTAGAAATTTCTTGTATATTTGTTGCCCTTTTCACCAGTGTTCTGTGTAAATACATAGTTGAGGTCATTTCCACAATCACATAACTTGCTTCCTCTAGCATTTTTTAAATAAAATGTACCACCAACTGCCACATCTATTATACTTCTAGCTTATGCAGTAACTCCACTATAAAACATTTGCACTTGCATCTACAAAGGAAATTTGAGGCGTGAGTACTTTTTAGCATATTCATAAACCACTCTAAAACTTCATACAAAGGTTCATTTTCTCCTACGCAAAGAAATAAATTTCGTTACCTATTTTTGCTGTTTTGACAGGAAGAAAATCCTTACCAAAGGACTTTTGTGGCATCTACTCCCATGTTCAAATGAAACCAGATGCATGGTAAGGCTGTCAACCAACTCTTTGCTTTATCCCATAGGGAGAAGGGAAAGTGTTCAACTTTATAGCTTCATTAGGAACTCCATTATACGAGAAATTAAGTTGCATGCAACTCTACAACATTTTCATGACTTAACCACCAAATTGGTAGCAAGATTGTATCATTTGGAGAATTTATGAATTAATTTCAAAATTGGAAGCTTGTATTTGAGGTTGGACAATAGAGGGTGCAACTTCTTTAGGGGTTGATATACCATAATCTTGCATAGTGCAGTCTCGTCATTGATTAGTGGCTCTAATGTCCACTCCATCTCTTGCCAAACCTTGGGGGTCCCATCTTGGGTAAAGCTAGTCAGATGTCATATCAAAATTTTTTTTCAACCCCTTTCAAAGTTATTTCGGCTCTACATCAACTTCTTAAAGAGATCCCCTATGAGCTCCGGTCATACAATAGCTAGAAAAATTCAAGAAAACTAACAAAACAACAAAATCAGTTTACAGATTAAGATCTCAAAACAGGACAAGGATTTCCAAATAAATTTTAAAGTCATTAACCCTCAACAATCCTAGATAACACTAGCAAGTGGACTAGAGATTCAACTAATAAAGTAGAGAAGAGTCTAGATGTCGCTCCCACAAATATCAATATGAGAGAATAAAATATTTAGAAATCAATACTATGGTTTGAGAAATAACAACCAGATTATGAATTAAAATATCAAAAGAATTAAATATAAAAGTAACAAGAGAATAAAACGAATGACCTTGGTTAAAAGAGTGTTGAGAATCCTAATCCTTTGAAGTTCAAATCTATAATAAACAAGGAGACAACTAGATTAGGAGATTGAGAAAAGTCAACAACGGAATCCACGGGCTCTGAATAAATTCCCAAAATATAAATCAAACTGTACGCACCAAAATGTGCGTGGCCCAAATTCAGCAAGCCCAATAATCCATCAACCCATCAACCGGAATTCGGAGACAGGCTTCAACCTATCTCATGACCACCCACCATGATCCATGGTGAAGCCCAATTGTAGTACCGCGTCAGCAGCACAGTCGACACCCTCGTCAGCAGGAATTGTTGAGTCAGCATCCGTCGGCATGAATCATCAGCTCCTCACTTAGTCTCTAACCGAAGGAGAGAAAGAGGGGCCACGATCCTGGTCTCCCTCCTCCCCTCGTCTTCCCCAACTTCACAGCAGAATGAGGATCGTGATCCCCATTCCCAGGCAATATCTTTTCAACAGATACACATACCAACTACAAATAACCAGAAGTTCCCTGTCCATAGGGTGAAGAATTCGATTCCAAAAAGACATCCCGACAAGCGAAGAACTCTCTCCCTCTCTCAAACAGAAGGACTCAAATCCCCTCTCAGAGGAGAAGCTCTCGCTCATAGAAGATTCGTCAAACCATTGAAGTTAAGCTACTCGTCATTCATCGTCCTCAAGTTCAATCGGAGCAGCTCTACACGACTACTGACAACGTCATAAGTCGATACATGCGCAGCACAAATACCTCCGTCCGACCGACTAAAGCCACAACAGTTCGTGCACACTCGTTCCTGCAACTCGAGTTCGACGTTCGTTCGCAGAAGCTGAAACTTCATCAAATTCACACGGAGATCGAATCAGAGTATTATTAGGAGATTGTACTCGCATTTCCCTGATACACAACACACTGTAACACAAATTATTCTAAAGTAATCGATTTATTCTCTTGGTCGCGCCTCTTCGCGGACCGACAGATTTTCGATGAAATAGATTTGGCATACCCGGTGGGTCCTTTCCTACCTCTCATCTCCATCTCCGTTCAAAAAAAAAAATCCCAACCACAGCCATGGCCAGCAACACCAACAACGCCAACAACGCCACCAACAACGCCAGCAACGGCACCAACAATGCCAACAACGGCAACAACAACAACAACAACAATGGAGGCTGGCAAACTGCTTCCTCGAGCTCTGCCCAGCCGCGCCCCGCCGCGATTGCAAGTTCAACTACTGGAACTCGCGGGTCTGCTGCCGCATCTCCGCTCAACGTCCGCGTTCCTACCTCACCACCACCGGCCACTCGTCCAGTGACGAGAGCTATGGTCAGGAATCTGTCCGCTGGGCAAGTTCCTTTCATGTGCGACGCACGCCGTCCAAGCGCCCTGTTCGTGCCACAGGCTACCGCGGCCTCCAACAAACCAATTGCGGTCGCCGCCAAATTATTACCAACGATGGCTAGACCAACATACCTGGCCGTCGCCTCTTCACCTCCTCCTCGCAGCCCGACTGTTAGCCCAGATCGGTCGCCGCCATCAAGTTCCATCGTTCCCACCTTGGTGCAACGATATGAACAACAAGGAGCCGTTTCTACATCCTCCATGCGGGGAACACGCGCGTCACCGGTCTCCTCTATACAGAGAACGTCGGTCGTTGATAACTCGCCGGTCGTGTTGGTCTCTCACAACCTTTTGGTCGCACTCAACGCAGCAGCGGGGCCACCACCCATCCTCTCACCTCGTCGACGGACATCGGCGACCTCTCGTTGCCACTTCTCCCACTCCATTTCGCCAGCTTTCACCGACGGCCGTCTCCCATATGAGGTCGCCGGTAACAACCTCGTTATTCCAAACTTTGCCAAGAACAAACTCCTCGGTGCATACTGTCAAAATGGCTGCGATGACTACTTCGGCCAAAACGGTTGAAGAGCAGCTGGCCGAGCTGCAAGCCGCACTCAAAGAGCAGAGCGAGCATCTGCGCATCAAAGACGCGCAAATTGAAGCTCGCGATCTCCAAATCACAAGAATGCTCGAACGATTTGAAATGAGTATGGCTGCGAACAACTCCGGCGCTGTTTCTCAGGAAGTCGGTCAAAATCACCCGACTACCAGCGCTTCTGCCGGACCACCCCAAGAGGACCCTTCTTCCGACGACGAGCTACCGCCCGTCGCACCAGTGGCTATCCGCAGAGGCCGAACTGAAGCGGATCCGACTGCTCTCACTATTGAGGCGGTCAATGAGCTGATCAACCGTGTCGTGCGAAACAGTTCAGGTGACAACAAATCGGTCGTCTATCGGAGGCTATACACGCAGAGGATCTAAAATATTCCTATGCCGGTCAGATACCATCCTCCAAAGTTCCAACAATTTAACGGCGACGGGCATCCAAAGCAGCACGTCGCTCATTTTTATAGAAACCTGCAACAACACCGGCACCGACGACGACCTGTTGGTGAAACAATTCGGCCGGTCATTGAAGGGCAACGCCTTCGACTGGTACATCGAGTTACCCCAGGAATCCATCGACAGCTGGGAACAACTAGAGAGAGAATTCCTCAGCCGTTTCTACAGCACTCGGCGCACTATCACTCTGGTGGAGATCGCCAACCTCAAACAGAAGAAGGGCAAAAAGGTGGTCGACTACATCAATAGATGGAGGAATTTGAGCCTAAATTGCAAAGAAAGCTCAAATCTCTCCCTCGAAGCCAAGATCGAGATGTGCTCGCGATGGATGCATTGGGAGCTCCTACGCTATATCCGTAGCCGAAGGCCGAACGACTTCCAAGAGCTCGCAACAGAAGCTCACAACATGGAGATCCTGATGGAAGAATGAGGAGAAGAAGGATCCTCTCCTGTCGACCCTCACAAAAAGGGGAAGGCACCCGCCACGACTGCACCGAAAGAGACGAAAGAGAAAACAAAATCCTCTTTCGTGACGAACGCCTTCGAACCTATCAAGGTCAGAAGCAAGGTCAAAGCAACCTATCTCCCGCGACAACTAACCGGGAACACCTACAAAAAGCTGTCACTAGAGGAACGATAGGCAAAGACATATCCCTTCGCCGACGCAGATGTTCCTATCATGCTCGACCAACTCCTCGACAACCAGTTGCTAAGGCTTCCAGAAATCAAAAGACATGGCGACCAATCCAAAAGCAAAGATCCGAATTTCTGCAAATACCATCGACTAGTTGGGCACCCGACGGAGAAATGCTTCGTCCTAAAAGATCGTATCATGGAGCTAGCAGCCCAAGGCCGTATCGGAATTGAAGGAGCTGAAAACACAACCTCCTCGTATGCCATCTCCATCCAAATCGAGCCAAACCGGCGAACTCGGGCAAACAAGAAACAAGTCATAAAGAAGGAGTACTGCCCAAAATCTGGCCCCTCCAATCGACCGCAAAACAGCCACAGACGACCACCGGTTAAGGTCGCACCCAAACCGGCACCCCGAGAAGCAGCTGCAGCTGATGCAGAAGGGTGGATCTTGGTCACCCGGAGAAAGAAGCCCATTCGAGAAATCGAACCGTCACCGGCGACTGTCAAAACAAAAGCAAAGCGGCCAAACAAAAAAGCCGCAAAACGCTAAAGAAAAGCTCCCAAGACTGATGTCCAGGGGGCAAGCAAAAAAAGGAGGAGACCCGTCACATTGGCAGAGTTTTTTCCAAAAGAATTTTTCTCGCCCCCAGCAATGGTGGCAACCTGTTCGACAACTCCTGCCGAGTATATAGCGACGGCGTCTAAAGAAAAGGGCAAGATGTCGTTCGTCGAATGTGATGACCTCAAGACGTTGCTCAAACAAATTTTGCATCTCAACAAGATAGAAGATGATCTCGACTTAGACATCAGATCAAGACAAGCCTTGATCCGAATCCTCGCCAAACGAGAGGAACTCAAAGCCGAGCTCGAGACATTGCTGATGCAAAAGAACCACCTACCAAGAGTCGGACTAACCCCTCCTTTCCGAAAAGAAGAGGAAGACGCTTACACCAAAGCGCATCTTGCGAAGTCAGAAGAAACACTTGTCATTTCATGTTCGCCGTGCATTACATTCCGAGAGGAAGATGCACAATTGGGGATGAAGAATCACAACAGACCGCTATTCGTCTCCGGCTACATAAGAGACCATAAGATCAAGCGTATCCTCATTGATTGTGGATCTGCAGTCAACATTCTGCCTATTCACACGATGAAGAATATTGGTCTCTTAGCTGGCGATCTCTCTCCAAGTTCTCTTCTCATTCAAGGTTTTAACCAGGAGGGCCAGAGAACACTCGGGATGACGAACCTGAAGCTGCACATCGGGGACATGGTAGCCGACACTCCTCTGCAAGTCATCGATTCCAGGACGTCTTACAACCTGCTCCGGGTCGTCCATGGCTCCATTCAAACGGAGTCATGCCATCCACACTGCACCAATGCTTCAAGTACTGGGAAAACAGCGAGCAGAAGACAGTATATGCCGACGAAAGCCCATTCACAGAAGCAGATGCATCGTTCGCAGATGCTAAATTCTACCTGACGACCAGACCGACAGTTAAACTGCCACCTTGGTCGAACCAAGCAGAGAACGCCGAAATCACTCCGACGCAGGCTGCATCGTCCAAACAACCGACTCAGGATGCAACACTTAAACAGTTGCCGCAGCCCGCAAAACCACTGACTCCGACGCAAGTTGCTTCTCCCAAACAGACCACAATGCCGGTCATATCTCCAAAACAGCCGACATACAGTCATAAACCGGCTACAGTCACGCCTACATCAAATCAGCGCAATATGCCCGTCTTGCGATACTTCCCACAGTCACAAAGGAAGAAAGGAGAAGTTCCCCTCGTCGCCTGCAACAAAATCCAGCCGACCCCTTTGCCAGTAAAGGTCACGCTTCCTCTACCAAAATTGGAGGAACGAAGTATCGTGAAGCAATTGCCGAACCAACAGCAGTTGCCGTCCACACGCTCTATTGAAGGTTTCGACCGGAACGCCTACCGACTGATGTCTAAAGCTGGGGGCAACCTTACAAAAGAAGAAATCCATGCGCAACCGCCCATCACTCTGCCGGTTCTAACTCCAGAACTAGAGAAGCTGAGAGACGAGGGTCAGCGAATCGATCAAGGCCGCCAGGGTCTTGGCTATCAGAAACATAAGCGAATCAAAATCTATACTAGTCGGGAGAAACCAGTCAAAATAACCAGAAAGGGCTCGACAGATGTGCATCAAGTCTCAGTCGGCCAAACTCTGACCAAAAAGCAAGACGTGCCGAAGCCAGTGGTTATTTACACCCTGAGAGCAGCAATCGCACGAGCTCGGGCATATGATTCGGTAATGGTGAACCACATCTCCATCACCGATGATGATCAAGAAGCTGAGGAGTTCGTCTTGAAGGACGCTCCGGCTGAATTCGAAGAAGGTGGTCAGGCGACTGTCGATGAATTAAAGAAAGTCGACTTGGGCACAGCAGAGGACCCGAGGCCGACATTCCTCAGTGCTTCACTGACGGGCGAGGAAGAAGCCGAATACATGGCGTTGCTTCGCGAATATCGTGACATCTTCGCCTGGAACTATACAGAGATGCCCGGCCTTGACCCGCGAGTTGCAGTCCATAAATTGGCAGTTCACCCCTCTGTCCGGCCGGTCAAGCAATCGCAACGACGGTTCCGGCCAGAACTAGTACCAAAAATCGAAAAAGAGGTCGACAAACTGATCGTGGCTAATTTCATCAGAGAGGTTAAGTACCCGTCCTGGATCGCCAATATAGTGCCTGTCAAGAAGAAGACTGGCCAAATCCGGGTCTGCGTCGACTTTCGCGACCTGAACAAGGCATGCCCGAAGGACGACTTCTCTCTGCCAATAACCGAGCTCATGGTCGACGCGATGATGGGTCACGAAGCTTTATCTTTCATGGACGGTTCCTCCGGTTATAATCAAATCCGAATGGACCCAAAGGATGAAGAGCTTACAGCATTCCGCACACCAAAAGGCATCTTCTGTTACAAAGTGATGTCATTCGGACTCAAGAATGGCTGTGCGACTTATCAGAGAGCAATGCAGAATATCTTCGACGATTTCTTACTCAAACGAGTCGAATGCTATGTCGACGACCTGGTGGTAAAGACGAAGCAGAGGTCGGATCACCTCCTCAACCTCAGGGCGGTGTTCGAGAGACTTCGGCGGTTTCAACTCAAAATGAACCAGTTGAAATGTGCTTTTGGCGTCACCTCGGGCAAATTTTTGGAATTTATCGTCCATCACAGAGGGATCGAAATCGACCAATCGAAGATCGACGCCATCCAAAAGATGCCAGAGCCCAGAAACGTCTCAGAGCTCAAAAGCTTCCAGGGCCACCTGGCGTACATCCGTCGTTTCATTTCGAACCTTGCCGGGAGGTGCCAACCTTTCAGTCGTTTGCTTAAGAAGGACACACCGTTCGAGTGGGACGACTCCTGCAGGAACGCCTTGAACAACATAAAGGCTTATCTCACCAAGCCGCCAGTGCTCGTTGCTCCAATCGTCAACAAACTGTTGCTGCTATACATCGCAGCACAAGAAAAATCGATGGGCGCTCTTTTGGCTCAATGCGATGAGGACAACAAAGAACGTTCTCTGTATTACCTCAGCCGAACGTTGGTGGGTGCCGAGCTCAACTATACACCGATCGAGAAAACCTGCCTAGCTCTCATCTTCGCAATTCAAAAGCTTCGGCACTACCTTCTGGCACATTCGACGAATCTCATCTCGCGAGCTGATCCGCTGAAATACATTATGTCGCGACCAATTCTCTCTGGTCGACTGGTAAAATGGGCGCTGCTCCTCTCTGAGTTTGAGATCAACTATGTGCCGCAACGAGCTATCAAAGGCCAAGCTCTAGCCAATTTCTTGGCCGACCACCCGGTGCCAACCGAATGGGAGTTAATAGAGGAATTCCCAGACGAGGAGATCTTCCTAGTCGAGGTGCTTCCCCCTTGGGAGATGTACATTGACGGCGCCGCGCGAAGGAATGGAGCTGGCGCCGGAGTCCTTTTCGTCTCACCGAAGAAGGATTTGCTGCCGAATTCGTTCGTGCTCACTCAAAATTGCTCAAACAATGAAGCGGAGTATCAAGCTATCCTCCTCAGACTCGGTATAGCAGTCGAGATGCAGCTGCCACAGTTAAACGTCTACGGTGACTCGGATCTGGTCATCAAACAGCTCATAAGAGAATTCGACGTAAAGAAGCTCGAACTCATGCCTTTCTGGAGACATGCCGGAGAACTTCTGCGCCAAATTCCGGAAGCCTCACTCCACTACGTTCCTTGATCCGAAAATGGGCCAGCCGACGCATTGGCTGGAATTGCTGCCAGCTTAGCACAATTTGACGAACAGCCAAGCCAAGTCCCCATTTGCGAACGATGGGTCATCCCTGCACCAGTCGAGGAAGAAATAGAAGAAGAGCAAACAGAAGAGATAGAAGAATCTCTTCCCATCTCGGCCAGCCAAAATCAAACCAAGGATTGGCGCGAACCTATCATCAACTTCCTTCGTCACAGCACACTCCCAGTCGACCTGCGAGAGCGAGTCCAAATTCGCCGGACAGCTCCTAGGTACGTTTTCATCAACGAAGAACTCTACCGAAGGTCGTATGAAGGCCTGCTCCTCCGCTGTCTTTCAAAAGAAGAAGGGCTGCAAGTGCTGAAAGAAACACACGGTGGGATATGCGGCGCATATCAAGCTGGCCCGAAGCTCCACCTGCAAGTCAAACGACTCGGCTATTACTGGCCAACTATGCTCAGGGACGCCATCGAAATGGCTCAAACCTGCAAACCGTGCCAACTCCATGCCGATTACATACACCAACCACCGGTGCCGCTTCACCCAACGGTCGCTTGCTGGCCATTCGAAGCTTGGGGTATGGACATCATAGGCCCTATCACTCCGAAGTCCGATTCTGAACGACAATACATCTTGGCTGCCACCGATTACTTATCCAAATGGGCTGAAGCTGCAGCCTACCGAGAGGTCAAAGCCATCACCGTCGCCGACTTCATCCGAACTCAAATCATATACAGATATGGAGTTCCACGGTATATCGTGACGGACAACGGCACACCCTTCAGAAACAGAGTCATGGACCGCTTCTGCGAAAAATTTTGCATACAACAACGGATGTCGTCGGCTTACAACCCGGCAGCCAATGGATTCGCAGAGGCTTTCAATAAGACACTCTGCAAAATTCTGAATAAAACGGTCGGCGCCCACAAGAGCTGGGATGAAAAGCTTCCCGAAGCTTTATGGGCATACAGAACGACGGCTCAAACGCCTACCCAGTCGACTCCATACTCGCTGGTTTATGGCACCGAAGCAGTGCTCCCTCTCGAAGTACAACTCCCTTCCTTACGCATAGTTGTAAGAGAAGGACTGACGACGGAGGAATGCACCCAATTGAGACTCGCAGAACTTGCGTCTCTCGATGAACAATGACTCGAGGCACAACAACGTCTCGAGTGCTATCAATCCCGCATGACCAGAGCCTTCAACAAAAAGGTACGACTCAGGTCATTCCAAAAGGGCGATCTCGTGCTCACAGTAAGACGGCCGATGCTCTTCACCAGCAAAACCGGGGGCAAATTTGCGCCAAAATGGGAAGGACCCTATGTCGTGCAAGAAGCCTATACGAATGGCGCCTACAAGCTCGTCACTGCAAACTGGTCGGAGCTGCCGATAACAAAGGGTAAATTCCTCAAACGGTTTTACCCATCAAGAAGGCAGCAAAAAAAAAAGAGAGGAAGAAGTGAACCTCGAAAAAAAAAATGAGTACGGACTTCTCATTACAAAAAAATTTGTAATGGGAACAGTGCAGGTCTCGCAACAAAAATGCGAGGCACAAAAAAAAAGTTTTTTTCTTTCAAGCTTCGCAACAAAAGGCGAGGCTACAAAAAAAGAAGAAAGAGAAGAAGCCTCACAAAAAAAAATGAGGCAACAAAAAAAAAATGCAAAGGAAAAGAAAGAGTGAGATGATATCAAAGTCGCGGAAGCTCAAAATCGGCAAGTCGTCCGCTCAGTCGGATGACTTCAGCTTGGGCATCAGACATCTCTTGACCTTCCTGTTCGGTGAAGGTAGGCCGAGCTCGATCCTCAGTCAAACGTCGATGAATGGTGGCAGCTTCTTCATCTTTTGCATTAAGCTGTCTCTTATCAGTCGCAAGTTGTGCATCCAAAGCGTCAAGGCGAGCTGAAACCAGAGCGAGCTGTTCGTAAAGTCGCTTCTGTTCTTCTTCGGCAGCCTTTCGAGCCATCTGATTCTGGGCGACACTAGCAGACATTTGGTCACGACTGTTGGCCACACGTTGTTCAGCGTGAGTATGCTCAGCTCTGCGACTCGACGTTCTTCTAAACTGAGCTTCCCCTCCAGCGAACAGCTCAAATGCTGAAGTCGAGCCGCCCCGGATGCAAATTCTTCAACCCACTGCTTCAAAGTAGAGGTGTCAATACCCACCTCCATCAACTTCTCAAGGAAAACGTGGGTATCCTCGACCAATTCGGTCGTCCATGACCACTGGACGGCTCCATAAATCATGCATACTCTTGGGCGTAGGTGCCGATGCGGATTGACCACCAAAGACAGATTCGCCATGAGGTAATAACAACGACTTCTCTTGCCTGGCTGAGTCTCTAATTCGCAGGCAGCGCCGCGCGACACCGTCGGACAAAACAGAGACATCCGAGAGGGTCAGACCAAGAAGGGAGACTGAAGCTGACGTAGTAGACATCTGCAACAAAGCAAAACAGGTACGTCAATCCGCCTCTCCCTCAATTCAAAAAAAAAAATGCATCCCCTGCGACCAAAAGCAGAGTCGCAGATAAAAAAAAAAGAAGGGGAACCTGCGACACAAAAAAAAAAAAAAATCGGGTCGCAAAAAAAAAAAGGCGACAAAAAAGAACCAATCGCCGATCAAAAAAGAGAAAATGGAGAAACAAAAAAAAGGAGAGTGGGCAAACCGAAGAGGTATACCAATCCTCTTCGACCAACCAAGCGAGAAGCAAGTCTCGCGCCCGGCGATCGAGCCGAGCACGATCAAAATGGAGTTATTTCACCCGACGATCAAGCTGGACGGAATCTATCTCCAAACTCGCAACCAACTACAAAACCGGCTGGAGTCAATCGCAGCACCCGGCGACCGAGCTGGGTGCGACCAAAACAACAACAATTGTTCTCGGCGACCCAAACCGAGAACAGTCTCAAAGTCTCGCGCACAACAACCATGCCTGGAGCGACTGAAGCATGCAGCCTCGCGGCCACCAAACCGGAGGCGAACAAAATCGAATTCCCCAGTGCCCGGCAAACAATTCGGACACAGCCAAACGGAGGATTCAACATCTGGTGACAAAGCCAGAAGCCGCACATTCGAGCACTGTGCCAGACGACCGAGTTGGACAGGAAACGAATGCTGCAAAATAACAAGCAAGTGCCCGACAACTGAGGCAAGCACGGTTCAAAGTCTGCGCCCAACAACAAAACGGACGCGAAGAAAAATGCAGAGATGCTACCCGACGACCGAGTCGGGTGTTGTACTACAAACTCCCGCGACCGGCGATCGAGCCAGACTCAGCCAACGGAACAAGGTACGCAACCCATCTTCTCAAAAAAAAAAAACGAGAAAGAAAAAGGCTGCGACAAAAAGAAGTCGTCGCCGAACAAAAAGCTGCGACAAAAAGAAGCTGTCGCAAGAAAAAGAAAAATGCAGCGACAAAAAGAAGCAGTCGCAAAAGAAAAGAAGTGGTTGACGACCAAACCAGAGCCGACCACTCAGCAGCTCGCAGCAGTTCACACCCGGCGACCGAGCCGGGTGCGCCAACACAGGAATTCAGCCTCCTGGCAACCCAGCCGAGCTCAGCCGAACCAAAACCTCGGCACTCGGTGACCAAAACAGAAGTCAGCCTCCTGGCGACCTAGCCGAGCTCAGCCGAACCAAAGCCTCGGCACTCGGTGGCCAAAACAGAAGTCAGCCTCCTGGCGACCTAGCCGAGCTCAGCCGAACCAAAGCCTCGGCACTCGGTGACCAAAACAGAAGTCTAACCTCCCGGCGACCGAGCCGGCCAAGTTTAAAACAAAAACTGCAACACCCGGTGATCGAACCGTGTGCCGTGCAGCAAATTCCTGCAACCGACAACCAACCCGGACGCAGCCAACATAACCAGGTACGTAACTCGTCTCTGGACAAAAAAAACAAAAAAAAAGCAGCGACAAAAAGAAGCAGTCGCCAAACAAAAAAGACAGCGACAAAAAGAAGTTGTTGCCAAAAAAAAGAGCAACAACAAAAAGAAGAGCTACGACAAAAAGAAGCAGTCGTGAAGTGAAACAGAAAGAGGCTCAACTCAACTCGCACTCGGCAACCCTTGTCAGCTGCGACCTCAAAACAACTCGCATTAGCAACCAACTCTGGTCGACCGCGACCAGACTGCTATTTGCACCCGGCGTCCAAAACAGGTGTGCTAGTGCAGACATACTGCCTCCTGGCGACCAGGCCGACCCACAGAAATTTCAGCACCGGGTGACAGAGCCCGGTGCGACCCAAATCAACCCCAGTAATTCGTAACAGAGCCAGGCGCCACAGAAACTCACAACGTTTAGCACAAAGATTGTAAGTTTATCACATAGACAAATTGACAAACACTTAGAGTGCAAGAAAGAGAGAAAAGACAAGTCAAAAAAAAAAAAAAAAAAAAAAAAAAAAAAAGAGAGAAAAAAAAAAAAAAGAGAGAAAATCGTGTCAAAAAAAAAAGAGAGAGAGAGACTGAGGGAGGAGTCGAAAATGAGAGGAGAGAAAAAGAAGAAGGAAAAGGAAGAGAGAAGAAAAAAAAGAAAGTGGGAATTCTGGCTGACTCGAACTCAATCCGAGGCTACAAGGATAAAAATTTCTTTACAGTATCTTTGAATTGGATTCGCAGAGAACTCTGACACAAGCCGGGGGCTCAGAGAAGATAGCAGACGACCAACGTGCAGCCTCCCAAAGTCGCAGACAAGAACAGTCAGTTTGAAGACTGTCTCCCAACAACACGCTTGCGCATGAGCACGTAATCACGTAAAATGTCAAACCACGCATGGTGTCTCAAGTCGTGGACTGACCGAAGGTGCTGGTCGTAGACAGTCAAGAAGAAAAGAAGGATTTTTAGAGCAGGTTCACAGGAGAAATTAAGGAAAGTCAATGAGTTCCTCTGTTATGGGAATTAATTGACAAAAGTTAACAGAGAAGAGAATTAGGGCGGGGCCCACATCCCTTAATTGAAGAGGCACGACCTTGGGAAAACCCTAAGTCAGCGCCAATCCTGTTAGGGTGGGGCCCACTGCAATGCCTCTCATCTTCTCTTCTTACTGAGCAGTTCGACCCACAGTGGGAGGTCAGAGATGAGTCGGCCCACCATGAGGGGCCGGCCCTGGCCCTCTCCCCTTCTTCTTCTTTCGCCTCCCGGTCTGCTTAGAAGCAAAAGCTCACAGATGAGTCAGTGCCACACATGGCGGGGCCCACGGCGCTGCCTCCCCTTCTTCCTGCGCTGCCTCCATTCTGCCGAAGCAGGAGCTCGCTATTGAGTTAGTGCCACACAGGGCGGGGCCCATGGCACTGCCTCCCTTCTTCCCTTCTTGTTTGGAGCAGTTCTCACCGGCCCCCAGCTAGGCTGAAGTTGGCCACCCCGCCGGGGGGCCCATGGCGCTACCTCTCTTCCTCCCCCCAGGTTGGAGCAACTCTGCCAAGAACGGGGAGCTGGTTGATGAGTCGGCGCCACATAGGGGCGGGGCCTGGCTGCCTCCCCTTTTCCTGTGTTGCCTCCTTTTCCTCCTGCAGCCAGAATTAATTACGCGGAAGTAGAAGTCGCCCAAGATGAGTCAGCGCCATGCAGTCTCCCCTCCCTGCGGTGTAGAACCAATTCTGCGGCGGCGAATTTCACTAGATGAGTCGGTCGCCATGCAATGTGGAGTTCAACTGGCAGCCTCTCTCTTCTCCCACGACCTTTGAAGCAAAGCTACGAAACTGCACCTCTCACCGGTCACGGCCTTTTACAGTCGCCGAAAGTGACACCTCTTCCCCTTCGCGACGACGACCAAAGTCGTCGAGGTTTGCAAGTTCACAAAATCTATTGCGTCGGCCTTCTCGAGGTTTGAAACAACTTTTCGACAATACTCAAAGCATACCAGTAGCCAACAACTCAACCCCAATTAAACCATTGTTGCTTAAACCTCGGGCGACATCTCGCTTTCAGGTATTCATCATCTCTCTATACCGTACATACTTCACATGTAATGCACGTAAACAAAAAAAAAAAAAAAAAAAAAAAAAATCGAACAACTTTATTACTTCAAGAGAGCCAAAACAAAAAAATAAAAAAAGAAAAAAAAAATTTACAAGTGTACATAAAATATACACTGTCCTAAAAAAAGAAAGAGGACAGAAGAGCATATGTACACAAAAGATAAACGATCCTAAAAGAGTAAGAGGATCAAAAAAAAAAAAAAAAAAGGTGTGTGTGAGTTGTGTTCGTTCATCTTCACATTCGAAACTTGTTCGTTCCTCCCGAACGATCAAGTCTCGAAGGGGGCAATCTGTACGCACCAAAATGTGCGTGGCCCAAATTCAGCAAGCCCAATAATCCATCAACCCATCAACCGGAATTCGTGGGCAGGCTTCAACCTATCTCATGACCACCCACAACGATCCATGGAGAAGCCCAATTGCAGTACCGCGTCAGCAGCACAGTCGACACCCTTGTCAGCAGAAATTGTTGAGTCAGCATCCGTCAACATGCATCATCAGCTCCTCACTTAGTCTCTAACTGAAGGAGAGAAAGAGGGGCCACGATCCTGGTCTCCCTCCTCCCCTCGTCTTCCCCAACTTCACAGCAGAATGAGGATCGTGATCCCCATTCCCAGGCAATATCTTTTCAACAGATACACAAACCAACTACAAATAGCCAGGAGTTCCTTGTCCATAGGGTGAAGAATTCGATTCCAAAAAGACATCCCGACAAGCGAAGAACTCTCTCCCTCTCTCGAACAGAAGGACTCAAATCCCCTCTCAGAGGAGAAGCTCTCGCTCACAGAGGATTCGTCAAACCATTGAAGTCAAGCTACTCGTCGTTCATCGTCCTCAAGTTCAATCGGAGCAGCTCTACACGACTACCGACAACGTCATAAGTCGATACACGCGGAGCACAAATACCTCCGTCCGACCGACTAAAGCCACAACAGTTCGTGCACACTCGTTCCTGCAACTCGAGTTCGACGTTCACTCGCAGAAGCCAAAACTTCATCAAATTCACACGGAAATCGAATCAGAGGATTATTAGGAGATTGTACTTACATTTTCCTGATACGCAACACACTGTAACACAAATTATTCTAAAGTAATCGATTTATTCTCTCGGTAGCGCCTCTTCGCGGACCGGCGGATTTTCGGTGTAACACAAACTAACATCACATTGTATTAGGATTCATAGATCCTCACTCAAGGAGTACTCCATTTAACAGGAAGAACACAATGAAAAGAACAAAATCACTCTATTTTCCAGTACCTTCAGAAATCTGTTTTCTGCTGTTGCTGTCCACTAGTCGAACTCAGCAATTTCTCCTTCGAAAGTCTTCCTTTTTGCCTTCAATTCAAATCAACTTTACCTCTACGTGAATCAGGTCTAAATCTCCAAATTCAGCTATTTACAGCCTTCAATTGAAATCAACTTTTTCTCTTCGTGAATCATGTCAAAAGCTTCAAATTCCACTATTTATACCCTTCAATCACAGATTTTTTTAGATCTGAATCTTCTCATCTAACTTTTCTTTTTCAAGATCATTAAGACTCTCTAACTTCTCTTCAAAATTTCAAGATACTTAAAACTCTCTAAACTGTCCTAAAAAATTTGAACTCCAAGCTTCAAATTCAAAATTTCCCCCCTTCTCTAGGTTGAAAGAGGCTACGGTTTGACATGGAAGAAAAGAATTCACCATTTGGACTTTATTTATTATTCTTTTCATTTTTTTTCCTCCTGTATTTTTTTTGTGGAATTCCTGAATTAGAATACATAAATATCAATAAAATGAATATAAAAAAATCATCAAGAAAATATTATTAAATATTTACTATCCTATTAAACTAGATTAAATTAAAATCAACCTATAAAAGAGAGAATATTACAACTCTATCAACCCATTGCTAAATGCACTCTTTGGCGAGGATCCTTAACCGTCACCATTTCAAAACTATATGGCAATGGTTGTGACCGTTGCCTTAGACTTAACGCTAGGTCGGCTAGTGAAAAGATTCTTCCTCGCTGAAAGTTAAGACTGTTTGAGGATAACATGGTTGGACGGAGCACGGATGACAACACCAGTGCGAGGACGCAAAATTGAAGTTTGTACAACACCAAAGATAAAAAAAAATGGAGGAAACGATGGCAGAAGATGGAGTAGAGAGCTTCCAGAGGCAAGCTTCGGGAGATTGAGGATGGAGGTTATTGAGTATATCGCAAGGAAAAACATCAAGAAATTATTGTCTAATGGGGACGAAAGATCTTTCATCAGAATGCCTTTGGAAATAACCACTGTATTCCATAATCTACTGAAGACGATAGATGCTTCAAGAAAAATTGTTATGGCCGAAGAGATAATTTGGAAGGACTGGTTTTGTAATTATTTTAATACCCAAAGCCAAAGGAATGCAGAAGAACATGAACTTGGCTTATGCTGAACTAATCCTGCCGCACGGGAAGATGAAACAAAGGAGCGCTAAAAGTTTGTTCTAGGGCTAGA
Source organism: Aristolochia fimbriata (assembly GCA_019845555.1). Taxonomy (NCBI): domain Eukaryota; kingdom Viridiplantae; phylum Streptophyta; class Magnoliopsida; order Piperales; family Aristolochiaceae; genus Aristolochia; species Aristolochia fimbriata. The sequence goes on from CM034079.1 coordinate 11,601,578, forward strand.
AAGGATGTCTGTAGCAATGTTATTTACTTCGTGAGAAATGTTAGTAAGAAAAGAAAACAAAAAGTAAGAGACATAATATGTTATCGCAGTTTAGAACAAGAACAATTCCTAATCTGGGGGGTTGTGTAGCCCTAACAATCCACTATATGAGTTCTGTTACAAACCTTCTCCAACAAGGTTTTACACAGGTGTCTTAAACACCTTATTCAACAAAATAGACAGTTAATACCTTTTCCACATCCCACCTTGAAAGACCTACTCAGTGTGAGTAGTCAGGTTATCATTCACAATGAAGTTCCCCCTCAGTGTATACCTTTGAAAAGAAAGCTTTAGTCTATCTTTGACACGGACTGCAACATCGGCAATAACATCGCCTGGAATATCATTTTCATCTTCACACGAGCTTCTCAGAAAAGCAGATTGATGAAGACTAATCAACTCATAAGAACCACAAACTCTCTCTAAAAAACTCACTTTGTTACCCTTTCAATTCTTTTATTTACGTCCAGACCTTCATGCCTTTAAATAGGCCTTTGTGAAGAGCACATAAGGTATGATCCTTATAATTAGGATGCATGAATAAAGGACTGATTGGAATAGTCTTTTTGTCTTTACTTTCGTGAAGAGCACATAAGGTATGATCCTTTGTCTTGATTGCCACTTAATCTCAATTTCTTCTTCATACTTCTTTTATCTCAATAATCTCAGTCATTCAATACTTAAAGATCTTGTCAGGATTTATATATTCACCAAATAATGTTTTGTCAAGGAATGACAAATTTGTCCGTCGGTGTTTGCACTAACAGTCTCCTCTTTGGCTTTCTTTGACATAACATTCTTTTTCTTTTGAATATGTCAACTCTGAATCCTCTAGGGATGTTTGAAACATCATCTCCCACATCAGTTTAACCATTGGTGGTGTTTGAAATATCGTCTCCCACACTAGCACAAGAATTGGTCGTGTTTGTTTGAAACATCGTCTCCCACATCAGTATACACAATGTCTATAATATTTCCCGAATGACTCTCGTATTAAACTTCATTTGAAACAGTATTAGGAGCAGAGTGTACATGCGGTGCACTAGAAAGCACAAAAACTATCTCAAAAGATATAGAACCATATCTCAAACATATATCAAAAGTGCTGATCTCTCCCCTTTTTTGTCATAAGAAAGACAAAAGCTCAATCAGCATTTGTTGGTTCTTCTGAGAGTGTTCTAGAATGTCTGCAATCAGAGCCTCCAGTTGTCTCTTCTCTTTCCTCCAGATGGCAAGCAACTTATTGGAGATCAGAATTTCTGTTTCAATCGTTCGGAGATGTCTAGTGTAATATTCCTTCTAGCGGTTTTTATACACCTTGATTAGTCGAGAAGAATTAGTAGCATGTTCATCAGCAGAAGTTTCTGGACTCTTAAGATGAAAGGCGACTTTGTGAGTGCTAGAGTGCTAATTTTGAGCTCTGGAAAGTTATCAAATAGAGTACCATCTAGAACGGGAATCAAATGTTGTGCTTGCAAAATTGAATAAATAAGTCTAGGAAAAACCATGCTTCCCTAATGTTTCTTGTCTTCAGCAGAAAGATGCATTTGCTCAAAAATCAGATTTTCCAAGCGAATAGGAGTACCTTGTCCAATCTTGAACATAAAGGAAGTCAAACTCTTAATGATGGTTGTCTTGTGCCTAGAGGGCATGTAGTGAGAAATCATAGCTTTGTGTAGTGCATAATACTTTGTGGTGAGGTCTGAGGCTATGAATTCCTAGGTGATATCCAACGTTTCTAGTAGCCCCCGGTAAGTTCTTTGATGATATTGTCAAAATTTTCTTCTATCTTTGTTTCCTCTATAGGAGGGACACCAGAGAAAGCACAAATAATATCCGTGGAGAAATCATAATAGTGATTGTGCACCCATACCTTGTGATACAGCTCAGAAGATGGATCAGTCATAGTCTTCTTTGGATTAGAAAAGAACCCATATATTATCAAGGGAGAGAATTTGGAATAGAACCATTCAGACTGAAGAAGATGTACCTGATCAAATAATTCCACTAGTTGAGCATCAGCATACTCTTGAAGACATATTGGTTGCTCTTGAATGATCTGACATTTAGAGAAAGATTTCCACACGTCATGAGCCACATCATCAATCAACAGTGGTTCTTCGTTAGCTTCGGGCAGAACGTCACTGAGAACAGCAGGGGTGTCATGATCTTTGCGTGACCTGGAGTCTTCAATTTCTGCATCTATCAAGATAGGAGCATCTTCGAAAGAGCGAAGTACTTGTTTCGAAGCTCGCAGACAAAGTCGACTTGAATTTCTAGTAATAGGAGAATCAACAACTTTCTTTTGAGAAACAGAGGATTTGGATTTGGGAGGATTCGCCATATGCTTCTTTTGCATTGGAGTATTCTTTAGAGATGGACTAAACTTTTTGCGCTTTAAAGCCGATAAGAGAATCCCATCGGTTCTAATAGAAGAGTTGGTGTGGAAGACATCCTCTTCAACATCAGTTGGAACATTGTGGTCAAGTTGAACACTTTCACGACAGTAGTCAATGTATTTTGAGAAGAAGACACAACAGGGGCCGGAGAAGCGACTGTAGAGTCTGGTACACAATTAATAATAGTAGGAGCGATTAAGGGTTCACCTTCTTGAGACACCATAACACTTTGTTCTTAGGACCGTATCTTAGACACGGTTCGTTCAGATGAAGAGGATGAACCAGTTGAAGTCGGGGAAGATTCTAAAACATCTTTTAGAGGAGAAGAGTCTAATTGAAAGGAACCATGATTAGTTCAACCAGTTGCAGTCCGGTGGCCTGAAGCATCAACTCTTCTTGCGGCAAGACAATGGATTCTGCTTTTAAACCGTCAATATTCAGCACAATCTTTACTGCTGGAGTAGCAGGTATAGTCTTTATCATCACTGGTGGTTGAATGTTGTCCAACTCAGGAAACGTAGGAACAACATGAGTCTTGCTAGGGCGAAACATACCTTTGATTTTTTCAGCAAGGATAGCAGCCCGAGTCTTCTTCTACAAAGACAGTGGGGTTTACAAGGTTGTGATGTGAGAAATACAAATCCTCAATAGCCTTTTAATAGAAAATTAGGGCTGGCCGAACTCAGAATGAACTCCCAAAAAATATTCGGGTTTGCCAAAAATTTTTGAATATGAGGAGAGACATATGGAAGTTGCAAAGTTTATAGGGTGAGACACTTCCTCCAACAATAAGAAACTAGCCCAATTTATCCGACGGAAAATATGCCCTTTTTACCCCTCGCTGAACCATGCCACGTATGAATAGGTGACAAACTAATCATGCAACAGATGTTGACTTACTGAAACATCATACGACATACTTAGAGGTTAACATAAACATATAACATCAAGATATAGATGTGAATAACATTGTAAGACACATTAGCTAAAACTTTGTGTAATACATTCTCATGATCTTGTTAGCCACTCGGCTAAGTAGTTGCTTCATACAATACTGAGATCAAGAGCTCCTCATATGAAATCAAATCGAGTCTTCTTAAAAGTCTTCATGAAGATATCTACTAGCTGACTTTTTGTTGAAATATAGTCCACATGAACAGTTTTATCCGCCACCAAATCTCAAATAAAATGATACCATATGTCAATATTTTTGTGCAAAAGTGTTGAACCGGATTCCTGGAGATGTTTATAACACTGGTATTGTCACAAAAAATAGTCAAAGTATGATGTGTCATGCCATAGTCTTGTAACATTTGTTTCATTCAGAGCAATGCGTGCAGCAGCTACCAGTAGCTATATATTTCGCTTCTGCAGTGGACAAGGAAATGAAATTTTGCTTTTAGCAGTACCACGACACAAGACTGGTTCCCAAATAAAAAATCCTCTAGAAGTACTTTTTCGATCATCAATACTGTCAGCCCAATTTGAATCACTTCAGTAGTACCTTGAACATAGCGGAGAATATGTTTTACAGCTTTCAAATAAGACTCTCTCGGATCAACTTGAAATCTAGCACACAAACCAACACTATAATATATGTCTGGTCTACTAGCAGTAAGGTACAGCAGGTTGACAATCATGCTGCGACAGAGTTTCTGATCTACTGGAAACCCATCTAAGTCTTTGCATAATTTCTCAGTTGACCCCATGGGAGTGTGTTTAACTTTGTCATCAGCTAAACCAAATTTCTTTACCATGTCCTTGGCATATTTTTCTTGTGACAGAAACACCATTCAATAGTCGTTTAATCTGAAAACCAAGAAACAACACGTGTTCCCCAACCATGATCATTTCAAATTCTTGTGTCATAAACTCAATAAACTTCTTTAAAAGTGAGCTACTTGTAGCACCAAAAATAATATGATCAACATATATTTGTGCAATCACCATATCATTTTGTGTTTTCTTTATGAACAAAATTTTATCAACACTGCCACGAGAATACTCATGAGAGCACAAAAAAGTAGTTAAATGATCATATTATGCATGTGGAGCTTGTTTCAGACCATACAAAACTTTAGATAATTTAAACACATGGTGTGGAAAATGTTGATCAACAAATTCTTGGGGTTGTTCAACAAATTCTTTGGGTTGTTCAACAAATATCTCCTCTTGAATATACCTGTTTAAAAAGGTGCTTATAACATCCATCTGAAACAGCTTGATCTAAAGTTGGCAGACAACAACAAACATCAATCGAATGGCGTCCAAGCTTGCTACAAGTGCTAAAGTTTCCTCAAAATCAATTCCTTTCACCTGTGTGTAGCCATGAGCCACAAGTCTAGCTTTGTTTCTAATTACAGCATCGGACGGTTCTGTTTTATTTTTGAAGATTCATTTAGTGTCTATCACATTGCATGTTTGGGGTCTAGGAACTAGTGTCCAAATTTTATTTTGAACAAACTGATTCAGTTCGTCTTGCATAGCTAGTATCCAATATTCATCGTTTAATACCTCTTCCACATTCTTGGGTTCCTACAAAGAAGTATAGAAGACAAAACGAGCCATATCTTGAAAATTAATTTCCTTCCCTCTTGTTTTCATAGCTTCATCAAATTTACCAATGATAGATTCTGGTGGGTAATTTTTAACAACTCTGGATGAAGGTTCCTTGGCTGATACAAGTTGTATGGTCGTGTCTGACAAAGGTGAAGTTTCAGCCACTAGTGGTAGAGGTGTTTCATCATGCATGGTGTCTGACACATCATCTACAACACAATCTGGAACAACATCAACCTTAGAAGGAGAGTGAGGGGTGATCTGTATTTCATCATCATCATGAATTTGATCTTGTACTGTATCAGCAACCACTGTTACATTTGGAGATTCCATAATGACATTTGTCTTTTTATTGTAAACTCGATATCCTCTGCTATTTATAGAATATCCCACAAAAATACCTTCATCATTTCTATCATCAAATTTACCCAAGGATTCTTTGTCACTTAAAATCACATTTACTTCCAAAGCTGTGAAAATGACTCACTATTGGTTATTTACCTTTCCAGAGTTCATATGGTGTTTTGTGATTGAAAGGATGAAAGTATATTGTTTATAACGTAACAGGCAATGTTAACTGCTTCAGCCCACAGTCTTTTGGGAAGATTCCTGAAATGTATCATTACCCAAGCAATCTCTTGTAATGTTTTATTCTTTCGTTAAATCGCACCATTCTGCTGTGGAGTCTTAGGTGCAGAGAACTCATGACGAATTCCTTCATTGTCACAATATTCCCCAAACTCTTTATTTCAAATTCTCGACCATGATCACTTCCAACACACATGACTTTTTGAATTTTCCTTCCTTTTTCATTCATCAGTTTTGTGCATAGTCGTTTGAAGGCATCAAATGCTTCTAATTTTTCTCTAAGGAAGTCCACCCATGAAAAGCGAGAGAAATCATCAACATACAAGAATATACCTTTTACCATTGTAGCTACGAGTTTGCACTGGCCCCATCAGATCAATGTGTAGCAATCCTAGAGGTCTCATAGTGTGAGTTTGTGTCATGCTTTTGTGATTGACTTTATGTTATTTTTTGAGTTGACATCTTCCACAAATTCGGTCTTTGATGTTCTTAATTTTGGGTAAGCCTTTCACTGTTTCATACTTTATCAACTTCTTCATATTCCTGTAGTGAACATGTCCAAGCCTTTGGTGACAAAGATCAACATTGTCAGCAGAAGCATTATAACAATAAACTTGACTTAACACTTTATAACAATTATCACTGGTACGAATTCCTTCCATGACTAATTTACTTTTTTAATCAGAAACTAGACATTTATCATGAGTAAATTTGACTAGAAAACATTCATCACATAGTTGACTAATTCTAAAAAGTTTGGCTTTCAATCCCTTGACTAACAGTACATTCTTCAATCTAGGTAGCCCATTTACATTAAGCGTACCTTTGCCCATAATATTACCTTTTGATCCATCTTTAAAGGTCACTTTCCCGGACTCATTTTGAGAGATGTTGCTCTACAAGCTTTTATCTCCTCTCATATGTCTGAAACATTCACTATCAAAGTACCATATATTTTTAGTGGCAATGTTTAAGACATGATAAGCATTATGAGATTTAACTGATTTTTTTACCCAAACATATTTGTATTTCATATGGTTTTTTGGAAGCTTTCTGTTACTAAATTTTATATCCTGATACATATTATAGCACTGAAAGCGAAGGTGTTCGAGAGCTCCACAGTAATATCATCCTCTGGCTTTCTTCAATGAAGGTGGAAGGATCTTCTGAGTTCCCTCTTTGACAAACTCAATTTGTTTAGAGGATGAGCCACCAGATTGACCAAGGCCACTTCTATCACCGCTACTCTTGCCAAGGGTTATGATTTCATCAAACTTACCTTTTCGTTTTTCAAGATTTTTAGAATTTGTTTCACTACTTTCACCTTTGTTTGTAACACCTTGATCAACTTTTTCTGCTGCTCCATTTGTGCAGATTTTTGCATAACGTCAACCTGAAGAAATTTTTTACCACCCTCTACTTCATCCAACTTAACAATCAACTCTTTATTGATTTTGCATTGTTGTTCCCACTTCTCTTTCCATGGTGTTTTGTGATCATCAAGTGTAATGTCTGAAACACCTGGTTCCACACCTGCAAAGAAAACTTAATATAATTACCTTCCTCATCAATGTGTCACGAAGAATTATCTGAGTCATCACTCCAAGTTGCAGCATAAGCCTTTTTCTTCTTTTGTGATATGGGACAGTCGGCTTGAATATGTCTATATCCATCACACCCATGACATTGAATTTTTCTCTGCTCTGAATCAAACTTGTCTCGCTATTTCCCACCAAATTTTGACAAGTTTCCCTTTTTGATAACCTTTTCATGTAAATCATCAAGAGAGGACTCACCTGATTTCTTAATTTCCCCTGTAAATGCAACACTCTTATCAATTTCAGCTATTTGGTTTTCCATAGACTCTATGTCAATTTCAACCGTGCAAAGTGAGCCAATGACTTCATTGAGTGTGATTTTGTCAATCTCCTTAGCTTTTGTAATAGCAATGACTTTCACAATAAGTTTCTTATTGAAAGATCTTAAGACTTTTCTTACCAGCCTGTTTTCTTCAAAAGCTTCTCCTAGAAGTGTAGCTTCCTTTGCAAGTTTTCTGATTTTTACTTTATACTCTAGGATTGTCTCATCATCTCCCATCCTTATGAGTTCTAATTTGGTAGTGAGTTACTGCAACTTAGCAAGGCAAACTAATGTAGTTCCTTCATAGTGAACTTCAAGGGATTCGCATGTCACTTTCGCATACTCGATGCATGACATTCTATTGAATTGTTCAAGATTGACACAAAAAAAAATAGCGTTACTTGCTTTAGTATTAAAATTACTATTATTTTCAGCCTTTGTCCAGTCCTTTTGAGGTTTCTCTGTTGTCTTGCCATTAGCTTTTATAACTGGCCGTGACCATCTCTCCAGGACAGACAGTCATGCATCCTCTTCTATTTCGTTGATGTATGCTTTCATACTTGCCTTCCAATAGGGGTAGTTGGATCCTTCAAGAAGAGGTGGTCGTGTTGAAGAACCTTCATCTCTGAGAGTGTCTGCCATGATTACCAGAACGTTAGGATCTCACCATGCTGAATGTCTGATGCCTGATACCAGTTGAAAGTTCATCCTGATGCTAGTAAGGATGTTCATAGCAATGTTTAACTTCGTTAGAAATGTTAGTATGACCAAAAACTAAAAAGTAAGAGACACAATATGTTATCGTAATTCGAAACATAAAAAGTTCCTATTCTGCGGGGCTATGTAGCTCGGATGATAACAATTCACTATATGAGTTCTGGTACAAACCTTCCCCAACAAGGTTTTACACAGGTGTCTCAAACACCTTATTCAAGAAAATAGATAGTGAATACCTTTGCAAGATCCCACTTTGAACGACCTACTCAGTGTGAGTAGTCAGGTTATAATCCACATTGAAGCTTCCCCTCAGTGTATGCCTTTGAGTAGAAAGCTTTAGTCGTTCTTTGACATGACACAGATTACAACATCGACAATAACATCTCCTGTAACATCATCTTCATCTTCACATGAGCTTCTCAAAAAATTAGATTGATGAGGACCAATCAACTCATAAGAACCATGAACTCTCTATCAAAAACTCACTTTGTTACTCTCTGAATTCGTGTATTGTGTCCTGGCCTCCATGTCGTTAAAGAGGCCTTTGTGAGGACCACATAAGGTGTGATCCTTATAATTAGGACACATGAATGAAGGACTAATTGGAATATAGTCTTTTAGTCTTTCCTTTTGTATATCAATCCTTTTTTTTGATTGCCACTTAATCTCAATTTCTTCTTCATACTTCTTTTATCTCAATCATAATCTCATCCATTCCATACTTAAAGATCTTGTCAGGATTCGTATATTCACCAAATAATGTTTTGTCCAAGAATGACAAATTTTCCCTTCAGTGTTTGCACTAACAAGCGAAAAAGAGTTACAATTTGTTAGGTACCACCTATTTTAGAGTGCCAAATACATTTGTTTATTCCCATCATCTACCAAATACCACTCACCTTTGAACAACTAATACATTTGTTTATTCTCTACCTCCTCTGAATGGATAGTATAAAGACAAGTGTACTGATTGGCTTGTTTTGACTAAGTTTACAAGATATAAGAAGAGCCCTTGCAGGAAGGTTTATTAGATTCGGAGATTAGGGAAGTCTATCTTATATGCATGTATAGAGAAGAACTAGCTGCCAGAATCTTATCTTGTGCAGTTTAAACAAGGAGTCCTCATAAGATATGCAAGTCTTAGTTATCCAGTAAGGTTAAATTTTGGATAAGTATTTTTTAATCTTTTTATTACATAAAGGGCTCGAGGTACAGAATAGGGTACACACCAAAAATCAGAGAGACATTATTGAGCGTGAGTTGACGGAGAGCTTGCCATGGAGTTACGTAGGAAGTCTTTTTATATATAAAAGCAAGCTTGTGCTGAGCGATCAAAAAGTCTTTAGGCTTTATACAAGAAGCTATTGACTACCTTATTGATACTCTCAACCTGAGATTGCTGCTGGAGGAGGAGCCTTTGTTGGAAGGAGCACACTAAGGGGGAGCCTTGGTGTGGAAGGTTGAAGAACTTTCTATTGGTGTGTCACAATAGAAGTGTCAAATAGAGGTGTTGTAAAGTTCGAATCCTACTAGAGGAGAACTTCTGCCTGAAGTGTAACTCGTGTAAGTTACTATAATCTCTTTGAATAGTGGATTCTTCATCCTAGGCCGAATGCCCCGCAGAGTAGGAATGGTTGGTTCCGAACTGTGATAATATGTCTTTGTGTCATTGTGTATTGACTAGTGTAATTCAAAGTGCAACTCGAAGTGTAGTTATACAAGTCATCGGGTGCAACTACACATACACATACATCTGTGAAGGTCACACGTTTTCAAGTGGTATCAGAGCAGGCACTAAATTAGTTTGGTGAGATCCAATGTGTTCCTCTGGTGTACGTACAATTATGGATCAATCAAGAAAAGGAGATTCATATACACCCTTATTGGATTGTACAAATTACCCACATTGGAAGATCAAGATAAAAACTTATATAAAGGCTCTAGATATGAGATCCTAGCGTGCTATTCACTATGGATGGAAACCCCCTACAGAGGAGGTTGATGGAAAAACGATTTTAAAGCAAAAAATCGAGTGGACTAATGATGAAAATTAATTATCTAGAGGAAAATCTATGGCCCTTGAAGCAATCCTTGGTGGATTTAATGCCGAACAGTTCAAAATAACTTCAAAATGTGAAGCCACTAAAGACGCCAGAAGGATGCTTGAAACTAACATAATGTACAATCTGGTGTAATAACACTTGAAAAGATGTTGAAAGATTCACTATACAAAGATAAATATAGTGAAGCTGATGGTGATTCAAATAGCGTTGTTCCAGATGAAAAGTCCAAAGCAACTCCGCTCGAACAACTACAACCATAAAAATTAAGAAAAACATTTCAGACATAATATACCTAAGTGAAACAAAGGTAATGAACCCACAAACCACTGCCTTGAATAAATTCCTATCAAAACACTATCCAAATCAAGAAATTTATCTTTTCAAAGGAATTAGTAGCGGGCAATGGATTCATTGTAAATCTCATGTCATGTTAGAAGTAATGATTAAAGAATATTATCGAACTCAAGTTAAACAACAAATCGCAGAAGGTAAGGCAATGAATGTTCTCTTTGTCTACCTTCCACCGAATCACCAAAAATGGAAAGAAGCTCCCCAGGATCAATCAGTTATTAAATTTGGCAACACAACCAATGGCAATAGTTGGGTATTTTAATTCAACAATTACCCCATGGGAGAAAAACTCAAACTCAAACTCTCAGTATATACCCAATCGGCAATTTGAAAGGTTTATCAGGGATAATGACATTATAGCATAGGGTCTAGAGGACCACATTCGGGTTACTGCAAGGCTAGATAGAGCACTATTTAACTTTAGCTAGCTCTCTGCCTTACCCAGCACAACAATTACCACATTACCTAAGGTCAGATCTGATCATTTCCCCTTGTTAATCGAAATTAGGAAAAGAGACAACCCCCCTAGGGTATTCAAGTACCAGTACATGTGGACGGAGAATGAAGAATACAATAACATCGTACATGAGACGTGGCATTCCATTGTGCATCATAACTCCCCAATTAGCCCAAGAGAATTAAACTGTAAACTTAAGCTGCTAGAAGAAAATCTCTAACAGTCCAGGTTTGAGAACTTTAATATCAAGATTAGGGAACACCTTAAAAGTCTTAAGAACATATAGAGGAAACTTACACAAATGCCTTGGGATATTGAGTTACAGTAGCAAGAGAAGGCGTGCAACATTACCTTATGAAGTGGCAACGAATCAAACATGTACATGCATTCCAACAACAAAGACAAGACTACATTAAGATGGAAGATGAAACCACTAAATTCTTTCACTTCTATGGTCAAATTAGGAAACACAATAACAAAATTGCTGCTATTAACACTGCTGAATGTGCATCAATTGACACTAACAATGGAATTCGGGAAGCAGCTTATGGCCTATTTCCACATGATATGGTGATAGTTGAACAGAAAAAGCACAACTCGTAAAAAAATCTCTGGAAACAAAATTAAGAACGCATTGTTCACCATGGAATCATTTCAAAGCACCTAGACTAGATGGATATCATCCAGTATTCTATAAGAAGCACTAGAAACTAATTAAGTGAGACCTAGTAGCAACCTTTAATAAAATGTTTCAATCAGGGAAGGTAGAAAAGAATATCAATAAAACTTTTATTACACTTATACCAAAAACACAACACCCTCAAACCTTTAGTGACTACAGTCCCATCAGTCTCACGAATGTGGTCTATCGAATCTTTGCCAAAACCTTGGCAAACATGATAAGGCTGCTAATACCCAAACTAGTTGGACTAACCCAAGCGGTCTTCATTAAGGGAATACAGATTCACGACCATGCATTACTGGCACATGAAATAATTTGTGCTTTTAATTCCAAAAGGAAATACAACCAATACTTTGGGATCAAGATGGATTTGAGGAAGGCATTTGACACTGTCCTGCGATTTTATCAAACACACCCTCAAAGTGTTTTGAATACCAATGCAATGGCAAGATATTATTATGTCTTGAATTATTACAATCTCATATAGGGTTCTAATTAATGGCCACCCTACTAAGGACAATATACCCACAAGTGGAATAAGAGCCCCTACATTTTCGTACTTTGTAATGAACTACTATCGAGTGAACTTCACCTCAGTCTAACAAATAAAAACTCCCAAGAAACAACCATAGGGTATGCTACCTACATTATGCTGATGATACCCTTATTTTTTCTAAAGTGGAAAAAAATTCAGTCACTGAGCTAATACAAACGCGTAGATCTTATGACAATCAAGCAAAGCAGAAAATAAATAATTAGAAGTCTAACATTTTCTTCGCTAGAGGGGTCAACAATACACAACAGGCACAACTATTGGACATCCTACCTTTCAATGAAAAGTCCCCCCTCAGGCAAATATTTGGGTATAATCATACCAAAAAATAAACAAACAAACATTACCTTCAGTCCATTAATACATTATATAAAAACCAAGTTGCAAGGATGGCTCAAGAAAGCATTATAGTTAGTAGGAAAGTCATATTAATCAAGGATTTATTAGCAGTCATGCCTCTTTACATTATTTCATGTTTCAATCCCCAAAAAGAACAACGAATGAAATAGAAAAACAAATGAGGGGGTTCTTCTAGAGCTATAAGGGTCAAAAGGAATGCACCTCATCAAATAAAATAAGATTTGTGAACCAAAACATCAAGGAGGTTAGGGATTTACACACATCAGTGTCTTAAGTGAAGCTTTCAAAGTAAAGCTGCTATAGAGAATGTTCACAAGTAAACAATCGCTTTGGGCGGAATACATGAGAAAAACATTTGGAGAAAACCCCCATGATGTGCGACCGAAGAATAAGCTAGGAAAATCTTTACTTTGGAAATAAATACAACTCCCATTACTTTTTGAAGTGTTTTCGAAAAGTGATAGGGAAAGGTGTTGTAAATCAGCCTGTCATGTCACAAAGCAATGACAACCTGGAAGCTGATGTGGAGAATGGGAGTGGAATTATTAGGAAAAGCACGCGTGAGAGACAACCCTCTAGAAGATTTGAGGATTTCGTAATGGGTCCTGACATTTAGAAGCATGAGTTGCGTGAGGAAGGAAAGCCTGGGACTAATAATATGGGTGAAATGGGGACTATGAAAGTATGTGGTGAGTTTGGCAATTTCAGGTAATTCTCATCCCCTAATTCCTCTGTTCTCTTCCCTCCTCTAATCTCTTCCCTCCTCTGATCTCTTCCCTCCTTTTCTGAATTCCTTTGATCTATGTACTGTGGTTTACTGTTTCCGTTTTAAAAGGGTAGCAGAACTATTAATTTCAAGTTTGCTCTTGTTATTGGTGGAATTATTTATGTCTGCTTGTTATTTGTGGAAATTACACAAAGAAGATTGTAACATTGGTGCTTTCAATGCTGGTCTACAATGGTGGACACGAGACTCAAGGCACTAGATGATTCAATGAAAATAGTACAAGATTCACAAGCACACTTTATGAAGGAGCTTCAGGGATTAAATGTGATGGTGTCTGGCTTGAATGTAATGGTTGAAACCCAGCAGAAGCTGATGCATGAGATGCTTAACCATCTTACTTCTTTGAGCTCCCACATACATGATTCAAGGGGTGATTCATCAAGATTTCGCACAGGTTCTTCGAGTTCGTCTAGTGTGCATGGAACTGGTTCTCAATCAATCCCCACTTTGCTTCACAAGCCTACTTCGGTAGAGTTTGGTCGATTTAGTGGAGGCAACCCAAATTCATGGGTATTTCAAGCAAAACAGTATTTTGATTTCTACCATATTCTGGATGATCAGAAGCTATCCTTGGCTTCCTTTTACTTGGAGGGTGAAGCTTTGGAATGGTACCGATGGCTGTACGAAAACAAACAATTGGTGGATTGGGATCATTTTGTTGAAAAATTGGTTCGTCAATTTCGTAAACGCAACCTAGAAGCGCCAGAAGGTCGAGCAAAATTAAGACAGATCTCTACAGTGGCAAACTACCTAGTGAACTTTGAAGCTGTCACAAATGAAATTGTGACATTGCTTGATACTTTTCTGGTTCATTGTTTTATTTCAGGCCTTCGGATAGATATTAAGACTATTGTTGTAATACATGAGCCCAAGATTTTGTATGATGCCATTTCATTAGCTCATTTACATGAGCAACGTATTGCTCTTAAGCGTGGGTCGATTAGGCCGATTTTAGGAAAATCGTAACCCCTGCTTCCAACACCATCTCCTCCCACGCCATCATCTTCATCGTCGGTCCCAGTAAGAGGTTGAGTGCTGTTGAAGCCCGTGAAAGAAGGGAGAAAGGACTTTCTTACTATTGTGATGAAAAATATTCACCCACTCACAAGTGTAAGTCGCTGCCCCAACTATTATTGCTTGAGGATAATATGAATGAGAGTGAAGCAGGGATCATAGAGATCACCAAGGATGACATCCTAGTAGAGGAACTTCAGATTCTAGGGGCACAAACTCATTCTGCCATTTCCTACCATGCTTTGGCTAGGGGGAACTCACCTATGACATTGCGCTTTACTGGACATGTTCGAGGGCCCCCTGTGCAAGTGCTGGTTGATGGAGGAAGCACACACAATTTTGTGCAAACTCGGGTTGCCAAGTTTCTTAGCCTGACAATTGAACCTTCACCAAGATTCTCGGTTCTGGTGGGAAGTGGCCAACGGTTGATATGTGAAGGTATCGTCAAGAATGTCCCCCTAACAATCCAGGTTGCAAAATGGTAATTGATTTTAATGTCTTGCAATTACATGGATCAGATATGGTGCTTGGTGTATCTTGGTTAGCCACTTTGGGACCTGTGCTTATTGATTATGCAACTAGAGATTTTGAATTTGATTATAAAGGAGCTCGTATTCATTGGAAAGGAGAACAAGCCCTTGGAGTGCAACCAGTGCAACTCCGGAGTTTGCGCCGTCTCAATTATACTAATGCTATCTCCTCATTCTTTCGTTTGGAGTTAAGCCTGAATAAGCGTGAACAAGTTCGAGACTGTCCAGATGAGTTATCTAACATATTAGAAACCTTCTCAGATGTATTTCAGAAGCCTCAAGGGCTACCCCCACAACAGGCACAAGATCATGTTATCCATCTCTTGTCCAATTCAGGACCAGTTTACGTAAAGCCATATAGGTACCCTTACTTTCAGAAACAAGAAATGGAGTAGTTGGTTATAGATATGCTTAAGGACGGGATTATTCAACCAAGTACAAGCCCGTTTTCTTCACCAGTTTTGTTGGTGTGTAAGAAGGAAGGTACTTGGAGGTATTGCGTGGATTATCAAACACTCAATGTTGTTACAGTGAGGGACAAATTTCTTATACCAACTATTGATAAGTTGTTTGACGAACTTCACAAAGCACAATAATTTTCTAAACTTGATTTGCTGCAGGCTTTCATCAAATTAGAATTAAGGCAAAAGATGTGGAAAAGACTGCATTTAGAACCCACAATGGCCATTATGAAGTCTTAGTAATGTCATTTGGTCATTCAAATGCCCCATCCACATTTCAGTCTATCATAATGACATGTTTCATCCTTATTTGAGAAGGTTTGTGCTGGTGTTTTGTGAGTTGCTAAGCAATCTAATGTTTGTTTGGACTGACACAAGTCGATTATCTGGGTCATATAATCTCTCAACATGGTTTAGTAGTGGATCCTTCTAAAATATCTACAATTCAACAATGACCCCAGCCCAAAAACGTGAGAGAAGTTTGAAGTTTCTTGGGATTAGCAGAGTATTATCGGCGGTTTCCTAGGCATTATGCACAAATTGTGTGCCCTCTAACTGATTTGTTGCAAAAAGATGTCTTTCTTTGGAAAGAGGACACCCAACAAGCCTTTGAGACTTTGAAAGAACGTTTAAGTTCTACTCCTGTGCTAACACTACTTGATTTTTCTCTTGAGTTTCAGGTTGAGACGGACGCTTCGGGTTTGGAATTGGAGCAGTTTTGTCACAAAGAGGTCACCCTGTGGCATTTTTCAGCCAAAAGCTTTGTTCCCAGATGCAGAAGGCTTCAACTTATCACCGTGAAATGTGTGAAATCACTAAAGCGGTTAGTAAATGGAGGCAATACTTGCATGGTAAGAAGTTTACAATTCTTACTGACCAACAATCCTTGAAGAATCTAACAGTATAGGTAATTCAGACCCGAGAACAACAGAAATGGATATGAATTTCAGATTATATATTGACCGGGAAAGCAGAATGGGGTTGTTGATGCTTTGTCTAGAGCCCCTTATGCCTCCTTGTTGGCATTTTCTTCTAGGAAATTTGGTTTTGTGGATGATTTGAAAGAGGCTAATAAGGCCCACCCCGAGTTATTAGAACTCCAACAAAAGTTGCAAGATGATCCAGATGCCTTACCTGATTATTCTTTTCATGAAGGGTTATTGTTTTATAGAGGTAAACTGGTTATTCCATCTGATTCTCCGTTACGTCTCCAACTATTACATGAATATCATTCGCCGCCTATTAGAGGTCATGCAGGCTCTGCTCGAACTTTCCATCGCCTATCATCTAATTTCTCTTGGAAACATATGCGTCGAGATGTCCAACATTATGTCACCACTTGCCAAACTTGTCAACAAATGAAAGACTCATTTTAGCGATCGGCAAGACTTCCACAACCATTACCGATTCCAGGGATGGTGTTTGAAGAAATCTCCATGGACTTCATTACTTGTCTACCCAGCTCTAAGGGCAAGGCCACCATCATGACAGTGGTTGATAGGTTGTCAAAATATGGGCACTTCATTCATCTTCCAACAAGTTTCACTTCTCTTCATGTCGCAGAGGCTTTTGTGGTTGAGATTATTTGACTTCATGGTTCTCCAAGCCGTATTATTACAGATCGTGCCCCAAGGTTTCTTCATTCATTTTGGCAGGAAGTGAACATGATGCAAGGAACTTCATTGAAACAAAGCACTGCCTATCACCCACAAACATATGGGCAAATAGAAGCCTTAACAAATGTGTTGAAATGTACTTGTGTTGCTTTGTTTCTGACTCTCCTCATAACTAATTAACAATGTTGCCTTGGGCTGAGTATTGGTATAACACAGCTTTTCAAACAACTGCTTGATTGAGACCGTTTCAAGTCTTGTATGGACGAGAACCTCCCAATATGACTACATATATCCTAGGCAACAGCTGCAATGACATGGTGGAAAAATACATGTTAAGCAGAGATGAAGTGCTGGTTGTGCTTAAACATAATTTAGCTAAGGCTTAAGGGCGCATGAAAGAAATAGCAGATAGAAAGAGAAGAGACCTTCAGTTGGCAGTCAATGATTGGGTTTATGTAAAGTTGCAGTCTGTTCGTTTACAACACCATCACAAGCTAAGTAGACGCTATTTTGGACCATACCAGGTGCGAAATGAATTGGCGAGGTAGCTTATAAGTTAGAGTTACCAGAGGCAGCTCATATCCATCCTGTCTTTCATGTTTCTTTGCTAAAAAAATGTTTGGGCTCCCCTGATCAGCAGATAACTCCACTTATTATCACATATGACATCTCTCCTTTACACATGAAACTAGAGGTTGTTCTGGGGCAACAGGTAATTCGACAAGATGGCACACCAGTGGAACAAGTATTAATAAGGTGGGCTAACATGGGTTCTTCTGAAGCTACTTGGGAAGATAAACTTTCGATTATATCTCGATTTCCAGATTTGAACCTTGAGGACAAGGTTCTTTTGGGGATGGGGGTATTGTTGTGAATCAGCCCGCCATGTCACAAAGCAATGCCAACATGGAAGCTGATGTGGAGAATGGGAGTGGAATTATTAGGAGAAGCACACGTGAGATGCAACCCTCTAGAAGATTTGAGGATTTCATAATGGGTCCTGACCGTTAGAAGCAAGAGTTGTGTGAGGAAGGAAAGTCGGGAACTAATAATATGGGTGAAATGGGGATGATGAAGGTATGTGGTGAGTTTGGCAATTTCAGGTAACTCTCATCCTCTAATTCCTCTGTTCTCTTCCCTCATCGCATCCCTTCCCTCCTTTTCTGAATTCCTTTGATCTGTGTATTGTGGTTTGTGGTTTCCGTTTTAAAAGGGCAGCAAAACTATTAATTTCAAGTTTGTTCTTGTTACTAGTTGACTTATTTCTGTCTGCTTGTTATTTGTGGAAATTACACAAAGAAGATTGTAACAAAAGGCCAGGATACGTCCTTATGGTATGACTCATGATTTGATGGGATGTCAAACCCTCTAATCAAGCATGACAGATGCATCCATGGCCAACAACCAATAGAACAAAAAGTATCAAACCTAATAGTAAACAACAACCAATGGAATTCTGGATTGATCACACAGTATTGGCCAATGGAAGTGGCCAATAAAATACCAAATACTGTCATTAGTGATCCACCTGAGGATATACATATTTGGGATTTAGGAACTGATGGAGAGTTCTCAATCAAGCAAACATACCACAATCTGGTGACAGTTAACTTCACATGAACTAGGATTTGTGGAGTATGGACCTATTGATATCACTTGGAGGATCTTACAAAAGCTATCTCTTTTGCCTAAGCACAAAATATTTTATGGTTGTATCCTCAAAGCTCGCTCCCCTCTAGTGATCTTTTAATTCATTGAGGCTTATTAGTTTCCCCTTTATGTAATATGTGCTTTGCTGAAATGAAACGCTAGAGAACATATTTTTCTCCTGTCCCATAGCATCTAAAGTGTGGTTTATGATTAAGCACCACATTGGAATTAGAAACTTACCCCACTCGATTAGGAAGCTCTTATTATAGTGCTATCTAGAATGAAACAGTAGACATTTGCCTCTTTGGCATTTTGGGAACTAGGATTAGGAAGCTCTTATTACATTTGTCTCTTTGGCATTTTGGAACCTTTTGTTAGAACGAAACAATAGACATTTTACAACATTAGGGACACCCCAGATCAAATTTTTTGTAGGATCTGCGCTCTTACTGATGAATGTTATAGCTACCCGAGGAACCCCCAAATTGCCAACCCAAAAAAAACCCAGATTAAACGTTCCTTGGAGTCCACCACCCCACCCTTCTTCAAAAGCTAATTTTGATAGATTTGCTATTAATACTTTATCTGCAGCAGGTGGAGGTATGATTTTATGTGATGCTTGTGATAAGCCTTTGATTACTACTTTGTGCCCCTTGTTTAATAAAGCTAATAACCTTGCAAAGGCATATGCTTTATTGTTAACACTGTACCTATTGGAAATATTTTACCCTCAGTCCCAATTCTCATCAAAGGAGACTTGCAGCTTTTGATTCAGGCAGTGCAGGGGATAACAAACTTGCATTGGAATTTGATGGCAACAAAGGATACTACAACTGTAAACTCGAGATATTTTCAAGCATAGTTATACAAGAAAGGTAATACGATAGCAGATCGACTAAAAGAAGGCTCTTTTTTGTCCATTCACTGAGAAATCAGAATCAAGATTTGACTACAGATAATACCCACTTTTCTAGCTTAAGTGTTGAATAACATTGCCTACGGGCATCCCTTACCCCATCTTTTGAACTCAGGGACGAATGTAATATGTCAATGTGGGTTGCAGACTTATTTTCTTAGATGTACTACAAACTTACCTTAAATATGAATATGTTTCATATAAAAAAAAATGTACACGGTACATTAAATAAAATCTGAACCCTTTAGCCCAGGGGAGTAATTGGGTAATAATCAAAATGGATAATAGGTATTCCGTTACTCGTTTCGATTACCATGTCCATTACCCGTTACCCGTTTCTCCCAAATTAAGAATTGTTATTCCGAATCCAAATTTTTTACCCGATTACCCACGGGTAAACTGGTAATCAGGTAAATATATGGGTAAATATTATTTTTATTAATTTTATCACATAAACCTTTATAAATATTTAAAATTATAAAAATATAATTTATATAAAAAAAAGTATAAATGAAATTTTAAATAATAACTCTAATATCATGTTCATAATTAAAATAAATACCAATAAAATTATTTTAAATTATATAAACAAAATATAAGTGACATTGGTAAAAAAGAAAAAATATATATAAAAAAGAAATTACCAAATTATCATTAGGGTAATCGGGTTCGGAATATACATTATCCATATCCGTTTCAATTAGAATAAGGAAAATCGGGTAATTTAAAAATTGGATAATCGGGTGACCAAAAAAAAAAAAAACAATCATTCCTTATCCATCCAATTAGGATTTAGAAGAACGGGTAATCGGATAATCCCCTTACTTTAGCCAATATGAGGTACTAAATTGAATGGCTATGTACTCAGGGTTGAAACATCAAAATCTGAATTATGAAATATCAAAATGAAGTTTTTTTAAATAATTAAAAAAATTTAAAATTTACAGATTTAACAACAACTTAAACTTATTTCTAAAAATGACACATTCAACGATTGACCATCTTTGACCACCTTGGTAAAACGACACATCAACAAAAAAAATAGAAATCTGCTGGCAGCATTTCAATGCCGCCATCAACAAAAAATTAAAAAGAGAAAGGCGGCTTGTCGGAGCCGCCTCCACAAAGAAAACTTAATAGAGTCACCGAAATTCCGAATTTTTTTAAAAAAAACCACTAGTGGTATCGAAGTACCGCCATATCTGAAAACTCTGAGGCGGCTTTTGGAAGCCGCCTCTTACAACACTTAAACAAAATTTTTCGTTTAGTTCTTCTCTAGAGCCGAGTATAAGAGATTGAAAGAGAGGCGGCTTTGAATTGCCGGTTTTATGAAGCCACCTTCCATTTTTGAATTGTAGGCGGCTTTTTAATGCCGGCTTCTATGTTTTTTTTTTAATTTTTCTTGTTTTTTTTCTCGTTAACCTATTTTTCAACCTGCTAATAATATATACTAAACAATATACAATCAAAATAAAACTAAGTACTAATCCCACACAAAATAAATGAAATATAACAGAGAAATCCATAATATAATCGAACCAAAAACTATATACCTGAATAAAAAATAATGTACAAAACATTGTCCGAACAATTAATACATAAAGATGAACAAACAAGATACAAAAATAATGTACAACGTACAATCATAAGGCAAAACTAGGCTCAGGTGCACCAATTGCCTTCTTCTGCTTTCTAATATAAAACCTATGGATGGGAGGGTGACGATCGGGCTCAGGCTCAGGAGGAAGCTCCGGCTCAGGCTCAGGTGTCTGCACAGGCAGAAGATCTGGCACCGTAGGCTCCTATACAACAGGAAGCTCAGCGGGATCCTCAACACGCAACATTGTCTCAGATGTAGGCCGACGCCTTGCACAACGCCCATGTTGTGCTTTATTTGTAGTCGGCTCGACCACATGAGAAGGCTCACCACCACATGACAAGTCTCCTCCGATGATCATCCCTTCCAAGAGTGGAAGATTGTGCAGGATCGATTGGCAGTAGTTTCCAATTTCCATCATGTATGGATCTGCCAACGATGGGTCCATGTCCTCTCTACGCTACACGCGCTCAATCATGTTTCGCACGCAACCCAACTACGAAACAAAAAACATATGTTATAAAATATAAATACAAAAGTAATCATGTCACAGAGTTAAATACGTACCAATACCTCCTCGGTATAACCTCTAGCATGGTATACCATGGCTGGTTTCGTCGGTGGAGGTGATATGAATCGTCGAGTAACCGACAAATACCATGCCATGTACTCACTAAGAGCATGTCTAGGGGTGTGTGCATGACTTCCTGTAACAACAGTATCCTCTCGCGCCTGCCACCTAGCGATGTAGTCACGATAGTATGCTGCCCAATCCTCCCCGACTCGCCCTTTCTGAGATATACGAGTAACATGCTCGACATCCTCCGGGGGAGTCACCTGCTCAAAGTTATAAAATTAAAGTTCGATCTACAATAGACAACAATTGAATTTGTGTCTCACGATAATCACCTGCTCCAATCCGAATTGTAACATCACACGGTCTGGAACGTGCATCTTAACGATCTCAAAGCATATCAATGGTGTCCTGGACCACCAAATATGTCTACCTTCTACGCAGATAGCAGGTAGATGCTGCAAGAAACCTATGTACGGCTACCAGTTCACCTAGAAAATATTATAATAACTATTACCGACGACTTAAATTTAAGATATGAATTGTCAAAATTGTACAAATATTAAATAACTTACCTGATAGTTCCTCTGGTGGTTCAACTTTGTCCTCTATAGGACTAGGTTACCACAAGGGTTTGTGGCATTCGTCCGTTGAACGTTCCACCTAAAATACCAATATAAGTTATTTATAAAAAAATTCTTTTACTCGTAAATAATCATTAAATTGTATCGAGACATACCTAAAACCTAGAGGGCCATCCTGCAGTGCTCGTTCCTCTAGGAGTGTCGGACGTCCAATATGCAGACATTCCCACGCCCACAACTGCAACAAAGTTTTAATAGACTCAATGTCTTATTCCTTCAAGTTAAAAAATTGTTTCAAAGTGGAATTTA
This sequence comes from Aristolochia fimbriata, assembly GCA_019845555.1. Taxonomy (NCBI): domain Eukaryota; kingdom Viridiplantae; phylum Streptophyta; class Magnoliopsida; order Piperales; family Aristolochiaceae; genus Aristolochia; species Aristolochia fimbriata. The sequence goes on from CM034079.1 coordinate 11,624,244, forward strand.
CCTGTAGAAGGGTGAAGCATCCACCAATGCCGACCACTTCACTACGACACGCCTTTGCGAGTTCTCGATAGAGGAAGGCAAGCATAACCCCCCTCCAACTGTACCTCCTGGTAGTCTGGAAGTCCTCAAATAGCGTCAAGCACGCCATATGAACTCCTCAGGCACTACCATCCGAGAAGATCGTCAAGCCCATAAGATGGAGGGGGTATGCTTGCGTGTGTTGTTGTATCACCTCATCGGTCACGTCGTCGGGATAAAATACAAACCTCTCTTGGATCCACGCAAGTGACAATCGACCCCCTTAAAAACTTCCCAGTGGAAGCTTGATGCCCAAAAGTACCCTAGCCAACTCCATCCAATCTCCCCGAGTCGAGCCGATCACTACGAAGCCATCGACACGTAGTCCCAAGAGAACAGCCATATCCTCTAAGGTAATCGTCATCTCACCGTTCGCGAGATAGAAGGTGTTCGTCTCACTCCTCCATCTCTCTACCAGTGAGGTAATCAGTGGTTTGTCCAGTCTTAACCATTGAACTCTGAATAAGGCACCAAAACCCGCGGCATCGATGTATGACAACAAGTGCCCGTCCATCGGCCAATGTCATAATGTCCAAAAAATGCTCAGTGCATTCCAGGCATCCTGGGTCCTGAAAATGAGTAATAGTCTTGTTAGTATATGTTTATAAATAAAACCATGAAAATCAACCCTTATTCAATGAAAAAACATGAAATTCGAAATCTAATCACACGTAATAGACTGCAATTGAAGATATTTCAACCACAAATACCCTAAACATGGGCATTGAAATCGAAGTTTCTTCATGTAAAGACCTAAATCCACGCAAAGCATGAAAATCAACCCTAAATCAACGAAAAAACATAAAATTCGAAAGCTAATCACACGTAATAGACTACAATTGAAGAGATTTCAACCACAAAAACCCTAAACTAGCATGAAATCAAAGCTTCTTCATGTAAAGCCTTTAATTCACGCAAAGCATAAAAATCAACCCTAAATCAATGAAAAACATGAAATTCAAAAGCTAATCATACGTAATAGACTAAAATTGATTAGATTTCAACCGCAAAAACCCTAAACTAGCATGAAATCGATGACTATTGAAACCCTAACCTACGCAAAACGATAAATCCACTTACTTTCCAAATGAATCGACGATGATTCAAGTGACGAAGCGACGATTCGTGGGCGTACAGTCTTCAATCGAGGTTTTCCCACGTCGATTCAGCAATAAGAGGGAAGAAGAGAAGAGGGAAGAGGGAACGATGGTTTGCACGTCAATTTTGAGAAATGAATAGAATGATGAAGAGAAAGGAAGGAAGAAGAAAGAAAAAGACATTGTGGTGGCATCGCGATGCCGCCTAACTTAAGTGTAGGCGACATCCTGATGCCGCCAACAGAAGAGAACAATCCGTTGTTCATAAGCGACGTGGAGGCATCGCGATGCCGCCTATATTAAGTGTAGGCGGCATCACGATGCCGCCAACGGATATTCGAACTTCAAAAATTGATTAAGTGTTGACAACCAGCTTTTAAAAGCCGCCCGCTTATTTCAGTAGTGGCGACAAAAAAATGCCGCCACTTCTCTTTTAAAAAAAATTCAGAATTTTTGGAGACCCTCTTTCTTTTTAAATTTTTGTTGCTGGGCGTGTTTTGTTTTAAAAATATTTTGGTGACACGCAGGCACGTGCCTGCGTGTAGCTAATGTGTCATTTGACCGAGGTGGTCAAAGATGGTCAATTTTAAGTTTAAGTTGTTGTTAAATCTGTAAATTTTTATTTTTTTATAATTATTAAAAAAAATCCTATCGAAATTTAGAGTTTTTAGAGCGTCGAAAGTTTGAAAAATTTTAGCAGTTCACTCTTTGCTGTCAGAATATATATGCGGACGACGGGAAGTGCTGACCTCTTTGCAAGCATTAACTCCCGAAATTTAAGGGATCCAACTGATACCAGCACAGAAATTGAACTTCAACCACTTTTCTTCTGGTTGTTGGCAACTATAATGGCCTTGCTCTGTATTCACTATCATTTTGCTCCTTTTACCTGTCTTATGGCTTCCATACACAAACCTATCCAAACTCCATAACATGGGTAGGTCAGGAACAGTGAGATTCTATAAACTGAAAGCAAGTTCATAATCCACTGCAGCTGTCAGTGATGCACATTAAATTCCTTATAATTTCATCTTGTCTTTATATATATATATATCATTCGACGAACCAAGGCATGCCATGGTAATATTGCAGGACTGATGCGCTCTGTTAGTATTATTTAAGTGAGCAGAAACTTGAAGGGAGAGAAACAGAGTGGGAGACGCCTCCTGTGCTGCTTTCTGTGCGTGGTGCGGCAAACCTGCTGCAGGGGTTGGAACCACATTTCGTGTGTGAGGGTAGAAATTATTAAAGAATCTGGGTCTGTTGAAGAGGAAATCTTTGTGCTGTACTCGTAATCGATCGGCAGATCTGTTTGGTACATAAGCTGACCAAAATCGTGATTCTTTGCTGTTGTTTTGCAAATTGTGGTGGCTTCTGGGCGAGATTCGATTTAAATCTTCTTCTTCAATGGCGAATGGGTACTTTTGGTCTAGGCTTTTTTCTGTCTTGTTGTTGGCCTCCCTAACTACATTTCACAGCTTCTGTCACTCTGAAAGAGGTTGATGTCTTCTTCTGCTAAGACTGCCTTTTTTTTTTTTTTTTATGTTGACCTTGCAATGGATAATTTCTCAGCTTTTTTGGTATTTTCTTCCTTATACCGTCGTGGACGATGTTAAAAACATCCTCTGAAAGCAGGATTAATGAATGCTTCGTCCAATTACTGAAAAATGGTTAATTTTGTAGCAGATGACCCACCGGAGTACACGTTCCTTGAGCAAGCAACGGCGGCTCCTCAGATCGCTTACTACGACTACATCATCGTCGGTGGAGGAACGGCGGGATGCCCCCTGGCGGCCACTCTGTCCCAGAACTTCAGCGTCCTCCTCCTCGAGCGTGGCGGCAGCCCGTACGGCAACGCCAACATCAGCAGCATAAGCACCTTCGCGGCCACGCTGTCCGACCACTCCCCGGCGTCTCCGTCGCAGAGCTTCATCTCGGAGGACGGGGTGTTCAACAACCGGGCGCGGGTCTTGGGCGGGGGGAGCTGCCTCAACGCCGGGTTCTACACCCGGGCGAGTCCCGAGTACGTGAAAGAGGCCGGGTGGGAGGGGAGTCTGGTGAACCGTTCGTACGAGTGGGTGGAGAAGGTGGTGGCGTTCAGGCCGCCGGTGCAGCAGTGGCAATCGGCGGTGCGAGACGGGTTATTGGAAGCCGGGATCCTTCCTTACAATGGGTTCACGTACGATCACATTTACGGCACAAAGGTCGGAGGGACCATCTTTGACGAGAAGGGTCACAGACACACCGCCGCCGATTTGCTTCAGTACGCTGATCCTAAGCGACTCACCGTCCTCCTCGGCGCCACCGTCACGAGGATCATGTTCAGGACCAAAGGCAATTAATTAATTAATTACTCATTCATCTTCTATATATATATATATATATTGCTTTTTGATGATGATTAATTGATTCATGAATGTATATATATATATATATATATATATATATATATATATATGAAAACAGGGAAGGCGAGGCCGGTGGCGCACGGGGTAATGTTCAGGGACGCTAGGGGAGGGAAGCACAGGGCGTACTTGACGAGGAAGGGGTCGTCGAAGAACGAGATCATACTGTCGGCGGGGGCAATCGGAAGCCCGCAGCTGCTGATGTTGAGTGGGGTTGGGCCGGCGACGCATCTTCGATCCCTCGGCATCAACGTACTCTTGGATCAACCCATGGTGGGAGAAGGGATGTCCGACAACCCCATGAACGCCATCTTCGTTCCCTCTCCTTCTCCTGTCGAGATTTCACTCATAGAGGTCGTCGGAATAACCAAGGCCGGCAGCTACATAGAAGCCGCCGGCGGTTCCAATTTCGCTACTTATAATTCCCAAACCAACAATTTCGGAATGTTCTCCCCTCGGGTATAAAATATATTTATTTATTTGGCTTCTTCTAACATTTGACAGATTCTGATGATCATTAATTAATTTTATGATCAGACTGGGCATATCTCGATCGTTCCACCCAAGCAGAGAACCCCAGAAGCGATAGCCAAGGCCGTCGAAATGGAGAGTCGTCTGGACGCGGCGGCGTTCCGGGGGGGCTTCATACTCGAGAAGATCCCCGGCCCGCTGTCCACCGGACACCTGGAGCTCCGAACCAGAAACCCAAACGACAACCCCTCCGTGACCTTCAACTACTTCAAAGACCCGAGAGATTTAGAAGCGTGCGTGGAGGGAGTGAGAGTAATCGAGAAGGTGATCGAATCCAACGCCTTCTCCAAATTCCGGTACCCTTTCATCCAAACGCAGACGCTGCTCAACATGACCCTCAATTTTCCAGTGAACTTGCGGCCACGACACGACAACGCCTCCTCCTCCCTCGAACAGTACTGCAGGGACACGGTGATGACCATCTGGCACTACCACGGTGGCTGCCACGTACACAGAGTGGTGGATCCCGATCACCGGGTTCTCGGCGTCGACGCTCTCAGGATCGTCGATGGCTCCGTCTTTAATTTCTCACCTGGCACCAACCCGCAGGCCACGGTCATGATGCTCGGAAGGTGACATTACACCTCTTATATGCCAACCATTGCTGGCTTCTATATATTATATTATGACACATGCATGACTCTTTCTCTTTCTTGTCCAGGTATATGGGAGTAAAGATCCGAAACGAGAGACTTGGAATGAATGGCTTGGACTGACACCGAAGACGTACGATACTGATTTCCATGTTTTTGGCTCCTCCTCTTTTGTTTCATTTGTTTATGGTGCTGCACTTTAAAAAATAAAAAATAAAAAAAAAATTGGCTACTAGGGACAAATTAATTGCTACAAATCCGTCCAAAGTGAAAATGAGAGTGCGTGCATGGTTTGTGATATTAATTACTGTTGAACAGAAATTGAGGCAAGGCTCTAAAATATTGGCCCATCTCTCATGTTGTACAACATGCATTTGTTATCGTGTCTGAATTGTCGACTTCCTAAAGAGATTCGCAAAGAAACTATGGTATTGTGTGATTCGCAAGAATTTAAGACATGATGATCAACTACTAATGAGCCAAGTCAAGGAGAAAAAGCTGGTAATAAATATCATGTAACTACTTTTGGAATATTAAATTTTGACGTCTTCCCAATCTTCTAACAAGAAATTAGCTGAGCATTAGGGTGTTCGGTCTCTGGAGGCGCGTCATATTAGTTATTCTGTGACTCTTACGCCGCCAAGGTGGATGTAACCTCTTCGGTTGACAGCCCGCACCTGTGTATGTTCAAGCTTGGCTCGACAACAAAATGTCAAGCTCTAGTAAGACTCGGGCTAGAGTTGGAATGGATTTTTTCGAGCTCGAACCCTATCAAGCTATTTTAAGAAAATAATGAAAAAGAAGTAGAAAAGAAGAAATATGGAGATAAGATAAGAAAAATATACCTTTGTAGACATGAAAATTTGATCGAACCAAGATTTGACGGTCATAAATTAATATTCCCGTCAAAATGAAAAACGGCCAAATCAGATTTTGTGTCATCTTTCGATGCTCGAACAAGGCAGGTCAATAAGATATATGACTTTCCCTCGCCCATCATGAAGCTTGTAATTGGACACAAAGTCTTATCCTTCGTGGACGAATCTTCAAAATATGACCAAATCCGTATGGATCCAAAAGATAAAGAATTCACTGCCTCCCGCACTTGTAAGGGTATTTTTACTACCAAGTGATGTCTTGTGAGCATACAGGCCCACTTGTCGAACTCCAACGCAAAAGAGAAAAGTCAGGTAGAGGTGCAAAAGAGAAAAGTCAAGTAGAGGTGCAAAAGACAGTTTTTCAGCCACCCAAATTTGGTTTTAGGCCGAGTTCCTTAAACACTTGCTTCCCAGAAGACGAAAAGTCAGGTGGAGGCGCAAAAGACGGAGCTTCTTGGCCAGCCAAATCTGGATTAAGGCTGAGTTCCTCAAAGATTAGCTTCTCTAAAGATGAAAAATCAGGTTGAGGCGCAAATGATGATCTTGTTGCTTGGAAGGAACATGCTGGTGTCATCAGATTTGTCTCTCCATGCCCGATATGGTATAAAGTACATGAGGTTGAAACCAAAACTCTATCCATCTACTTGTATATACGATCGTAGTTCTTAATAATCAATTTGGAAGGAACATGTTGGTGCCATTTGGTTCGCCTCTCCCCGACCGATGTGGTACGAGGTACATGAGGTCAAAACCAAAACTTTATCTAACAGTCGTGGCTTTTGAGTCATCAACTCATTGAGTAGCGACAACAACGACAACAACAGCATAAGCTCAGCCACCCAAATCTAAGACCGAGTTCTTGAAAAGTCATATGCGATACAAAGTAGGGATCATTTTGCTCTTTCTTCATGGGAATAGGCAACGGCTCGGGATCATCGTGAAAGCGTAAAATGCTGAAAAAAATAAATAAATAAAACAAAAGAAAATGAGAGGGCTAAAAAACAAAAACAAAATCATAAGTTCTAAAGAAAAGAAGAAAAAAAAAAAAAAAAAAAAAAAAAAGTGTTAAAAAAAACAATGAACCTGTAATTGAATCCAAATCCATTAAACAGATCAGTATTTGATCTACCCACAAGGCCCAAACCCAGCCTCAAGGCAGGCCTGCACAGTCAGAAGGCTTGGACCCAACCCCGGGTTGACCCGACAGGACTCAAGGGGCGAGCCCACCCGCCCTCGGATGGCCCACATGCATAGCGTAGGGGGCTTGATGCCCCTCTTCCCTTTGGCTCTCATGACTGGAAGTAAAAAGGGGAGTAGAAGCGCTGCCTCCTCTGACAGCCCTCTTCGAATCCAGTCTAATCTAAGTGATCCCGAATCACGATTCCCTGGCTTCATGGTTTCTTCTCATATCTCATCATTAAATTTCAATGGGTTTAACCGATTTGGAGCAGGGTTTCACATATCCCGATATGTATTGGCACCCAAAAATCCGATACATATAGGACAGATCGGGATATGTCTTGGCTCATATGGATCGTGTAACGTTAAATACAAGGTTACAGGGCTCTACGGACATAAAAAATGTAAAAAAAATTATTTTTATTATTTTATTTATTTATTTACTGTATATTAATGTTGTTTTTCATAAATAAAACCTTAATAAGAAATTAAAACTTGAAATAGACCTATTTACTTATATATAAAATATAAAATATTAATAATCAAAATTTAAATATTTTCATAAGATTTTGAAGTAAATATTAAGGTTGTGTGTATACAAGTGTAAAATTTGATGATTATAAAAAACATTGAGAGAAAAAAAGTAAAAAGTACTTACACATAAGAGCGTATATACATGTTCGATTGTCAAAGTAGTGTCGATTCTCCTTTTTGTGGTAATTAAAGTAGTAAAAGCATCTTATTTTTTTTTTATTTAGAAGATATAAATATTTTAAGTTATATATACGTATCCACTATACGAGCATAACTTTATATTAGTTGGTCTAAAATGAGATGCATATTGGCCAATACGTTTCACTTGTATTTTTTTTGTATATATTATATATTTTTAATATTTGGATCCGTCCGTAATTCCGTATAAAAAAAATTCGATGTGGCTTTCGGATCGTAATCTAATGCGGATCCGAAACAACCTTGTTAGATGATCGAAACCAAAATTACATGATGTATTGGATTTCGTACGTTCAAAACTTCCACGCTCTCACTAGACTATGGTACACTTGTTATCACTATTAAAACTTAAAAGAGAACCCAATCAGTCAGTACAACTACAACTCGATTAATAAATATCCACCAATCTCGGCTGCTCCTGCAGGTTACCGGGAAGAAGGACCAGTGACGTCAACTCGGATCGTTCGCCGTCTCGCCGGCGTCTGACAAGTACAACCTCAGGCCGTAACGTGTGTGGGTCCCTGTTCGCACGTGGCGTGTTATGATTAGCCATATGTTCTAGACCCTACCCTACCCCGGCCGACATTGAAACAAAATGATCGCACCTCTCGTGCAAGATGCGGAGACCGGGAGTGAAAAACGCTGGGTAGTGCCAGGGCCCAGGATAGTGCGAAACGCTGGAACGACCAACTGGGGGCGGAGGTGGGAAGGGGGAAAGCTTTCTTCTTTGTTCCTTCCTCAATCAAAATTGAAGCAAAGGCACAAACCCGTAACTTGAATTTCCTGATTCCGGTCTTGATGATGTAAACGGCCCTGAGAGGTTTTATGAATCCCGCAGCGAAAGCCGAAAGGCTTTTGGTGATTTGTTTGACATACTCGCCTCTTTTCAGTTTTTCTTTCTGTTTTGCCTTCAATGTGGGTTTGATTTGATTCTGAGAAAGCGAGTGCGATGGAGAATAAGAAGTCGCTTCTTCGACTCCGCCTCCGAGTCACCGCCCGTAAACGCTCGCGGGCGCTGAAGCAGTGCGATTCTGTCAAGAAGCTGCGAGAGAGCTACTCGTGTAATTCGGTGAAAAAACTGCAACAGCGAGAGATTGGAGCTCTCAGAAAGATGGGTCGAGGGGCGGCATCGAATGCACAGGAGAAATTCCGAAATTTTCAGCTACAGGTCTTCTCTACATTGTTTCCACATTCTATTTAATAACACTGTCTTGCTGTTTGTATTTTTTCCTAGGCTTCACTGGAAGGGGAGTTGTTGAATTTGAATTCCAGTGGAATTTGCAGTTGAACATTATGTCGACTTACTTTTTGTTCAGATGGTTTTTTCTGGAAGTCATGTTAAACCCCAGCTTGGTTTTTGTTTCTCGGACAACGAGACAGTTATGTGGATGATGCCTGTCTCCAATGTTAAATTATGCATTTAACTCGTTGCAATTTCAGGAACTTCCCTTTGGTCTTTTTTTTTTTAATTTTTTGTTTCCTTCCTTAATATGTTTTCGTAGTAAGACGGCTGAGCTATCTGATTTTCCTCTTTTCACATGCACCATGATATATGCTTCGGTTGATAATTTGCTATGAATTCTACCTGCCTATAGAAACAGCCTTTCAGGCATTGAGTATAATAGTCTCTACACCCTCTTAGAAGGTTCTTTCTATAGTATCTCTGAATGAATTTGATAGGGTTCGTGCTGGATCCCAACTTACATTTGACCTCCAAGTTACTAATTTGGCCTGCTTCAGGATTCGTGCGTGGTGTTTTTTACATCCAGGACTAGTGCACAGCAAACAAAAACCACAGTTTTTTTTTTTTTTTTTTCTGGTTTGAATTGTGCTTTCACGTGCTAACATCTTCATTATATGTTGCTCACATCAACATTGAGTTTGATGGTTTCATGTATTTTTGACTGCTTCTGGGCTGAGTTGTTTCAGATTGAACATTTCATTTTTTGTCATTGTTTTCAACTGATACCTGCATCTCCTTGTATCTTGAATTGGTTTTGCATTCAAAAGTTTTTGTTAAATTTATTATCATCGGCTACCTTGCAAAATATTTAAACTGTTCTATGTCATTTCTTTGTACTAAGTATATTTTGGGATCTCTAGACAAGGAGAAAAATTAGTTTTGGAGTGAATACCAAGAGTATGTCACTTAGAGGGGCATGCTACACCATCTTCTATAGCTTGTATGCTAATGTGTTGCTGCTCTAGTGGCATCTTTGGCTTGGAAGTTCGTCTACGTATAAGTTCTCCTAGTTGTTTACCCATTTACTAGTTGTGTAAAAATTTAGTTGGGCAAATGTAAAAGAACATCATTTAGAAGAAGTTGAAGTTGTTGGAACAAATTGTTTGAATTGGTTAATTCAGATTTGTAGGGCCCTTTATATCGTTCACCTGCTAGTTTTGGTTTTTATTATTACTTTCCTTTTTTTATTTATTTTTAATAAAGCCTCGGGGTTACTTCAGGAAAAGTTTGAAGAGCTTTATGCATTCAATGAAATAAAGATCCAGCTTGATGATGTACGATAACAAACTCCAGTTCATGATGCACTGTGAAATTTGTAGATTCTGTTAGGAACATCAGATCATCCTTCGGTCATGCGCATTCACTCTACAACAGAATGATGTGGCTGAGAGGAAAACTGTCATTTTCTAGAAGTTGCATGCACTGTGATGTGCTTATGTATGCTTCAATAGCATATTGAGGGGATGCATTTCTTACTGTGTGCTATCTTATAATAGTATACCCTCGATGTTTCTTGATAGGAGAGTCTTACTGCACATACTTTGGCCTAGTTGTGAATTGTTCTATGTTTGTCGAAGAATCTTTTGTAAATATGGTTTTGGCGTGTTTGAAGATAAGCTCTCAACTTGATTTATTAAGCTTTCTTGGGTTATAAACTCAAATGGGTACATTTGTTTTGGTCCTATAATTTGGAAATAAATTGTTTCAATGATGCTACCATTCAGAGTACACCTTTATTTTACTACTGGGTCCTTGCAGACATTAGCACCTCTTCCCCACTTCTTCCAGTCATAGTCTCACTAGTCCTTGTGTATGATGACTTGAGCCACACCATTAGTGAAGTCACATCTAGCTAGGAGTAACTGCTTTAAAAAAGTCTCTCCAGGTGTATCAATGTTGTAAAGCTTATCGTGCTCCACCTCCTGCCTAATTTTACTTGTCCAATGAACCTTGCTCATTGATAGTAATCTTATTGTAATTCATTGTCTTTTTCGTTTCCTCAATGTTCTTTGGCCTTGTGTACTTATTTTATACTTTCTTTAGTTAGGATACATTGAAGTCTCCGAAATGGAAAATTGTTGTGGATGTGAATATGGCTGTATTAGATGAGAGTGATACTTATGAACCTTTTCTCAGTGATTGTAATCTTCCTGTAATTCAGTCTCCTTCGTTACATCAGTGTTTTTTGGCTTTCTCTACTTATTTTGTACCTTCAGGATACATCGAAGTCTCCAGACTAGGAAAATGTTGTGTTTGTGAATATGGTTGTGGTAGATGAGCAATACTTGGACACTAGTCATTGCACCTTCTGATGCACCTCTTTTTCTCTGTTGTTTGGTGCATATAGTAACATGCAATGCTGATGGGTCTTTGTAAAAATAAAAGGCTCACTTGGTTGTTAGTGGACATACCCCAATATATGTGATAAATGTGTTTGTGATGTTTCTCTTATTTATGTCTCAACTTAGTTCGTCTATCGATCTCTGTTCTTGTTAATCAGAAGTGATCCTTGTTTCAGTTGGATGTAAAGAATCCTTTCATCTTGATGATCTATAGGAAGAGATACTGATAGAGCAATCTCCAAGGTGTGTTGCTCAAGAGGCGAATCACATGATTTCACATTTGAACAAAACCCTCTATGGTCTCAGGCGAAGTCCTTGTGCATGGTTTGAGAATATTACTGAGGTGGTTGTCCTTTGGTTTGTTCTTAGTTATTATGATCAGTAGGTCTCAATAGATGTATGCCTTTAGGTATTGTTGTGCTCCTTGTGTTTGTGGATTATATTGTGTTATTTGTTTATGAAAGCTGTGGGATAAAAGAGGTTCAAAGATACTTAGCTACCAACTTCCAGACGGAAAACATTGGACTCCCTGAAGCAAAGTTGCTCATAGGAAAGGTTGCTTACTACTTAGAGCAAGTACATTAATAATATGTTGATGACTTATGGACTTCTTGGAGCTAGATCCATTGATACACCCATGAAGGTCAGTATGAATTTACATGAGGAATAGAGTGCAAAACTAGAGGTAAAATTAGGTTTCGTAGACTAGTTGGCTTGTGCTAATTATCATCTTGAGGCTACATTGCGTATTTTAAGATATTTGAAAGGGTCAACAAAGGAAAAGTTGGATTGATTGAAATCATGGTCATTTACAAGAGGATGGTTTTTTTAATGCCGATAAGATAGGGTTTGAACTGGATATAAAGCTAGTGTTTGTATGTTGAGGGAAATTTTGTTTGTTCGAAAAACTAGAAGCAGAATGTGGTGTCCCCTTTAATTGCAGAAGTTGATTATCATCCAATGGTTCATACTGTAAGTAAGCTACAATGGTGAATCTATGCTTAGTAATTGCAGAAGTTGGTTACCACTTTGTTCGTGGTGCAGATATGTCGTACTGGGGAATACTATCTGTGCATTATATTGATCAGCTTGGTGATGTCGTTATAAAATCCTTGGGAAAGAATGAGTAAGATTTGGGCTTCTGAAGATATGCGTTTCCAGCTTTAGGAGTGTCAAAATAAATGTACTAGGGCAGTTTGGTAATTTTCAGGTATTAGAAAACTGCCCTAGGACATTATTTTGAACACTCGTGAAGCTGGAAATGCATATCTTCAGAAGCCCCATAAAAAATCTCACTATTTCTTGTAGTTGTCTATGTTAGGCCTTTTTTTTGTTTGTTTCTTTTTATTTTCTTTTCTTAAAAGAGGAATGAAGTGAATATAGTGATACGATACATCAATGATGGCAGAAGGTTGGGGCAACATCTTTGAATCTTGTGTTTCTATTTTCATTTTGGTAACTAATAATGGTTTATTTTCTGCTCCCACTTGCTTTGACTGAGTCTCTTCTTCATTTACTGATGATACTCATGTTTTTGTGATGTTCATCAACCGGATAGCCAGACTTAAAGCCTTTTTATTTATGTAGAACTCAATCTGGAAGGAGATGGCACTGAAATTTTTCTGTTAACAATCCTGTAGATCCAGTTGACGAGAGGATCTGCATTCTAGTTTCTTCTCTCCCCACTTTTCCTCCTACTTGAGCTTCCTTCTATTTCTGGGTAGCCTCCTAAATCTCTCTGCTTTTGAGAGATTGAAAATTGAGTTGTCTGAGAGAAGGGAAAGCTCTTCTTGCTCACATGGGCTGGGCTTCCTCAATCATATCCACTCCTGTTGGACTGCTAAGTATTTTCTTTCTTTCTTATTTGCTCATCCAGCTACACTGGCCTGTTTTGAGGTGAAGAAGAGCTTTATTTGGTATGGCTTGGAGCAGTTTAAATTCCTTCTAATCAATAGGAGTAATTTTGAAAATGTATGTGTTGATGTCGAGTCCGTGTATCCAAAAATGAGTACATTAAGATGTCTTTTTCTTACTGATGATCGGTTATATCTGACATCAACCTTTAAGATATTATTTCCACAAACATCTTTTACTTCCAGGCTTAAATAGACAAACAGGAGCCTGAAACTTTGTTGGTATCTTAAATATGTGCAGTGTATTCGCATCGTGGTGCAAATTCCAGATAGGTGGAGCTATATGCACTCCTTAATGGGCTTCTTATTTGCACCAGCACATTGTTTGATCATATCATCTCTGATCTCCAGGTTGTTCATCACTTTGTATTTCCGCCAGGAAATCCCTCCATGACACATTTTTATGATTTAAAAGGAGATCGTAGACCTCTGTGGACACTTCATTGTATCAGGGAACCCCATTCACTGCAGCCGGATGCATATTACGGGATAGGATCAGCTAGAGCGTGCGCTACCTGCGCTCCACCCTAAACTGCTGCATTTTGGGGTCCAATGCAGTAATTTAACCCCAACTGCAGTATTTTAGGGTTAAAATTATAATATTTTTCTTTTAAATTTTCTTTCGGAATTTGACCCTAAAATACTGCAGTTGGGGTCAAATTACTGCATTTGACAAAAAATGCAACAGTTTAGGGTTTAGCGCAGGTAGAGCGCGTTCTACCTGATCCGATCCCACATATTACTGATGCTTTTGCTTGGGAAGGGGCTTCACTACAACTCTTTTTTGTCAGATTAACCTTTTCCTTGGGATGATCTTTTTTTTTTTTTTTTTTTACTTGTTTTGGAAATCGGTTATATTATTAGCTTCTATTGCTGTTTGAGTTTTCAGTCCTCTTGTTTATTGGAAGCTTACCAAAGGACTGCCTTGTGACCTAATTTCAGGATAAAGTGTTAATGAGCTTATATTCATGCTAATCCATTTGTATGACGACACTACTAGTTTGGGTATTATCTGCACTATATATATATATATATATATTCTTTGAAAAGTCCCTGAGGTACATGTTTTGCAATTGGCAACCCTCATTCAAGTCAGAATAACCTGAATAACATGTTCAATTACTAGAACAGCAAAGTCTGAAAGTCTATATATATTGGGTTCTTATGTTCTGGAACATTTTACTTCTGTTGCTACTAGCACTTAGAAGATAATTATGTAGTATGCATCTAAGTTATCATGTTTCATGTCTGGTTGGTGGAGAAAACCGTATGCTTTTTCTTTGGGCAGCAAAGGTGTGCTTTACTGGCCCTAAGAAATTGTCTTGAACATGCTCTAACCACAAACTCTTAGGTTTAGGTAGCCTTATGATTGTTGTTTGGTTGAATTATTTGTTTGTCTGTAGAATATGCATTGTACCATGGATATTGCTGAAGAAAATTGAGAAGCAAATGGAAAAACATAAAGAGCATCGGACCAGCCACATCATAGTTTTCTAGCATGATTATGATGTCTAGGTTTCAAGTTTGACCAGGTTTGATGGGTGTAACGTGCTTTTGCTATCTGCATCAGGAAAAAAAGAGAGTCAAAATTTTGCCTGAAAAGATATTTGAATTTTTTTCTCCCTATTATATTTTTGAAAAGTACCTTCAATCTTATGATCTTATGTTATTTATAAATCAGTGATGATTACCACTCAAAAAGAAAAAGTACTCATTACTTTGTGCATATATTAATGCAGGAAGAATTTGATACCTATGATCCAAAATCCCATTGGTTTCTTAGGTTACAATTTCTTAAGAAGAGATCCAAAATTATTGAGATAGTAGCTGCAAAGGATGTTATATTTGCCCTGGCACAGTCAGGTCTCTGTGCTGCTTTTAGTCGGAGTAAGTTCCATGCCTATGGTTTTACTTCTATTTTACTTTGTTTGGGATGCTAATGCTGTTTGTCTTTTATATTCTATGACAGCAACCAATCAACGGATTTGTTTTCTCAATATCAGCCCTGATGAAGTTATTAGAAGCCTCTTCTATAACAAGAATAATGACTCTCTGATCACTGTATCGGTTTATGCCTCTGATCATTTTAGCTCCTTGAAGTGCCGGACAACCCCTATTGAGTAAGTCATTTTAATTCTTTCCATAAATAATGAAAGATTTTTTTAGTCAATTGGTTCTTTGATATGTTCTTTTAAGTGATGCAGCAACATGTTGGACATTGATAAAAGAACTTCCTAGTTTATGATCAAATGCATCTGCAAACACTTATTCCTAAAGTATTTCCCGTTTTCTTAGACTTGAACGACTAGTTGGAGGTGCTTGTTGGTATCTCTTGATAGAGTACCTTTGATCCTGGCTGATCTAGCCAAATAGAACTTCGATTTGACAAATTCATATGGCAATATTGCAGATATATTAGGCGCAACCAATTGGATGCTGGGTTCCCTCTTTTTGAATCTGAGTCACTAAGGTGGCCTGGTTTTGTTGAATTTGATGATGTGAATGGGAAAGTGCTAACTTATTCTGCACAGGATGGGTAAGTGCCCTGTTATACTAGAATTTTTATGTAAAGCTCCATACTCCAGAAACTAAACTAACATAAGGTGCTTCATCTAGCAGTATTTACAAGGTCTTTGATCTTAAGAACTACTCGTTCCTGTATTCAATATCTGACAAAAATGTTCAAGAGATAAAAATCAGGTCAAGTCTCTCTCTCTCTCTCTCTCTCTCTCTCTCTCTCTCTCTCTCTTATTCTTAATATTAGCAGGTTAACTGTCACTTGCTTTTCCTGAACATTGATTCTGAACTATCATTTTGATGATGACAGTCCTGGAGTTATGCTTCTAATATTCCACAGAGCTCCGGGATATGTGCCTCTTAAAATACTTTCAATTGAAGATGGAAGTGTGCTGAAATCTTTTAACCACTTATTACATCGTAACAAGAAGGTTGATTTTATCGAGCAGTTCAATGAGAAGCTTCTGGTCAAACAAGAAAATGAGAATTTGCAAATTCTTGATGTAAGCTTTCCTCCTTCCCTCCCTCCATTCCTCCCTCATTGATGTGGTCCATGTTTATGTGTTAGGCCTTTGCTAATGTCTAATCCTTCTTTTCATCAGGTTAGGAACTCGAAACTGACAGAAGTAAGCAGAACTGAGTTCATGACTCCATCTGCATTCATTTTCCTGTATGAAAACCACCTCTTCTTAACCTTTCTGAACAGAACTGTTGCTGTTTGGAATTTTTGGGGGGAGCTAGTTACTTCATTTGAAGACCACCTGTTGTGGCACCCTGATTGCAACACCAACAATATTTATATAACCAGTGATCAGGACCTAATAATATCATACTGTAAAGCAGAGGAGGGATCTGAGGATGATGGTGAAGGTAATAACAATTTATGTAGACTTGTTGCGGCTTTGTTTGTCTTTTAGGCATTTCTCCTTTTTCAGTGTTTTTTCCTCGGCCAGCCAAGATGCTCTTCTTAGTCTTGAATTGTTGGAAATGTCATACACAGGTTGTGCAATAGGATCCATCAACATGAGCAACATCTTGACAGGTAAATGCATTGCCAAGATATGCGCCAATGACCCCAATCTCCAGATCAGCCCACGAGGCAGAGTTGGGCGATCCTGGATACGAAGCACAGTCAGGGAAGCACTTGAAGATGTCACGGCACTTTTCTATGACGAAGACAGGAATGAGATTTATACGGGCAACAAGCAAGGTTTGATACATGTGTGGTCAAATTAGTCCAAGATGCAGTAGCCAAATGGTGTGTATAAGATCTCCTTTACAAGCTTGTATTATACATACAATCCCATTTTCTGACTAAAATTTACACATAAATGTGATGTACAGAATGATTTGGGGTATTACTTTTTTTGTTGTTGTACTAGAGTTGCATAATGAAGAGAGAATCTCTTGGATATGGTTTGGATCTGCTGGTTAAATATCTTTAAACACCAAGGTATTCTGGTCTTGCTGTAAGAAAAGGCGAGCTTTCTGAAAGAACTCTACACCAAAAAGACCCCCATTGCCATCTCCATAAGAAAGTGAAGCATAACAAGGGCTAAGGTCTTCAGTGATCAGTAGTGGTAGAAATCTTTACCTGTATCATGGTCGTTAAAAGGTCTAAAACTTTTCATTTCATATATAAGTAGTGGATGATATCACTTATTGTGTGTCGTTTTATCCTCTAAAAAGGAAATCAGATATACTTGTATATTGCAACAGTTATACTCTAACTAGTAAAACGTTGTTTTCTTCTAAAGTTTCACATTATCCATTCTAATGGTGACAGTGAGTATATGAGCCAAGCTTTAAAATCGTTAGTCCAACAGTATGTATGGTATTTCACCTAGGTCTTCATGCCCACATATGCAGAGGAAAATGGTCTTGTCGAATGAGGATATCATCACAAGAAAGAGTAACATTTTTTTTTTTTAATTATATAAAAAGTTATCGTTACTCACACATTAAGCTTACTATATTCACCTTCGACCTTAGGGATTAAGCAAATTAAATTTTAGAAGCTGCTATCAATTGTATTTTCTCGGTTTAAGATTATCCCACAAGGGATATAAATGCTTTGAGATTACCACGGGTACAGTTTTGATTTCTCGCCATGCTGTTTGTGATATAAGTAACTTTGCATCTCTCCCCTTTCCTCACTTGTACACCCGGTCTCTTGTTCATCCTTCACTTTTGGGCATTTCTGTTATCATTCGCTTCTCTTGCATAATCCCCTTTCCATTGGTACACTTTTCCAATATCACCGACTTGGCCTGGATCCGCTGCGAACAAGTGCTGTGCGCACTGGTATCCACATGAGGCAGGCCTGTGATGGTTTAAAAAAAATAAAAACTCGACACAAACACAGTTGATAAGCAATCTCCCAGATAGTGAACTCGAACTTGGATTTGACTTTCTACTGGACGAAAAATTTGGTATTCGTTTTAGGCAGTGTGATGGTGATATGAGAGAATGTAGACTAATGAAGGAGTTACTCGTGTGTTGTTTTCCTACTGCAGAGTTTAGGTGAACTTTTTTTGTGGTGTTCCAACAGCTTTAGGCCTTCTGGCCAAGTTTCTGGACGTAATTTGGCAGAGTTTGGAATGAAAATTTAGGTATTTACTCAAGCTGCATTTTGGAGTTTCTTAGGTTTGGAGAGAACTACTGCAGCTCTTTTGTTGTCTCTTTGGGCTTGGCAAGACAGCCCTGTAGTGTTTTGGCATTTCTATACTCCACTGGTATTTCGAACCTATCAAGTCCCTGGAGGTGATCCAGATTTTTCCTCCTTCTTCCACGGGAATTTTGTAGCTTTAGGAGGAGCTTAACTTCCCTAATTTTCTAATCTCACCCCCTTAATGGAGAACTTGATTTTGAATTCAATTTTGAATTCTTGGAAGGACCTGAGTGGTCCACGTGTTCCCACTTGATGACATGTGTGCAATCCATGTTGTTCAGGTATCGGCCAAGTGGTGTTGACATGTCATCCCTGTAGGGTTTAGTGTTGCCTAGTCATTGTCCAAGTGGCACCTAGGTGGCAATGACATGGCAGTCTCTTGAACTCTGTCGGGCCTATATGAGCTATTTGAATCCTATCCGTTGATTTGATCTTGAAGACAGATTGGTCATGATCTACGGATTGACGACCCGATTTAGCCTATAGACGGTCCGATTACTTGAATCTTCTCCCATAGATCAAAATTTGACCGATACGTATCAGATTTTGACCTATCCGATATGAAGTTACACACTCAGCTCACCCATACACTAATACGGGACCATTAAATATTTCAAAAGAACCTAAAAAACTACTAGTCCATAACAAATTCAAAAAGGGTAAACATGTCTCTAATGTAGTCTGAACGGCTGTTTCCTTCTCCGATTCAAACTCTAATGAGTCATTTCTGACACCAATTGATTCAGAGATTCCTTAGCATGCTCCCTCATTTGCATTGAGGTAAGAATATATTGGGGCTAATCACTTAGACTTTTGAAGTTTAGATTGTGTATATGGGTGTTGAGTGTAAAACCATGCAATGACTTGGATGTCCTAACAACATACAACATTACACGTTTCACATATAAGACAGGTGACCATCGATCAGGTGAATGAGCTTTGAGCTTATTAGATCGATCACCTCCGAGTAGGGGTGGATTCGTGCCGAGCTGAGCCGAACATCCTTAAGTTCAGACTTGGCTCGGTGTTAAGAACACAAACTCAAGCTCGAGCTCGAGCTCGACAATGAGCCTTCAATAGAGCTCGAACTCGAGCTAGCTCAATGAAACGAAAAAATTAGAGAATATGGAAAAAACGCAATCGCAGTTCTTCGATGGTGCTCATTCTGTTTTCTGATGGTGCCCATTCTGTTATCTGATGATTGTCGTTCAGTTTTTTTATGGTGACCGCTTTGTTTTCTGATGATCATGTCGCCATTCTGTTTTCTATGATCGCGTGTCGTTCTGTTTTCTGATGGTCGCCTTCGAAGGTCGCAGTCTTCAGATGGTTTGGAGCTCCGATCTAAGAAACAAAAAGCTTCCGGTCTTGGAAACTATCGCTCCATAAACGACGAAGAAATTTTGAGAGTTGAGAGATAGGAGGAAATTTGATATTTTCAAATTTACCCTTACTTGATTACTAAATTTTCATAAAAATGGTTAAAAGTATTCAACAAGTCTCACATGCGTTTGGGTAAAAAGTAGAGAAAAAAATACAAATGAGGATCATTAAATGTGTTAGTGCAATCCTACATCATCATGGTCAAATAAAGTACCATGGTCATTAAATATTTTTGCTTATGAGTTGACGAGCTGATCTCTATACAACTCGAATTCAACTCGTTAAACAAAATGAGATTCTTTTTATATTCGAGTTCGGCTGAAGCTTATTATAAACGAGCTCGAGCCGGAAAAAGTTTGAGCCGAGCCCAAGCTACTCGCGAGCTGGCTCGGCTCACTGCCACCCCTACCTCCGAGTCTAGTTTCATTTAATCTAAAAAATTGACCCCATTTCTACTGAGGTATGTAGTACTTTTGGAGTGAATTTGATAACATTAGTCATATATTTTGATGCATCTAACCACTTTGGATAATTCATAGTTTTATTTGTCAGGAGGTTATTTTTCTAAGACAATCTCAACCAAGGGAAAATTATAATTTTAAAATAAATCTATAAACTCAAAAAATTATTGTTTGCTCAAATTATGAATGTTCTAATTCACATAATTAGTTTTATAAATAACTCGTGACAAGATAAAACCGAATAAGTTTTAAAAACCCAGATCCAAACCCAACCCGCTCTCTTATTTTATAAAACCGAACTTGAGCTGGCCCAATCAAAACTTGACGTGTTTTTGTAAAAACACAAAAGTGCTAAAAAATTAACAAAAAGATGACAGAAAATACTTTATAAAAATTACTTAAAGTAACAAATAGATAAAAGTGTATTAACCTGCAGTTGGGTTCGGGTGTTTGGGTAAACCCGAATGCATATCAACCCAAACCTAACCCGACATGCCTTCAGGTTTAAATTCCCAAAGCCAAACCACACCCACGGGTTGGGTTTGGCACTCCAAACCCTTTTTTTTTTTTTTTTTTTGGTCTATTCTTGTCGGGTTACACGAATAACCTAACGTTGCCCTCCCCTAATAATACTACTCGGAAAGCATTAGCATGATGACTTTGACAGGGAATTGACCCAAATACCAGAAAAATCCAAGCGGATGAGCTAATTCACTTAAGGTCTAACTCAAGACTCAACTGGAGTAGAGCAGGACTAGTAAGGGTTTGTCCCTTCATTAAAAGATTTGAGTCTGAACATCCAAGTGGACTTGCGAAGACCGCAGACGAAATCATTAAACCATGGTTGAGAAGTTCATTTGTCAAGCTAGGGATTGTCAAGCTGGGAGAGATTTTATTTCTGCAACATAGGCACATAGCACACACTGGATACCTAAATATATCATTTCTGAATACATACAATCAGCTTATTCTTCACGAGTCTCACTTGAACACGCACGGAAGAAGTAAAAGTAATTCCACTGAGGCACAAAGCATCTAAGAAGATGCAACTATTAACCATTCTAAATGTTTTTGTGACGTTGTATCTAATAAGTGAGTTAAATTCTTCATCCGAAAGATAAAATAAATGAACGTTTGCAGTAAGTTAATGACAGCAAAACAGCAATTCAAGTTTCAACATACAAGGCACGTAGCTCAGATCCCAACTTTTAATCATAAGATGCCCAGAATTTGGGTGTTCTCCTCTTGAAAATGTTGCATGAAAGCTTTGTCATCGATGTTAGGGGAAATCATCACTAGAATTATTTTACTGAGATTTAAGACCCGCCTCAAATACTTGTCCCAAGTTGTAAAACCATAATCTTCACATAACAGTCTAACTTTGCTCTAAATTAGCTGCGCTATTTCATTCTACAAATCTTTTTTCCCATTATTAAAGGCTACTGAAAAGGGTTCTACTTTTTAAGCTCAATATAAAAGACTGATTTACTTATATTAAAACTGAAGAAGATTAAATTTTATTGTTTTAGTTTTGCTTTACTCCCGCGAGTTCTATTTCAGACCAGTTCCACAGACACTAACTACGCACCTGAAGATCGCAAACGTTCTTAACCCTCTCTTTCTGGTAATTAGAATATCAGACACATGATGCAGCTTTTTCAGTATTCTAATTCGTGTGCTTTATCAATCTTCACTTTTAAAACCTCATTGTTGTTTTCTCAGTCAAACATGAATGTGGAACCTCTAGAAAGAACAGAGCATATCAACCTTAGAAACATGTAAGATGTCCCGCCTAGAAGAGATTCTGTACAAGAGGGGACCATTGTCATACAGCATGTGAGCAAAGCTTTTACAAAGTACACTGAACCACATCCATTTTTGTTGACTGAAACCCCACAAAGAACTATAATATGTGGCATCAGAATGAAGACAACTCAAATATATGAAAAGTAATATTCACACAAGCGAAGTTGACAAACACACCTGATGAATGAAGGCACTTTGTTCTTGCCATAAATTTCAAATCTCACAAGTACTTGATCAGAGCCCATATGACAACTATCAGAATAACTATGCCGACCACTGCAAGGAGCAAACACATGCAAGAGCAGCCTCCCTTTGTATGCTTATTGAGGATAGCCAGTTTCTTCTGCACCCTCTGCATTTTCAAAATATTGAAGACAATTAATATATCACATAACTAACACTGTTACAGGAAAAAGACAATATCTCAGGTTTTTTTCATGTAGTTACTGCAACAGGTACAGTTGAAAAAGAACAATGAATAAAACCTGCAAACGAGAGTCAGTTGAATCCACATGGTGATCCAGGTTATCCTGCAAAAGAAACCAAAGGAAGAATGTAAACACAGGTACGCAAAATTGCCAAAGTGTAAGGGAAAGAAAATAAGAGGACAACATACAAGAAGCCTTGTGTGCAAGTCTAGCTCCTCATTTACAGTCAGTGCTATGTGCTTGGTGCTGATTACAGTTTCTTCAAGCTTTTCAAGACCCTCATCTTGCTCTGGATTAGACAAGAAAAGATGAAAGTGAAAAATATGTAATGCTCATCCAGCAGGAGGTAAAGAAGATTTGTTAACAACTTGCCCCTCATAATCTGTCGTTGTAGGCCAACAAGCCCGTAGTTATCCAAACCTACAGTTCTGTTCATATTATCAGTTGACTTTTTATCCTTTCCAACTAAATCTTCCCTGGCCACAATAATAACAATATGAATGATTTAGCTCTTCTGTCCAAAACTTTCCACCACATATTCAGTAACAGAAGCAAAAAGGATGCCTCTAAAGAGAAGAAACATGTCATGCTACCTTCTAACAGACAGATGAGAAAGAGATTCACCTGTTAGCGGTATTTGACATGCTTAAAGCAGAAGCCATCTGGTTAGCTTTGGATCTCAAGTTCCCAAGCATGTCTTGACGTTTATGCATCTCCTTTTCTGTTCTGGATAAAATATAACAAACATGTTAGCTTGCTGTCTTGATGATTGACCTGTTGTTTGAGATTGACTACTACTACAGGGAAATGATATCATGCACTTGTGGCCTAGAATTGTACAGGCAACACCACTGCCATTACCCGCGTAACACCAAGCGCAACAGAAATGCATAGGTGGTCTTGTTCTAATGTGTGTCACTTCTCAACCAAAGTTGTTTGTATTGGAAACTGTGCAAGAAAAAGTTAACACAGAACCTTAGAGTAATCAACCTCACTACAGTAATTGGAGGCAATGGATTGCAGAAGAGAATGACTGCAAGCACTTCAAATAATCTCAACTTAGATCATGACTGGACGGGAATCAACTGCAAGTAAAATCTGAAATTAAAACACAGCTTTTTACCTCTAGATAACTGAAGCACATTTTACTGCAAAGAGATGTGACACATTTACTTCAACAGTTTAGCTAACAAACTAGATGAAGCAAGATAGCAATGAGCTTTTCCAAAAAAGAAATCATTGCTCGTCTTAGGAAGTAGCCATCAGTATTATCTTTGGCAATTTAATAAGAAATCTAGGACTATTTGTAAAATGTGCAGACAAGACATTCATACAAGCTAGAAATAACTCCCCACTTAGAGAAGAGATTATTGTCAAGAATAAAACCATTAAACTTTCTTTTTCATTCTTCTAACAAGCTCAAAATTTGAAACTTAAAACATACATCGGCAGCTTGCTAGGAAGCTTAGATAGAAGGGACTCTAAGCTATCAAGTCTGGTTCCAAGAATGGTTATCTTCCGCCTTATTGCAGATAAATGCCTATCAGGCCCAGAAGGAGGGAGTGAGCTCCTCTCAGAAATTCTCACAGTTATATCATCAGCAAGTTTAGCAGCTTCACTGAATTCCCTCAACCATGAATCTGAAGCTGAGCCCATCACTGTTAAATAAACAAAATGTAAATATTAGACATTGAAGAATCCTTGGAAGTGTTTAAAGCTGTAACCAAACAAAAACTCTCAAAAAAAAAAAAAAAAATCTTAAATTTTTTTTTCCATATAATTCAACTGATATGACAGATTCATACATAGTTCATGAAGTGAGATAAAGGTATTAATCAGAGTAATCACAACTTGTTTCCTCAGAAACAGCTGGCAATGCTAGTCCTTTTCTTAATTTATAATCTTCAAACTATCAAAGTACTTGAAAAGAAATTATCCTATTGTTTTATGTAAGACACTTCTGGCTAGAGAAAAACAAGAAAAACCAATAGTACACCATAAAAACAATGATTATACAATGAATTACATAAATAAGAGTGGTTAATACAGTGTTTCAAGCATTAATTTCAACATGATGTTTAACTATTATGCCCCTTGTTAGAGTTGGGTTCAATCAATGCCTTGCCAATAGAGGAGATCATTCAGGAGGACTCATTCAACTTTTATCTAGGGAAGGTTGCAGAGATGTATTTGGTTCCATGGTATGCTTTCATATGTCAATCTTCTCCTATGATTCCATGGAAGCCTCCAGATATTACCAATTTTAGTGGTTCCTAGTTGGAAGGTGCAGAACAATTATTTAGATGGGAGTTTAAAGGAGTTTAAAACTAATTCGAAAAGCTATGTTCAGTGGGTAGCTAGGGTTTTATGAGCTTGCGTGCTCAATTGAATTATTGAACTAAGAGTTAATATTTAAGCAACTAGGGAAGATTTGTACTGCCGACATCTTTATCTAAGTGGTTTTCCATCCAATTCAATCTCTTTAAGTGTTTGCTTTTGTTTGTTAATTAGTTTTCTTTAAAATCCATCGCATTTGCTACCCAAACAATAGTTAGGTTTTTATAGCAATTAGTTGTCTTACTGTTGTCCTAGTGGGAACGATATTCGAACTCTTGAGTCTATATTATTGGAATGGCTAGTACACTTGCTAGTGGCTGGATTCCCATATTAGTAGGTAAAGGCAACAGCCGAATTCAAAAATGATGTCTGGCTCAGGGAGAAAGCATTTAAAGATTGCTTTCTACAGGTCTTCGAACTATTGGTCAGATTGACTGGAGTGGTATATTTGGAAAGGAGTTACATGACGAGGACGCAGCTCAACTGAATTTACTGAATTCTGCCCTCCAAGAATACTATCTGAGCAACCATCTTGATGACCAATTAATTTGGACTGAAGGTACCGGAGGTAATTTCTCGGTGCAATCTGCCTATTCCTCAAGCATGTAACACAGCATAACTAGTTCAAAGTGTTATGTTGGAAAGGCTTGGTAACTCCTTATTCCACGAAAGCTCAATTCTTCATCTCAGCTCACTACACGGCAACATTTAACTCATGGCACTCTGGTTCGAAAGGGATGACTGATGAGCATCCCTTCCACCCTCCGCCCCTTTTGGAATCATTTCTTCTCCTCCTTCCACTTGAAAACTCTGATCCTTTAGATTATGTGGGACTCTGGGAATTGTCGTTTCCACCACTGTCGAGGTCACATCACTACACTACGGCTTGTGCATCGCAAAGCCAGGTGCCTAAACTTCAGTCTGAAATTGGGTGACTCCTCAGTAGTTATTACTAGGGGCTCTCATACAGCTGATCGACCTTGGCGGTTCGTTCACATATTTAGAGAAATCTGGGACATTTGTAGCACTATGACAATTATTTGGAGTCCAGTATCATGTGCTACAAATTTGGCTGCAGATATATAAGCTAGGCTAGATGTCTCGATTCAAAACCCTGTTTTGAGAGACAACCCATAGTTATGTTTCATTGTAATCAAATTTATATTATTATCAATGGAACACAAAGTTTCAAAAAACAAAAAACATCAAAATAATTTGGAGCTTAGCCCCACTCCTAGTGCCAACTACTAAGAATTTGTGACTAGTTATGTAATTGAATCCACTTAATTAAATTTAACAACTAAATGTAAGAGTTTTGGTGCAGTTACTTAATTTCTACAAGATAAGTGCACATAAGTGAAGACCTACAACACATTAATGAACCCTGATATGATAAAATGTATGCTTACACAAAAGCCAATCACAAAGTCCAGTTGGGCACAAGTCCTGCATTTAAACTAACTCATAAACCAAATCACATTAGGGTGATTTTCACTCATTTAATTTTCTATTTAATTTTAAAATTGTTAAGACCTATGATGAAGCTCTCAAAGAAACAGCGCTAATCATGCATTAAATTGACATAATCTCATTAATATTAGAGATAATTGGTGAAATCACAATATTCCAACTCTTAGCATTTGCATGCTATCTCATTTATTTAACTAGAAATATTTAGACCACAACAGTGGTGAAGTGAAACATGCCATGTGCCTATATGAGTTTCCACACGACAATCTTAAAAGCTTGATTAAAAAGATTATGCAATCAATCAAATATAACAATGAACTGCACATGAACAGCATTTTTTGCATTCAAGAATTTGTTATTGAACAGTTCAATGCCAGTGAACAAATTGCTAATAAAGGAGAAAAATAACTACATACCAAAATCAACATGCTTCTGCCAAGAACTACAAAGGAACCATAACACCAACACACTGCAGAACCTAAAATATTAGCCAACTATAAAGCCGTAAATCATAGTAGCCCTCCTTTTCGTTCAAGTCTGGATGCTATAGCATGAAATCTTAAATATGGATGTTAAAATTCCCATAAATCAACATTCAATGAAAACACCATACTGTACTCCCAACAAGGAATGTTACTTGGCATCTCAGTACGTCCAGCAAAAAAAGTACCATAAAATTCAACAATTCCAGGAATTATCAAGAAATTCTATCCTATACCAACATAAACACCATGTAACTTAATATTCTTCATGTATTAAAGGCAGTGCAGTAATATTTGTACGGTGCAATAGCTCAGGTGGTCTCATGTAGGTAGATATCACGGGAGGTCTCAAGTTCAAGTCTCCTTGGGGACATTAGGTGGGGTAATGGGGTTCACTAGTTAAAAAATAATAATAATAAAAAAAAATAATTAAAAAAAAAAAAAAAAAAAATAAATAATAAAAAAAATTTAAAATAAAAAAAAAAAAAAATAAAATAAAAATAAAAAATAAAATATTGCAGGGCGCATTTTGAGTAAGAATGGAGGTCAGTGCAGGTTACTCACTTAAGACTGGTGCCTTGCAAGTTAGGCAACAAGATATACAATTGTTTGTTAGCAACATCTAGAAGAGTGACTTTCATAAGCTATACTAAATGGAAGAGCCAAATTTCCCAGGAGGACCATAAAAGTACAACTCTGCTGGCATTAATCATCTTAATATGAAATCAGAGAGTGATTATCCACAACAAGCGCAAGAGGTTGACACAGTAACAAATACCTAGTGAATCTAAACTTGAGAGCATAAAGAAAAGAAAATGAGAAATGGTTGACCAGTTTCAGAAGCTCTTTGTTGATCTTTTTCTTTCTTGGAGAGGGCTTCACCAATGAACAGAAAATGGGAAAATTGAAGTTTAGTTTCAATAATGAAGCTATATGATATGTTGACCTGCAAACAAATTTAGCTTCACACCAAGGAAAGTTGAGCAAAAGTACAGTGAAATTGGCACAAATCTGAGCTATTGCTACAAATAATCAACACATCTTAACCAATATAGCAATATTTAGAGAAACCCAAGGGAGTTCTCTTGACTCCAGACTAGACCTGCATACCAACAAATTCAGCTTAGACAACTTGGGCTAAAAATTATATCCTAAGATCTAAAAAGAGTTGAACCAACAATACTCCCATGTAAAGAGGCTGTCAATAAATCAGCTCCTTGCTATCAAGAGAAGGATGCAGGAAAAACCCAATTACATTCCATACAATATGAGATAAACAAATGACAAGCCTAAGCACGAAGTTGAAAACTTGTTGGAACACGGCTAGCTAAAAGAAGTAAAGGGACTAGCAACTCTTTTTTAAGCTCAGTTGCACAGAGTTGGTTCTTGAATATAGGAGATAACCTTTATAGCAAAGTAGACCACATACCACAATGTTTTTCTCACACTTGATTGCAAATGGCAGCAAAAGATAATCGTAATAATAGGAACTTGGGCAGTGGCCCAGTGGTCCCATGGGAGTTATTCCTGTAGAAGGTCATAGGTTTGGGTCTCCACAACTGCACTGAAATTTATTGAAGTTTGTAATCGGGAGTTTGTAGTCGCCGTTTACAAAAAAAAAAAAATGTGATCGTAATAATTATTTGTCACTGCTGAAATTGATGGATGAAGAACTAAGCATCTAAAAGCACGTCCTTGGATCCACGAATGTGATCGATAGAAGAGTCTGCAAAATAACGATCTAGAGCTATAAACCAACAAAAATTCTGCGTGATTAAATTGAAAAAACTATCCGATCCGGGGACGAAAGTTCAAATACATAAACCAGCTAAGGTTTAAATTAGAAAGGAGAACCACAGGATAAGTTAATTCAAACAACTCTCATAACTATAGAAATATCGAAATGTTAACCAATAAAAAATTAATGTGGCAATGATTACAAAGAATCAGCCTATAAGCCTATCGAAAGGGGAGGAGAAGCTGAACAGGACAGATGTACTTAACCAAAACTCTGGAACTCGAATTATAAAAAGACACCCTGAAATTTAGGAGAAAGACGAAATATCGTTCCCTCCAGAAATTCAATACCTCCAGAAGGTTACTATTCGTGAAATAAGAACTTCAACATGCTGAAATACCAAAAGGTGGGAAAAACGTAAGGAAAGAATAACTACAAAATGAAAAATTATTTTTTGAAACCGAGCAAAATGATAAAATTAATACGTTTGACAAATAATAAAAAGGAGACTGAAGTCTAACCTCTTGAACTATATTAGTTCAAAACTGCAAATCGTTGACTTCGTATGCAGAAAGTTTAGAGATTGATAGAAATTCCTGCCTTCTACTTCTTCGAACCGCCTCGAGAGACGAAAGAGAAGGGATGGATAAGCAAGGAAAAAAGGGTTAGGGCGATCAGCGCTGGAGTATGGACACACGAAGAGGACAACGGAGTTAAGCCATGGCAAAGACTCAGCCGATCAGCAGAAACTTACGAAAGAAAAAAGAGAAATGGACATGACATCGGAACGAGTGAGTTGATTCGTCAAATGTAGACAAAAGACGGAAGATATGAAAAGTAAACAGCTTTTTTAAACAATACTTTTAAGAAATAATTAGAAAAGGAAACTATTAATGTTTTAAAAATCGAACCGGCCTTTTACAACCGGCACCATGTCTGGGTTGAATCCGGTTCGCTTTTTAAAATACTAGCTAGTTCTCTAAAACTCCCAACCTCTCTTTCGAGCCTGGATCCGCTGCCCAAAATGCGGGTGGCCAAAGCCAATCACGGGCGCCCAGACGCACGGGTCCCCGCGTCTAGGCGCCCCGTGATTGGCTTTGGCCACGCGCATTTTGGCCAGCGGATCCGAGCTCCTCTCTTCCACCACTCCCCTCTAGTACAAACTATGCTTATCATGAAAAACGTTAAGGCGGCTTTGCAATGCTGCCTTTAAGTTTGTAATATTAGGCAGCATTTAAAAGTAGTATTTCGTATTGTATGTCAGGCGATATTTTAATGCCATCTTTAGGCTTTTATTTATTTATTTTTAAATCGGCCTTTGCTATAATTTTACGTTGAACATGTATTTCAAACTGTTCACAAGTAATACAGTATGAAAACTGAATTTAAATGCATTTTAACAATCTCACATGATTAATGTAAAACAATTAAATAAAACAAGCCACTTGTAACCT
Source organism: Aristolochia fimbriata (assembly GCA_019845555.1). Lineage (NCBI taxonomy): Eukaryota > Viridiplantae > Streptophyta > Magnoliopsida > Piperales > Aristolochiaceae > Aristolochia > Aristolochia fimbriata. The sequence continues at coordinate 11,653,979 of CM034079.1, forward strand.
TGATTGGTGAAAGAAAATGAGATATATACACTCCAATAAATAATCAGTAATACTAAATTGTCATGTCCAAAAATACAAGTGAATAAAATATATACAATCAACTTCTTGAATTGGCTTGAGAAGCACTAAGGGTTTTTGTATTCTCTATGTACAACCTAATGCTTATGTTGAAGGAGAGGATGAGACTCAATCTAAGGCTTAGGCTTTAGTACATACTCAAGCTCTAATATATGCTCAGGCTCTAATATATGCTCAAGCTCCACATGATGGATCAATGAAAGATCTGGTATAACTGAATGCTCTAGTGGATGCTCAAGACGCACTATCATCTCAAATGTAGAATTCTGCTTAATGCATGAGTTTTCTACTTTTGTCTTCTCTCGTGCTCTCTAGTCAGCTCGAGTACATGAGAAGTCTTCTCACTAGCCATGTTAATTTTTTCAGGCCTCCTATAGCGATTGTCCCTTTGAGAGGAAGGTTGTAGAAAACTGATCGCATATAACTGGTAGCTTCTCGATCACATTCTATATGCTCTAAGGGCTCGCCTAATTGAAAAATCCTATCACTACAGGGGAATACCTGCAACTATCTAACATCATCTACATACTTTGTGTTTGTGCATCTGTCTACGAACAAAGGAATGTGATCTCTCTTACGCCTTCTTGCTTATTCACAAACCATTTATTCATCGGATAAAATGTTGTTGACGTCATTGCCGTATTGGCAAACTCTATGCCTTTTTAAAAGCACATGCACACACTCAAATGCAATCGTCGTATGCAAACCAAACCTTGCATTCCCATTATGAGCAAGGGTCTACTGCTCAAGCCTTAAGTCTTCAATTAATTCAATTTTTTCTTCCTCACACACAACTTCAATGTTTTGTAATGCCTCACTGTATTCGTCAATTGACAGTTTTTCGCACACTCCTACATGAGGTCCCCAAGGTCTTAGACTTAGTACCTCTTCCTAAAATTGGCAATGATATGGGGTAGACTGTATGTGTCTATGAAGTGGTGGAAATACATTGACTGCTGCTCTTATGATACTATGGTGGCGATCAGAAATAAACCAAATCAGACTCCTTCGTTTAACTACACACTGCAACAAGCAAGCTAAAAACCAAGTCTAGGTTGAGAATCTAATAAGGGTGTAATTAGGTAACAATCGAAACAGGTAAAGGTCTATTACCTGTTCCAATTACCCTGTCCATTACCCATTACCCGTTTCACCTGAATTAAGAATTGTTATTCTAAATCTGAATCTTTTACCCGGTTACCCTTACGTAAATGGGTAACTAGGTAAATATATGGGTAAATACTATTAAGGGAGAACTATGACTTATGGTTTGAGTAATCTCTAAATATCGAACCATGGATACTTAATTCAAAAATATCGAATCATTGATAAGAGTACCAAAATACCCCTCACTTACCATTGAACTGGTTTACATGATTTTTAAACCCATTAAAAACTAAACCATCAATCCTCCACACTGAATCGGATACATGTTTTCTAGAATAACATATTATCTAATAGTTTGTAACATATTATTATGTTATACTTAACTTGCTATACAATTCTAAATAACATATAATTATATTTTATTTATCATTATTCAATGGACTAACATACATGTTTTCTGGAATAACATATTATCTAATGGTTTGTAACATATTATTATATTATACTTAACTTTCTATTCAGTTCTAAATAACATATAATTATATTTTATTTTTTATTATTCAATGGATTATAACATACATGTTTTTTGAAATAACATATTATCTAATGGTCTGTAACATAATACTATGTTATATTTAACTTGTTATCCAATTCTGAATAACATATAATTATTTTTTCATGTTTTTTTCATAGTTGGTTTTTAATGGGTTTAAAAATTGTGTAAACTGGTTCAATAGTAAGTGAAGAGTATTTTGGTCCTCTCATCCATGATTCCATGATTCAATATTTTTTATTTAGTCATCCATGGTTAGATATTTAGAGATTACTGAAACCATGAGTCATAATTATCCCAACTATTTTTATTAATTTTATCATCTAAACCTTAATAAATATTTAAAAAAAACACAAAAAAATATAATTTGTATAAAACAAAAAAGTACTAGTGAAATTCTAAAGAATAATTATAATATCATGTTCATAATTAAATAAATATCAATAAAATTACTTAGAATTCAATTAAGGAAAAAAATAAGTGAGATTAATTAAAATAAAGAGTATATATATTAAAGAAATTACCAAATTACTATTCAGGCAATCGGGTACGGAATAGGCATTATCCATATCCGTTTCAAATAGAAAATGGATAATTGGGTAATTGAGAAATCAGGTAATCGGGTAACTGAAATAGAAAGAAATTATGTTTTATCCATCCGGTTAGCATTCGAAAGAACGAGTAATTATCGGGTGAAATTGACACCATTAGAGTCTAACCTTTAGTATTGAAAAAGCAGTAGGAAGCGACCTATTATCCCCATCAGGTGTTGTAGCTGTCAACAAACCACAACGGTCTTGCCATATAAATGGGTCACATCTATATTGATAATGGATTTGCGATACTTGAAACCACAACAACCCAAACACCCAAAATCCTTTGAAATCATACATTCCCTACGATCATCAAAATTAGTCATCAATTGATATGAAGTCCCAGTAAACTTAGTACGTGTACGCAATAGTGTACTTACACCCGAGGACTTGTGTAATGACACTTACCGTTATACTTATAGATCATAGACAGTGACAATTTGTTATCGCAGTTCAGAACCAATCGTTCTTACTCTGCGGTACATTCGGCCCAGGATATCAGAATCCACTAGTAAGAGTATTATAGAAGTTCAAAACCAAGACTTACAGTGATATGTTCTCCTCCTCTCAAGGACTCGAACAACAGACTCTCTCTAGACAAGCTTCCTGTTTTCCCACTTCAACAGAATCCCTTCGATACCCCCACACTAAGTCTCCCCCTTAGTGTGTTCCCTATCACTAGGGAGTTCCTTCACGCAGTCTTCTCAGGATGAGAATACTATTACAATGGTCAATAGCTTCTTGATAAGCTTTTAGACCTCTTGATTAGCTTCAATAATCACACACAAAAACCCAGATGTAAGTGTATGAATTCTCTCCTCTAACTCCCCCTCAAACTCATCCTTGCTAGGTAATCTTCAGTTTCTGCATAACCCTAATCCATCACATGTTGTGCTATATATATCTTTAGGGTTAACCATGTCCTTTTCTGTCTTTAGCCACATCACAGAGAAAGAAGTCCTAACTATACTAGACTTCTCTTCTTTTCCATAGTTAGCCACGATCACATCCTGCGCTCATTCCTTTCCTATATCAACTAGGAAACTCAAACACTCCAGACTTCTCTTCTTTTCCATATTTAGCCTCGATCACATCCTGTGCTGATTCCTTTCATATATCCACTAGGAAACTCAAACACTTCAGTTTATATTTTCTGTCTTTTACTTGGACCAGGATGTACTTGGACCAGGATTCTAAATCAGGATGAGTTCCCAGAACTCTTAATCAAGATGTGTTTTGTCATAAGTAGCCAACCAAACATCCATGCGCCAACATTCTCCCCCTTTGGCTCTTTTTGACAAAACTCCTTGATAACACTGATTCACATACATTCTGAATTCAGCTAAACAATATATACTTATTCTGAGTTCTATACATGTATACTTTCTCAAAAGTGAGCATTCAATTCTTCAAGTAAGCAGATTCACATCCTCCTTAATAATGCAAAATCCACACGTCAACTATCAATATGAAATATGACCTCCACACATCCTATCATCAGTCAATTGTATCCATCAACTATCAAATGTCAATTGTGTCAAGATAAACATACAGTTAAACCGATATGTAATAATAAGTAATAGGAGAAAGTTTTCTGAAATGGTCATTATTCGACTCTTGAATGTTGGCGCATGGATATTTGGTTGGCTACTTACGACAAACACATCTTGATTAAGAGTTCTGGGAACTCATCCTGATTTAGAATCCTAGTCCAAGTACATCCTGGTCCAAGTAAAAGATAGAAAATATAAACTGAAGTGTTTGAGTTTCCTAGTTGATATAGGAAAGGAATCAGCACATGATGTGATCAAGGCTAAATATGGAAAAGAAGAGAAGTCTGGAGTGTTTGAGTTTCCTAGTTAATATAGGAAAGGAATCAGCACAGGATGTGATCGTGGCTAAGTAAGGAAAAGAAGAGAAGTCTAGTACAGTTAGGACTTCTTTCTCTGTGATGTGGCTAAAGACAGAAAAGGACATGGTTAACCCTAAAGATATATATAGCAGAACATGTGATGGATTAGGGTTACGCAGAAACTGAAGATTACCTAGCAAGGATGAGTTTGAGGGGGAGTTAGAGGAGAGAATCCATACACTTACATCTGGATTTTTGTGTGTGATTATTGAAGCTAACCAAGAGGTCTACAAGCTTATTAAGAAGCTATTGATCACCATAATAATATTCTCATCCTGAGAAGACTGTGTGAAGGAACTCCCTGGTGATAGGGAACACACTACGGGGGAGACTTAGTGTGGGGGGTATCGAAGGGCTTCTGTTGAAGTGGGAAAACAATAAGCTTGTCTAGAAAGACGCTATTGTTCGAGTTCTTGAGAGGAGGAGAACATATTACTGTAAGTCTTGCTGTTGAACTTCTGTAATACTCTTACTAGTGGATTCTGATACCCTGGGCCGAATGCCCCGCAGAGTAGGAACGATTGGTTCTGAACTGCGATAACAAATTGTCCCCGTGTCTATGATCTATAAGTATAACGATAAGTGTCATTACACCAGTCCTCGGGTGTAAGTACACTCCTGCATACATGTACTAAGTTTACTGGATTTTCTATAAGTACACTCCTGCGTACACGTACTAAGTTTACTGGGGCTTCAAGTGGTATCAGTGCAGATTTCAGATTAGTTTGGAGATAAACGATTTTAGAAAATTAACGTGAAGGAAGATGACAACATATCCTAAGGAAGGGGCCTCAAACACGAGACCACCTTTACTTGATGGAACAAACTACTCCTACTGGAAGGCAAAGATAAAAATTTATATCAGGGCTCAGGATGAAAGAGCTTGGAGATCTGTTGAGGATGGATGGACACCCCCAACAACAGAAGTTGGAGAATGCGCTGATAAAAAAGAGAATTTTGAAACCTAGCTCAGAATGGAATGATGAGGAAGACAAACTATCTAACTACAACTCCAAGGTATTAAACGTAATTTTTGGAGGAATTGATGAAGATCGATTCAGGAGAGTATCTGCGTGCACTACTGCTAAGGAGGCATGGAAGATACTGGAGGTTCATTATGAAAGAACCGAAAGTGTACGTGCAACGAAGTTACAGATGCTGATGACTCAGTTTGAGCTTATGATGATGAGAGATGGTGAGACGATCTTGGAGTTGAATGTAAGATCAGAGATATTACAAATTAATTTGCCAATCTGGGAGATAGGATACCACAGGACCGACTGGTCAAAAAGGCACTTCATTCACTCTCCTTAAAATTTAAGATGAAAAGAATTGCTATAGAAGAAAATAGATCTCTTAACAATATGACCTTGGATGAACTGATTTGGTCGTTAAAAACTTTTGAGATGAATGAAGAGTCATGTGATTCAATAGGGGGAAATAAGAAAGAAAGTGTAGCGTTTCAGTCCTCTGCAAGCAATGACGTGACCCAGTCAACAATGGAATCCGATATTCCCATTATTACCTTAACAGAGTTAGATGCAAAGGTGTCTCTCTTGGCCAAGGGACTTAACAAGTTTATAAGAAAAAACAAGAAGAAGAATTATTCCTCAAGAGAGAGCAGACAAAGGGGAGTAAGCTTTGATTCAGCAAACAGGAATAAAGTCATAATGTGTTATGAGTGTGGGGGCAAGGGCATATCCAATCAGAATGTCCTAAATACCTGAGAAAGAAAAAGTCATTCGTTGCTGCTTGGAGTGATGATAGTAGTGCTTCTAAAGATGATGAGTGTAATTATGTTGCATTCACTGCTAGTGTTCAATAGAATAGTATAATACCAGCTCGTGGAAAAGATCAATGTATCACAATAGTTCCTGATGATGAAACAGATGACGAGGATGATATATGTACAGTAGAGAACATCATCAAACAGTGGGATGGGGTTCTTGAGAGTACCAAGGTTCTGAGAGAGCAAGTTGGAGCTCTTGAAAGAGAGAATGTTGTGCTGAAATAAAGACTTGGTGAGAAAGAGGCAGAAGCTCAAAAAATAGAAAGCGAAGAGTCTGTTGAAAGAACAGATTAGCGTATTAGATGAAGAGAACCACATGCTACAGCAGAAAGTGACTGAAAAAGAGGAAATAATTCTAAGAATGGAAGAAGAACTAAAGAAGGCAAAGGAGATTTGGGTGAAGTTTGACAAGGGCAAACAACAACTAGATGATATACTGACTCAAGAGAAACGAGGAAGTAATAAACATGGATTGGGATACTGTGGTGCCAGTTCATCTCTGCAACCAGCTTACACTCAAACTCGCCCTAGACGGACCAGAAAGTTTATTCCTACATGTCATTATTGTGGGGCCTATGGACATATCAGACCTTACTGCTACAAGCTATAAAATACTGGCAAAGAAATGGAAGTCGTAGAGGAGTTAAATTTACTGCTCTAAATTTTGTCTGGATAAAAAAAGAGATTGGTCTCTTTGCTGCTCATACTGCTAGAAAATCAAACACTGATGGAGTATGTTATTTTGATAGTGGTTGCTCTAGACATATGATAGGAAGTACAAAGTTTCTTACAAACCTTCACAAGGAAAGTGGTGGCCAAGTTACTTTTGGTGATGGTGGAAAAGGATCTGTAATTGGAAAAGGTGATTTGAATGTTAAAGGACTTCCCAAGCAAAAGAATGTTTTGTTAGTTGATGGGCTGAAAGCAAATTTGATAAGTATCAGTCAATTGTGTGACCAGAACCTATATGTTAAGTTCACCAAAGATGACTATCTGGTAATGGATGATAAACATACCTCTATATTGGAAGGAACAAGAACAGGTGATAATTGTTATAAGTTACTTTTGTCACATCAGTGTCAGTACACTAGAGAGACTACTGCTCAACTGTGGCATAAGCGACTGGGACATATACATGCCAGAGGATTACATAAGCTGGTGAAGTATGGAGCGGTCCGAGGGTTGCCTACTCTAACAGGGAATGTTGAGATTGTATGTAAAGGGTGCATGGAAGGCAAACAACACCGAACTCCTCACTCTTCATTAAAGATTATTACCACCAAACAACCACTGGAGTTGCTGCACATTGATTTAATGGGGCCAGTTCAGACTGAAAGCATAGCTGGAAAAAAGTATGTATTGATTTGTGTTGACGACTTCACTAGATTCACATGGGTTGAGTTTCTCAGAGAGAAATTAGAGGCCTTTATATTATTTGTCACTCTGTGTAAACGGCTTATGACTAAAAAGGGGGTGACTATAGGAAAGATAGTTCGGATTATGAGTGATCATAGAAAGGAGTTTGAAAATCATGATTTTACTGATTTCTATGAAAGAAAAGGGATTTCTCATGAGTTTTCAGCACCCAAAACCCCACAACAAAATGGGATTGTGGAGAGAAAAAATAGAACATTGCAAGAAATGGCTAGGACTATGATCAACACAAAGGATCTACCTCATAAACTATGGGCAGAAGCTATAAACACGACTTGCTATGTTAGCAGTCGTGTACATCTCAGATACCTAACTCACAAAACACCATATGAGTTATAGAAAGGAAGGAAACCCAATGTCCATTATTTTCATGAATTTGGTAGCAGGTGTCATGTTTTCAGAGATCGTGAACAGTTGAGAAAGTTTGATTCCAGGAGTATGGAAGGGATTTTTTAAGGATACTTCAGGAACAGTCATGCATACAGATTGTTTCTGAGAAGAGCAAACACAATCATTGAAACTGTGAATGTGGAAATAGCTGGCCAAAATGAGGATCTTTAGATGTTAGACGATGATCACGTACCCTTCATCCAAAAAGAAGGAACTGTTAGTATAGTGACGGGTACATCTGAAGCTACTAGTGTTGATAGACCAAAGTTACACTAGAAGAACTATATATTGAAGAATCACCAGAAGATATGGAAGTGTCTTATACTAAGACTCAAGAAAGTGTTTCTGCTAAAGAAAAGGCACCGTCTATGAGAGTGCAGAAGAATCATCCGGCTAATGCAATAATTGGTAATGTAAATTAAGAAATGAAGACCAGAGGTAGGAAAAAGAATTATGGAGACATGGTTAAATTTGTATGTTATACCTCGCTAGTAGAAGCCAAAAAAGTGGAAGAGGCTCTGAAAGATGAGTTCTGGATAAGAGCCATGCAAGAGGAACTTGAGCAGTTTGAGAGGAATGAAGTTTGGCCACATGTACCTCGTCCAACAAATTTAAATGTCATAGGTACTAAGTGGGTGTTGAAGAACAAGATAGATGATTAGGAAAATGCAATAAAAAATAAAGCAATACTGGTTGCACAAGGGTATACCCAGGTAGAAGAAATTGATTTTGATGAAACTTTTGCACTGGTGGCTAGATTGGAATCAATTTGATTGCTACTTGCCACTGCTAGTATGATGAAGATAAAATTACAACAGATGCATGTAAAGAGTGCATTCCTGAATGGCTATCTGAATGAAGAAGTGTATGTTGAACAACCGAAGGGTTTTGAAGACCCCCATAGACCATACTGTGTATATCGATTGACCAAAGCATTGTATGAACTGAAACACGCATCTAGAGATTGGTATGAAAGATTGACACATTTTCTGTGCTCTAAAGGATTTACATTGAGGAGGAGTAGACAAGACACTATTTATCAAGAAAAGGGATCATGAGCTAACAATGGCTCAGATTTATGTAGATGATATCATCTTTGGCTCCACCAGTGAATGTGCCCAAAAACAGTTTGTCAAACATACGCAGAGAAGAGATTTTTTACAGTGGTCAAGAAGGAATTTTGTCCAGAAAAAGAGTTGTATTTGGACGAATTCAAGATAATCGTTTCATTGTTGGAACATCTTGGGTTCATGAGAACAGTTACTCATATTGCACCGTATTCGCCAGCAGTTGTGCATGAATTTTATTCAAACCTGATAAGACCAAGACAGAATATGAGTTTCAAAGTGTATGTACGTGGCAATTGGTATGGTTTTGGGGTCACACACATTGCTAATTATCTCGGAATTCATTTGTGCAACATAGAATCAGATGAAACAGAAGATGGAACTATGCTAAAGGAATTGACAGGTGGTAAGATACATCAATGGCCAGCTTCACATGTATTTCCAGCTTCGAAGTTAACACCAAAGTACTCTGCACTTCATAAGATTGCAATCTGGATTTGGGTACCAACCAGGCATACAGGACTATTCACAAGAGCATGTTGGATTTTTTGTACAGAATAGGCACAAAACAGAAAATAGATCTAAGCGAAAGGATTTTTGAATAGATTGTCAGAGTATCTGAATAAACTGATAAACAAGGGTGTCTCACGTTTCCGTCCTTGATTCATGATATCCTTAACAAGCAAAAACCTATGGGTCTCACAGAATTAGTGATGGTTCATAATAAAAAGAACAGGTTACGAAACAAGATGAGCACCTTGTACAAGGAAAATATGTTAGAAGATGGTGTGGTTTCAATCTCTAAAAAAGTTCAACATGCTGAGAGATCAGAACCAATGGTGAGTATCAGTGTGACGACTCCTCTATCCTTACTGTACCATTAAGTGCAATTACAACTGACAATACACTTATGACTGTGGTATGTGATGCACCTCCGAATACTGTATCTGTGGCACCATCAATCTCTCGAGATGAGCACATTGTAGATATGTCTACAAGTGAAGGTCCGGATGACCTCCCAAAATCACATCCGCTACCAGCCAGCACTCAAGGAACAAGTCTTGCTCCGAACATATCTGATGCAATTCTTATGCCACCACCACAAACAAGGGATGACATTAACCTTGGATCTTCTCTAGCACACTCTGTGCATCAGGGTCCTCAGTATTCAGGTACTACTTTTGATCAGATGACACATGATTATCTAACTCGGCGGTTGCAGAGTGTGAAGAATGAGATGAATGACTTAGGGCGAAGGCACAATTTTCTTAGGAATGAGATAAAACTTTTAAAGTATCTCATTTCACAGAGAAACCAACCTCCTTTTTCTCAATAGAGGATATGTGAGTTGCTTTTTTTTTACAAAAAGGGGGAGAAGAGTAGAATAGTGACCATTTCAGAAAACTTTCTCCTATTACTTATTATTACATATCGGTTTAGTTGTATGTTTATCTGGACACAATTGACATTTGATAGTTGATGGATATAATTGACTGATGGGAGACTTAGTGTGGGGGTATCGAAGGGCTTCTGTTGAAAGAGGCGGTTGTTCGAGTCCTTGAGAGGAGAACATATTACTGTAAGTCTTGCTGTTGAACTTCTGTAATACTCTTACTAGTGGTTTTTGATACCCCGGGCCAAATGCCCCATAGAGTAGGAACGATTGGTTCTAAACTGCGATAACAAATTGTCACTGTGTCTATGATCTATAAGTATAGCGATAAGTGTCATTACACCAGTCCTTGGGTGTAAGTACAGTCCTGCATACACGTACTAAGCTTACTGGATTTTCAATAAGTACACTCCTGCGTACACGTACTAAGTTTACTGGGACTTCATGATATTTAGTACTTGGGTTTGTGTCTTTTACTACAATAAGATATTTAGGTAATAAGTTGTGGGATGCCTCTTAATCACTAAATACAACAGCCAACGGTTTGTTCCTTGTCCTCTATGCCCTATTATATGGGACTTTAATATAGCATATATCTTTAATAATTTGTATAGTTTCATCCACTGTGAATATGAACTTTGTCCTTACAGTGGGCATAGTGACAGTATAGATAAACCTTGAAGTGGTCAACCTCTTTAATTCTTTATTCAAACTTCTGTGGTCATTGCAACATTTTCTAAACTTTCACTTTTTGGTCCTCTTACTAAGCGGGGCATAGACGTACCATGGACACTAAGTACCAATGTAGTTTACTAAATAAAGTGTATGACCTGACTTCAATACCTTGAATTTGACATGTCTCTCTATACAATGGTTCTTCAAGTATAGCTGCAACAAATGCTTGGTGTCAAATCGCTGTTAAATTATGACACATGTGTGGTGGTACTTCGTCTCCATTTATGCTTGAGACTAATGTGTCAAAATTTTTACATCTATATCCATCTCTCCAACCACATGTCGGGGTAAGGCTTGTTGAGTTCCTCCTCAACCATGTGCATCCTCGTTGAATGTGGGAATTTCATTTTCTCCACCCACAAAACCCTTCAAATTTCCCACCTTCGTTCTCATTCATAACTGGCTTATCCCACTCATCATCACTGGTTCATCCCATTCTTCCTCACTGACTCATCTCATTTCTCCTCAGCATTCCTCCTCATCGGCTCATCCCCTTCTTCCTCATCGGCTCATCCCATTCCTCCTCACTGGCTCATCACATTCCTCATCACCATTTGAATATATGTTCAAATTCGCACTCATTTCCCTTAATTGAATAACTTATTTCATCAACTATCGTCATATATCATCTATTGTTTAATAAAAGTTACTAAAAGGACTGCATTAATATTTTTACCTTTTCACATCATCTTCAACATTGAATTCCGCATATTCTTCCTCATTCAATTCCACAATAGCTCCCTCATCAATTTCAATAGGAGTTTCCTCAACCTTTCAATGAGAGCTCACTCTCAATTCCAACTTCATTGGGCAAGTTCTTCTATCATCCATCTGAAAAGGCCGACTATCTCACTTCAAAATAAACACTAAAGTCTTTTCAATACCCCTTGTCATCGAGCCAAACCCACATGCTAATGTCACGTCATCGTATATTCCAAGTGACCATCACACAAAAAGTTGTCCACATTGATATGATGTATGAGTGTGATTTTTACCCAGTCGATATGTACATCATAGCACACAATATGTCAAAAAAACACATTAGATCTACAAGTAAAAGAGAAGAACTCCCCACTCCCTCGCCCACTATCATTAACCACCATATCATTCTCAAAGACAATCTTTTCCATTAAACTTGTAGTAAATGAGCACTTGAGACATTGGCAACTGATATCAACCAACACTCACAAAAAATGTTTGTGAATTGATAGCTAGCAAAAACATTATTGAACTATACTACATAATTATGCCCAACATGCTATGGACAAGTTAGAATCAAATTTCAAATCAATTGGGACAAGAGTGGGTAATTATTTCATTCTCACATCTACACCACACTAGACACAAGAATCATGGATTCAAATTCCACAACAAGCTGAGCAAAGGGTAGATTGATACTTAAAGAAAAATACTTGTATGTAGGAAGACATTTATTTAGTCTGTAGTTGGGACTTCAAAAACCTATACCTAACATAACATGCACATTGGGTCAAAAGTTAGGACAAAACAAATATTATACTCACAAGAACATTCAAAATCCACACGTAATTGAAATTCCACAAAATGATTAACACATGTAAAATGGATTAACACGTAATTCAATAGAATTATGAATGTAATGAACAATTTCATAAGTATAACACATACTTTTAAATTTTCAAGCAAACACGTACAATCTATCTTTGAGCAAGGTAAATAAACTATATATTTTTGTAAAATTGGACATGTAATAAAGGAAAAACACGATTTTTTACAAAATTTGTAATGTAATATGTAATTAATAAGATAAATACCAAAGAAACTAAGATTATTGTGTTCCTAAACTTTAATCAAGCAAGAAGACAATATAAATCGAACAAAGAAGGAAAAATCACCTTTTGCAAAACAAAAAAACCCACCCAAATAATCCTAATGTACTTGAATTAGGGATGATAATGGCAAATAAAAGCAACAAATGTGGGGCTTGCACACCTCCAACGCAAAATCGTGTAAAAATGGCTCAATTTTCACAAGAATCAATGTCTCCAAGCAAAAAGGGCTTACTTGACTAAGGAGGGAAATGAGGAGGAAGAAGAAGGAAGAACGATTATAATGTCACAGGAGGAGGAAGTATTTCAATGCCGCCTATTTTTAAGTGGAAGAGGCATTTCATTGCCACTTGATTTTAAGTGCAAGAGGCATTTCATTGCCGCCTGATTTTAAGTGGAAGAGGCATTTCGTTGCTGCCTGATTTTAAGTGGAAGAGGCATTTAGTTGCTGCCTTTGTAAGTGGAAGCGACATCAGAACACTACCTTAAGCAGAGTTATGTTCCACATAAGAGGCAACATGAAAAAGCCGCCTCCTTCTCTTATGAACATAACTCAGTAGTTACAAGTGTTTTAAAAATCGAACTTAATCGACCGATTTGACCCGGTTGAACTAGAATTGGAGGCTAGTCCAGATCTTATTGACTCAGCAGGGGAAGGGGGTGTGTGGGGTGGGGGTTGGCAGGTTGGCATGGGGAGCAGGTGGGAAAAACATGGGAGGAGAGGAGGGGGGGTAGGAGTGGGGAGGAGTGGGGAGGGGAGGAGCGGGGGAGGGGGGAATGGGAGGGAAAAAATGGGAGGGGGAGGAGGGGCAGGAGTGGGGAGGAGCGGGCAGGAGTGGGAGGAGCGGGGAGGAGGGGGGAATGGGAGGGGAGGAGGGGGGAATGGGAGCATATTTGTATTTCGCTCATTCTATTTGTTTTTCTATAAATTTTCACAGGCTCAACCAAGACGCCCCTAAACGACCGTAATTGAAATTTCCCTTATTTCATTTTCTTTGCTATCTATTTATCAGATCTTTATTTTTTAAAATTTCAGATCTCAATTATATTCCATGATCCTCATTGTTTATGTTTAATTCGCTATTCCAAATCTTTTTATTATCACCCTCATCTTGAACAACCCTGAATGACCATAACAGTGTTTTCCTCATTCCACCTTTTCTGCTATTTGTTTATGACATCTTTAAGTTTTCACATATATGTTTAAACATTTATACTTCCACTTGACTTTTACTGATTATGATAGTTTTTTATTAGTTATCCTCTTCATTTCCTTTTTAGGATGGACATCTTTAATTTTTCATATTTTAGGACTCAATTAAAATTTATATTTAAACATTTATACTTCCATTTCACTTTTACTGATTATGATAGTTTCTTATTAGTTATCCTTTTCATTTCCTTTTTAGGATGGTTAAATTCAGAGGACAACGAGGGTGATCACTAGAAGCTTATCTCGAGGTGTCACTTCCAGAAGTATGAGTACTCACCATGGAACAGAGACTTCATGCAAGAAAAAGACAGTTAGCCACAAAATTAGCAACTCAACCACTAACACCATTGTGCTTGAAACGAAAGTTCTCACCAAGCCAAGAGCCAACTTTATTTCCCCAACATAAAGTTTTATTTTGATGGTAACATAACCCATCTCACTTTTGCCTTATAAAAAGATTAAACATATGTAAACAATGCTGTATAATATTTATTGGTGCCAACCTTTGTTCCAACACGGTCTACCCAGCTTCTACCAAAAATGGACATAGTGCCGTTTTGATTGACGTTTTCATAGCCGGATTGGTTTTGAAAACATTGATTCTAATTAAAATACACATTACTTAAGATAAAAATCGACGAGTATAATAAATATAAATAAATAGTTATTTTAATAAATATGTACTTTTTAATAAGAAATAAAATACACACTTCAACCAAAAATTGACATAGGATTGCCGTTTTCATTGCCGGTTTGCTTATAAAAAAATTGATTCTAATTAAAAATGCAAATTATTTATGTCAAAAATTTAATTACTATAATAAATATTAAATTAACACTCAATTATGTACAATTATTAAAAACTTAAAAATAGACATAGTGTCAGTTTCATTGGCCTTTTCATTGTCGGTTAGGTTTTGAAACATTGATTCTAATTAAAATACACATTACTTAAAATAAAATTTTATGAGTAAAATTATTTAAAAATATCTGTACATAGTTCTTTGAATAAATATGTACTTTTAATAAGAAATAAATATGTACTCTATTTTATAAGAAATAAAATATACATTACTTAATACAAGGGTTCAACCAAAAATTGACAAAGTGCCGCTTTGATTTACCAATTATGATATTTCGGTTAATTTTTCGTGTACGGAGTTCTCGATTATTTAGTAGTAAAGAAAAAAAAAAAGGTACTCATCCAAAACCCCAATTACAAAATATAATGCACATATATTCCAAATTTACTTAAAAAATCCAATTTTTACAATCCAAATATAAATATTATTAAAAATAAAATATTATGTAATATTATGAAACACACAAATCATAACTATAACAGATAGAAAAAATAAAATTTAACTATTTAGCAATTATAATATTTCGTTAAATTTCTTAGTAGTGACAAAATTAGTGAACAGAGGTCGGTAAAAATATGTAGTTTAGTACTAAAATAATTTTTATTTAAATGGTATTAATTAAAATATGTTCTCTTTCCCTATTTATGTCTCTTCTATTTTGGTCAACAGGCTTCATTGATGGCTACCATTAACTTTGTCATACAGGGGACAATTAAAGCTATCAACCCCTTTTGGAGGAATATCAACCACAACCTCAAATCATAATAGGTACGTCTTTTTATTTTGTCTTACGACTAATGCATACATTTTAGTGTACACTATACTTTCCATTATTTTAAATTATTGTTTGGGACTATTTTAAATATTCTGTATACTATTTTTTTATGCAATTATCCAATGTATTTTGTTACAATAAAAATGTATATACTATTATATTTTAAATACATTGTCTATTTTTTTAAATTATATTTAAAAAAAAATTGTTTTTCTGTTGGTTCAAGATGTTTGCATTTTCACAATACATTGAATGGAAGAAGACAACTTACAAAATGAACATGGACATTACAATGATGAACAGATCGCAATGAAATTGTGTTGGCAATCCTTAGACGAGCATGAAAGAGAACCGTACTATGTCATGGCAAGACAAGATCGTATAATTGCAAAAAATGATATCAAGACCTGCAAGAAGAAAAAGAAACAAATATCAAATACCTTAGAAGACATACTGCCAACAACATTTGTTTGGAGGAGCTGGACACTTGCTATGATATGCAGTTTATTCGAAAAGTACCAAGATTAAAGAGAAATATTGGTATAAACCATGGATTGAAAAGTAGAAGATATTGTCACCGGAGGAGAAATACCTATCAAGATAAGGATTTAAAAATTTAGGAGTTTCAATAATGTCACTGCCAAGTTTCTCATAGAAATGCTCAAACAACCTTCACATTATTACCTTTGCTTCCTGCTACAGTAAAATTGTATGAATCTTTATTTTCAGATAGAGTGGTAATGATATATATTGACATTATTTCATAAATCTTATCACCTTTTTGGTTTCGTACTTATAAAAACAATGATAAGTTGTTTGTATTTTTTATATATACTTCATTTAAATAAGAAAGCTAAAAAGATATTCACTATATTAATTAAATAGGCATGTACGATTATATAAATACTGAGAAAATGTCCTATATGTATTAAAAAGAATTATAATACAAGTACATTGTTTATAGTTTATCTTTACAAATATAGCTTTATTTACTGTCTTTCCTATGCATCACATAGGGTTTATGCTAGTATTAAATATATGTAAATTATGGTGTATAATATTCAAGGGTCCAACCCGGTCTAACCGGGTTCAATCAAAACAAGACATAGTGTTTGTTGGATAGCCGGTTTGGTTTTTAAAACATTGGAACTTACCACTTTTTTAAAAAAAAAAAATGTGCCAGTGTGTTGCCTATGTGGTCATTGACCAGAGTGATCAACAATGACAACCATTGAAATCTATTTCAAAGAACTAAAATGTCTTGTTTCAAGGCTAATCAACTTAGTTTAACTAGGTTGGTCTATTGGCTGAATAGGTATGATGTTATAATGATGTCATAATATGGAATTTAATTCTATTTTTTTTTAAAAAAATTAAAATTATAAACCGAATCCTATAAACCACATGTCACCTAAAATATGTTTATAATGACTCAATATATTATATGGTTACCAAGCCTAAAACTTTAGTATAAATATTATAAACCTCAAAAGAAAAAAATCTCTAAAGTTGAATCTCATATTTTATGAGTTAATATAACAATTGTACATTAAAAACCTATCAAACATCATCAAACTCAAATTAAATAACTCAGTCAAACACAATTTTTCAATAGTTCTTTAATGCATCTCTAGTTTCAAAAAATATAATATTCCCAAATGACAACATAAATATTCCATAAATCTTCAAAACATGATAACAAATAGTTCCGGAAAAAACTAGATCTAAATCCAAGCATCCAATGGTTCTTCATATGCTTTTCCATTTTTAACATCAAAAGGTTCTTCATAAATATTCAGCAATAAATTTTTCAACACTTAAATATTCCACAAATATTTACCACGCTTCTTTATTGCTACATCCTCTTTAGCTACTAATGGTTCATCAAATGCTTATATAAGGAAAAGTATAACCACAAAAATTATTAGAAACTTCACAAACTATAACATATTCAAATATTAAGTATAGAAAAAAACTAGAAATTTATCATTACCTTCATCTTAAATTTCTTATGCTTGAAGTTGTACTTCTACCCATTCTTCAATTTCTTCTCCAACATCAACTAAGGTTGAAAAATTCCACTTATATCCATTCCTCTAGTATTGTATATCTTCGTATGAAATAGAATAAAAATTTATTTCTTCTTTTGTGACTTACAAATTTGACCAAATCACAACCTTTACCGCAAAGTGGAGTTGTTGTAAAAGAAAAGTTGTTTACACCGATTACAAATATATCTTGCATGACCTTCACCATATACATAATTATCGGGACTTTTGGTGACCATAGACGTTCTAATGCGAACTGAACGAGGTTGACCGACTTACCTCTTTGCATTCAGTGGTCCCACTATAAAGCCATCCTATGTCCAAAGAGGATTGAAAGACCACCCATACACAAATTGGTACGTGTACCATAATCCATATAATTAGTGATAATCATATCGTATTCTACCACACATTGCAACAACGTGAACAAATGGAATCTAAAGCTTCTGGAACGAATTGCAACTACAGAGTCTTTGACATCCGCTGCTCCCTAACTCCATATATACCATTATTATATGGTATTACATTAAAGTGTCAAGCACTATGCACACTTCTCTATAGTGGTGCATCTATGTTTGGATTGCACATTGTGCTCATCTATCTTGCATCCTCTCGTCTATTTAGAAAAAAATGATTTAAGTATCAATTTTGGACTTGGTTGAAATTTCTTGCCGAGCCGGTTCGGAGGTAAATGATGCAAGGGCCATTATAGGAAAAGACCTAGCTCCCTGCAGAATCCCATTTATGTTCTCGGATAAGTTTGTGGTAAGAATACCTGTTACGTAAACGCAGATTCGTGCACAGAATATAACAGTAAATCGGTGCAAATAATAATAAAAAAAAAAAAGAAAGAAAGAACACAGAGAAATTACGTGGTTCGGTCGGGTCGCGTACTCCACGGGCAGGGAGAAGAAAATCCACTATGCAGCAAGAATTACAGGAGCATAATCGACCAGGGTACCAAAGGTTAGATCCCTAGGTCGTATCCCTTCACTCTCTCACTCTGATTTCTCTTCCAGAGTCTCTCACGAGCCAATACAGCAAAAAGAACGACCTCTCTCCAACTCATCTAAAAAGAACCCTAATAGAAAGATGAGCCCAAAACCCGGACCGTATTTGGTTTGCTCCTCATAAGTTGTCCCAAAACAATGAACTGAACCCGGTTCACAAATTCAAGGCACACTCAACAAATCTCCACCTTGACTTGAATTTCCTTCATAGCTGAACATAGCATTACTGATCTTTCTCCGCTGCCTAATGCCCTCTTGGGCTCTCAACTCTTATAAGAACCAATTAAGTTCAAGCAATGCTCGAACTTGTTTACTGGTAAAGCTTTAGTCATCATATCTGTTGGGTTATCTTCTGTCCCAATCTTCTTTACCACAATAACACCTTCTGCTAAAATATCTCTGACAAAATGGAATCTTACATCAATATGTTTGGTCCGCTCATGATGCATTTGATTATTTGTCAAATGAATAGCACTTTGTCTGTCACAATAAACCATAGTAACCTCATTTCTGATGCTTAACTCTCTGAATAAGCCTTGAAGCCAAATTGCTTCTTTGATTGGTTCGGTTACTGCCATATATTCTGCTTCTGTTGTAGATAAGGCAACAACATGCTGCAAAGTAGCTTTCCAACTAACAAAACAACCCGCAAGAGTAAATACATAACCAGTAATGGTCTTCTACGATCAAGATCTCCAGCATAGTCAGAATCAACATAACCAACAAGACTAAAGTCATCTTTCTTGAAGGCTAAACAAGTGCTGGATGTACCCCTCAAATACCGAAGAATCCACTTCACAACTTGCCAGTGTTCTCTTCCCGGATTAGACATGTACCTACTAACAACACTCACAGCATGAGATGTATCTATGCTGGATGACATACCATAGCATACATGAGAGAACCCACTGCGCTAGGGTAAGGGACATGTGTCATATAATTCTTATCCTCTTCTTTCCGTGGTGACAATGCCAATGAAAGTCTGAAATGGGCAGCCAACGGAGTGCTTACTGGTTTAGCATTCTTCATGCTGAAATGCTCAAGGACCTTCTCTACATATTTTCTCTGTGAAAGATAAAGTGTTCCACCTCTTCGATCCCTGTTAATCTCCATACCCAAAATTTGCTTTGCAGCCCCTAAATCTTTCATCTCAAACTCACCCTTTAACTCTGTCTTTAACTTTTGGATTTCTACCATCTCCTTTGCTGCTATCAACATATCATTGACATATAACAACAAATATATGAAGGACCCATCGACAAGCTTTCTGAAATAAACACAGTTATCAAACTTACTCCGGCTAAAACCAATTTTCACCATAAATGAGTCAAAACGCTTATACCACTGTCCAGGAGATTGGTTCAAACCATAAAGTGATTTCATAAGTAAGCACACATGGTCTTCGTTACCTTCAGCCACGAATCCTTCGGGCTGATGCATGTATATTTGCTCTTCCAACTCTCCATGTAGGAAATCTGTTTTGACATCTAACTGCTCAAGCTCTAAGTCATGCATAGCTACAAGTGCCAAGACAACACGAATAGATGAATGCTTTACAACAGGAGAGAAAACATCATTAAAGTCAACTCCAGGTACCTGAATGTAGCCTTTGGCTACTAATCGTGCCTTGTAGCGTGCGTCTTCTACTCCCGGAATTGGCTACTAATCGTGCCTTGTAGCGTGCGTCTTCTACTCCCGGAATGCCTTCTTTCTTCTTGAAAACCCATTTACAGCCCACAACCTTTTTTCCGAATGGTGGCTTGACAAGTTTCCAAGTCTGATTTTTATGAAGAGACTTCATCTCTTCACTAATGGCAATTAACCACTTATCCGAATTCTCACTCTGAATGGCCTCTGTATAGCTAGAAGGCTCTGCCTCATCTATCGTCTCTGCCACTGAAAGAGCATAAACAATCAGATTTGCCTCATCATATCTCCTAGGCTTCTTGATTTCTCTTCTCGGTCTATCTTTTGCAATACAATAACTTTCTATTTAAGCTTCCGGTTCTTATTGAACTTCCTCTTCTTCTTCACTAGTTGTTGGATGCAAAACTTGTAATGGTAATTGACTTGAAGAAGACATACTTTGACCCATAGGAGTGGTCGGTAAACTCGTAGAGGTAGTGGGGGAATTTATTGAAGTAGTAGAGGTAGTGGGGGAATTCATTGAAGTAGTAGAGGTAGTGGGGGAATTCATTGAAGTAGTAGAGGTCCCACCTATCTCGAACACCACTTGTTTGGAGGATTTAGGATCTTCTTTTGTGCCTTGAGTAACAAAAGGCTCTTTCTTTACATTCATTATAGCAGACTCATCAAATTTCACATCTCTGCTAATAAAGAACTTCTGTGACTTCGAATCAGTACACCACAACCTGTATCCTTTTACACCAGAAGCATAACCAAGAAAAATACACTTCTTTGCTCTAGGTTCTAACTTCCCTTCGTTAACATACATATAAGCAGGACAACCAAATATCTTTAAATTAGAATAATCAACTGGAGTTCCAGACCATACCTCTTCTGGAGTTTTGCACTCAATAGCTGTAGGGGGTGACCGATTCACCAAATAACATGCCATGCTAGTAGCTTCTGCCCAAAATTCCTTGCCTAAACCAGCATTTGAAAGCATGCAACGAGCTCTCTCCAGAAGTGTTCTGTTCATCCTTTCTGCAACACCATTTTGTTACGGGGTGTGACGAACTGTTCGGTGTCTCACAATACCTTCATCCTGACAAAACTTACTAAATTCTCCACTCTAGAATTCAAGACCATTATCGGTTCTCAACCTCTTAATTTGTTTCCCGGTAAGTTTCTCTATCATACATTTCCACTGTTTGAAAACCGTGAAAACGTCACTCTTTGCCTTCAAAAAATAAACCCACACTTTCCTTGAGAAATCGTCAATAAAAGTGAGTAGATACTTCACACCTCCTTTTGAAACAACTTGTGCTGGTCCCCAATGATATGAATGAACATCGTCCAAGGTACCTTTAGTTCTATGAATAGCTGTACTGAATGCGACTCTTTTATGTTTTCCAAAAACACAATGTTCACAAAAGTCAATCTTCCCTGTACTCTGTCCACATAAGATACCTCTTCTACTCAACAAATTGAGACCTTTCTCACTCATGTGGCCCAATCTCAAATGCCATAACCTTGTGGTTTCACTTTCTGTGGAACCAGTAACCGTAGAACCATCTAGAACATAAAGAGTTCCAATTTCTCTTCCTTTCATGACTGTGAGAACACCTCAGCTGACCTTCATAACTCCACCTTCAGCTGAATACTTGCACCCAATTGAATCAAGGGTGCCCAAAGAGATAAGATTTCTCTTTAAATCTGGAACATACTTTACATCTGTCAATGTCCTTATAACTCCATCATGCATTTTCAAGCGAACAGATCCTTTCCCAATAGCTCTACAAGTCGAGTTGTTTCCCATGATCACAACTCCACCGTCAATTGCATCATATGTGGAGAACCAATGTCTATGAGAACACATGTGATAAGAACAACCTGAATCGAGGATCCATTCATCACATCCTTTAGTTTTGTCATCACTGTCTACTGAAAGAACATTCCCATCCGCCTCTGCTATACTGGCATCTGTAGACTTCTGATTTTTAGAATCATTCCTCTGCAATTTATTCTTAAGCCTATAACAATCAGCCTTAATATGTCCCTGCTTTTTACAATAATTATAAATCAGATTCTTGTGTCTCATCTTTGATCTTGACTTCTGTTTTCCACTTCCAGATTCCTTCTCTTTTGACCTTCCTCTAGTGAACAATGCATCCCCATGACTACTGTTGGAACCAGATGTCCCAACTAGCTGAGTATCTACCAAATTCTTACTCAATAAGGATGTTTTAACATCCTCAATCGTAATTGTCTCACGCCCATACAAAATAATTTCTCTAAAATGCTTATACGATTGAGGTAGTGAACATAACAGTAATAAAGCTTGATCTTCATCATCCAATTTCACATCAATATTTGTAAGATCCACAATAATAGAATTAAATTCACTAAGATGGTCCTTAATGGATGTACCTTCTGCCATCCGAAGGGTGTAAAGGCGTTCTTTCAAAGTCAGACGGTTGGTGAGGGATTTCTTCATATATAATGTCTCCAACTTATTCCAGAGACTTGCTGCAGTTTTCTCATTCAAAACTTCATTCGAAACTGTGTCTGTGACACACAACTGGATTTCTGTTAAAGCCTTATCATCTAGCTTCTCCCAATCGGCTTCATTCATATCTGCCGATTTTTGGTCTTTCCCTTTCAAGGCGAGTTTTAACTCATTCTATGTCAGGACTGCAATCATCCGAACACGCCGGAGACCAAAACTTATATTCTCATCGAACTTGTCGATGTTAAATTTAGTGACTGACATAATTGCACCCAGAAAACTGCAACCTTTACACAATCTCCAGAAATGTCTATGCGGCAAGAATTACAGGAGCATAATCGACCAGGGTACCAAAGATTAGATCCCTAGGACGTATCCCTTCACTCTCTCTCTCTGATTTCTCTTCCAGAGTCTCTCACGAGCCAATACAGCAAAAAGAACGACCTCTCTCCATTTGACTCATCTAAAAAGAACCCTAATAGAAAGATGAGCCCAAAACCCAGACCATATTTGGTTAGCTCCTCATAAAGTTGTCCCAAAATATTGAACCGAACCCAGTTCACAAATTCAAGGCACACTCAACAATACCGAATCACATGTTCCCATCAAGTGCGGGTGACTATCATTCTGGTCCTATGTCTTCCATTAGCTCAACCTTAGCCTCAGAACATGCAACTTCAATTTCTTCCAACTTTTCATTGAATTCATGAATTGTCAACCTCTTTGCATATGACCAAACTAACTTTCGCAAATTTGGAACTTTATTATATTTTGACCCTGAAATTTTCTATTATATGATGCAAGCAAAAGCGAAGATAAATATAAGATGAGGGAAATTTAGTACCAATAGCCCAAAGTTATCCTTTTCGACGATCATAAAGAAATGCCAAATGAGTTCTCCATTGAATCACCTATTGGTCTAAACGAGTTAAAAACCATCACCAAGTATTCATGTTCTCAATCTCTACTATGACAAATGTAAGCGAGAATAGACCGTTCTCACCATCAATAGCAATAACTATCAATAGTTATCTTGGATAATGCCCATACATATGTGTACCAGCCAGACTTATGACTGGTCTGGAAATTCAGAAGCTTGCAATGAAAGACCAAATTCCAAAAATACTCTTACAAATGTTGTTGAGCGCCAATCTCATTACAAAGCATGTCATAAACAGACACGAGGTTTGCATCTCTCACAATATTCAAGTACCGTGGTAAGAGGTTAAATAAATATGTACAATCACCATACACAACAGTTAGCGCCAAGTTTCTTGTCTTCCATGCATTCTTGTACAATATATTTATGTAGTATTTCTCTTTCGCAAACTGGATAATATCAAGAGGTGTAATCGTAACTTTACCCTCATTGTAGGTATAATCAACTTGTAAATGAACTTCGATTTGCACTGCCTATTATCACTGTGAACGGTAGAATATATATGATAGTGCTTCTCATAATACTTTTGAATCTTAAACCTTTGGGTCAGACAGTTGATTGATGTATAAAGAAACCAAATGCACCTATGATCATTGCATTTCACCTCGTACCCCAATTTAGTTGATTTAAATACCTTGAATTCAACATGTCTCTCTATGCAGTAGTCTTGTGCATAGAATTGTAATGCCTCTTTACTAACCAATATTTGTCCAACATATAACTCTGCATCGTTGACCTTTTCATCTCCATCCATCTAACCATGGTGATGCCACAAACTGTGTCAATGGGTATATTGTCATCAAAATTTTCTTGGTGCTCAATACCCTCTATATCCCTTGTGCCTTGGTTTTCTATACCACTGTCTATAAATTTTTTATTTTAACTATAATCCTCTCCAATATCCTCTAACCCAACTTTGGCACCTTCACCTGATTCTTCTGATATGCTTAATCCCTTGAAAATAATATCACAAACTTCATTAACACAAGGGATTGACTGTTATTTCACTACTTGTATTAACTAAAGTTGGAGGTATAGAAATTTACTATCTTATGTGGTCTTGTTCATTAACCTCGCAATTCATTGTCGGGTTCTCGTCGACTTGGTTAACTGCTGATGTGAACTGTCCACACGCTTCATATCTATCGACTTCTTTCACATGTACATGTACATAAGAGCTGTCTGCAACATCTCATCATTTCGTATATGAGTGAAACACTTAAAACTAGAGACGATGAAAATTCTCAACCACATTGTTATGTCATCTCTATGTGAACTCCATCCAGTTACTTCATACATTTTTTAACACAATGTATGAAATGACTAGTAGCAGTTGACATTCAATAAGTATGTGTCACCACCATGGCAGTCAAGGTATATTACCCTCAATTACAAATTGACCACCAAAGTAGCACATCAAGTTTACCAAAGGAGGCATTCTGAATAAAATAAAGATGACTAAAACAATTTACATTAACAAATAAGAAAAATATAAACTACTCTAGTGATAGAAACAATTATGTTAACCCAAATCTAGACATGAAAGCATTATAAATCTACACAAATCAACTTACGATAATAATTTACATGATAAGTTAATAACAATTTGTAATTTGTAGTAAAAATTTTCATTAAATAAAAATTTACATGCTACAATAGTAATAATTTACATTATAAATTTACAAAAATCAACTTACATGCAATAGCAATTTACAAGCTACTTTAGTAACAATTTACATGATAAATTTACACAAATCAACTTATAATAAAAATTATATGATACTTTAGTAAACAAACAACTCTTACATGATAAGTAACAATAACAATTTACACTAAGTAATATTTTATAACAGAATAAACAAACAAACAAATACAAATAAATAAAAAATAAAGAAAAAGCTGAGAAAAAATAGCAATCCGACTTATTGCTACTTGGGGAAAAGTGAAATACATGTAGAACAAGTGTAAGAGAGTAAAAAAAGCAATAGATTAAACAATACGTACCTTGCTAGAGAAAAATATGAAAATAAAAGTCAGTTGAAAGTTTGGTTTTCAAAAAGCGTGTAAATCATCTCTGAATTTCTGTAATTCATCGAAGGACTTTGAATGCTAGCTAAAATGGCACAAAATTGACTCCCTATTGAAGAGATTAGGCAAAAACAAAGAGAAACGGGGAGATTTGGGTTTTTTCACGTAGTAGGGTTTCAGATTTGAAAAGAATGGGGGAGGTAAGAAATGGGGATGACACAAACTTTAAAATAGGGGAGGTGGCATTGAAATGCCACCCGACCTTTAATAAAAGTTGCATTTTTATGCCACTTCCCCTTGTCCCGTGAAATAAAAGAGGCAACATTTGCAATGCTGCCTCTCTATGTCACAAGAAATTAGCGAGGCAACATCGAAATGTCACTTTTATAAGTAAAGGCGCCATGAAAATATCACCTCTCTTAAAAGCCTTTAAAAATAAAATAGCGACATGCTGGTGCACGCATGGCCACGCGCAGCAATGTGTTGCCCATGTGGACGTTGATCCGTTAGGGTTTGAGCGGAATGTTTCGTTTTAGTAATATTTTTGTCTCTCTTTTATTTTGATAATTTTTTCTTTTCATATTTTATTTTGGTAAAAACCCGTTACAATTAAATATTATTTTTGATAAACTGAGTAAAAGAGGAAGACCAACCATTATTATCTCAACTCTTAGAAGCAATTGAAAATGATACAGGTTAACTAAAGCCTACTCGATTTACATTCTTAATAAAATTCATGTTACATCGTAATAAATAATTTTTACCTTTACTTTGTAGGGGAGAAACTAATTATATAAAGAGTATAAAAGATCAAGTACAAATATCAAACATGGATAAAGAAGAAAATCAAAACATAAGCACCCAACAACAAATAATGAAGATGCAAGTGCTATTCTAAAATTAAAAAGAGAGAGAAACTTACTGTTCAGAATAACCTACTAATATTACTATTTTTAACTATTTTAATTTTTATTTGAATTAAATTTTTAAATTTGTTTTCATTTCCTTTATGCTTGACTTTAATATTATATATTAATATTTAAAAATTTTATTATCCTTATTAATGTATGGTAAAAAATAATAAAGTTTAAACTAACATTAAGGTTTTAATTACTTAAAGTATTGATTTTATTTTGTCTACAATGTTTAAAATTTATGTTTCATTTTACGGGCCTCATCCCCTCCACCTTCCCCTCTCTCAACTTAAAAAACAAAAAAACTTTCGAATCCAACTTCTTAGCGGGGTACAACTGCATTGGGTATTACTCTTTGATAAATGACACTTTGAGATCTCTCTTAGAAAGAGTCCTTTTTAAAAAAGCTTCTGAGATTATTATTGTGCTTCACGTGTACATAGGAGTGTACTTACACTTATCGTTAATTGATTATGACACAATAGACACCAGAAACTGTTATCACAGTTCAGAACCAATAGTTTCTACTCTGGGGCACTCGGCCCAAGGTACCAGAAATCCACTAGAGAGTATTACAGAAGTAATGGTGTTTGAAAATACTTACAACGATGGGTTCTCCTCCCTTAGGATTCGAACATTACTCTTCTAGTCTTGTAGCTTCCTGTTCCAACGATCAACAGAAGCCTCTTGATACCCCTCATACTAAGGCTCTCCCCCTTAGTGTGTTCTCTCTCTAGAGAGACTTCTTCCACGCAGACTCCTCAGGATGAGAGACTGCTCAATTTGCCAGTAGCTTCAATAAGAGCCAAAGCACTCTTCTGTTCAGCACGAGTGAGAGTCTTCACTTGTATTAATCCACGATCATCTGCATGAAGAACTCCCCCTTAATTCATCCTCCATTATTTCATTTTTACTCATTGCGTAACCCTAATCCCACGACTCCATTAGTTTTTATAGTCTAAGGGTCTTTTTACGCTTTCAACCACAGAGTCCTGTTTCTAATGATCTGATCCCGTAATCAAGGGATCCAGCTCAACCCAGTTCCCTATTACATCCCAACTTCCTTATATGCATTATCCACGTATAGCAACCACCTTAATCAAGGGATTCAACACATCTTGGTTTCCTGTTATCATTCGACTTCCTTACTGGTATTGCAATCAAGACTCCTCTCGTGGAGTGTGTTTTGTCACAAATAGCCAATCACACATGCTCGTTCTAACATTCTCCCCCTTTGGCTCTTTTTGACAAAAATATCTCTCATAACTTCAATCTTCATGATATAATATCTATTAATTCAACTTACAAATAGAGATGTAGCACTCAAGCTTACAGCACTGTTCATTGCCAACAAAAACACCCATAATACTCCTCATAGTCATTCCACCATCAGTAGTAATAAAACCATATTCATTTCAACATCAGCATCATCACATATTCCTTACTACAAAGCAAAACGAACTCATAACAACTGCCATTGCCATTACCCAAGCACACCATGTCACAAATATCCATCCTCAGTCATGTCACAAGTAACACAGATTCATAGAAACAATAAAAAATAGCACAACACAGATTCTCATCTCATCTCCTCACATCACATATTCACATATTTTCTCCCCCTTTTTGTCAAAAAGACAAAAACAAACATCAAAAGATGTAGTTGGCAAGAATTAAAGCTAACAGGAACTTACTGTGAAGGCGGATTCTACTGCACATTAGTGAGATGTTGCAATAAAAACAGTTCACTCTACAATGCCTTATGCCGAGTAAGTAAATGTTCCAGTTCTGTGTCTACTGAGGTAGGCGACATTACACTTGCTGGTACATGTGGAATTACCCTTGCAGGTACTGTGCTTTTTCTACTTTACCAATTTCTCCAAAAGTTGCCGAAGAGACATATCGTCATCACTCTCATTCAAACTCCCTCCTAAAGGAGAGTTGATCAAGTCCAAATCTTTGGACACATTTTCAACCACAACATCATGGATGGATGTTCAACCAAAACATCAGAACCCAAATTATCCAACGATCGAAATGCTGAATCTTGATCAACCAATGATCTCTCACCAGCAGGAGATGGTAAGGAAGACAAAGGTGGAGTTTCAGTTAGCATACCTGGGTGTCTTCCAGCTGAGGATCTTCCATATGAGCCGAGGAAGACGTCGTCCCCATGACAAAATCAAACATTTCCTGCTCAGCGCTTATGCTCTAGAGCTCCAATCTTTCCGCCACTGCGAATGAGGGTAAAAAATTTGCCAAGGTAACTTTACCATTCACTGGGTCACCCCCCC
Source organism: Aristolochia fimbriata (assembly GCA_019845555.1). Taxonomy (NCBI): domain Eukaryota; kingdom Viridiplantae; phylum Streptophyta; class Magnoliopsida; order Piperales; family Aristolochiaceae; genus Aristolochia; species Aristolochia fimbriata. Next base: position 11,683,055 of record CM034079.1, read on the forward strand.
TTTTTTTTTATTTATTATTATTTTTTTTATACATATATATATAAAACCAACACACATTTTATGTGTAAACAGAAATGTACACATACATAATAGAGTGTACTTACAAGTCCTAGAGCACAGTCCTAGAGCTCCACGAAGGAACTCAACTCTTTTCGCATCCAGGCTTTTCATAAAAATGTCTGCCAACTGATTCTCAGTAGATATATGTTCGAGCATTACTTGTCCTTCTTCCACAAGCTCTCTAATGAAATGATGACGAATGTCAACATGCTTTGGTCTTGAGTGCTGAACAGAATGCTTTATTTTCATTCCATCATTAACATTCCCAATAATAGCATCCATAGGATGGTTTTTCTGAATTCTCATTGATGGAGCTTGGTCCTTTTCAGAACCTATATCTGCTATATTCTCATGATCTTCCTCTATTTCAACATCACTAACCGACGATTCTTCACCATGTGTATGACTCTCAACCTGTTCTGAAGACCTAGAGTATCCTATGAAGATACCTTCTGAACTTCTGGAATCGAATTTTCCCAACTATTCACGGTCTCTTAGAACATAACAAGGGCTTCAAAATTCTCGAAAATAATGAACTTTAGGTTTCCTTCCCTTCCACAGTTCATAGGGAGTTTTATGAGTCATGTACCTGAGATGTACTCTGTTACTTATGTAGCATGTTGTGTTTACCGCTTCTGCCCACAGCTTATGAGGAAGATTCTTTGAGTTTATCATGGCACGAGCCATCTCCTGAAGTGTTCTATTTTTACTCTCAACAACTCCATTTTGTTGAGGGGTTTTTGGGGCAGAGAATTCATGTGAAATTCCTTTCTTTTCACAGAATTGAGCAAACTGATTATTCTCAAATACCCTACCATGATCACTTCTTAGACGAATTATTTTTCCTATCAGAACATTCTTCTCAGTCATGAGTCTTCTACATAGACTTGCAAACACTCTGTACATGTCTGACTTTTCTCTAATGAATTCAACCCATGTAAATCTAGAAAAATCATCAACACATACTAGTACATACTTTTTTCAAGCAATTCTTTCGGTCTGAACTGACCCCATTCGATCAATATAAAGCAGCTCCAAAGGTCGTTGTGTTGTAATAATCTTCAAGGCTGAATGAGGTTTTCGATGTTGCTTTCCTGCCATACATCCTTTGCATACAGCCTCTGTCTTATTACTAATAGCTGGTAATCCTCGTACAGCTCCATACTCAAGCAACTTCAGTATTCCTCTAGAATGTAGATGACCGAGACATTTGTGTCATAGTTGAGCAGTTGTTACACCAGTGTACTTACAGTGTTGTGACATATTCAGCTTATAGAAATTGTCACCAGTTCTGGTTCCTTCTAGTATTAACTGTCTGCTATCATCTTCCACTATACATCCTTCTTTGGTAAATCTGACATACATATTCTGGTCACATAATTGACTGATACTGAGTAAGTTTGCTTTCAATCCATTTACTAGAAGAACATTCTCTAGCTTTGGTAGACCATCAACTCTTAACATTCATCTTCCAATCATTGCTCCTTTAGCACCATCTCCAAAAGTCACTTGACCACCATCCTCTCTATGTATGTTGGTCAGGTTTTTTGCATTCCCTATCATATGCCGAGAGCAGCAACTATCGAAGTACCATATTCCATCTGAGTTTGTTTTTCGAACAGTATGTGCTGCATACAAACTTATCTCTTTTTTCACCCATACACAGTTAGATGGAGGTTTTGACAATGTTTGACTTCCACTCCATCTCCAGTCCTTTAGCAGCTTATAACAGAGTGGTCTGATGTGACCATACGCACCACAGTAGTGACACACCAGAACTCGTGATGACTTTTGTCTAGACCGAGTCTTGTTATACATCATTTTTGAGTAGCCAATTCCCTGTTTGTCTGTACTTCTTCTTCCTTGGATCAAGATATCATCCAATTTCTTCTTTCCCTTGTCAAACTTCTTAAGGATGTCTTGTGAACTCCTCAGGTCTTCTTTCAGTTTCAATATCACTTTTTCTTTCTCAGCATTCTCCTGTTTCAGTGTGTGGTTGTCATTTTCAAGGGAAGAGACTAATTCTCTCAAGATTCTTTCTTCATCTGCTGGTATTTGATTTTATTTCTCATCACACCAATTTGTTTCTTTAGTCCAGCATTCTCTTGCTCAAGCACACTCAGATGTTCCTTAAGAATCCTTGTACTTTCTAGTACCCCATCCCATTGTTGGATAATGGCTTCCACTGTAATCTCCTCATCCTCATCCTCTGTGTCTTCTTTGCTGCTTGTTTCACCAAGATGATTTTTCGATTTTGATGACAACATCACCTTCTGCCCGAGCTTCGCTACAAATGCAACAAAATTGCATTCCTTTTCATCAGACTCACTACTTTCATCATCACTCCTAGTATCGTTAGATGACTTCTGTTTTCTCAAGTAAGTAGGGCATTCCGATTGAATATGTCATTTTCCTTCACATTCATAACATACCACTACTTTCTTCTTGGCTAAAACTTCGGTAGATCCAGTTCGAGTATTGTTTTGTCTGTTATTGCCTTGCAAATACCACTTCTTCTTGTCCCTTCTGATAAACTTGTTCAACCCTTTTGCCAGCAAAGAAACTTTTTCATCTAACTCTGCTAAAGTTACCACTGATAGACCACGGTTATCTGTCAATTGTAATGTTTCTTCATTTGATACTGATTGTAAGGCTATACTCTCTTTCTTCCCTTTCTCTGCTAAATCTTCTGCTTCCTCGTTCATTTCAAAAGTTTTCAAAGACCCAATCAACTCATCCAGTGTCATATTGTCAATGACTTTATACTCTTCAATAGCTACTCTTTTAATCTTGAATTTAGAGGACAGAGATTGTAATACCTTTCTCACAAGCCGATTTTGAGGGATTTTGTCTCCAAGAGCTGCAGACTGATTTGCTATATCTCTGATTTTGCCTTCATACTCCAATATGGACTCGTCTTCCCTCATTCGCATAAGTTCAAACTGAGTGGTGAGCATCTGCAGCTTTGACATTCTAATACTTTCAGTCCCTTCGTAATGAACTTCTAGAATTCTCCCCTCTTAGGCTGTGGTGCAAGCAGAGATCCTCCTAAACTGTTCCTCATTCACTCCTTTAAATATAGCATTCAACGCTTTGGAATTGTAGTTAGAGAGTCTCTCTTCTTCCTTTGTCCACTCTATATCTGGCTTTTCAACAATCTTCATATCATCACCTTTCCAATCACCTTCGTTGGCAGACACCATCCCTTCTCAATGGTCTTCTAGGCCTTCTCACCCTGTGCCTTTATGTAGATTTACATCTTGGCATTCCAGTAAGAATAGTTAGACCCATCAAGTATTGGTGGTCTGGTGTTTGAGGCTCCTTCTTTCAGATACGACCCCATTTTCTCTACCAGTGAAGTTTCTCTAGATCTTTTTCTCCAAACTAATCTGGAGCCCGCTCTGATACCACTTGAGATTATTATTGTGCTTCACGTGTACGTAGGAGTGTACTTACACCCGGAGACTGGTGTACTTACACTTATCGTTAATTGATTATGACACAATAGACACCAGAAACTGTTATGTCAGTTCGGAACCAATAGTTCCTACTCCGGGGCACTCGGACCAGGGTACCAGAAATCCACTAGAGAGTATTACATAAGTAATGGTGTTTGAAAACACTTACAACGATGGGTTTTCCTCCCTCAGGATTCGAACATAACTCTTCTAGTCTTGTAGCTTCCTGCTCCAACGATCAATAGAAGCTTCTTGATACCCCTCACACTAAGGCTCTCCCCCTTAGTGTGTTCTCTCTCTAAAGAGACTTCTTCCACGCAGACTCCTCAGGATGAGAGACTGCTCGATTTGCCAGTAGCTTCAATAAGAGCCAAAACACTCTTCTGTTAAGCACGAGTGAGGGTCTTCACTTGTATTAATCCACGATCATCAGCATGAAGAACTCCCCTTAATTCATCCTCCATTATTTCATTTTTACTTACTGCGTAACCCTAATCCCACGACTCCATTAGCTTTTATAGTCTAAGGGTCTTTTACGCTTTCAACCACAGAGTCCTGTTTCTAATGATCTGATCCCGTAATCAAGGGATCAGCTCAACCTAATTCCCTATTACATCCCAACTTCCTTATATGCTTTATCCACGTATAGCAACCACCTATAATCAAGGGATCCAATACATCTTGGTTTTGTTGTTATCATTCGACTTCTTTACAGGTACTTCAATCAGGACTCTTCTCGTGGAGTGTGTTTTGTCACAAATAGCCAATCACACATACTCTTTCTAACAGCTTCGTTTGGTAGCTCTTTTAAAATCTAAAATTTTTTTGTTTTAAGTAGAGATTAATATAAAAGTAAGTTTACATAAACACAATTTTTTTTTTAAAAAAAACCGCTATTCCCAAAATATGAGCTTTTGGCCTCCAAAGATCTATCCCAAAAGCACTCTAAAGCCCCATTTAGCATAGCTCTTTGGTAAAGGGCCCTTTGAGATATCTCTTCAAAAGAGTCCTAAAACTCTAATTTCAAATAGAAATCTTTTATATATATAAAGGAGATAGGTTTTTTCGATTTTTCAGGAATGATGGATGGGAGGCTCTCTAGGGCTACCATGTAAGATTTTGGGGCCCACCTTTATTATGGTTTTTTATCGACCCCTCACGTTTTTACTACCTATTTTTCCTCTGTTTTCTCCTTATCCTTCCCTAATCTTCTCTCCTGACCTAAGCCGTTTCAGAATAAATCTGTGTAGATCCATTCTCTTCTCCCCTTATAAATTATGAAATATGGATAATTATATTAGATGAATAAATATGTACTTTTTTCTTGAGTGGTAATGTATTCTAATTAAAAATACACGGGTTTTCTGCTAGTTTAGAGGTTTACCCTAGCTTTTAGGCTGCAAAGAAAACAGGCAGAGTTGGGCAACAACATATAATGGTTATTTTTGCCTTTTTTTTTTTTTTTTTCCTTGGGTCCCGTGTAGGGGTGGGTAAGGGTTTGGGTCGAGTTTTTGAAAACCCGAACTCGAACCGTCTTAAAAACTCGAAACCCAAACCCACAAAAAAACCCGAACGGGTTTTTAAACTTAAACCCAAACCTTACCCGAAATTAATTTTTACAAACCCGAACTCGAGCCGATCCGACCAAAACCCGTTGGGTTTAGGTCAAACCCAAACCCAAACCCGACCCAATAAAAACCCTGATTTTCACTTAATAATAGTATAAACTAAATTATATAAAAATATAATAAACGATTACGGGTCGGATTTAGGTTGGGTTCTGGCCGGGTTTGGGTGAACCCGAACGCAACCCAACCAGCGATCGGGTTTGGATTTCCAAACTCAAACCCCACCCGGTTGGATTTGGGAATCCAAACCCAAGTTTATAGGGTCAGGTCGAGTTACCAGGAAAATCCGACCCGATACCCACCCCTAGTCCCGTGCGTAAGGCGGGTTTTCCGTTTAGTAATTATATAAATTAACAACTATGTGATTTATGAAAGAAACTAGCTCCTAAACATTTTCTGTGATTCTCAGCGCTCAGGTTACCTTTTGCTGATTCTCGCCTTCTCACATTTTCAGAATTATTTATCTTAACAGGTGACAATTTTGAGGGGGGAATCGAAGAGTGATCTTTGATGCTCGATCATTGAGGAAACAATAGAAAAGAAAATAACGGTTGCTGTCTTTGATGCTCGATCATTGAGGAAACAATAGAAAAGACTATCTCGGTTGCTGTCTTTGATGTTCGGTCTTGGATGCTCGATTTTCTATGCTCCTTCATCAGCAGGTAACGTATAGGGCTTAACAACGTTGTACTTTCGTGGAACGTCTATTAATAACCAACTAGGTAAGATTACACTCGGTATTGTTAGCTCAGAGAGATCTCTAGGCTGAGCTGTGAAGTACTTGGCCACGGATCAGCTTTTATTTCAGTTGTTGTTCCTGGTTTTGAGGAAAACACTGCTGATGGCTTGGAGGCTTAGGATTCAACGACAAAGCAATCTAAATAGAGAAATTTCTTCTGGTATTTATGCTCCGGTACACTCTTGGGTTTGTACCCTCACAAGATCCACTTCAGTGGTGACATAAAATACTTTGAACAACTGGAGTCCTTTATTGGCTGAAATTTACCCGAAGCTTCTATCAGTGCCTAGAAGTTTGTGTAGCCCATTGAAATAACTCCGCTGCAATATCGGACAACTTACTCCGCTACAATATCAGACAACTTACTCCTCAACAAAATCAGACAACCTATCTTTGCCTGACAATCATATACGTATTTCTGTCTTTCCTGAACTAGGTATTACGAAGAACTTTCTGGTAATGTGAATGTCTGCCAACAGACTTTCGGATATCTTGCCTTCTCATCTGGGTAATTGCTTGAAGGTGGTATATTTAGATATTTGTTAGAATCAACATCTGAAAGCATAGTTTCTTGGTGTGAATATCAAACAAACTATTGATGCTCTCTGCCAAAATGATCCTCCAATATCACTTCCTGTTCGTATAATTTCCTTCCTGAGTGGTTCTGATTGTACATTGGGAACAATACTGAGTATTCTATTCCTTTTAGGCTGAGTAACATTGATCACTTTTGTGGTTGAAAATTTGTGGAATTATCTGATGAGTGCTGAAATCCTTTATGTCTCAACGAGCATCGGATACCATCTGAGACACAATGAAAGAGTTTTCCTCCACTATATAGATGCCTCATTTTATATGCTTCTTGGTGTTCCCCCTCTTATTTGGCTGAATTTTCTAATTGCTTTCTTGGAAACCATGGTAAGTTCTAGACAGTTACAAATGAAACAAAAAGTACTTCTGAGTGTTAGAATGCTGGAATCTTTTCATCTGTTGTATTTGTGTTATACGGATTAGTACCTTCAAAAGTGTAATACTATTGAGGCACCTCATTAATGTGGATCATAACAAATTAGCATAATACTTACCTCAGTCCTTTTATTTTGAAGATAGGGTGCATGTGGCCAAAGGTTTTGGTTATTTGTGTTTAATTGATTGTACCGTTTATCTTGCGTGCTGGAAATTGGGAAACTTGTCCTCTGAAAGAGCTACATTCTGATAGCACTACATTGCCTCAAATTCTGTAAGAAATCAGAATATGGTGAGGATTGTGGGTTGTTGTATCAGAGAAGAATACTATTGCTTACTTCAATCACTCAAAAAACAATACACCTGCTTGTATGTTCTGAAGTTCTGTGCTGCAAAAGGTTCTCACTCTTTTGGACTGAAATATGCTATACAAGATTTCCCTTGAGATTTCTGAAGTTTCATCTTACCTTTACTAAGATTATTTAACACAAGCTATTCATGCATCTGGAATCAATCATTTGTTAATGTATCTGTATCTTGAACCGGGTAGTGGAGATTTTTGGATTGTGAATTTTATGGGTGTGCCAGATATGTTCAAATGTTCAGTTATTCGAATCACTTGCCTCACTGGTCAAGTAACTTATATAATCTTTTAAACAAATTGTTGTGTGTTTTGTGGTTAATTTTATTAAATTTGCTGAAAATAAGTTTTCCACTTCTGGCATGCAACTTCTGGTCCGTGTATATTTTTTTCTTTGTAGAGTATTTATGTTTCAACTGACAAATGTGATATTTACACTAGTGGAGTTATTTTACTGGAGCTCCTTTCGAAAAGGTTCACAGTGAGCCATGCCTTGGCATTGTCTACAAATTGCTGCAGGAGAAATAAAGTGTTCCAATTTGCGACAGGATGCTACTTAATATTCCTTCCTGATGACGTGTTGCACTAAATTACTGATGTAAGAACTCCCTAAGAGATGAAACTTGACGCCAAAATAAAGTTAACTTTGATGGAGCTGCGGGAGGAACACATTTTTACCATTAAAGAAATCAATGACATGGACGAGACCTTAAGTTAACTTTATAGATCATACACCGGATGAAGTAATTAATTTCAAGGGTTTGCGGCGAAGAATGCTAAAACACCCACAAATGGTGCATTGATGTAAGTGGCTGGTTCTGATTGCTGATAGTTGTTCCTGTCATCGGCAAAATTGTCTCTGTTATCTGGTCCACCCAGCACTGCACCAACTAGGATGTTTGGGTTCGGATGATCTGAATAGAGGAACTGAAATCCAGAATTGCAGGGGATAGGAACTGGATGCACTTGTACACATGGCAGGGAGGAGCCTCTGTGATGGACATGCTGTGGGTACCTCTCTCCAAACCCCACCATATATGACATCTTAGCTGGGTTTTGTCCTAAAATGTAATCAACCTGACAAAAGAAGGCAGCGTATTAGGAAGCTCATGTCAGAAATAGAGATGAAAAGGAAGGATTAGGTTTCTTGTTGTCTATAATACCTGTTTCTTTGCCAGTGAAATGAGAGTCATGGGTGTGACTGTGGTTGTGCCACATGAGGCTTGCCCTCCATTGGAGCTCAGATACTTGGCATATGTTAGCAGAAGGAAAGCTGCGGAAGTTACATACTGCAAATTGCTCTCACTTCCTTTATAAAGTAGACCTCCTGCACGAATACAATCTGACTTGGCTGAATGTTCTGGTAAAATAATTATGCAGATAGAAATTGAAAAAGGGTTTTGATTAAAATCGATGTCATTACAGACCTGGAGTATACTGGGCCTGGAAACTAGATGTTCCAGGAACTAGAGCGCAAATATAGTTGTCCGAATGTGCCTTATAAAGCTGAAACTCTTCGATCCTGGCCTGTAAAGAGTTCTGCAGGAGTGATATGAAAATCTCAGCTTGGATTTGTTTTATTCAATGTCAAATATAGAATGAAAATTGAAAAGTGATCAAATGGATGATCAAGTGTGGTAGATGGAAACACGAGCCTTGGAAAGTAGAATCTTGGTTCCAACTTTCTTGTCATCCCAGCTGAATGAAAAATCATCATCGTCTGCACCCAACGTGTGGCCATTGTTTTCAATGTAATCAAGATACGAACTGTTGCCTGTGGCTGAATGTAGCCATGAAGCACCCCACAGAAGTTCGTCCTAAGATGTCAGAAGCCATGTGGTTAGTTCAGTATTGTTCTACAATCTTGTGAATACAAAGATGAGCTTCAGATCAAAAGCTGGACAGTAGCCTCACATGGTATCCAGAATAGGAGCAATAGAATGGACAGACCACAGAATTTAAGGAGTCGCTGTAAGCTCCTCTGTATCGGTCAGCAAAGTTAAACACCTGCATGTTATTTATTTGGTATTAGTACTTCACGTACACCACATCAGGAACTCAGAAGCTAGCTGATGAAAAAATGTTCCTGTAATTTAGACTTAAGCATATGTTATTACTTTCTCCGCTGTGTTGAGTAATTTAGTGGAGTAAGTAGGATCGGATTCTTTAAACACAATGGAAGCAGCAGCCAGTGCAGCTGCAGTCTCTGCTGCAACATCGGAACCGGGGTTTTGAGGTGTGACTTTGTAAACGTTTCGAGGTGTGTCCATGTCTTCAGGTCTTTCCCAGCACTTGTGGTCCTGATTAGGATCTGCTACCTGCAAGAGTACTTGACCAAAAATTAAATCACTTCTTAATCCAAAAATTAGAAGAAATTAAAGTGGCAGTAACTTATTATGAACATTTTGAAGGAAAATGGCGCTACTCCGTCTAATTAATTACCTGCACGTATAAGGTGTTTGGGGTGGCCGTAGCTGCCTTGAGAAGATAATCTGTTCCCCATTTTATTGCAGCTCTGGCATTATCTATCTGCTTTGGCATTAAGCTGCCAAACTCAATGACACTCCATGACAGTAGCGTAGTGGTGAAAGCCATTGGCAGGCCAAACTTCACGTTGTCACCGGCATCGTAATACCCTCCAGTAAGGTCCACCTGAAACAAGCAACCAATATGTACATCAATTCCTACATGCAGGAATATATATATATATATATATATATTGAAATGGAAGTTGCACAGCCGGGTGTGGCCAGCTTAATTACATGGTTAGAGGAGCCGTCAGATAACCCAGAGTTACTTCTCCATGTAAGGCGTTGGTTAGGAGGCAGTTTTCCAGATCTCTGGCCCTCGAAGAAGAGGATAGACTTCTCCAGTGCATCCGAGTAGTGGAAACTTGCACCAGTACTACTGCAGGAGATGAAAGACGACAGACATGAAAGCAGAAGTAATATCCCTGTTTTGACGACCGGTTTACTGCCCATTTCAATGCAAGCAAATTAAGAAACAGGGTCGCACCAGTTTTGCTTGCAAGGGATATGATCAGTGTGGGGATCGAATGTTTGGATGGGATGGAACTGGAAGGTTGCATTTATAGAGGAAAAAGAGGATTGATGAAGAGGCCTGCATGAGTCACATGGATTTTGTAAGCGGCAGTTACTCGTTAGCAGGAACGGAAACAGCGAGTGTCACGGGATCAACTGCGAGAGAAATGGGTCGCTCCGGGTTGAAGAAGAAGACAAGATTGAGACTTTGGATCTGTTATATTCCCACATTAATGCACCCGTTCGTTCATGTGTCTGGTCTCCACTGGAGAGGTCTGTAAGCTTCCAAACGCCGTCAAGATGAAACAAGAACATATAGAAAGGAAGAAAAATATGGTTGGTTTGTTATATGATCCCCTATTTTTCTGTTTGTCATTGGATACGCAATTTGCAGCGTGAAATCGGGGTGGCTTTTGGCATTTTTCTTCAATCTCATTGAAGACTCGGTGCCGTGACGAGCGACGCTCACTGGTTTTTCGGCGGCTAACGAATCACGGACTGATTTCTGCCTGAATCACGTGAACGCGAGGCAGTGAAAAAGAGAGAATTCTCGCGAAAAAGGAGCAAGTCATGGGAGAAGAAAACGAAAAAGAAAGCAAAGATTTCCATGCATGCGCATTTACGCTAACCGGTGATGTTTTACGGGGGAGGAAAAGGAAAAACAAAAAAGTAGAGGAGAAAATGAGAGGTGGTCTGGACATTCTTGAAGACCTATTGCACTTACAAATGTTATTGTAGAGTTCTTTGTTTACGTGTAGGCAGTGGCGGAGCCAAGAAAATTTTCTTGCCGGGGCCATAAAAAATATATAATATAATACAACATATATTATATATATTATATATATTCTCTCTCCCTCCCTTTCTCTCCCTCTCTCCCTTCTCTCTCTTTCTCCTTCTCTTCCTTCTCTCTCTCTCTCTCTCTCTCTCTCTCTCTCTCTCTCTCTCTCTCTCTCTCTCTCTCTCTCTCTCTCTCTCTCTCTCTCTCCCTCTCTCTCTCTCTCTCTCTCTCTCTCTCTCTCTCCTCTCTCTCTCTCTCTTTCTCTCTCTCTCTCTCTCTCTTTCTCTCTCTCTCTCTCTCTCTTATAAATCTCTCTCTCTCTCTCTCTAATATCCTTCTCTCCCTTCTCTTTCTCTCAATCTCTCTTAATATAATAATCCTCCTTCTCCTCTCTCTTTTCCTCTCCCTTCTCCCTCTCTCTCCTTCTCCTCTCTTCTTTCTCCCTCTCCTTCTCCTCTCTCCTTCTCCTTCTCCTTTCTCCCTCTCCTTCTCCCTCTTTCCTTCTCCTTCTCTCTCCTTCTCCCTCTCTCCTTCTCCCTCTCCTTCTCCCTCTCTCCTTCTCCCTCTCCTTCTCCCTCTCTCCTTCTCCTCTCTCCTTCTCCCTCTCTCATTCTCTCTTTACTTCTGTCTTTCCTTCTCTTTCCTTCTCTATATATATAATATTATATTTTAAAGTGGGTAGGGGCCTTATTGCCTAACCCTATACAAGGGTTTAGGAATTATTTAGGGGGGCCATGGCCCCCCCCTTGCCCCCCCCTGTCTCTGCCATTGTTTGTAGGGTTCTGTTTATGGTGATAAAATAATTTTTGCTGTCTACCCGCTAGAGTGAAGGGTCGCTAGCTAGAGTGGGCACAGGTCGGGTTTTTATAAACACGAACCGATCTGACATGTAAAACCCTGAAACTTAAACCCGAAGAAAATGTGCCACAAACCCAACTCGATCTCATGCTTTGTAAAGCGAACTTGACCTGGCCCAATCTGATAAAAACCCAGTGGTTTTTTGTGATACCCGACCAAGCATGACCTAACATGGTCACCCGCCACAAGAAACCGTTCAAGGAAATCGAGGCGCTAGTAATAATTTAAGTCAAGCCAAACACAACAAGGTCCCTCCAAAGGTCAACACAAAAGGTGGACCGAAGAAGAAGACCTGTCAAGCTAGCGAAATTCTTCTTAGAAGAATTCTTCACTCTGGGGCTTGCGATGGTAGCGACCTGTTTGTCATATTTGTGTGACAAGCAGTTAAAAAGGACAAGGGTAAGATGGCAATCGTCGAATGAGATGACCTCAAAACATCCTTAAGCAAATATGTCCTACAAACGAGGTGTGAGATGACTTGGATCTGCCCATCAAATCCCGTTAAAAGCTTGTCAAAATCTTGCCTAACCCGAAGAAACCAGAAGCCGGAGTGGAGAAAGTCAAGATGAGAAGGCTTGACGAGCTGAGAGTTACGTTGTCACCTCTTACCAAAAAGGAAGAAGAAACCTCTCCTAGCACGCAAAAGAAAGTGGAGTCGCATACAGAGTTGTGCCCTTGCATCACCTTCAATGAAAAAGATTTCCAACTGGGCACAAAGATGCACAATCTACCCCTCTTTGTGTCTGGATACATTAAGACTGCCCAATAAATCAGATCCTCATCAATTGCGATTATGCAGTGAAGATACTCCTAATTCGGATGACGAAGAACATAGGTCTCTTGGCCACTGATTTCTCCGCGCTCTCTTTGTTGATTCAAGGGTTCAATAAGGAAGGCCAAAGAACTCTAGGGATGATTCGGCTCGAGCTACATACTGACGAGATGATTCCGCTACATCATTCTAGGTTAGCAACTCAAGGACTTCGTACAACTTGTTGTTGGGAGGTGATTGCATGTATTTTTCATTTATTTTATATACTAAAAATTATCCCAATTAGAGGCAATTTAACTTAGACTTAGTTGTTCATCGCAGGAAAAATGAATAAAATGTAATAAGAAGAACAATGGAAGAAGTCCCAAGAAAATCGAGAAAGAAACGAAGATTTTGCCCCATTTTTTAGTAAGTGCAGAAGCTGGGCACCATACGGTGCCAGGGTTATTGCACCCATTGGGCGCCATGAAACTTTAGAGCGCAAACTTGTACGTTAGAACGTTGTGAGAGCTTTTGGACGCACGTGAGGCTGGCACATGCAAACCTAGGCACAATATGACGTCGAATCCTCGGCGTCATGGCAGAAAATGGGGCAAAAAAGTGCGCAGCTCACCTCTATGCCGTAATTCAGTGCTATGGCACCAGAAACCTGGACGCCATGAAAGTGTCGGTTGCCATATCACGCCGGGTCATTTTTTGCATTTTATTGCTCTTTATGTGACTGGGCGCTATATGGCACCCAGTCACTTGTCTGCACTCTGTAAATACCGGTTTTAGGGTAAAGCAAATAATTGAGACTTGGGAGTAGGAGAGTTGATGATTTCCTTCTTGAAGGAGGATTAAACCATTAAAAAGTGTAGAACACACAGAGTTTGTCTTTCCTTCTCATTTTCTTCAAATCATGCATACTTTGATGTATAAATGTACTTTTATATTTGGGATTTTGTTGTATTTTGAGTTCATGTGTGTTTCTACCCCCGTTTGGGGGTGTGATGTAGCGTACTTATGTAATGTATTAATGTATTTGAGTGTTTTGAGCATGATTCTATGTTGTGGTGTGTCTTATGCATGCTTAATACTCAATTAAATGCCTAACTAGTAGTTAATAGAGATTTAGGAGCGTGATTCGATCCTGGGATGGTAGATTTAGATAGACTTGTATTATGCAACGTAAGCTCCACCTAGTTAAAGGTCTAGCTAGGGGATTCGTGGGTGAGGTTAGGGATAACCTATCGCCATATGTAACCCATAGGCTACGTGTATTGGGTTGCCTATCTTGACTTCCAATCAGAAGATTAGGGGTCGGAATATGGAATACGGTTACGTTATACTCGGGAGAGGACCGTACGTACCAAATTCTTGGGTCTGCCAAGTGTTCGTTGAAATGCTCAAAAGCTAGAATTAGTTAGATATAGAGCATGGGTCACACCACTACCTCAATCTTAAGTAGATTCTCCTCTTTTATCCCTTGGCTGGGTCCTAGTTATTGTTTATATTTTTGTATTTTCACTTATTATTCTTTCGGTCGGTTAGATATAGCTATTAGGATATTTGTTTAGGACTTAGTCTACACAGTTCTTGTGGGTTTGACGTTCGAACTCTTAGTCCACTTTATTACTTGTGTGACACGTGCACTTGCATGCTAGAGTAACTTTCTTTAACTAGAAAGTACTCACATTTAGCGAGCAACAAGTTTTTGGCGCCGTTTTTGGGGACTATTAGTTAGATTGATGCTAACACCAATCCTAGTAGTTGTACTTTACCCTTAGTTAGGTTCAATTTATTTCTTGTATTCTTTGATTGATAGTTAGTTTGTGTGTGTTTATGGTTTATTTTTAATTTTTATTTTAAAAAAGTATGTACATTGAGATTAGTTTGCCTTCTTGTGCTTGTGATTGTATAACTTATTGATGGATCGTCATTTCTTTCTGTCCAAGCAGAATGAAGGTTGTGAGGTTAAGATTTTGTTACCCCATGTGAGATTTGTAGTAACTTCCAACAAGGAGATTTCACGTCCTAGAGAAAGACAATGGGAGTTTGCACAGAATGATCTTAGTTGGGGCAATGACATAAACTTTTCATGGGAGCACATACATCAAATATTGTTTATTCTTGGCCAACATAGACAACATCACCCTCCCACTTTTCCCCAACTACTCAACTTTTACCCCGAAAGACGAAGGATTACTCATCCGAAGAAAGAAATTGTGAGATTCTTCAAAAGTTACTTGCAAAGCAAGATACTTTCAGAGAAGAACAAGAAAATGTGAGTCTCCTTTGTGAACAAGTAATTCCTCAACGTCTGCCAATAGAAGATGATTTTTATTCTAGTTTTGAAAGGAGACAGAAATACCTCTTATAGGTAGTGTTAGAACAAGGAATAGATTGAATGTGCTATCAGAGAAGATTAACCTATTTTGTCAACAAGTGATGAATTATATGGGGGAATCATGCGTGGATAACACGATAGATTTGTGCCTGGAGCATGGATATGAGCAACCCATGGTTACCTTTAGGATTAATAGCCACTTTGATGAGAAAATGGAAGAACAACAAAGGGTACCCGACTTAATGTGGGAAGGAGATGGATATGTGGATGAGTAGGAAGAGAGATAAGATTACAATCTTGCCCATGAGGATTCATCTGAACCCAAACTTATGGACCTTTTGGAAACTTGGTGGCGTAACTTGTTGACCAGTAGGGACACTGAAAAGTTTAACCAACCTAGCCCTTTGACTTTTACTACTAAGAAAAAGGTGGAGCAAGCATTAGATATTTGTAAAGAGATAGTTGAAGTAGGATTGAAGCCAAGTTTGAGGGAAGGTATGGAAAGAAAAGAAAATTTTGAGGAAGATCCCTTAGACACTTGGGTAGCATTTTATGCAGAACCAATCTCAAGTGAATGGGGGAGACTAACTCTAGATGAGCTAGATGAGTTTATCCTCCCACCCTATAAACAAACCTTATGTGTCAAATTCTGTATCTTTTATGGTAAAGTTGGAGGGGAGTTGAAACATCTTCTAGTTTTGACTTGAAAAATCCCAACTTGCAAGATCCCACCACTTACTACAATCAAACTCTTTGGGAGTTACTTTCTACCTCTAGCAAGGGTAGATATGTTATTAAACAAAAGTGGCTCAACTTTTCCTTTGATCTGGGAGGAATAGTGGATAAGTCTAGCAAAGGACTTTAAACATGGCATTACTTGGGAGGCAACCCCAGAAAGTAGAATGGTAAGATTAGAATAAAACTGAAATTTTGGAAATAAGTGGTTAAAAACCATTTAGATTAGTTAGAGATAGTGTAGACAGATAGTGAAACATGTGGGTGGAGTTTTAGAAACAAAACAAGTGGAAAATTGAAGTAAAAATGTCTTGACAAAATCTAGCGCCACAGACAAAATTGGGCGCCATATGACGCCCAGATTAATTAGAAACAGTTTGAGTTGTTGGGCGCCATGAATTGGACTGTGTGCCAAATGGCATTGGCCAGGGTTCAGTAAAAAATTTTATATATTTTAAATCCTGCCTCATTTTTTTTAGGGGCATCTTTGGAATTATGAAAGAGGGGGTTCATCACAATTCCCTCAATTGAAAGCCCCAAATAGACCTTATTATTGAAAGAATTCTACTTATAAGCTCATGTTTCTAGCTGATAAGTGTCTAAATGACACTATTTTTAGGCCTTAATTGGAATTGGAAATTATATTTCGGAGTCAATGATCATCATAATATCATGAAATATATCGCAAATTTATTTTTTCTCTCTCCGGAGTCTAACCGAACAAGAATTATTGAAATTGGAGCTAAAATGAGGAAAATATGAAGATTTTAGTGTAGAAAGGTACAAGGTTGCAGGGACCGGCGCGACCGCACCAGTAGGAGGACAAAATCAGGCGCTACTGCGCCACCAGAATGGTGTGACCGCGCCAAGATGGCGCCACAAGGCCTATGGAGTTTCCAAACATGACCAGGACTCTTTCCATTCGAATACTTAGAAGTTCTGCCCGAGTGGCGCTACCGCGCCAATTTAAGACACTGTAGTGGCGCGACCGCGCCAGTGACTCAACAATACAAAATCGCTAAAATCTCAGGATTCTGACAAGTAATCAAGATGAAACGTGGGAGGAAGAGTACTAAGTCTATAAGGAAGGTGTCCACGAAGTCTCTAGAGGAAATTGATGGAAATCCTAAGAGGTTTGAATCATCAAATAGATGAAATTCTATTCCTGATTAGGAGACTGCTATAAAAGGAAATTAAAGTCTGAGATTTAAGAGGCCATATCTGGAGATTACGACTTCCAATTGAATCCAAATTTGGACCACAGACTCCTGAGAGGATTGAGAATCATCTCACGAAAAATCAGGTCAATCCAAGTCGTGATTCTAGAGTTTTATATTTTCAAAGTGGTGGACCCAGAGCTGAAATTGGCAGCATAATCAACCCAACTTCTGAGCATCATATCTCAAGTTTTCTAACTCATATTGAACTCAAATTTTGTACACTAGGCAAGGAGCATAGAAGGAAGGTTCGTGTTTAATTTCATGTAATTCTGAGGTCGGGAAGTTCCACTTTACACCCCTGGACAGAGACCAAATTACAGGGCTAGGACAGAACTTCAACTATAAATAGGGGTCCAAGGAAAAGTGTAGAGCATTCAGTTTTTAGTTTAGATTCAGTGTTTAGTCCAATTTCCAGTTTTATTCTTTAGTTTAGAGAGAGGAGAAGGTCTAGAGGGAGTCTTACATGACCTCTGGGTGCTTTGAGGAAGAAAGGTAGAGATTTCAGCCAAGGAGCAAGGGTGACCACAAGCAGTCTTCCAAATGGAGTTTATGTAATTAGTTATTTTTCTTCTTTCCTGGCTGTTATTAAAACCTTGTTTTGTGTTTAGATTTCCAGTATGGAGTAGTCGTCTGTAGTTGGGAGTCCATGACTCCCTAGGCATGTATTGAGATTGATACATTATATTTTATTTGGTTTCAATTTGGTGCATGAATGAGTATTCCTAAGTTGTTTAATTCTTGATTTATACTTGCTGTCCTACGATGTACTGGTTATAAGGTGAAGCTAGATTTAAGGTAAGATATGTTGATAGGGTTTTACAAATCTTTTTGAGTTTATACACTAGGCAGATCAACTGATCTTAGGGTTAATCCTCGACCTTAAAGTAATACCCTGTTGGATTGGATTGATTTGCCTATGACATAAGACCTGATTCCCGACCATAGGTAGGGTCAATGAGCTTCATGTTTATGCTATCAAGTAGAGTTGATCATGCTAGCTAGGTTTACTCTAGGAGATAGAAAAGGTGATGCCGATGCGGATTGTAGCTATGGTTTTATAAGCTCGTAAAAAATTGCTTCCCAAAACTCAACTTCTATTCAATCTCAGAATTTCCTAGGGAGGGAATTGGATTCCCAATGTCTTTTTCCATACTGATTTTATCAAAAGCCCTCTCTTGATCTCTATAGGATTTGGTAGATTAGTTTAAATTCTGTTTTTGTAACTCCTTTCCAATCGATTTCTCAAACTTTGGTTTTTAAACTAGAAAAATAATTATCTATTAGCTTGGTCCTTGTGGGACGATATTCGGACTTACATAAGTCTATATTACATTAATTAGTCCTCTTGTTAGTGATTAGCTGGGATCGCATCACTAGCCAATCCAGTAAACTCCTTAGTCAACCAAGTTTGGGTCATGATCTTATTTATTTTGTTACCATATTTTAAACCCATATTGATTGCATTATTATCCTCTTTTTCATTACCTACCTCTCTTAGTGTAGGGCTCAATATGAAAAGATAGTCTGAAAGCCAAGGATGCAATAAAAAGAAAAAAAAATGAAAAAGAGGCAAGTTTATTCACATGTAATCCTACCCATCTACCAAGCCCAATTACAACCGAAAAGAAAGTCCTAATGATCTTGAATGCATTCTTTCGTCTTAAGTGGAAAGTGGAACGAGAAACTAAAGTATAAAGCTCTAATATGAATTCTTAAAGTTCATGGTTTGATGGTTTGATGGAAAGGATCATGATTGTGGGGACTATTGAAATTGATGAGTGTTGGGGAAAGCAACTCAAGAGCAAGTTGGTCTCTTAAGAGAAACCACAAGTGATGGGCAGTGCAAAATTATTTTCCGTTTCTTGTGTTAAATTGCACTATTTTTACCTTACAAGCATGTGAGATAGATGATTTAGAACCAATGTGGCAAGTAGCTGCTCGAGGATGAGCAAGACTTTAAGTTTGGGTGTATTAGGTTGCATGTATTTTAAATTTATTTTATTTACCCCAAATTGCCCCAATTAAGGGCAATTTTAACTTAGTCTTGGTTGTTTATTGTAGGGAGCATTAAGTAATGCAATAAGAAGAACAATGGAAGAAGTCTCAAGCAAATCGGGCAAGAAACAAAGATTTTGTCCCATTTTTTATCAAGTGCGGAAGTTGGGAGCCATATGGTGCCAGGGGAAATTCATGGCGCCCAATGGGCGCCATGAAACTTGCTCGGTGCCTTTTGGCACCAGATGCGCAGATTTGGGTTTTAGAGCACTACGAGAGCTTTCCAGACGCACATGAGGCTGACACGTGCAAACCTGTGCGCCAAGGGATGATGTTGGGTGCCATATGGCGCCGGATCCTCAACGCCATGGCAAAAATCATGGCAAAAAAGTGCACAACTCAGCGCCTCTACTCCGTAATTCAGCGCTACGGTGCCAGGAACTTTGGCACCATGAAAGTGCCCAGTGCCATTTGGTGTCAGGTCTTTTTTTGCATTTTATTGCTCTTTAAGTGACCGGGTGACATGAAGCTTTGCTCGATGCCATATAACACCCAATCACTTATCTGCACTCTATGAATATCTGTTTTAGAGTAAAGAAAAGGATTGGGACTTGGGAATTGGAGAGTTGACCTAGGCTCGTCTAGGGTTTGTGTCAGAGCTTCAATGGAAGATTTTGGGGTCATTTCTTGAGAAGATTTCCTTCTGGGAGGAGGATTGAACTATCAAGAAGTTTATAACACACGAAGTTTGTCTTTCCTTCTCATTTTCTTCCATTTATGTATACTTTGATGTATAGATGTATGTTTAAATTTGGGATTTTGTTGTATTTTGAGTTCATATGTGTTAAGACCCCCGTTTGGGGGTGTGATGTAGCGTACTTATGTGATATATTAATGTATTTTAGTGTTTTGAGCATGAGTCTATGTAGTGGTGTGTCTTATAACCTGATTCGATCCCGGAAGGGCAGATTTGGGTAGACTTGCATTAGGCAGCGTAAGTTTCACCTAGTTAGATGTCTAGCTAAGGGATTTGTTTGCACTCTCTCGTTCTCTCTCGTTCGTTCTCTTGTTTGCTCTCTCTCGTTTTCTCTCTTGTTTGATGTCTCTCTCTCTCTCTCTCTCTCTTATCTGCTCGCTCTCTCTCTCTCTCTCTCTCATCTTTCCCTCATTCCTTTTGTTTCCTCTCAATTTTAAAAAACCAACTTCAGCCAAGGTAAAAGATATGTTCAGTGTATTCTTGAGCTTTTTAAGTTTAACTTTAGTTTAGCTTGTCCGGATTTTTACAATTAAATTTCATAACATGGTGCCTCTCCAGTGGACAAACTCTTGGCCAAGGCCCTTGTAATTGGGCGAATGGCCGGTGGTGGAGAGGTAGGAGCGCGAAGGTCAGTAGATGGTCCACGAGCTCCTGCGGTTGAGCTTGCGGTCGCTGCAGGGAGCGGGTGAGCAGAGCTCGAGGAGGCAGTTTGCTTACCCCTGTTGTTGTTGTTGTTGTTGTTGCCGTTATTGGCATTGCTGGCCATGGCTGAGATTGGGGATTTTTTTTTTTTGGTTGGACGGAGAAGGAGATGAGAGGTAGGAAATGTCCCACCGGGTATGCCAAATCTGTTTCACCGAAAATCCGCCGGTCCGCGAAGAGGCGAGACCGAGAGAAGTTTTCAATTACTTTAGAATAATTTTGAGTTTACAAGGTGTGTGAGTCAGGAAAGAAGCGAGTTCACTCTCCTAATAACCCTCTGATTCGATCTCCGTGTGGTGTGGTGAAGTTTTGGCTCCTGCGAGGTCGTCGTCGAGACTTCGAGTTACAGAAATGAACGTACACGATCTGGTGTGGCTTTTGTCGGTCGGACGGAAGTATTTGTGTTCTGTGTATTTCGACTTGTGACGATGCCGGCGACGGTGTAGAATTGGTTCTGGTCGAGTTGTAGAGCGACGAACTGTTGCGAATGACCGAACTTCTTTGTGATGAAAGAGCCTCTGTACGTGAGGAATTCTTCTCGGTGAAGGGAGATTTAGACCTTCGATTTGTGAACGAGAGAGAGCTTCCGCACTGATGTTAAGAGAGTCTTCCAATGTGATTTCTCCAACCGGTAGGGATGAAAGTTTTTCCAACCAACCCCTGGAATAGGGAACGTCTGGCCTTTTGTAGCCAGTCTTTGTAGTTGTTGAGGGATTTTTGCTGGGAAAGGGGATCACGATCCCCTTTGTGCTCGTGAAGTTGAGGGAAGAGGGGAGGAGGGAGACCAGGAGCTCCCCGTTGAGATCCCCTGAATGAGGATCGTGGCCTCTTTTATAGGTTCTCATCTTCCTGTTTGAAATGGCTGACTGTATGCTGACTCATGCTGACGTGGCGATGACTCATCGAGTCGTTGCTGACTAACGATGACTCACTGAGTTGACGATGCGGCGAGACGGCTCGCTGTGCCGATGATGCGGCGAGACAGATGAGTTCGACGATGGGCTGCGTCGGATTACTTCGACAATTGTCGAGGCCTGTCCACGAACTTTGTTTGTTGGGTCGATGGACTCCTGGACCTGTTGAATTTGGGCCATGCACATTTTGGTGCATACAATATATATGATAATTTCTACCTTCAATGCTGCATTAATTAGCCTGTGCCCAATATATAATTGTATCATGCAAAACAAAATTACCTTTATTATTCTTCTAATATGTTAAGCACTCACCTCTCAAAATATTTGTATCTTTCATTTCAAAAAAAAAAAAAAAAAACAATTTGTATCTTGAACAATTGACTATTAGAAGACCACATAAAGTTTGTCTTCAGTGAAAAAATAGAACTTGGAATATTCACCCTCTTTTTTAAGTAAAACAAACAAGAATTACAATAAATGTGAAATTGTATTTAATTTATAAGCTTCAAATAAAAGAAAAAGTTTCAAATGGTATTTCAACGTACGATGTCTTGGTCTAGTTGATCTGGTTTTGTAAATTGTATTGATAATTCATTTTATATTGAATACTATAGGGGGGGAAACACATGGTTGGATTGAAAGTTTTGAAGAGATCAGTTTTCATTAGTTTAATAAAAATTTTCATACAATATCATAAGATCATACACTGTAATATAATTAAGCAAATAGCAAGCGATGACAATGGTAATTATATATAGCCCCATAGATGGCAAAGTGCACAAAGTTTGCCAAAAAATGGCAGAAGATAATTATGCTTTAATAGATGACAGTTGTGTCTACCCATAAAGACATGAAAGAAATCAAAAGATGTACATCTCTGTAATAAGAAATAATTTACAAAAGCCATAAAACAAGTGATTCTTCAAACTAACTGACCTCCAACAACCCTAAGGTTTCGACTATATACTATTCTTGAAGAAGAATATTAGAAAATTAAATAATATATCTCCATTATCTGCAATTCTAATTTCACAAATGAACTTGTACAAATTAAAAATACATGATTGTTGGTCGATTAATAGAAGAGAGATCCATCATCTATCTCTTGATAATAGATATATATACTGTGGGGTCTTGGGCATTAGCTCAGTGGTCCCATGGGAGTTATTGTTGTGGGAGGTCTTGGGTTCGGGTCTCCACAGTAGCATTGGGAGTAAAACTTGTAACTGGGAGAGTAAAATGTATTCACTTTCCTCAATATATATATATATATATATATATATATATATATATATGGGCAATGATCAGGTCGCTCAAGGCATATAATAAGCTTAAGTGCGCTCAATGCCTTTTGAGCCGTCCGATCATTGCCCATTTGATCTAATGGTTCAAAAATAATTTAACAAAATTTTGTTATAATTACAAAATTGCCACCGAAGCTAAACTCCTGATTATTCTTCCCTTCCCTCCCGATTCCTCTTCCCTCCCATCCCGACTTCTCTTCCCTCCCCTCCCCTCCCGGAGCTCGGGGAGGGGAGGAAAGAGGAGTCGGGAGGGGAGGAAAGAGGAGTCGGGATGGGAGGGAAGAGGAATCGGGAGGGAAGGGAAGAATAATCGTGAGTTTAGCATCGGTGGCAATTTTGTAATTATAACAAAATTTTGAGAAATTATTTTTGAACCATTAGATCAAATGGGCAATGATCGGACGGCTCAAAGGCATTGAGCGCACTTAAGTGCACATATGCCTTGAGCGCACTCGATCATTGCCCATATATATATATATATATACTGTTAACTTATCCAGTTGTGGCTAGAATTGAAAAAGGTTACTTGTGGAAAGTTCCAATTAGTTATGGAAGAATAAAATATATGATGAAAAAAATGAGGTTAGTACTAATTTCCTTCTTTATGTATTGACCAAAAATTGTTGGAACTAATTGGATAGCTACCTCAATTAAAACAAGCTGCTGTTAAGAGGCTACATAAGTATTAGAAAGAGAGCATAAATTTCAACAAGATGGTGTTAATAAGATCAATATTTTAAAAATATAACTGTTCATCGAACCGGTAGTGTTGCCTGTTTTGGTCAAACCTCGTTAGACTGGGCAAGATAGTGGTTGAACCACATAGAAAGCTATTGTAGTGTTTTCTTGTATTATCTTTTCTTTCTACGTCTTGTCAACATTCATATCTAGCATCACATGTTGGTTTGAGCATGCTTGGCAGATAAAACAGTTTGTGAGTTTGACTCCTTACTCTAGCACAAAAGTTTGTTGTACTTTATTCACTAGTACATACTTGCCTTTTGGGGACTGGCTAAGCCCATCCTCAAATACAGAAAGGTCAGTCACCAAAACATGGGTGATAGACAAACCGTCCCTATAAAAATGTCACCCATTCTTTAGTCACAAAGAATCTATATGGTTACTGATGAACAGTCCCTATTAGAACTCATTGTGGGAGACTGGTGGTCAGTCACAAATAAGTTACATATGGGGACTGATTTTTGCCTATCACCACAAATATGTATTACAGTGACTGGTACCTTTGTACCAGTCAGCTTTATGTAACCTATGGTGACTGGTTGCTTCATACCAGTCACCATTATAGTATCAATGGGGACTGGTGTAACCAGTCACCATTTGTATTTAATTTTTTTTATATATTTAAGATTTTTATTACAAGATATGCAATTCCCATATTGAAATTTGATGAAAAAGTAATAAATAACAAAACTCCATCCAATAACAAAAAATATTTTTTATAAAAAAATAAAAGTATATACAACTATACTCCAAAAATTCTGCACAAATAGAGATATGGTACTACTGTTTAAGCCCTTTAAAACATGTTTATACGGAAGAACCATGAAAGTATGAAAGCTAGAACCATGAAAGTATGAAAGCTATGACCAAACAAGCCATTAAGAAATTACAAAACGGTTGTCCAAGCCAGCACCCCTCTCATTGGAGCTGCTATTGGTTTTTTGGCCAAAAATCCTTCTCTCATTCCAATCCTCCATGAACCTTTGATCTCCCAAGCTAGTTATATTCGTTGCAGCCTCCCCACAAATTTCACATAACCTGCAATAAAATAAAAAATGAAAATAAAATTTTCACATAAATCAATCAATGCACAATTTTAGTTTCAAACATATCTCAAATAAACATCCATGGTAGTCCGTCACCAACAAGCTTTTACAAATGAATATAAATGTAGGTATATACTCAAATTTGTCTCTCAAAATTCACTTTATAAAAGCCTCATCTAGACTCTACTGCGATCAGCTTCATAAATTCTCTTCTATTACCTTTTCTATCCTTTTCAACCTTTCGTGTTTGTTTGAAAGGTGAATGAATTTTCACTAATCCCAAAAACTGTCATGGTACTTTCATGCTTGTAACTTCTGCCTACCATTCCCATTGATAAGTGTCTGAAAGACACTGTTTATGCATGAATTAATGATTAGAAATCCAAATTTTGAGTTGATTATCAGCATAAAAATGACAAATATAACTCAAATTCATTGGTATGTGTCTCAGGTACCTGGTTGAAGAAGAAAATCTGAATTCAGAGAGAAACTGAAGGAAAAAAGAGCAAAAAGAGCCAAAAAAAGGGTATGGCGCACTGACTCAGCTACGTAAATCTACAAAAATCTCGGGATTTTGACAACAAATCATGGTCAAACTTGGAAGAAAGAGTCATAAGTACATCAGGAATACATCCACGACGACTCTAGGAGAAATTTATGGAAATCCTAAGAAGTTTTAATGCTCAAGGTGTTGAAAGTTCAAAACTGATTAAGAGATAGCTGAAGAAGGAAACTACAATCCGAGTTTGAAGAAGACATATATGGTGATTCCGACTTCCAATTGAATCCAAATTTGGAACACAGACTCCTGAGAGGATTGAGAATCTTATCACGAAAAATCAGATCAATCCAAGATGGTTTTTTGGAGTTTTAAATCTTCAAAGTGGTGGACCCAGTGCTAGAATTGGCAGCAGAACCAACTCAATTTCTCTTCAGCATATCTCAAGTTTCCCAACTTAGAATAACTTCAAATTTCGTACACAAGTAAAGGACTATGTAAGGAAGGTTCGTGTGTAATTTCATGAAATTATGAGGTCAGAAAGGCATGATTTCAACCCCTGGACAGAGACCAAATTACAAGGCCTAGACAGAAGTCCAACTATAAATAGAGGTCCAAAGATGAGCAAAGCATCTAGTTCTGAATCCAGTTGTAAATAGAGTTCGAGATCCAGTTCTAAATCTAGTTTTAGTTTAGTTTCTCATTGTTTTTAGTTAGTTTGGAGAGGAAAGAAAGTCCAGAGGGAGTCTTGCACGACCTCTTGGCACTTTGGAGAGAGGAGGTGGAGATTTCTGTCAAGGCGAGAGAAGCTAAAAGCAGTCCTTCCAAGGGGGTTTCTGTACTTAGTCTATTTTGATTTCCATGGCTGCAATTGAATCCTTTTTGTGTGTTTATATTGTTAGTATGGAGTGATCTCTCTATTGGGGAAGTCATGAACTCCTAGTTGTTATATGTTTAAGTTTTAAAGTTTATAACAAAATAGTATCATCTTGCTTTTGTTTTAGAATCTGATTTCATTGCTTACTTCTAATCTGAATTAATTTCTAAAGTTTAACGAGGTTCGAATAGAGAAGTTAAAATTCAGTAGAGATTTGGATTAGTAGTTTGATCCCTTATTTTCTAAAACAACTCATTTTTTTAACTAGATCGTTCCGAATTGTGATGGAGACTAGTGGAAAGCGATGTGACATTTTATAACTATTGTTCTGAATGAGAGAGAGTTAATCCTTAAGCTTTTATATTTATGCACTTAGGATTTGAATATTTTTCGATTGTGATGGGGTTCAAAAAATAGGTGAAAGTTATTTCTTGTATATGGGTAACCAAGTTTTCGAAAGCTAAGTCAAGGTAAAGGTACTTGAGCTATAAAATCAGAACTTTGCCTGCAAATAACTAGGAGGGATTGACACTATTCTCCAATGTCTCATTTCCATAAGGTTTAGTCATCTAACCTAGTAGTTTAATTCTATTTTCTTTTTCAGTTCTCAAAAACCCAAAAACTCTTTTCCTCAATCAGTAGAAAAATCTTTGGTTGAACTAGGTTCTCATCAAGGTCTCTGTGGGATCGATATCTAGACTCTCGAGTCTATATTACTTTCTGACCTAGTGCACTTGCTAGACACCCAACACCCATCTATGACAATCTATAGTGTTCTTAGTCTTTAAAATCCCACAATGACGTTTTCATCAAAGCAATATTCATCTAACTTAATCAAAGAAAGTCACACACATGGACAACACAATATCGCACTCACCTGATCCAATCCTCCAACATTCAGCTCATCGGCATCCGTCTAAATGCGGCAGTTTCGCCGGCTAGAGGGGTATTCTGACGTGGAATCGGAACAACTCCAAAAAATAGGGAATATAAGGAAAAAGAACAGATCTAGAGAGAGAGTAGACAGGAACCATATACATATACATATATAAATAAACCCCGCGCGGATCCGGGTCCAGCGCGGGTCGCCCAACAGAACATAAATAAACCCCGGTTCTGCGGGTCACCCAGCAAAACAAAAAAAACAAAACCTGAACCTGCTAAACCTGAACCCCGGTTCCGCAGGTCATGTCTGTCTCATCGACGCTTTCAGCTTCCCGCCCATTCTTCCCTCTTCTTCTCTCATCTTCTCTCATCTTCTCTCATCTTCTTTGAGCTTCTCTAAGCTTTTCTCATCTCGGTTTTCTTCCCTTTCTTCCCTCATCTTTTCTCTTCTTTCAGAGTAGTCGTTCATGCACAATCGAAGGCCGAAGCAAGCTGGTTTTTGAAGCATGAACCCTCTGCATTTTCTTCCCTCATCTTCCTTCATCTTCCCTCATCTTCCCTCATCTTCCCTCATCTTCCCTCATCTTCCCTCATCTTCCCTCATCTTCCCTCATCTTCCCTCATCTTCCCTCATCTTCCCTCATCTTCCCTCATCTTCTCTCATCTTCCATTTTTTTCCCTCTTCTCCCCTTATATTCTTTTATTTTGCCTTTTTCCCTTGGCTTAGCCTGGGTAGTCGTTCTTGCACAAACAAAGGCCGAAGCAACGTAGTTTTTGGAGCGTAAAGCTATGTTCTGCTGGGCGACCCACGCTGGACCCGGATCCCTGCGTGCGCGCTCGGCCATTGGCGCCGGGTACGCTGGCCGGCGTTGGCCAGCGGACCCGGGTCCCTCTTTCTAGGTTCTCCCGAGGAACCCGGATCTGCTGGCCAAAATGCTCTCTCATGGCTGCTCTGTCGCTGCCCTCCACTTTCCTTCATCCTGCGCAACGCTCCGGGGGATGACGCAGCGTGGCGCTCGCGGTTCAGGGAAAGATGGAAGGCCCCTTCTCTCTCCGTCTAGAGTGCAATTTGTTTATCCCGTCTCTCTACCCTCGGCCCCTTTCTCTCTCACCTGCGACAAGAAAATTTAGCATCACAGGGGCTGAGGAAGGGGGGGCGACGCGGTGGGACGGAGGTTGGAGACAGGGGGAGGGCGACGCGGTGGGACGGAGGTTGGAGACAGGGGAGGGCGACGCGGTGGGACGGAGGTTGGAACCAAGGGGAGGGCGACGCGGTGGGACGGAGGTTGGAGACAGGGGGAGGGCGACGCGGTGGGACGGAGGTTGGAGACAGGGGAGGGGCGACGCGGTGGGACGGAGGTTGGAGACAGGGGAGGGCGACGCGGTGGGACGGAGGCTGGAGACAGGGGGAGGGGCGGACGGGTGGGACGGAGGCTGGAACCAGGGGAGGGCGACAAGGTGGACGGAGGGAGAGACAGGGGAGGGCGACGGGGACGGAGGCTGGAGGACAGGGGGACGGGTGGGACGGAGGCCGGAGACAGGGGGAACGGGGGACGGTGGACAACAGTTGGAGACAGGGAGGGCGTCGCAGATGGAGGTCCCGGGGGTCTGACCAGGGCCAGAGTGGGAGGGGGGAGACGGCAGGTAGAGCAGGGGCGCGGAGGGAGAGAAGGGCCGCCGTGCGTGGGGCTGGGAAGGGCCGCCGTACGGGGGGCTGTCGTGCGGGGAAGGGGAGGTGGCAGAGCCGTCGGCCGGGGGGCCTGGAGATGGCGGACTGGGGGAGGAGGAGACGGCGGATCGGAGGGTAGGGGGAAGGGAGCCGGGGAGCCGGGGAGGTCTTCGCGAGGCGCGACTTTTTATATTTTATCTAAAAAAAATTTTTATCAATATTTTAAAAACAGAACCAGTCATCCAACCGCCTTATGTCCGGTTTTAGAACCCAGTTAAACCGGGTTGGACCATTGAATATTATATATAGAGATGGCAACTGGTTCCGTGAACAGAACCCGGCCTAAGACCCGGTTAAAGTAGATTCGGGTTCAAATTTTATTCATTTTTTGGAGCGGAACTGACACGAGTTTGGGAAGATTTTATAAGAATAATTAAAAAAAATAAAAAATTATACTAATGACACTATTCACAACTTATTTGCCAAAATATTATTATTCATAGTTTGACCGAGTTGGTCAACTTTGACCAACTCAGTCAACCACCACGTAGGCGACACGCTGGACATAGCGTGTCGCCAAAATTTTTTTTTATTAGAATCCCGTAGGCGGCAATAAAATGCCGCCTACAAAAAAAATGTAAGGCGGCTTTAAAATGCCGCCTACCTAAAACGACGAGACGGCATTTAGATGCCGCCTCAAACAAGACCTAGAGAAAATTCCATTTTTTAGGCTTTTGAACGAAAACTATCGAGGCGGCATCTAAATGCCGCCAATTCCGAAAATGCGAGGCGACACTCTTAACACTTAGCAAAATTTCGTATTTTCATACGATTCGTTGTTTGTCAAGGAGGTGGCATCGCGATGCCGCCTCGTCTTCTTTTTTATCCTCCCCGCCCTTCTTCTTCTTTTTTATCCTCCCCGCCCTTCTTCTTTCTCTTCTTCCTTCATTCTCCTAAATCGAACCGTGCGGAAAGAACTCTCCTTCTCTCTTCCTTTCGTCCCTATTTTCGCCGACTCGAAGCAGCCAATCAGCGATTGGAGGCTGTGCGAACGAAAATCTTGCGTTTCTCCCGCGGATCTTTCTCGTTTCGTTGTAAAAGTAAGGTATGTTTTTCATTTTTCGTGAAGTAGAATGTTTGGACGTCGTTTTGATGATTTGATGCATGTTTTTACTTGAAATCGCTCTTATTGTAGTGTATTAACCATGATTATGGTACGAATTTCATGTTTGTTGGTTGATTTAGGGTTAAATTTCATGTATTGCGTGGATTTGGGGTTTCTTGGGTTTAGGGTTTGGGGTTTTTTAGGCTAATTTTGGGGTTTTGTTGCTAATTTAGGGTTTTGATGTTAATTTAGGCATTTTGAAGCTTATTTAGGGGTTTTTATGTTAATTTTGATTTTATACTATTTTAGGGGTTTTTATGGTAATTAATGGATTTTATGCTTAATTAGGGTTTTCCAGGGGTAATTTAGGAATTTGTATGGTAATGTTGATGTTATGTTAAGATATGGTTTTATACGCTAATGAAGGATTTTTAATCGTAATTCAGTCATATTTTAGGCTAATTGAGGGTTTAGGCTAATTGAGGGTTTAGGCTAATTGAGGGAATAAGTACCTTACGCGAAGAAATGGTTTTGCATGAAGAATTTTAATTCCAAGTTGTGTGGTATATGTGATGAGTTGTGATTTAAATATCTGTTGCTTAATTCCAGTTGAAGATGGCAGTCGTACCTACGTGTTGTTATTTTGGTGGTGAATTTATTTTTTAGCACGGTAATGTGGTCGGTTATTGTGGGGAGACAACCAGACTTATATATCTAGAGCCGACGTGTTCGTTTAATACGTTGTGCACTATGATGTATAATGTTCTTGGAGGGAACCCACGCACGAACCACATTTCAATATGGTTGAGTTTCACGTACAATGGTCGGTTGATGTACACTCCCATACTCGATGATGTGTCACTAGAGAATGGATTAGGTCAGGTGAAGTATGGGTTCCAATCAACGCTGGAGTTGTTTGTCAAGCGGGATGCCTACTCCTATGAGATGGCTAGTGGAAGAAGTTTGGAAAATGTGGGTGGAACCGTCGAAGGAGCTATTATGGTATACGGGGGGCAAGCTCCGGCCGAAGGGGATGAGAGAGTTGAAAGACCTAATGTAGAATTCATCCCTGAAGAAAGGTGAGAATCATCACTCTAGCCTAGTTTAAAGTTTTACTTAATTTTAGTTTCGCATTAGTTGTTGATGAAGTTACAATTGAATTCAGGGAACCAAGTGAGGAAGCAAATGATGATTTTAGTAGTGAGGGGACGTGGCCTGAACCAGTTACAGAGAAGGAAGTTGAGGAAGAAGAAGATGTTGAATTACCCCTTCCTACCATGGGTGTCCCACCTCTAGAGGAGAATGATGAGCCGTATCCCGATCCGTGGATAAGAGTGATGGACATGGATGTCACATATAGGAACACAATGGTCTCAGGCATAGATGATGACAATGTACCCCCACCTGTCGGTGTTGGAGTCGGTCAGAGGTTTATGACCAAGGACGCATTAGTGATTTACTTGAAGGACTACTGCATAAGAAGACATGTCCAGTTCAGGGTACATAAATCGGGACCGACACTTTATTCTGTTCGTTGCACAGGTGATTAGTGTCCATGGCACGTATACGCGTCATTCAGTATGAAGTTGAACATGTAGAAAATTAGACGATGCAATGATGAACACACGTGTTTGAACGTCGAGCTGCGCATGGACAACCGGTTGTGCACCTCTAGCGTGATATGTAACCTGATTATGCCCAACGTGAGGACGAGTTTCACTCTGTCTCCGTATGAGATCATTCAGCTGGTCAAGGACAAATATCATATTCAGGTGAGTTATAGTAGGGCATAGAGGGCAAGGAACAAAGCACTAGTTGCTGTATTTGGTGGATGAGAGGAGTCATACAACTTATTACCTCAGTTTTTTAAGGCAATCAAAGACACAAATCGAAATACTAAGTACAAGATGATAACCACGGGCTTGTAAAGCCCCGTCTTCTGACAATGCAGAGAGTTCCCATGCGGGGTCTAGGCGTTGGTAATGTATTTTGTTAGTTTATGTAAAATGTATAATGACACGTTTTCAGTTGGTTAATTTATCTTAGTTTGTTAATGTTACTTCATTTTTCCTACAGATCGTGATGGCAGACGCCCCATTATTGTACAATCAGGACTCCCACAGGAGCGAGGCCATCTGGCATGGGGAGGTTAGTGTGGACTCTTGTACTTGTGATTATAGTTGCTTTTAAACATAGGGTTTAAACATACACTAACAATACTCACTCATTTTCAGGACCCTGGATGCCTGGAATGCACTGAGCATTTCCAGACTCTACGACATTGGCCCATGGACGAGCGAATGTTGTCGTATGTAGAGGCCGCGGGGTTTGGTGCACTACACAAAGTCCAGTGGTTGAGACTGGACAAACCGCTGATTACCGCACTAGTAGAGAGATGGAGGAGCGAGATGAACACCTTCCACCTTGCGAATGGTGAGATGACTATCACATTAGAGGACGTGGCTGTCTTATTGGGATTACGCGTCGACGGAGACGCTGTGACCGGGTCGACTCGGGGGGATTGGATGAAGTTGGCCAGAGTATTTCTGGGGGTCGAGCTCCCACCTGGAAGTTTTCAAGGGGGTCGATTGTCACTTTCATGGCTTAGAGGCCAATTCTCATTCTATCCCGACGACGCGACCGAGTTGGTGATACAGCAGCACGCGCGTGCGTACCTCCTCCATCTAGTGGGTGCGACGATATTCTCGGATGGTAGTGCCCGAGGAGTTCACATGGCATACCTAACACTGTTCGAGGATTTCGAGGCGGCCGGGAGGTACAGCTGGGGAGCAGCCACACTAGCCTTCCTCTACCGGGAACTCGCGAAGGCGTGTCGCACGGGAGTCGTTGGTATTGTTGGATGTCTCACCTTTATGCAGATAACCTCTTCTTTCATAAAAAATGTTCATCTTGAAGGAATAGGACTTATCAGTATAGTTTTTGTTTTATGCAGTTGTGGGCGTGGGAACATCTACATGCTGGACATCCGACACTCCTAGAGGAACCGAAGCTACAAGGTGGCCCTTTAGGTTCCAGGTATGTACCTATACAATTTAATCGTTATTTACACTTCCATAAAATCTTGGGTAACTAACTTATATTGGTTTTTTAGGTGGAACGTCCGACGGACAAATGCCACCAACCTTGGTGGAAACCTGGTGCTATACAGGACAGAGTTGGACCACCAGCGGAGCTATCAGGTAAGTTACTTTACGAACAAATAGTAATGACAATTCATACCCCAGCAAGCAAGTTCCCGTTAGTAATTATTGTATTTTCCTTAGGTAAACCGGGCAGCCGTATTCAGGATTTCATGCGCCGTCTTCACCGCTAACCGCGTTGAAGGTAGACGATCCGGGTTGTCTAGGACACCTCTTATTTGCTTCGAGATCATCGAGCTGCATGTTCCCCGATCGAAAGTGATGTTACAGTTCAGGCTAGCAGGTAATTATTGCAACGCCCAAGTTCAATTTTTTATTTATCTTTCGGTGTTTAATTTAATAACTTTGAGCGGTGACTCCACCGGAGGATGTCGAGCATGTTACTCGCATCTCTGAAAGGCCGAAATGGGAGGATTAGCGCTATACCACCGTGATTACATCGCTCGGTGGGAGGCGCGGGCGGAGTATGTTGTTATCGGCAGTCGGGCACACACCCCCGGACATGCTCCCAGTGACTATATGAGGTGGTATTTGGGGGCTACTCGACGATTCATAGCACCTCCACCGACTGAGCCAGCCATGGTATACCATCCTAGAGGTTATACCGAGGAGGCATTGGTACGCACTTAACTTTGTGGAATTATAATTTCCTTAGTCATACATTTTTAACTTACGCTTTTATTTCGCAGTTGGGTTGTGTAAGGAACGTGGTTGAGCGCGTCAACCATAGGGCAGCCTTATACCCATCATCCACAGACCCACACTGGCTGGAGATTGGACACTACTGTCAGTCGGTCCTGCACAACCTTC
This sequence comes from Aristolochia fimbriata, assembly GCA_019845555.1. NCBI lineage: Eukaryota > Viridiplantae > Streptophyta > Magnoliopsida > Piperales > Aristolochiaceae > Aristolochia > Aristolochia fimbriata. Next base: position 11,716,468 of record CM034079.1, read on the forward strand.
CACTCTTGGAGGGAGCGATCGTCGACGGAGACGAGTTACATGCTGGTGAGCCTTCTCACGTGGTCGAGCCAGCCAAAGATAGAGCTCTGCGGCGACGTCGTGCAAGGCGTCGGCCTACAGCTGAGACGACGACTCGTGTCGAGGACTCTGACGAGGTTCCAGCCGTACCGGAGCCTACGGTGCTCGATCTTCCACCTCAGCAGACACCCGACACGAAGCCCGGCCCGCCTCTTGAGCAGCCTCTTGAGCAGCCCATTGAGCAGCCCCAGGAGGAGCCCAGCCGCCACCCTCCTATTCGACGGATTTATACAAGAAGGCAGAAAAAGGCAATTGGTGCACCAGAGCCCAGTTCTGCCTTATGATTGTTTATGTAACTGAGGATTTGTTGTTTTTCATTATTTTTTATGTATTCACATTTGTATAGTTATATTTTATATAGTTTTCATTTATTTTTCATGATAGATGTGTTTATCTAATTTACAGTTATGTAGTGTGAGCTGTTTTGGATTATGATTGTTAACAGATAATTACAGGTTGAGAAACAAACAAGACCAAAACAAAAACAAAAATTAGCAAAAAAATAAAGTAAAGGCGGCATTTAAATGCCGCCTTTAGTTTTAAAGGTGGAGGCGGCTTTTATATGCTGCCTTTACGTTTAAGTTAGGCGGCATCGCGATGCAGCCTCCTTGACAAACTGCGAATCGTATGAAAATACGAAATTTTGCTAAGTGTTAGGAGAGGCGGCATGTAAATGCCGCCTCGCGTTTTCAGAATTGGCGGCATCTAAATGGCGCCTCGATAGTTTTCGTTCAAAAGCCTAAAAAATGGAATTTTCTCTAAGTCTTGTTTAAGGCCACCTCGTCGTTTTAGGTAGGCGGCATTTTAAAACCGCCTCGCATTTTTTTGTAGGCGGCATTTTAATGCTGCCAACGGGATTCTAATAAAAAAAAAATTTGGCGACACGCTGTGTCCAACGTGTCGCCTACGTGGTGGTTGACCAAGTTGGTCAAAGTTGACCAACTCGGTCAAACTATGAATAGTGTCATTTTGGTAAAAAAGTTGTTAATAGTGTCATTAGTGTAATTTTTTATTTATTTTTTATTATTCTTAAAAAAACTATAGGAAATGGTGATTTTGTGAAGGGGACCTGGGTTCCGTTTTGAAACAGGAAGAGGGCGAGGGAGGGGGAGGGAGGGGAAGTGCGACGGTCAAAGCTCAAATAGTTCGTGAACTAATTTGGTTCGGTTCTACCCCTATTCTTGAGGTCCCACGATGCAAGTTGAGAACCATGTGAACATCAGCTTCGGATGACAACGGATCTGTGAAAGATTACAGCACCACTTGTTAAGAAAAATATAAGTTATATTCTTTCCTTTTAACCTCGCCCTATAAGGGCTTCAGTAGAAACATCCCAACAAACTCCCTCGCAGCTGAAATCACACAAAGTAAATGACCACGGGCATAGTATCATTCACCAGAAGACTCAAATGAGTAGCGAACAAATAACAAGTCTATACTAAAGTTTCATTCCGCAAAAGTGAACAATCTACTTTGCTTTTCAGTTAGATCATCGAAGGCCTCGTAGCAAAGGGAACTTATCCACTGATAACCGAAGGATAGTCTCATCATCCATCTGTCATATTCGGTAAACTATTAAACCGTAAAACTATCTGCCTTTGAAGCAGTACCCTCTATTTTAGTACAATGTAAACAAGTAAACCAAAGACAGTTACGTCGAGTAAAACTTCTAAAAGAAGACTCACAGCTTGTCTTCAAACTCAGACAGAGGGGTCATTTGCTCCTTTAGACCCTTCCTCTTCCTAATCTCACTAACTAATAGCCCAGACTGAGATGTTGGATCCATAGGATCAGAAGACATCATATCCCAATGGTCAAAAACACACTGAGGGAAAGCCTGGCCAGATGTGGCAGCTCTCAAACTCGTCGAGAATCCAAAGGATTCAATAACAGGCAGATATGCCTTGATGTTGTAAAGGGGAGTGCCAGGCCTCTGTAGTTCTTCAAACACATGCCCTCTCTTCTGATTCAAAACACCATAGATACCGCCAAGAGCTTGTTCCGGTGCCTGGATCTCCACAAGATAGACAGGCTCCAGCAGCCTCGGCTTTGCAGTCAACTGGGAAGCATATATGACCCTCCTTGCAGTAGGAATAACTTGACCACCACCTCGGTGAATTGCATCGGCATGGAGAACAACATCACAAACTTCAAAGCATATCGCCCGCATGTTCTCCTCAGCAAGGGCACCTTCCTTTGATGCCCACTGAAACCCTGCAACAACAGAATCCTTTATTTCATTCAGGTACTGAACTCCTTTGCATACATCAACCACCATATTTGGTCCCATAGTTTCTGGCCCAAAACACCAAATCTTCCTTGCCAGGTCCTTGTCCCAGCCAAATTCTTCAGAAAGTATCTTGGCACGGTTCTTAGGATCATCTCTTGGACCAATTCGACCCTCATCAATGGCCTCAGCTAACCCTTCTTCCATCGGTCTAGCTTCCATATAAAGTCGATTGTGCTTGTTTGGAGACTTGCTCATAACTGTACGGCAAGACTTCTCAAGAACAGTCTCACGAAATGAAACAACTGGGTCAGAAACAATGATTTCAGCTCCTCCCATAAAGTCCTCCTGCAAATCTTTAAGGCAAATCTCAAGATGAAGTTCACCAGCACCTGCACAGATTCAAAAATAACTGAAGAATGAACAAGAAGACAAGAATTAAAATACTAAACATAAAAATAGAAAGCGGTCGTCATACCTGCAACAATATGCTCACCACTCTCCTCAATAGTACAGACAACCATAGGATCTGATTTTGCCAGCCGTTTCAAACCTTCAACAAGCTTCGGAAGATCAGAAGCAACCTTACATTGTACCGCAACACGAACGACAGGGGACACAGAGAATTTCATGGCACGAATAGGGTGGGCATCAACTTCCTTCTCAGCAGTCAAAGTAGCATTTTTGGTAATGAACTGATCCAACCCAACCATAGCCACTGTATTACCACAAGGAACATCTTCAACAGATTCTTGCTTCTTTCCCATCCAAATAACAGTTCTCTGAACATTCTTAACATATAAATCCTTCTTTTGTCCGGGTATATAGTTTGGTCCCATAATTCTGACCTTCATACCAGTGCAGACCTTGCCAGAAAATACACGACCGAAAGCAAAGAATCTACCCTTATCAGAGGCAGGAATCATCTTAGAAACATAAAGCATAAGAGGACCATCAGGGTCACAGTTCCTAATAGCATTGGCATATTGATCATCAAGTGGACCCTCATAGAGGTTCTCAACCCTGTATCTTTGGGCCCTAGAAGGAGAAGGAAGGTGAAATATCATCATTTCAAGAAGTGCACTGCTTGCTGGAAGCCATGTCTGCATGACCCTCTTCATCAAAGGCTTTCCCATCAGTTCTTTTTCGTCAGATTTCATGTTCACACCAAGCTTGGTTAACATGGGCCATAATCTGTCCTTCTGATCATTCATGCAAGTATTGATAATCTGTTTAATTGGCTCATAACAGAACTGGACAAAACCACGTTTACACGTAGCAGAACCAGTACTTTTGCTAGTCCACTTTTTGGTTGCAGGATCAAAATAATTTTCACCCCAAAGTCTTTCCATCATCTTGGCTTCATCTACTCCAAACTTAGAAGCATACATCTTGGCAAAGTTAGTTAACGTAAATGCCCAACCATGAAGCCCAGCAGAGAAAGCCACTGTCCCTTTCTCTGGGTAGACCTGGCAGTCACCAAGAAGAGGGTCCTCGTAGGTGGCCATTATGACATTTGCATTCTCAATCACCCTAGAAAAAGTTTGAAAAGCTTCTTCACCTTCGACTTTCAGCTCAAGAAAGCAGCGGTCCATCTTGTTAACAGTCAAAACAGGCTTAATCCTCTCTCCAAGAGCCTGACGAAGAACAGTCTCAGTCTGAACACAGACACCTTCAATACAATCAACCACTACCAATGCTCCATCTGTAATACGAAGTGCAGCAGTGACCTCTGACGAAAAATCAACATGTCCAGGTGAATCAATCAAGTTGATCAGATACTCATTGCCACTACGCTCTCCTTTATAGGCTTTGAGAGCATCATCATCCATCTCATAATATAAAGAGATGCCAGTAGATTTAATAGTGATGCCTCGCTCTGCTTCATCTTGGCGTGTGTCTGTCATCCGAACATCACCAGCCACCTCTTGGGCAATGATACCAGCCGCAGCCACAAGTGAATCAGTAAGAGTGGATTTGCCTGCAAAAAGGCATGGGCAGATGTTCAGCAAGAATTTGTCATATAAGACCAGTACCATTAAAAATAGTGCCATGCTGAATTCAGAGCAAAGAACTGGCCAAAAAAATATATAATATCCACAAAGCATTAAAAATACTATGATAGACCTAAAATTCTACAGAAGACAAATTGTTTCATGGAAGAAAGCTCTCAAGTGTGGTTCCATGAACAAATAAATAGAGGCCATCAAAAACTCAAACAAATTGATAATAAATCATGATCGTATTGGAAAGAGAAACGTAAAATGACGTAGTATTGTATATAAAGAGCAAACAACTAAAAAAAAAAAGGCATCTGCGAAAACTTAGTTGTCATAGAGTCAAATATAAGCAATAAGACATTCAACCAATTATCAAACACTTACCAATTAAAAAGCAATGTCATGCCTCAATGGATAAATCATCACGTGCCACAGAATTACCAAAAAAGATACAATAAAAGATGAAATATCACATTCTTATTTTAATAGACAAAATGACCTGCCTCTAACAACAAATAGAACAATTGCATACCATGGTCAACATGGGCAATAACTGACATATTCCTAATATTGTGCTTCAAATCCATAATTCTACGAAGTTCTTCTGCAGTAAACTTCACCTGCAAATATCAAATGTTTCCGCAATTAGCTCAGTTGCACATTGATTAACTATATTACAAAGATATAACATGGAAAATTTCACTGGTTTAGCAAAAACCAACTTACCATCTTGACTGGTTAGAAACACCCTCAACACACTGCTACCCACCAACTTTGAGCAATATTCTGCAACAACTTTGAAATTTAAAAAAAAAAAAGAATGATAAGCAATTTTACCTTCTGGTAGACAGGAATGCATGAAACACAGCACAATCAAACTCAACTTAGAATAAGTAAATTAATCAAGAAATTACTAGAATAAAAGAAAAATGTAAGAAAAGAAAAATGTAAGAAAAGAAAAATGTCAATCATGAACCAGTAGTTATGCAATTAAAGATGATCCAAAGAAGAGCTCAAAAACATGTCTGGTAACCACCAAATCTTATTAAGCAGCGGTGTGACACATAACAGATTTTAGAGTCATGAACTAAACTTTACTCAAAGAGATTATACATATTGGCAACATGCCACTATTCACTCTCCCCTCCCAAAAGAATAATTAACTATAGGAAACAATGATATATACTTCTCATGTCTATTTGGATGAGGAGAACAACTTCTATTATTATATACATACGAATTAATAATGATTGTAAAAGGATGGTCAGAGTTGAGTGGTTCTTCAGAAAGTAACGACCTGAAGTAGCGGGTCTCATCAAAACTAATAAGCATAAGATCGTTGCAAGTGACAAGGCAGAAAAGACTATCCTGCTACACAAAACAGTCTCAAACCACCAGTCTAAAACATGAATCACTTGTGTAAGTATACTGGACACTCAGGTCTAAACAAATCATCTGGCTGAACCCATGAAGAGCGCACAACACATGAGCCACAGAGATCAACTACAAGGGCAATATAAACAAAAGGCATTGGCTTTGCCAACTCTCATAAGCTGTTAAAGTTGAGCAGGTTCTACAAATAAGCATAAGAAGCCTCTCCACATAAATAAAACATAGTGTCATTACAGGCCAAGCAAAAGTATCAGTATTTCCCCACACACAAAACTCTTTCTTCAGTGTTAAGGTGACAGATGGTGCACGTGTACAACACTATAACACAGCAAAAACCCAATCAAGAGAACATGAACAGTTTTTACAGTTGATAATATGGAACCAAACCGAAATTATAAGCAAACAGAAAATTAAAAAAAGTATCAAATACCACATGCAACATTGTTATTAAAAGAACAAGGAATGGAACCTAAATATGAATCCAATGGAAAACTCTTGAGAATATTTTGCAGGAAAGGTCGAAGAATCCAAAAAGAACAATTAAATAAAAGTTATAAATGGTATAGTTACAATACTTCCAGCCTAGCAGGGATGGAAAACAAGCAAACAGAAAGGTACAAATATCCGACAACTGCAAATAAATGCAAGGCGAAATAATGCATCTTATCTCTGCCAACGCAAGCATTGGTGACGCAGCTCTATTCATTAAAACGAACAAAAAGAGGAGATGCACATCAAGGAAATGGAGCAACTAACCGTACAATATATACCCTAAAAAAAGAGAAATAAACAAGTCATATCTGAAAAAATTATAAAGAAAATACCCTGAGCTCCGCAAAGGACAAGCTTAACAAGTTCAGCCCGGAAAACCAGCAAAAAAAAAAAAAGATAATGCACCCAGATTACAACGTTAAAAGTAGTGAAGAGAAAGACTGAATCAGTAGGGTTGGCGGCAAGACAAGTGCTCATGAAAGAGGAAGAGATCCAAAAACGAAACACTGGGAGAAAAGAAAAATGAAAAAAAAGATAAATGAACATAGAATGAATCAACGAAACAAACTCGGCAGATCTACAATTCACTCACAAGATGGTTTATTGAAGTCACAAACACGAGGCAAAAGAAAGTAAATCCAGATTTCCTACCAACGAGACGAGAGGTACCGAAAGAACCTCCCAGCGTAACCTATCCGCTCGATGTCTGATCGAACGAAGAGAAATGAAAGCCTTAAACTCCCCTCCCTCGGATGAATTTGCAAGTGTGGCGGAAAACCCTAAAAAAGGAGATAACGCTATAGCAGCGCAAGGTACCTTTCCGACAAAATATCTTCCTCATACTCTGAACCAGGATTTGTGCAACCCAGACCGAAACCGACTCGGGCACCCGAAAATCCGAGTCGATCTATGTCGACTCAAACAAGTCGTCTGAGTGGCCTCCGACTTGGGTCAACCCGACTTCAGCTAGGGGTGGGCACCGGTCGGGTTTGAATCAGGTTTCTGAAAACCCAAACCCAACCTGACTTATATACCCGAAACCCGAATCCATGAAAAACCTGCATGGGTTTTAAAACGCGAACCCAAACCCGACCCAAACTACGATTTTACAAACTCGCACCCGACCTGGCCCAACCAAACCCAAACCCGACCCAAAAAACCTATTTTTTATATTTTTAAATAAATCAAGAAAAAAATATATAAAAAAATTAAAAATAAAAACTTGCGGGTCGGGTTTGGGTAAACCCGAACCCAACCCGACCCGAGGTTGGCTTAGGATTCCCAAACCCGAACCTGACCCGCGGGTTGGATTTGTGAATCCAAACCTTGGTTTTTCGGGTAGGGTCAGGTCGGGTTACTCGAAAAACCCAACCCGATATCCACCCTAACTCCAAGAATTACTCATGGTATTTATTGCCTAAATATTGAACCATAAATATTGAATCATTGATAAATGTTGACAAAATATCAAATCAAGATACAGAGATAAAAATACCCCTTAACTCCTAAATAAGTTTGACCCTATGAAGCTGGCATAACATATTAGTTAATAATCTATAACATAATATTATGTTATGTATAACCTATTTTCTTGTTCTAGATAACATATTAGTTAATAGAGTAATTTCACGTACGTGGGGGGTTTGGTTATATGAAGTCGGTATAACATATTAGTTTAGTTATATGAAGTTCGGTTACATAGGGGTTTGGTTATATGAAGTTGGTATGTTATACCAGCCTTATAAGGTCAAACACGTTTCAACCACGAAAAAATTATATTAACTAGTATGTTCTACAAAACGAGAAAGTTTGTTATATATAACATAATAATATGTTATAGATTATTAACTAATATGTTGTGTCAATTTCATAGAACCAAATATTTTTCAACCACAAAAAATTATACCATTAACTAGTATGTTATACAGAAAAGGAAAGTATGTTATGTATAATATAATAGTATGTTATAGGCCATCAACTAATATATTATGTCAATTTCATATAGTTAAACGCCCCTCAACTACAAGAAATAATACTGCTAATTAGTAAGTTATGTAGAATGGGAAAATATGTTATGTATAACACATACTATGGCCACAGTCTATAATTTAATTTCATTCGTTAACCCTCAATGGGTCCACTTAGATGCTACCGCTTCAGCCAAAGGAATTCTTATTGTCGGGGATCTGAATTACTTAAAATTTGAAGAACCAAAGGTGGGAACATTTTTAGTTGGAATTAAGTTAAAAGATATCAACTCTAACCAATGTTGGGCATTGGGGGGTATATATGGTCCATCGAGATATACAAAAAGAGAACAATGTTAGGAAGAATTAGAGAATTTATTTGGGAGATGGCAAAACTTTAATTTGATTAGTTTTAGAGCTCCCAATTTGGGAGAATTTATTTGGGAGAAAATGTCACCAACAAACAAAATCAGTACGTCCATGTGACGGTTTAATGACTTAACTTGGAGCTCCCAATTTGGAGAAATTACTACTATTGGGCAAAAAATTAACTTGGTCTAATAATCAGGTAAATCCAATCATGTCCAAATTGGACAGATTTTTCGCAACCAGTCCATGGCTCCAAATATATAAGGATACTTATGGGTCCTTACTGAATAAACACATATCAGATCACTGGTCGATCATGTTAGATACCAAACTTGAAGTTTGAGGAAAGAATCAGTTTCGTTTTGAAAATAGTTGGTTGAAAGATGAGGAATTCTTGCCATGGTAAAAAACTAGTGGACATTTGAACCAGCGAATGTAAATGATGGATTGACATTTCCATTAAAACTGTAGAAGCTGAAAAGTAAAATTAAAGGCTGGCTCCGGGCAAAGGGATTAGCTTCGAGACAATCCATGGATCTCCTGTGCACAAGAGTTGCGTAACTAGACATTGAAGAAGAGGAAAGAACTTTAACATATGAGAAATTTGATCAAAGACATTAATAGAAGGGAAATCCAATCCAAAGTTACAGAAGCTAGCATTAGATGGAAACAAAGAGTCAAATTCAAATGGTTAAAGGAGGGCGATGCTAATATGTGGTTTTTTCATAATATGGCATCTTCGAGAAGGAGGTTAAACTGAATCAATGCCATAATCGACAGACACACTATATAGAAGGACAAAGTGGCTATCACCAACCACATCACCTCTTTTTACCCTAACTTGTTTGTTGTTGAAAGGTTTTGCAAGCTAGAGATTTGTGGTCTTCCTCTATCCCAACTTATAGAGGAGGACCAGACATTCCTCATGCAGAATTTTACAAAAGAAGAAGTTGATCAAATCATTCAAATTCTGCTAGAAGATAAAGCGACGGGTCTCAATGGCTTCAATGCAGAATTTTATAAGGGTTCTTGGAGTTTTATTAAAGAAGATGTGTACCGATACGTCAACTACTTTGTTGCACGTGGTTTTAGTTTCAATCATATATGTGCTTCCAATATTATTCTAATTCCCAAAAAGGAAGGCACATCCTCAATCAGAGACTATTGGCATATTAGCCTGATTTTGAGTCCCTATAAAATTCTTACCAAATTATTAGCAAAAAGATTGAAGATTGTACTGATGATGATTATCAGTCAAGAGCAAGCAACATTTATACCAAAAAGGCAGATTATGGATACTTTCATGTTGTTCATGAGGTCATTGATACCTTCCATAAATCTAGGTCATCCTATGTGGTTCTAAAACTTGATTTGGAGAAAGCCTTTGACCAAGCAGATTGAGGATTCTTTCAAAAAAATAATGTGTTCTATGAACTTTCCCTTAAAGTGGAGACAAAAAATGGAACAATGTCTCAAATCAGCCAGATATTTCATTAAAATAAACGGAGGTGAATTTGGTTTTTTAAAAGGTCTAAAGGATTGAGATAGGGGGACCTACTATCACCCATGTTGTTTAACTTGATAGCGGAGGGCTAAATGCAATTATAAGGTGGGTGTGTGATTGCATATATTTGAACAATATTGTATATACTCAAAATTGCCTCAATTCGGGGGAATTTGACTTAGTCTTGCTTGTTTATTACAAGTTATATAAAGAAATTAGCCCAATTTGGGGTAATTTGACTTAGTCTGGCTTGTTTATTGCAGGTAACATGAACAAAATGCAATAAGAAGAACAGTAAAATAAGTCTCAAGCAAATAGGGCAAAAAATGGAGTTTTTGCCCTATTTTCGTGGAAGTGCAATACTGGGTGCCATATGGCGCCAGTGAAATTCATGGCGCCCACTGGGCACCATGAAACCTCCTCAGCACCATATGGCGTGAGGTGCGTAGAATTGGACTTTAGAGAGCTACGAGAACTTTTTGGCGTACATGCGGCTGTCACGCACAATCCTGGGCGCCATATGGTGTCGAATCCTCAACGTTGCAGCGAAAACCACTGTGAAGAAGTGCACAACGCAGCGCCCCTATGTTGTATTTCGGCACTATGGCGCACAGGGTGTGGCACCATGAGTGTGCTCGGCGCCATTTGGCACCAGGAACTTTAAGGTGTTTTTGTGTTGTTTTAGTGACCCACCGCCACATGGTGCATGTCACTCGCCTGCACTATAAATTCGGGATTTTGGGAAAAGTTAAGGGATTCGAACTTGGGAGTTGGGGAGTCAACCTAGGCTCGTCTAGGGTTCGTGTCAGAGGTTCAACGAAGGATTTTAAAGCTATTTCTTGAGGAGATTTCCATCTGGAGGAGGACTTAACCTTCAAGAAGTGTTTTATACACTTGTTTTCATTTCTTTCTCTTCTTCTTTCATTCATCTATATTTTGAGTAAGGACATGTAGTTGAACTTGAGATTATAGTTGTATTTTGACTTCATGTGTATTTAAACCCTCGTTTAAGGGTGTGATGTAGCGTACTTGTGCGATGTATGAGATTATTTTAGTGTTTTGAGTATTATTCTATATTATGGTGTGTCTAATGCATGCCTACTATTCGATTAATTACCTAGTTAGCTATTACTTGATATTTAGGAACCCAATTCGATCCCGGGAGGGTAGATTTTGGTAGGCTTCCATCATGCAACGTGCGTTCCACCAAGTTAGAGATCTAGCTAGGGGATTCATAGGTGGAGTTAGGAATAACCCATCGCCGGACGTGACCTATAGGCTACATGTAGTGGGTTTACCTATCAAACTCTAATCGGGAGATTGTAGAGTTAATTGGGTGAATACAAGTGTGGTAATCTCGGAAGAGACCAGTGTCTAGCAAATTCCTGAGTCCATCAAGTGTTCAATGAATTGGTTAAATGCTAGAATATGTTAGATATAGAGGATGAGGACGTGAAATTACACCCCTACTTCTATTTTTGTTAGTGCATGGATGTTTGGTTGGCTATTTATGACAAAACACATCTTGACCAAGAGGTCTGGGAACCCATCGTGATTTAGAATCCTGGTCCAAGTAAAAGATAGAAACCATAAACCGGAGTGTTTGAGTTTCCTAGTTAATACAGGAAAGGAATCAACACAGGATATGATTAAGGCTAAATATGGAACAAATGAGAAGTCTGGAGTAGTTGAGTTTCCTAGTTGATATAGGAAAGAAATCAGCACTGGATGTAATATGGCTAAAGACAAAAAAGTACATAAAGATATATATAGCACAACGTGTGATGGGTTAGGCTTACGCAGAACCTGAAGATTACCTAGCAAGGATGAGTTTGAGGGGGAGTTAGAGGAGAGAAACCATACACTTACATTTGTGCTTTTATGTGTGATTATTGAAGCTAATCAAGAGGTCTACAAGTTTATCAAGAAGCTATTGACCATCGTAATAGTATTCTCATCCTGAGAAGACTGCGTGAAGAAATTCTCTGGAGATAGGGAACACACTAAGGGGGAGACTTAGTGTGGGGGTATCGAAGGGCTTCTGTTGAGTGTGAAAACAGGAAGCTTGTCTAGAAAGCGGCTACTGTTCGAGTCCTTGAGAGGAGGAGAACATATTATTGTAAGTCTTGCGTTGAACTTCTATAATACTCTTACTAGTGGATTCTGATACCCCGGGCCGAATGCCCCGCAGAGTAGAAACGATTGGTTCTAAATTGCGATAACAAATTGTCACTGTGTTTATGATGCATAAGTATAACGATAAGTGTCATTACACCAACCCTCGGGTGTAAGTACACTCCTGCATACACGCTCTAAGTTTACTAGGATTTCTGTAAGTACACTCCTGCGTACATGTGCTAAGTTTACTGGGATTTCAAGTGGTATCAGAGTAGGCTCCAGATTAGTTTGGAGATAAACAGTTGGATAAACTTGACGTGAAGGAAGATGGCAGCATATCCTAAGGAAGGGGTTTCAAACACGAGACCACCTTTACTTGATGGAATAAACTACTCCTACTGGAAGGCAAAGATGAAAATTTATATCAAGGCTTAGGATGAAAGAGCCTGGAGATCTATTGAGGATGGATGGACACCCCCAACAACAGAAGTAGGTGAAGGCGCTGATAAAAAGAGAATTTTGAAACCTAGCTCAGAATGGAATAATGAGGAAGACAACTCCGAGGCATTAAAAGCAATTTTTGGAGGAATTAATGAATCTCAATTCAGGAGGGTATCCGCATGCATTACTGCTAAGGAGGCATGGAAGATACTGGAGGTTCACTATGAAGGAACCAAAAGTGTACGTGCAACGAAGCTACAGATGCTGATGACTCAGTTTGAGCTTATGAGGATGAGAGATGATGAGACGATCTTGGAGTTTGAAGGCAAGATTAGAGATATTGCAAATCAATCTGCCAATCTGGGAGATAGGATACCGCAGGACCAACTGGTTAAAAAGGTACTTCGTTCACTTTCTTCAAAATTTAAGATGAAAAGAATTGCTATAGAAGAAAGTAGATCTCTTAACAATATGACCTTGGATGAGCTGATTGCGTCATTAAAGACTTTTGAGATGAATGAAGAGTCATGTGACTCAGTAGGGGGAAATAAGAAAGAAAGCATAGCATTACAGACCTCTGCAAGCAATGAGGTGATCCAGTCAACAAAGAAAACCGATACTCCCGTTATTACCTTAACAGAGTTAGATGCAAACGTGTCTCTCTTGTCCAAAGGACTGAACAAGTTTATAAGAAAAAGCAAGAAGAAGAATTATTCCTCAGGAGAGAGCAGACAAAGTATAGTAAACCTTAATTCAGAAAATAAAAATAAAGTCATGTGTTATGAGTGTGGGGGGCGAGGACATATCCAATCAGAATGTCCTACATATCTGAGAAAGAAAAAGTCATTTGTTGCTGCCTGGAGTGATGATAGTAGTACGTCTGAAGATAATGAGTGCAATTATGTTGCATTCACTACGAGTGTTCTATAGAACAATATATTACCAGCTCGAAGAAAAGATCAATGTATCACAATAGTTCCTGATGATGAAACAGATGACGAGTATGATATAGGTACAGTTGAGAACATCATCAAACAGTGGGATGGGATTCTTGAGAGTACCAAGATTCTGAGAGAGCAAGTTGGAGCTCTTGAAAGAGAGAATGTTGTGTTGAAACAAATACTTGGTGAGAAAGAGGCAGAAGCTCGAAAAACAGAAGATGAAGAAAGTCAGTTGAAAGAACGGATTAGTGTATTAGATGAAGAGAATCACATGCTAAAGCAGAAAGTGGCTGAAAAAGAGGAAAGAATTCAAAGAGTTGAAGAAGAACTCAAAAAGGCAAAGGAGATTTGGGTGAAATTTGACATGGGCAAACAACAATTAGATGATATACTTACTCAAGAGAAATGAGGGTGTAACAAACACGGACTAGGATACCATGGTGCTAGTTCATCTCTGCAACCAGCTTACACTCAGACTCACTCTAGACGGACCAGAAAAATTATTCCTACCTGTCATTATTGTGGGGCCTATGGACATATCAGACCTTAATGCTACAAGTTACATAGATATTGGAGAAGGAATGGAAGTAATAGAAGAGTTAAATCTGCTGCTTGAAATTTTGTCTGGATAAAGAAAGAGTTTGGTCTCTTTGCTGCTCATACTGCTAGAAAATCAAACACTGAAGGAGTATGGTATTTTCATAGTGGTTGCTCTAGACACATGACAGGAAGTACAGATTTTATTACAAATTTTCAAAAAGAAAGTGGTAGCCAAGTTACTTTCGGTGATGGTGCAAAAGGATCTATAGTTGAAAAAGGTGATTTGAATGTTAAAGGACTTCCCAACCTAAAGAATGTGTTGTTGGTTGATGGGCTGAAAGCAAACTTGATAAGTATCAGTCAATTGTGTGACCAGAACTTGTATGTTAAGTTTACCAAAGATGGTTGTCAGGTAATGGATGATAAACACATCTCTATACTGGAAGGAACAAGAACAGGTGATAATTACTATAAGTTACTTTTTTCGCACCAGTGTTAGTACACTGGAGAAAATACTGCTCAATTGTGGCATAAACGACTGGGACATATACATACCAGAGGGTTACATAAGCTGGTAAAGTATGGAGCGGTCAAAGGGCTACCTACTCTAACAGGGATTGTTGAGACTGTATGTAAAGGGTGCATAGAAGGTAAACAACATCGAACTCCTCATCCTGCATTAAAGATCATCACCACCAAACAACTACTGGAGTTGCTGCATATTGATTTAATGGGACCAGTCCAGACTGAGAGCATAGCTGGGAAAAAGTATGTACTAGTTTGTGTTGACGACTTCACTAGATTCACATGGGTTGAACGTCTCAGTGAGAAATCAGAGGCCTTCAAATTATTTTTCAATCTGTGTAAATGGCTTATGACTGAAAAGTTTGATTCTAGGAGTATGGAAGGGGATTTTGTAGAATACTCTAGCAACAGTCATGCATACAGAGTATTTCTCGGAAGTGAAAACATAGTCATTGAAACTGTGAATGTGGAAATAGCTTACCAAAATGAGGATCTTCAGATGTTAGACGATGAGCACGTACCCTTCATCCAGAAGGAAGGAACTGTTAGTACAGTGGTAGGTACATTTGAAGCTACTAGTGTTGATATACCTGAAGTTACACTAGTAGAACTATCTATTGAAGAATCATCAGAAGATATAGAAGTGTCTTATACGGAGACTCAAGAAAGTGCTTCTGCTAAAGAAAATGCACCGTCTATAAGAGTGCAGAAGAATCATCCGGCTGATGCAATATTTGGTAATGTAAATAAAGGAATGAAGACCAGAGGTAAGAAAAAGAATTATGGAGACATGGTTAAATTTGTATGTTACACCTCACTAGTAGAACCCAGAAAAGTGGAAGATGCTCTGAAAGATGAGTTCATGATAAGAGTCATGCAAGAGGAACTTGAGCAGTTTGAGATGAATGAAGTTTGGACACTTATACCTCGTCCAACAAATTTAAATGTCATAGGTACTAAGTGGGTGTTTAAGAACAAGATGGTTGAAGGTGGAAAGGTTACATTAGAAAACTTATCGACTGAGAATCAGTTGACAGACATATTTACAAAGAGTTTGGATGCAAAATGATTTGAGTTCCTTCGTGGAGCTCTGGGGCTGTGCTGCATCTGAAAGAGTACCAGTTAGTGTACTTAGACTTGTAAGTACACTGACAAAAGAAAAAAAAAAACCCATAAACTGTATTTCGAGAGAAGGTAAAAAAATAAGGGTTTGGGTTTGTAAGAAGAAGAATACAAGAAGGTGAAAGAGTAAAGGTAAAAATTGTTTTTTTTTCGTGTTAGTTGCACTCGATTGTACTCTTAGAGCTCGATGAAGACGAAGAGTGAGAAAACCACAGTGAGGACGTGTTGCGACGCTGGAATGGCAAGTTCGACAACAGATTCATCCTTCACAAGTGATAGCCAAGGTACGAAAACTACTACTTTGTCTTCATCTTCCATACCCTCGTTAAATGGTGATAAGTACAACGACAATGGGGACTCGATGGCTGTTTAGCTAGAGACTCTAGCTGTTGCTGTGGAAATACCCTCCGAGGTACAGGAAAGGGATTTGATGGAAGATGATGTCCCGCTACAGAAATTTATTGATAATCTTGTAAGGAACAAACGCACGGTACACACAAGTGTACCTCAGAAGCATAGAAGTAGGACGTTTGAAAGTAGTGAAGAAGACGAAGACGACTCGCCTCTCATTATTCCCCGCAAGCGCAAGCTTGTTTATCACTCAGATAGAAAAGTGCGACTTCGGGAACCCACGATTTTACAAAGACAGAAGGATATGCAACTAGGAGATTCGCCCATTAGAGTGGATACGGAAGAAGAGGAAATGGAAGTTCAAGTTGCCGCATCGAGTGTCAGACAGCTAGCCCAGAAATCTCGCATTCAAAAATGAGGGGCTACACGTGAAGAAAAAGGAAAGGGTGTGACACAGGTTGTAGGTAAGCCAAAGTCTGACTATACATAACAAAAGAAACTGTGCACTAAAAGTTCCAAGCCTCATGCAAAGCAAAGAATGCAAAATTTATAGACTCAGATATAGAGAAGAGATTTTTAATAGTAATCAGGAAAGAATTTTGTCCAGAAAAAGGGTTGTATTTGGACGAATTCAAGATAATCATTCCATTGTTGGAACATCTTGGGTTCATGAGCACAGTTACTCATATTGCACCGTATTCGCCAGCAGTCGTGCAAGAGTTTTATGCAAACCTGATAAGACCAAAACAGTGTATGAGTTGCAAAGTATATGTACGGAGCATATGGTATGATTTTGGGGTCACATACATTGCAGATTATCTCGGTATTCAATTGTGCAACCAAGAATAAGAGGAGACAAATGATGAAGTTATGTTAAAGGAATTGACTGGTGGTCTGATACATCAGTGGCCAGCTTACCATGTATTTCCAGCTTTGAAGTTAACACCAAAGTACTCAGCACATCATAAGATTGCAATCTGGAATTGGGTACCAACCAGGCATAGAGGAACTATACACAAGAGTATGCTGGATTTTTTATACAGAATAGGCACAAAACAGAAAATAGATCTAAGCGGAAGGATTTTTTAATAGATTGTCAAAGTATCTGAACAAACTGATAAACAAGGGTGCCTCACTTTTTCGTCCTTGATTCATGGTATCCTTAACAAGCAAAAACCCTTGGGTCTCACAGAGTTAGTGCTGGTTCATAACAAAAAGAACAGGTTACGAAACAAGACAAACACTTTGAGCAAAGAAA
This sequence comes from Aristolochia fimbriata, assembly GCA_019845555.1. Classification (NCBI taxonomy): domain Eukaryota; kingdom Viridiplantae; phylum Streptophyta; class Magnoliopsida; order Piperales; family Aristolochiaceae; genus Aristolochia; species Aristolochia fimbriata. The sequence goes on from CM034079.1 coordinate 11,733,793, forward strand.
AAATGTCAGAAGATGGTGTGGTTTCCATTTCTGAAGAAGTTGAACTTGCCGAGAGATCAGGACCAACGGTAAGTCTCAGTGTGATGACTTCTCTGCCCGTATCTGTACCATTAAGTGCAATTACAACTGACAATACACTTATGACTGTGGTATGTGATGCACCTCCGAATACTGTATCTGTGGCACCATCAACCTCTCGAAGTGAGCACATTGTAGATATGTCTACAAGTGAAGGTCCGAATGACCACCCAGAATTACATCCGCTATCGGCGAGCACTCAAGAAACAAGTCTTGCTCCAATAATATCTGATGCAGTTCTTATGCCACCACCACAATCAAGGGATGACATTAACCTCAGATCTTCTCCAACACACTCTGTGCATCAGGGCCCACAGTCTTCAGGTATTTCTTTTGATCCGATGACTCATGATTATCTAACTCGGAGGTTGCAAGGTGTGAAGAATGAGATGGATGACTTAGGACGAAGGCACAATTTTCTTAGGAATGAGATGAAACTTTTAAAGTATCTTATTTCAAAGAGAAACCAGCCTCACTCTTCCCAGTAAAGGATCTGTGAGTTGCATTTTTTGACAAAAAGGGGGAGAAAAAGAATAGAATAGTGATCCTTTGATATTTGATAGTTGATGGACATAATTGACTGATGATAGGATGTGTGGATTAATGTGTGGATTAATGTGTGGATTGATGTGTGGAGTTTTGAGTTTATATCTCATATTGATAGTTGATGGACATAATAGACTGATGATAGGGTGTGTGGATTAATGTGTGGATTGATGCATTATTAAGGCTCGTTCTATTCTCTTTCTACTAATTCATGGGAATCTACGTACTTGAAGAATTGAATGCTCACTCCCAGAAAGTGCATATATATAGAACTCAGAATAAGTATATATCGTTTAGCTAAATTCAGAATGTATGTGAATCAGTGTTATCAAGGAGTTTTGTCAAAAAAGAGCCAAAGGAGGAGAATGTTAGTGCATGGATGTTTGGTTGGCTATTTATGACAAAACACGTCTTGACCAAGAGGTCTGGGAACCCATCGTGATTTAGAATCCTGGTCCAAGTAAAAGATAGAAACCATAAACTGGAGTGTTTGAGTTTCCTTGTTAACACAGGAAAGGAATCAGCACAGGATATGATTAAGGCCAAATATGGAACAGACAAGAAGTCTAGAGTGGTTGAGTTTCCTAGTTGATATAAGAAAGAAATTAGCACTGGATGTGATATGGCTAAAGACAGAAAAGTACATAAAGATATATATAGCACAACTTGTGATGGGTTAGGGTTACGCAGAAACTGAAGACTACCTAGCAAGGATGAGTTTGAGGAGGAGTTAGAGGAGAGAAACCATACACTTACATCTGTGCTTTTGTGTGTGATTATTGAAGCTAATTAAGAGGTCTACAAGCTTATACGGAAGCTATTGACAATTGTAATAGTATTCTCATCCTGAGAAGACTGCGTGAAGAAACTCTCTGGAGATAGGGAACACACTAAGGGGGGAACTTAGTGTGAGGGTATCAAAGGGATTCTATTGAGTGTGAAAACAGGAAGCTTGTCTAGAAAGAGGTTGTTGTTCGAGTCCTTGAGAGGAGGAGAACATATTACTGTAAGTCTTGCGTTGAACTTCTGTAATACTCTTACTAGTGGATTCTGATACCCCAGGCCGAATGCCCCGCAGAGTAGGAACGATTGGTTCTAAACTGCGATAACAAATTGTCACTGTGTTTATGATGCATAAGTATAACGATAATTGTCATTACACCAGCCCTCGGGTGTAAGCACACTCCTGCATACACGCTCTAAGTTTACTAGGATTTCTGTAAGTACACTCCTACGTACACGTGCTAAGTTTACTGGGATTTCAATTTTAAATAGATTCTCCTATTTATCCCTTGTCCAGGTCATATTTAGTGTTTATATTTATGTTGATTTCATTTATTATCCTTTGTTTAGTTAGATATCTACTAGGATGTACGTTTAGTACTTAGCCTACACATAGTCCTTGTGGGTTCGGCATCTGGACTCTTAAGTCCACTTTATTACTTGCGCGACACGTGCACTTGCGTCATAGAGTCATTTTCTTTATGTAAAAATTACTCACATTTAGCGAGGAACAACTTTCGAAGAGGGCAAAATTATCACTGTCATTCCAGGTTAGTCACTTCCAATTTCACAGTTCGCTGACGATACTATTTTGTTTATGAAGAATGATAGAGAGTAGGCAGAAACTTTTTGTTGTCTCATTCATGCATTCAAACTTTGCTGTGTGGCTAGAAAGTTACTTGGGGCAAATCAGCTATTTTTTAAATTAATGTTAATGGGAATTTATTGCAAGAGTGTGCTAGTATTTTGGGATGTTCAATTGGGTCGTTTCCATTGACCTATTTGGGACTTCCTCTATTTTAGGGCAGAATTAGCAAAAGTCAATGAGATCCTACAATTGAGAAAATGAAAAAAGGTTTATGTTTCCTACTGTAATTTTGGTTCTTGCAAACGTTGTATAAGATTCTGTAAGAGGGCTAGTTAGGCCCGTAATACACTTGTGTTGGAATTGTATTCCGTTAATTATATCAAGTACTTTTCACTTTTGAATGTCTATTTTTTGCTGTTTCGGTTAATGTGGGTGTTGAGAACACCCGAGTGTTATAACACCTCATTATTGTGTTAAAAATCCAGAAACAGGGACCAACAGAAACAAAGAGTCACATTCAAATGGTTAAAGGAGGGCGATGCTAATACGCGGTTTTTTCATAATATGGCATCTTCGAGAAGGAGGTTAAACTGAATCAATGCCATAATCGACAGACACACTATATAGAAGGACAAAGTGGCTATCACCAACCACATCACCTCTTTTTACCCTAACTTGTTTATTGTTGAAAGGTTTTGCAAGCTGGAGATTTGTAGTCTTCCTCTATCCCAACTTAAAGAGGGGGACCAAACATTCCTCACGCAGAATTTTACAAAAGAAGAAGTTGATCAAATCATTCAAATTCTGCTAGAAGATAAAGCGACGGGTCTCAATGGATTCAATGCAGAATTTTATAAGGGTTCTTGGTGTTTTATTAAAGAATGTGCGTACCAATGCGTCAACTACTTTGTTGCACGTGGATTTAGTTTCAATCATATAGGTGCTTCCAATATTATTCTAATTCCCAAAAAGGAAGGCACATCCTCAATCAGAGACTACTGTCATATTAGCCTGATTTTGAGTCCCCATAAAATTCTTACCAAATTATTAGCAAAAATATTGAAGATTGTACTGATGATGATTGTCAGTCAAGAGCAAGCAGCATTTATACCAAAAAGGCAGATTATGGATACTTTCATGTTGTTCATGAGGTCATTGATACCTTCCATAAATCAAGGTCATCCTATGTAGTTCTAAAACTTGATTTGGAAAAAGCCTTTGACCGAGCAGATTGAGGATTCTTTCAAAAAAATAATGTGTTCTATGAACTTTCCCTTAAAGTGGAGACAAAAAATGGAACAATGTCTCAAATCAGCCGGATATTTCATTAAAATAAACGGAGATGAATTTGGTTTTTTAAATGGTCTAAGGGATCGAGATAGGGGGACCTACTATCACCCATGTTGTTTAACTTGATAGCGGAGGGCTAAATGCAATTATCAGGTGGGTGTGTGATTGCATATATTTGAACAATATTGTATATACTCAAAATTGCCTCAATTCAGAGGAATTTGACTTAGACTTGTTTGTTTATTACAAGTTATATAAAAAAATTAGCCCAATTTGGGGTAATTTGACTTAGTCTTGCTTCTTTATTGCAGGTAACATAAAGAAAATGCAATAAGAAGAACAATAAAATAAGTTTCAAGCAAATCGGGCAAAAAATGGAGTTTTTACCCTATTTTAGAGGAAGTGCAAAACTAGGTGCCATATGGTGCCAGTGAAATTCATGGCGCCCACTGGGCGCCATGAAACCTCCTTGACACCATATGGCGCCAGGTGCGTAGAATTGGACTTTAGAGAGCTACGAGAACTTTTTGGCGTACATGCAGTTGTCACGTACAATGCTAGGCGCCATATGGTGTCGAATCCTCAACGTTGCAGCAAAAACCACTGTGAAGAAGTGCACAACGCAGCGCCCCTATGTTGTATTTCAGCACTATGGCGCACAGGGTCTGGGCACCATGAGTGTGCTCGGCGCCATTTGGCACTAGGAAATTTAAGGTGTTTTTGTGTTCTTTTAGTGATCCACTGCCACATGGTGCATGTCACTCGCCTGCACTCTATAAATACTGGATTTTGGGAAAAGTTAAGAGATTCAAACTTGGGAGTTGGGGTGTCAACCTAGGCTCGTCTAGGGTTCGTGTCAGAGGTTCAACGAAGGATTTTAAAGCTATTTCTTGAGGAGATTTCCATTCGGAGGAGGACTTAACCTTCAAAAAGTGTTTTATACACTTGTTTTCATTTCTTTCTCTTCTTCTTTCATTCATCTATATTTTGAGTATGGACATGTGGTTGAACATGAGATTATAGTTGTATTTTGACTTCATGTGTATTTAAACCCTCGTTTAAGGGTGTGCTGTAGCGAACTTGTGCGATGTATGAGATTATTTTAGTGTTTTGAGTATTATTCTTTATTATGGTGTGTCTAATGCATGCCTAGTATTCGATTAATTACCTAGTTAGTTATTACTTGATATTTAGGAACCCAATTCGATCCCGGGAGGGTAGATTTTGGTAGACTTCCATCATGCAACGTGCGTTCCACCAAGTTAGAGATCTAGCTAGGGGATTCATAGGTGGAGTTAGGAATAACCCACCTCCGGACGTGACCTATAGGCTACATGTAGTGGGTTTACCTATCAAACTCTAATCGGGAGATTGTAGAGTTAATTGGGTGAATACAAGTGTCGTAATCTCGAAAGAGACCCGTGTATAGCAAATTCCTGAGTCCATCAAGTGTTCAACGAATTGGTTAAATGCTAGAATATGTTAGATATAGAGGATGAGGACATGAAATCACACCCCTACTTTTTTTGTTAGTGCATGAATGTTTGGTTGGCTATTTATGACAAAACACATCTTGACCAAGAGGTCTGGGAACCCATCGTGATTTAAAATCCTGGTCCAAGTAAAAGATAGAAACCATAAACTGGAGTTTTTGAGTTTCCTAGTTAATACAGGAAAGGAATCAACACAGGATATGATTAAGGTTAAATATGGAACAGATGAGAAGTCTGGAGTGGTTGAGTTTCCTAGTTGATGTAGGAAAGAAATCAGCACTGGATGTAATATGGCTAAAGACAAAAAAGTACATAAAGATATATATAGCACAACGTGTGATGGGTTAGGCTTACGCAGAAACTGAAGATTACCTAGCAAGGATGAGTTTGAGGGGAAGTTAGAGGAGAGAAACCATACACTTACATTTGTGCGTTTGTGTGTGATTATTGAACCTAATCAAAAGGTCTACAAGCTTATTAAGAAGCTATTAACCATCGTAATAGTATTCTCATCCTGAGAAGACTGCGTGAAGAAACTCTCTGGAGATAGGGAACACACTAAGGGGGAGACTTAGTGTGAGGGTATCAAAGAGCTTCTGTTGAGTGTGAAAACATGAAGCTTGTCTAGAAAGAGGCTGTTGTTCGAGTCCTTAAGAGGAGGAGAACATATTACTGTAAGTCTTGCGTTGAACTTCTGTAATACTCTTACTAGTGGATTCTGATACCCTGGGTCGAATGCCCCGCAGAGTAGGAACGATTGGTTCTAAACTGCGATAACAAATTGTCACTATATTTATGATGCATAAGTATAAGGATAAGTATCATTACACTAGCCCTCGGGTGTAAGTACACTCCTGCGTACACGCTCTAAGTTTACTAGGATTTTTGTAAGTACACTCCTGCGTACACGTGCTAAGTTTACTGGAATTTCAATTTTAAATAGATTCTCCTTTTTATCCCTTGTCCATATCCTATTTAGTGTTTATATTTATGTTGATTTCATTTATTATCCTTTGTTTAGTTAGATATCTACTAGGATGTACGTTTAGTACTTAGCCTACACATAGTCCTTGTGGGTTCGATATCTGGACTCTTAAGTCCACTTTATTACTTGCGCGACACGTGCACTTGCGTGATAGAGTCATTTTCTTTAAGTAAAAATTACTCACGTTTAGCGAGGAACAACTTTCGAGTAGGGCAAAATTATCAATGTCATTCCAGGTTAGTCACTTCCAATTTCACAGTTCGCTGACGATACTATTTTGTTTATGAAGAATGATAGAGAGTAGGCAGAAACTTTTTGTTGTCTCATTCATGCATTTGAACTTTGCTGTGTGGCCAGAAAGTTAATTGGGGCAAGTCAGCTATTTTTTAAATTAATGTGAATGAGAGAATCTATTGCAAGAGTGTGCTAGTATTTTGGGATGTTTAATTGGGTCATTTCCATCGACCTATTTGGGACTTCCTCTATTTTAGGGCAGAACTAGCAAAAGTCAATGAGATCCTACAATTGAGGAAATGAAAAAAGGTTCTCTGTGTGGAAGGGGAAACTATTATCTAAAGTTGGGAAACTCACGCTGATTAAGGTGTGCCTAGCAGAATTCCAGCTTATTAGTAGTCGTTTTTCATTGTTCAGTGTCAGTGGTCAAAATATTGGAAAAGATAATGCAAAGATTTCTCTGGAAAAGAAATTCAAAAGGTTCTAAAATGTCTTTGGTGAATTGGGATAAAGTTTGTCAACTCAAAAAGGTGTGCTGATTGGGATTAATAAAAGTCAAATTGGCCAATCAGGCATTCCTGCTAAAGTGGCTTTGGAAGCTTAACAAAAATAGGAACGCAGCATGGGTCCCTATTGTTCGAGCAAAATTGGGAAGAATACGCAGAGACTGGATTTTGGATAAAAAACCCAATTACAATCTTTCAGCAATTTGGAGGAAATTGATTTTGCTTTTTTTAAAATTTAAGCAATTTACTAAACTGATCCCAGGGAATGGTGATACGATTGATTTATGGAAAGATAGATGGTTGAGAGGCGAATCCTTTGAAGTTGATAACCAAATGGTTTGGACACGATTGGTGGGGAGGCATCTAAACAGCGGAGGAACTATTCAATTGCATAATTTGGATTATATTATCCAAGGTCAATGTGATTAATTCTCAATAGAAAGATGACTTGGTATGGTCAGTTGAAGCTAGTGGTGAGTCCTCAGTCAAATCGGCCTACTATCTTATCATATAACAGCTCAAGCATGGAGTTGGTGGACCCGCTTGAAGTCCCCTTCCATTCATGGTTAATTCTCCATAACAAGATTTTGACGATGGACATACTTATGTGAATGGGCATTTCCATCTAGTAGCCATTGTGTTCTTATTCATGGAAAGTATGGTCTTATTTTTTCAACAAATTCAGGCAATCGTTTGTGTTAATTGAGTCTCTTGAAAGCCTCATAGCACAGTGTCAAGGGGGTTCTCGAACCAGAGGAAGAGCATTGATGAAAGCATGCTTGACATTCATTCCGTGGGCTATGTGGTAGGAAAGAAAAGACAAAATTTTCAATGGCAAAGAGGTATCAATAGGTGACTTAATTATTATTCTGGAAAAGAGGATTGTGTAATGGTTAGGAGGACTTTTTGGAGTTCCAAATGTTTAAATCGTTTCAATTTCAATCTAGCCGGTTCGACATTGCACTTTCTTCTGCCCCATCGAAAATTAATCAGGTAATTAATTGGAAGCCAATAGATGGATCTGGTACCAAGTTTAATTTTGAAGGAGCATCAAAAGGTAATCCTTGGCCATCGGGGAGTTCCATGGCCCTTTACTCCCAGCGGATTCTATATATGCGGAAGTACATGCGCTCCTACAAGGTATCATCAAACTGACGACAGATCAAATGTGCCACACAAGAAGTTCATCCACCTTGGAGATTTTTGTTTAATTTTCCAACAATTTGAGATTTGACAGAAAATTTAGATATAGTTTGAAATCATGTACATCGCTTTGCTAATTCTCAAGGAAATGCGTTATCTATAATCAGGGAGTATCTAGCCAACATCTTGTTATTAGAATATCCTAAACTCTAAAATATTATTATATTAAATAAAAAATTCATCAATTGCCTTTTAAAAAAAAACAATAATAGTATGATTAGACCATTAATTAATACGTTATGCCAACTTCGTATGACCATAAACCGGTTTAGGGGTTAAGTGAGGGACATTTTCGCCCCTACATCCATGACTCAACATTTTGTTAACATCTATCAATGCTTCAATATTTAGGCAACAACCTCTCCATGAGTCGTAATTCTCCCAAAAAATTTAGGGAGAATTATGACTCATGAAGCCATTGTTGCTTAAATATCGAACTGTGGACTTATGTTGGTAAAATATCAAGTCATGGATGACCAGACAAAAATGGCCCACTTTACCTATGAACCTATTTAAACCATCGTCAAACCACTTAAAACCTACAAGTCTAAACCCATTGAAATCCCACCGATCAATCTTCCACTTTTTTGGAATAACATATTATTTAATAGTTTATAACATATTGTTATGTTATATATAACATGTTTTCCGCTCTACATAATGAAATAGTTAATGGTATAATATCTCGTGGTCGAGGGGTATTTGGTTCCATGAAGCTGGTACAATATATTAGTTGATGGTCTATAACATGCTATTATGTGATGCATAACATGCTTTCCTATTCTATATGACATACTAGTTAATGGTATAATTTCTTGTATTTGGCACTATGAAGCTGACATATAACATATTAATTAATGGTCTATAACATACTATTATATTATGAATAACATGTTTTCTTATTCTGCATAACTGATTGCATGTATTTTATATTTATTTTATATACCCAAAATTTTCCCAATTATGGACAATTTAACTTAATCTTGGTTTTTTTATCATAGGGATCATGAAGAAAATACAATAAGAAGAACAATAAAAGAAGTCCCAAACAAATCGGGCAAGAAACGAATATTTTAACCTATATTTTGAGGAAGTACAGAAGTTGGGCACTATATGGCGCCAGGGGAAATTCATGGCGCCCAGTGGGTGCCATCAAACATGCGTAGTGCCAGCTGCGTAGAGTTGGGTGTAAGTGCATTGTGAAGGCTTTTTGACGCACGTGTGGCTGACACGAGTAAACTTGGGCGCCATTTGGTGTTGAATCCTCAGCGTCGTGGCAAGACTCGAAGTGAAAAAATGCACAACTCAGTGCCCTTGCGTCGTATTTCAGCACCACAGTGCCATAAACCTGGGTGTCATGAATGTGCTCGGTGCTGAGGTATTTTTTTATTTTTTACGTTGTTTAAGTGACTGGGCCTGCACTCTATAAATTGCTACTTTTGGGGCAAACTAAGGGATTTGGACTTGGGAGTTGGATAGTTAACCTAGACTTATTTAGGATTCGTGTTAGAGCTCAGAAATAGAATTTTGGGGTCATTTCTTGAGGCGATTTCCATCCAAGAGGAGGAGTGAACCTCCAAGAAGTGTACACTGAGTTTGCCTTCCTTTCTCATTTTCATTCATTTATGTATACGTTGAGTATGATATTGTGTTTGGATTTGAGATTTTCTATATATTTTGACTTCATGTGTATTTAAACCCCCGTTTGGGGGTGTGAAATGTAATGTATTTGATTATTCTAGTGTTTTGAGCATGATTCTATGTTGTAGCGTGTTTTATGCATGCTTAATGCTCGATTAAATGCCTAGCTAGTAGTTATTTGAGATTTAGAAATCTAATTTGATCCCAGGAGGGTAGATTTGGGTCGACTTGCATTAGACAATGTACGTTCCACCTAGTTAGAGGTCTAGCTAGAGAATTCGTAGGTGAGGTTAGGGATAACCCACCGCCGTACATGACCTATACATTACGTGCATCAGGTTCCCTTTCCTTACCTCCAATCGGAAGATTAGGGGATCGAAATAAGGAATATAGTTACGGTACACTTGGGAGAGAGCTGTACGTACCAAATTCCTGGGTCTACCAAGTGTTCGATGAAATGCTTAAAAACTAGAATATATTAGATACAGAGCATAGGGAGGTGAAATCACACCCCTATCTCCACCTTAAGTAGATTCTCCTCTATTATCATTTGTTCGGGTACTAGTTATTGTTTATGTTTTCGTATTTCCTCTTAGCTACGAAGACACTTGTTTAGTACTTATTCTACACATAGTCCTCGTAGGTTCGACATCCGGACTTTAAGTCCACTTTATTACCTATGCGACACATGCACTTGTGTGCTATGAGTAACTTTCTTTAATTAGAAAGTTCTCACATTTAGAGAGTACTAATAACATGTTTTTCTATTCTTCATAACATATTAGTTAATGGTATAATTTTTCGTGGTTCCGTGTACTGTGGCAGCCAATCTCATGCTGTCTGTTTAATTCTTTTGTCTCCATTGACTTACTTTTTGGTGGTCTTGGCAAGTTGAGAGACGCGAGCTACTTGAAACGTGACGAATTGCTGCGTATATATATTGCCAAGGCCACTGGTATTCTATCTGCCTATGGTTTCCCTGTGGTTGTTGGAGAAAGGTGAAGAAATTTTGGGAAGATGATGAAATGAAAGAAAGTGAAAAAGTGAAAGAAAGTGTTTAACCCTATAAAGCTGACATAATATATTAGTTAATGATCTATAACATGCTTTCCCTTTCTACATAACATACTAGTTAATTGTATAATTTCTCATGGTTTAAAGGTGTTTGGCCATATGAAGCTAACATAACATATTAATTAGACTATAATATACCATTATATTATGGACAACTTGTTTTCCCATTATGCATAACTTAACATTGATCGGTGGTTTTTTTACAAGTTCAATCCAATAGGTTTTAAGTAGGTTTGATGATGGTTTAAACCAATTCAGTGGTTAAATGAGGGACATTTTCATCTCTTCATCCATGACTCGATAATTAGCCAACATTGATCATGATTTAATTTTTAGGCAACTCCTTGAGTCATAATTCTCCCAAAATTTTATCAGAGTCAAATAACCAAAAATTGTTTAAAAAATATTCTCAATTTAGTATATAATATAAATATTATTATTACTATTTATTTTGAATTGATTCTGAACTTATAGATTTTTTTTTGTGACAAAATTGATTTTATTATAAAGTTTGCCCCTCATCAGGATTTCCTTGCTCCACCATTGCACACAAGCATATGCACACGCGTGCACACACACAGGTACACGCATGTGCAAACACACACACATCACATGAGCGCGCACAGACATACACCGAGACAGACAAGCACACACACACTAGACACATATACATGCACACACAAAAGAATGTGCACACACAAGCACACACAAGCACACACACACGCAAGCACACACACACAAGCACACACACACACAAGCACACACAAGCACACACATACACAACACACACGGCACTCGCACAAATCAATCAAAAGGAATTTTCCTCATTGAACTTCTTCGGTGTAGTCACACACATTGTATTTTCTTCAGTGTAATCGCACACATTGAACTTTCTTCGTAGTCACACACATTGAGCTTTCTTGAGTGTCCCATACGAATCGCATTACATTGCTTCCGCCCTTGTCATCCTCCATAAAAAGTACAGATTTAATGTTAGATGGATTCTAAGTAGTAACCGCCCCAGGTGATAAAAACCTGCAGGTCCAGAAATTTCACATACAGAATTACTATCTTCATGCATGCATAACCAGCCGGTGTTAACACGATGGCAAACAGAAAAGAGTACATCCAAGGATTATCTGAATATTACAATATTTCCTGAACCGCAACAGAATGGGTAAATTTGTAATTATAAACCCAATAATCGAAAAATGACAGAAGACTTTTGTATGTACAGGACAACCGAGATACCAGAAGACTTTGCAGAGTTCGCTACGTCATTAACTACTGTACAGCATTGTTGCAAAGAAAAGAATCAGACAGAAATGCCGCTGGATACATCGTGAAGAAAAGTTGGTCAATAGAGAGAATTATATGTAAAGCAGGTGGCCACAATGGAACCTACACAAATGAGAAAAGAAGGAATTAAGGTGATATTCAACAGATTCTTTTGTCCCAAATATCCTGCTAATGTGATGGTGCCATCAGCCACCACCCGAGCCAGAGTTCCAGCTTCTGTCGATAGTAGTCCACCATTATATGTCCCACGGGCCAATCTAGAAGACATAACTCGAGATAGGAGAGAGAGATTGACGCCTGATATGATAAAAAACAAAACATTAAATTTAGCAGTAGTCACTACCTCCAGTTAGAATCCAAAATTCAGAGAGCAGTTGTCACTACCTCCGGTCGTCCTTACTAATAATGCTAATACTATAAATAATTCTATTCCAAAAAATTGTAACCAACAAATGTAAATATTGCAGGCATAATATACTCAAAGAAGCTTCCTACTTCAATCCTCTTTAAATAAAATGATGACATCGCCAATAGCATTTATTAGAGAAGAGGTACAGGGAACAGAAGAAAATCCCTTTCACGATTTACCTTCAAGAACTTCAGCAGAGACAAATGTGATAAGAGCTGAACTGACATACTGCACAACAGAGTAAGGAATGAAGACTTGGAAGCTGAGGACTATACCGATACAAACAATAATTTCAGAGGCTAGTAATATTTGCCTGCAGGATAAAAATAACATAGATAAGAACAAAAAATATTGCACTAGTTCTGGGAACATTATTCCCGTTAACAAAATATGGCGCATGCAAAAATACAAAAATCCATCTTCTGGCATCAGTGCCTGATCAAATACGCAGCCTGTTTTCAATTGGAGTCCACGTCTAGCTTAAGATAAAAGACCTCCCACAAAATAAAGATAAGATCTGATTAATCATAAACTACATGGACTATTCCACAGCGAACCCTCTGTGACTCCTACAATGAACAATTTCCAGTAGAAACCACTTAAGGCTCGCGTTGAGGTACCATAACAGACGTGTTTTGAAGGACTAAACTATATTAGGTCCCTTCCCAAATAAAAAGTACAGAATATTTCAAAACCTAAACCCATTTTGGACTATTCTGATATTTTTTTTTTGAGAATGACTGTTCTGATATTATGGAATGCTCACACTATAGGAACTAGTCCTACACTATGGCAGAAGATTAAAACACCGAACAGAAATTTAGAAGTCAACCAATTCAACAATAAACAACTATGTAAACTTGAAAGCAGTGAAAAACTTTGCATGTATCCATGGAAAGATATGTAAAGAGCTGTATAGCTTCTCCTTAAATGTTTATATTACCCTGATTTGATGTAATTAAGTGTTAATAAGCAACCTAATCAAGCTAATATTTGAAAATATTAGTCATCATTCATAAATTTTTGTCTTTTCTAACAATAATCAATCGCTAGTAGAAAGTTAGATGTAAGTCATACACTCAAACTATCTGAAAGAAACAGGAGAATAACAACTTATTATCTTTCTCTCATTTGGCCTGGCTGCCAATGTAATTCATGATAGATCTGTGGCTTCGATTACCTTAGCAGTGACATACGTCATCTGTCAGGCAATGCACATGGATGTTGAAGAAATTGGGACAGTAACCATTGGACAGAAAGGCCAACAAAAATTAAAGGTACACAGTTTACCCCATATCAAATCATAAACCATGTAACATGGTCCACTAAGGATTGCATAAAACATGGGAAAGAGTTTATTCTCTTAGGAATTTGGTTACGAAAATAACTATGCTATCAGAAAATTAGGGAACTATGTCAGTAGATGAATAGAGGATGCAACTCAACAGTCTTGGTATTAAACAAATAAAGCTCCTTAATGCCAAAATTGTCATGCAAACATAAGACCTGCATGAACATACCTGGAGAATCCATATATCTTCCAAATAGATACATAGAGGCTTAAGATTTTACATCATAGATATGAATTTACAGATAACTCTGACTTTAATCCCCAAGTTATCAATTATTACAGGAACACTATAAATATTTAACTTACACTTAATGCCATAACAAAGATTAACTTGATGTAAGATCTCATTTATTAATAAGAATGTTCAACATAAAACATATAAATGTACAGCGGTGAATTTTAGACTGCAAGATTCATAGGGGATGTTATCCTTCAGCATATGGTACCTTGCCTGATGCGACAAACAATTTTTATTCCGCAAATGGGATTAAGAAGGAAAACACTGATTGTTAATGAGATACATACCTGTCTTCAAACATGTTGCTAATGTAGCTTCCGACAATGACATTCACAGGTAGAACTGTTAATCCAAGGCATGCAAGGAAGATTGCCACAGAACTGGTTGACCAACTAAAGTAGTATGTTGTAATGACACTTGATTCAGAGAGTAAAATCTCCATTGCATATTTAAGCATAAAATAAATCAACAATTGGACCTGAAGATTGCCAAATGAGAAGACTAGGGTTATTAGAGCTTTTATAACTTGTCCTGCTGCAGATGTGAAATACCAAAAATAATATGATTGACAACAATTGACTAAGAAACATTAACTACCCAAAAATACAAAGAGAGTTAATAAACTTGAATCAAATTTAAGTTTTCATGGTGAGTAATTAAATAAAATCCAGATGAAGAATTAGATTGGATCCTACAGTGTCTCCCTTGAACATCGGCATCTAGATTTATTTGTTTACTTCTGACCAATATAAGAGTGCAATATCTTTACCCAGTGTTTGGTTCCTCAAATTCAAACAAGGATTTTAAGGATCCTCAAATTTGTTGATGCCTGTTACCAACTCTATACCAAGCAACCGATCAAAAGAGAAAAACATGAAAACTCCAGATCTCTTTGAAGGGAATCGAAAGATATCCACAAACAGTCTATGATGTCTTGCGACATGCAAGTAATATAGCACTGAAACCTGATTCATGGGACAAACCATAATCATTTCTTCAATATACTTTCAGACATCCAAATAAATCGAGTGACAATGTTCACAGAGTTACTAAATCAGCCTTTCCACAACTACCAGTAGAGAACCAAGACACTAACATTTCCATATCCATAGAGATTTAATCCAAACAAAGGGTTTTTCTGTGGTTTCAAATACATACAACTTCGACCAAATTTTCATGGTGAAGCATCTATACAAACTTTATATATTTTCAAAGGGCTATGAAGCGATCCACATGTTTTTGTAACTCGGCAATACATAATAAATTGGCAATGCAAGGGAGAATAACTGAAACAATAGAACAGTTTCAGAGCAGCCAACCAGCATACTTAGAAGAAGGGGTCAACATAGACCAAAGGACAAGCAGAAGTACATGAAGATAATGATACAGATAAAAGTGACTTGAAAGTGGCTATCTAAAGTACCTGACATATAACAGATTAAATGAAAGAAAAGAATATGTCCTGTGAGCTCACAAAGATGAAGTATATATATCAGCTAAAAGAATGAAGGCATTCAGTTAGATCACTAGGAAAGCTTCTAATGTATCGGATTCACCATTTTAAGCAATGAATGAATCACACTAAACACTTTAAAGAAGTATAACAAGAGAAGAAACTACATACTTTTACAGAAGGAGTAAGTAGCCGATAGGCTGCTACAATTGAAGTAGCAGGCCTGTGTGAGTCTTCAGAGGCTTCTTCACTCCCATCATAATCTGGATCTCCATCTTCATCTTCTTGGCTTTCTCCTGTGTTAACAAGCAGAGGTTGTGCAAGGCCTTTCTCTAGTTCACTGTTTTTAACTTGTACTGTCAAAACAAGAAAATCACAGTTTATACAAGTCTGCTACTCAAATACTTCTAATATCTAGATTGCAAGATTAAGACCAATGTAAAGCACTAAAACTAAAAATTAAGAAACAAAGAAATTGGCAAAATTTCTAAGGCAGGAAAGATTTTCTTCTCAGGCAAGAGAAAAATCAGTAACAAAGAAAATATGGACCTTACATACCTGAACTAGTTTCTTCTTGTGGATGGTTTTCTTCCATCTCACGAGCAGGTTCTTTGAAGGTGAACCATAGCCAAATCAAATAGAGAAACCAAGCCAGAGCCATAACCCAACCAGGCAAAGTGTCTTCATTGATCGTAAGTTTGTAGATCTTAAAATTGGTCTGAAGTAAACCTGCAAGAGCAGGCCCACAAGCCATCCCAAGAGCACTAGCACTAACAAACGCTGCTGAAGCTTGCATGCGTATCTTAAGTGGTACACAATCACTAATGTAGCGCCTGTTAACTGCTCTGGCAGAACCCAATCTGAAAATATAAACTTATCAATGCAACAAAGCGATTGAAGAATATGAACCATTAATATATTGACAGTAACGAAGCAAACAGTAGACTGATTAGGAAATGATAGACCTTCCATGATCAAATAAGAGTCAAAAGAAAGCTAAGAGTCTGGACCATAGGAGATTGAAGGAGACTCAAGTATTGTCATTGGATGGGGGGAAAACAAGTCTGAACCCCCATGGAGGCTTCAGTTACATTTTAGAACATGTCGAAGTAGTTTTTCAAAAGAAGAAACTCTTGTTATGTACTAGCTAAAAGTGGGGTAAACCTACAATGTCTTGTTGTTAGGTAACCCATAATATGTATTCCTTTTGATGTTTCGAGTAATAAAATCATCTACTTCAAGAAAACAAAAACAAAACAAAAAAAACTAATCTAAGAGTAAGAAAATGGCGTGGTCAAAGCAGAGTCGTCCAACCCATGATACAAGTTTCGTGATCTCGATAAAACTCAATATAGAATAAAACAATAACCAAAGACTCCTAAAGGAGTCGTCGCCAGTGTCATACTCAAAGAAACTCCCTATTACATATACACTCTAACATTTCCATTTTGATATTTGGCCTAACATATCAGAAGCATCGAGGAACCAACTCTAAAAGTAAAACTGTACAGGAACTCAAAAGTCAATCAATTGAAATGACAAGTGCTACACTGGATGGGGAGAAGAATCAAATTATAAGATTACTTACCCACAAAATAAACGGCCAATTAGAAGAACCCATATGGATTGTATGTCATATGCCAATGCATACATAGTATTCCCAATAAGAAGAACGATACTGCTGAAGACAAGTGGTCTGAAGTACGATTTATTGGACCATGCACTAAAATACACAGAAGAGAACACCTGAGCCACAGCCATAGAACCGATGATAACACCACAAACTGTTGCAGCTGCTCCAAGGCTTAGAGCATAATTGTCTGCCGTGGGAACAATTATATATGTATTGACCATATAAAGGAAGGTGTTTGCCAAGTTCAGCAGAAGAGACATTAAATGGTATCGTTCCTCTTCAGCTTGATCTTCAGCTGCAGTAAACAGCTCATCTTGCATAATAAGCGCATGTTGCCCTAAGAATTGCAGAAAGTTTGTTGAATGGGTCAGTCTGTCCACAGCTGATTTTATCGAATCAATAACTGGGTCCTGCAGCATATAACCATAAAGTCCCGAAAACAGAAATCGGATTTATCAGTAAATAAGCGAAGTGCTTTATGATGGCAGATGGAAAAGTAGCAAAACAAATAGGATTACTACCTGCAGAGGAGCAGATGGCTGATCATAGATTGATAAGTAGCTTCCCTGACGGTCTTGTAAATCAGCAAGATTACGAGATATTGCTCCTACAACAGCCCCAATGCCCTGTGGTTTCAATAGTAAAGGACACTTCTTGTTAGGCTGCTCTCCCGAAGGAACACTTGTGTGTTTAAGAACATAGAACAAATACTCCAACATAGTAGAGAACAACAAGATCAAAAGGTAGAATACACAATAATTGCATGTTTGAAAGGTTAAAAAACCCGTTTCAGAACTAAGTATTACCACATGCTTAAAAACTTGTTGAAGCTGTGAATATGGGTGGTTTGAACGAGTGGTAACATAATAATCTGTAAATCTGTACCCAAAGCGTTTATCAAACTTCTTCATTATCTTTCGGATACCAATAGCATTGATCTCAACAAAATTGAGAAGCTTCAAGAGATCCTGACCAGCTTCTCTATATGCTTCCCGCAATTCAGATATCTGAGATATATCGGGCTGCTGTTGCAAAATTGCACTCTTTTCCCCTAGTTTCTGTATCCTGCTTGCTAGGCGCCCTTGTTGTTCCAGCATAAACAGAACAACCTTTTCAATCTGGAAACATAACAAAGAGCAAGAAACATTTATTCCTGACATATTTAAAGGAATACAAAGCCTCTCTACTTTTTTACAGCTGCATCTTTAGAGATAGATTACCCATCACTAATAAAAGTTTACAAAACTAAAACGCAATAGCTGATTGTACCATAAGAAACCAGAGAAGAATTTTAACTTTTGAAAGACTAATAAAGCGGTTTTGATCATATTCTGTTACCCCTGCAGTTTCTGGAAGGCAGCAGTAGATTGGTCAACCAGTAGTAGTCGTATGTTCAACTGTCATGTAATTTGCAGGAGATCAAGTTCGTCAGGAAAAGTATGTTATTGACGACCAAGTGCAATTTGGGTACATTACCATGCGAATTGTTGTAAGATATTGACTACATTCTAGTCATATAGATCTATGTTTTAGGAGTCCTGATATAATTTTTGTCATTTTACATGGGTTATTTGGGTGTTTGTGGTTGATTACTTGTAAAGGGGTATTTATGTCCTTTTTATGTAAACTCACTTAAGTTATTAATTAAAGAGGTTAGGGGTTCCTTTTGACATCCTTTGGCATATCGCAGAAATCTTCTCTATCCTCTCCTTTCATCCATTTTTTTAATCTTTTTCCTCTTTTCAAAATGGTATTAAAACTGAGGTCCAGAGTTGAAGTTCTAAACCGTTCAGTCTATTCTTGAAGTGGACCACTTCCTCCTGTGTAACCCGAAATATTATGCAGCTGATCAGCAAAAAGATTAGTTTTGACCTTTCTTTCTACTGTCATTATGGTGTATGGCTCCTCGACACAGGGTGCTGGTTTATCTTCAAGGAGTAGCTAGTAGCATGGGTACCCGAGAGTTCAATATCAACCAAAAACAACTACAATCTGGACTTCCGGATTGACAGGTAAAACTTGAAACACATAATGAAGGGTTTCTACAATTACTTAAGAAATAGCCCATAGAGAGGGGAAAAAAACTCAAACGGAATTGCATATCGAATAGCTAACAAAAATCAAACCTTAATTCACTAAGAACTCTTTTTCCTAGGTAACAAATGAAAAGCCAAAAAAAAACTAGACTCCTAATCTGTCCCTTCTAGGGGATATAAACTAACTTTTTTGAGGAAAGATATAAACTAACTTTTAATGGCTTAAAAAAAAAATTTGAAATAGAAAACAACTCCCAAATTATCTTAACTTGGGAACAATGACTGTACTGCAAATAGGAAACAAAAACTATGAAACTAACACTTAGAGGACTTTCTTAAATAAGGAAACTCCAAATTTCGGCAAGTTGGGAAAAGGAATGTACTGTTTCAAGATTGAGTGTTTTTGGAAACTACCTAAGTTAGATCTTTTTAGATTAGGACTGCTGGACTCTTTCATGCCTTATTAGTGCCTCTCAGTAGTTGTATCTGTTGTCTCTAGATCTGTGAATCTAGATCCCAACCAATGTTTAATTTCTAGTTGACTATTTTGGCCTGCCTCAAGATTTCCAAAGGTTTTTACTTCCTGAAGAAGTGTTACACACTGAGAACAGAAAAAGCAAGTTTCCAGTCCAAAAGAGTATTTTATGTGCTGATATCATCGTGATTTGTTGTTGACGTTAGCATCAAGTTTGTTGGCATCATAGGGAGGGTCCATTCCTCTGTAGGTGCCATGTGCTCAAAGTAAGTTCTTCAAGCTTGGGTTTTGGGATATGTCAGCTTAGTTCATGGGGTTGGCCACAAATTGATACATTGTACCCCCCCCCTGTTCACTCATTTTGTCTATTATTGGTAGTAAGCCTAACATTAAGCCTAGTACAGTGGTAGAGAGAGAGAGAGAGAGAGAGAGAGAGAAAGAAAGAAAGAGAGACTCGTCTCTCTCATGTTAGGAAGGAACCATTAAATATAGAATTTTAAGAGGCTTGTAAGGACCTCAAAGTTAAGAGTATGATTTATGTGCTTGTGGTAAGTGAAGGAAAGGATTGTACCTTCATGGCTACATTCTGGTTTTCTGCTTTGAATATTTGATAGGTAATAAGAAAGGTGTCCTTAAGCTTAGCTCTTTTTGCATTATTTTGGGCTTTAAGTATTAAGGCAAATGATGTAATTTCCATGACAAACTCATTACCATTAATAGAGGACAATGACTAATCTCAGCAGTCATAATTACTTCCCAAACCTCTGGCCTTCTCTCTTCTCTCCTTTCCTACTTTTCTCTCCTCTCTCCCATTTCTCGTTGTCCTACTTTTCTCCCTCTATTATTCTGAGTTCTAAAGAGCAGAAAAATAACACAACATCTGTACAGAACAAGGTTACTAATCTGTTGGAGCATAATAGCAAATTTTCTTTTTATGCTTGGCTTTATTCTTCAACCTTTCATCTCTCTCATTGTTTTTCCATGTGCAATCCTCTTTGTTATGAAAAACGAAGTTTTGCAGTGACTTTTACTGCCCAGTAGGCCACTCGACCTGACTCAGATCTGATGCGCGTAGGACTTACGCAATATAGGTAGCACAAGCCAATAGCAATGTTTAGAAGCATCCCTTAAGCAGTTGCTTTCAAACGATGCACTCTATGACAAGCCAGCATGATCCCCCATCTGCTGAACGCGGCACTCCTGCCTTGTGTGCAGGCAAGCTCTTACTGGTTGAGCCACCCGGATCATACAAGTCTAGTGTGCAGCATATCCAGGCCCCTCTCCACTCACCTCATCCACTGGCCAGTCTCGCAATTCATGGTCAATTCTTTCTCCTACACATTTCCCATCTGATCTGATACTTCTACCATCATCCCACCCACCATATCTTCTATTTCCACTCAATTCTCACAAGAACATTAACCCTCCTCACGCTGTCTATGACCCTCCCCCGCAGTCAGTGACGATGGAGCAACTAGTTGAGGCAAATTCTGCAAATATTGATGACAAATGGCAAGAGATGTCATCTTGACAGTCCTATTGGATATTGTCATTGATCTCTCTTGGCAGCAATGTTCTATTCCAACGGACATTACCTTTTGTCCAAAGGTCTTAGATACTCCCACCATGGAACGACCCAATAATCCTACTAAGGTGATGCACTTGGAGTGTCCCAAGTACGTGACTGATGAAATGAGCATTTTTTTAATATCATGACATGCCACTAGCACAACCTGTGAATTTGGTTAGCTTCTATTTGGATGGGGAACCACTTTATTAATATCCGCCAAAACAAAAGTTCATGGAATGACTGCATCAGCAAAGTTTGTGTTCCCTTTGGTCCCAGTGACTATATGAACTATTCAAGTGCCTTATCGAAACTATGTCAAAGTACAATCGTCTGAGTGTACATGGCTGAGTTTGAAAAACTTTCCCCTTGTGTTCGTACCTAGCTGATGGAGTCTTTGGTTGGTTGTGTTGTCAGTGGACTGCATGCTGATCTTTGCAATTAAATGCAGTCATTAACCCCTACATACAAGACATTGTTTATCGTCTAGATATGGTGCAAGAAGAAAAGCTCATCGCCCAACGTTCATTGGTTGGGGTACCAAGAAACCACTCCCTTTTCACACCATGCCTCGGCCACCACAAGTCAGCCAACCACCTTTGCCTGCTCGCCCCACCTTGGGCCACCCTTTGAGCACCGTGACACAAGAGGAGATTGATAATCGATATGCCAGTGGACTTTGCTTCAATTATGATGAATGTTTCACTGATCATCATTGTTGTAATTTTCAGTTGCAGCTTTTTGAGGACCTCAATTTCCTTGCAGAATTTGGCAAATAGGACTTCAGGTCCCTCTACAATGAAGCTTCTTGGTTCCATTTCTGCCACCAGTGTGGTTACTTTATTGGAGAGAGGGAACATTAGTAACTTCTTTGCTCAAAATTGGCAAAGCGGTTGGGTCTTCATCTAATTTCTTCAACACCAATCAAAGTCATGATCAGCAATGACAAATTTCTTACATGCATCGCCATATGCAAGGATGACCATCTAGTTGTCCAAGGTTCTATTTACTACTCAATTTTTGCTGGCCATTTAAGGAACGGATGTTACGCATGGTATTAAATGACTTCAAACTTTGTGCCCTGCATGCTGGGACTGTGAGAAATTAATGTTTGAGCTTCCCCTTCAAGTCCAGGCCATTGCTTGATCAATTGGTCTTCCATCTCGACCTATTGCTCCTTTTATCAGTTTGTTCCTTACATTGCATTGGTGCTGCCCAAGCCTATTTGGTGTACTTGAATAGTGCATGAGCAGCAATCTCGACCAGTTGAACTAATAGCCCTCTTGAGAAAGTTTTTTCATTTATTTCAAGAACCACGTGGATTACCCCCATTCAAACAAAGTTTCTTCATTTATTTCAAGAACCATGTGGATTACCCATCCAAACTTCATGACCATCGCATTCCATTACTGTCAAGTGCACCTCCTACTAATGTGTCTCTATGTTTTTTTAAATGTAGAAAATTTATTGCTAGAAAGAGTTTAGATTACATAAGAGTACAAATTACAGGGATACGGCCAGTCACATGTTCAAAGGGTTCTTGTGACTAGCCCATCCTTTCCCACCCCTTCTTTAGCCATTTCGTCAGCAATAAAATTTTCTGAGGCAGTTACATTTATCCATGTTACATTCCACTCCCTTAGCAGTACATTAAACTCATCAAATAAACGTCAGAAAGCCCATGGGGGCCTGATGGCTTGCTTTGCCCAGCTTATCACCCGGGCTGAATCCCCTTCAATTTGCACCTGCCGTATTGGTTGATGCATTAGGAGCTTCACCCCCATCAGTAGGGCATTGCTTCTGCTTCATTTGAGGAGCATATTCCTGCTGGACCAGTATATAACAGGATGCTGTCACCCCCACTGTTTCTTATTACTCCTCCTATCCCAGCCAGCCCCTAGGTTCCAAGGAGGAGCCATCAAAGTTTAGTTTCACGTATCCCACGGGAGGGAGGGGGGGCTTCCACTCCATTTTTGGAAACTTAGCTGACAAAACTTTTATCACTCTATCCCAATATTTCCGGATTATTGAGCTTGAAAATGGTGGCAACTTCTATGATGTACCAGCCTAGAGTAATATGTTGTGTATGACCTTTTCTTTGCTTCTGCTTCATTTGAGGAGCATATTCCTACTGGACCAGTGTATAACAGGATGCTGTCACCCCCACTGTTTCTTATTACTATCCCAAGGAGGAGCTATCAAAGTTTTAGTTTCATGTATCCCTCAGGGGGTGGAGGGGGGGCTCTTCCACTCCATTTTGGAAGCCTTAGCTGACAAAACTTTAGCACTCTATCGCAATATTTCCGGATTATTGAGGTTGGAAATGGTGCCAACGTCTGTGATGTACCAGCCCAGAGTAATATGTTGTGTGACCTTTTCTATTACCCCTCCCATAGAGGTTCTTTTATTGTTAAACGTTCTCACATTCCTCTCCAGCCACAATTACCAAGGTACTGCAACTTTAGAAGCCTTCCATAAGGTCTTGCCACAGGAATGAAGTGAGGAAGAGAACCACTTCTGGAAGAGCTGGCGAAAAGAGCTAGGCATGCAAAGGGGGATCCCAAATTTCCTTTGCTCTGTGTTCCATACCTCTTTGCTGAAATTACAGTGCAGTAGCAAGTGGTTGCAATCCTCTTCTTCTTGGTTGCATAGCTTGCACAAGGAGTTGATGATAAACTGCCCCCTCCTAGTGAGTTCATAACATGTCAAGAGCTTTGATTGGGCAGCTATCCATGCAAACTGTTTGATGACTTGTAACAAGATGAGACCGTAAAGCATCCTGAGGGGCAAGGAGCCCAAACAATTTCATCTTGGCTTGAGTCTGTGATACAAGTTGTTTCCAGTAAACCCAGCAGCTGAGTGGCTTCATGTGCCTCTTGGTCTGTCAAGGATCTTCATAGATTGAGGTTCCATGACATGCACATTCCCAGAAATCTATCTGAACTATAAGTCTGTGTGATGTTAGAGGCAGGCATCATACCACATTGTACCAGTGAATCTCCTCTCAGGTTTGCTTGTTGAAGAAGAGAGACAATTCCTCATGTTTTTTGTGTTGATCACTGGCTCTCAAAAACATCACCATTACCAATACCAATCATCGAAGAGCTGCTAGATGAACTCCATGGTGCCACATATTTTTCAAATCTGGACATCCAATCTAGGTTTCATCAGATTCGTGTGGCAGCAGACAATGTGCGTAAAACAAGATTTCATACACATGATAGACACTAGGATATTTTGGCAATATCCTTCTGTCTCACTAATACATAGTCCACCTTTTTTATTTTGAAGAAAAATGCTTGATTTATTTATTGATATGCAATAATCATCATACAAAAGGGGGGTCCACCTATCAATAAATCATCATACAAAAGGGGGGTCCACCTTTACCTCTATGGAGTTAAGGGTGACTCCCTGCTTAGCTAACCTGTCTGCCACAGTGTTGCAGATCTGAGAATACATACTCACTAACAAATGAAGACAGGGCTACAACTTCTCTAAATAGATATAAAAGCTTATAAATAACATATTTTGGTGTTTTTTCCATCATTTTGCGCTAGTATGTTTGATGATAATCTGGTATATAGTCACAAAATTCAGGAGCACGTCCAACACCTCTACTTGACACCATCTACTTGACAACAATGGTCTTTACCTTAAACATACTAATTAAATATTTTGCAGCACCACTGTCCACCACGTGGGCCATTGTATTTCTTCAAATGATGTGTGAGGGAACAGGAGAAATCAGCCAGAATTCTGACCGGCCTATGCCTACAACAGTGCAACAATAGTTGAGTTTTATTGGCCATGTCGACTATTATCAGTGCTTTATTCGCCATTACGGTGCGCTTGATTGCCTTTGATTGGATTGCTTAAGAACATTGCTTTCCAATGGTCAGCTCAAGCTGATGTGACATCTATCTCTGAAAGATGCATTAACTGTAATAACCATCCTTCAACTCCCTGACTTATTCTCTAGTTCACAGCTGAGCGTGATGCTTTTGGAGATGGACTGGAGCTATTTTGTCTCTGGATGGCAATCCCTTAACTTAGTTCAACCACACCTCCAAGGGGGCCCCACTTCTCTCTTCTCTCCTCCTCTATCTCCTTTCTCTTGTCCTTACTTCTTCTCTCCCTTTATTACCTGAGTTTTTGCTGATTTGATGATTAAATGAGCAGAAAAATAACACAATAATATTATTAAAGAAGATAGTAGAAATTCTCATGCAATTTGTGGTGGTAGTATAGAGCTTAATCTGAGTGAACTGTTAATAAATGGATATACAATAAGTGTGTTACTGGATATCTGCTTTTTAAAGTATCGAATATGGATTTTAACCACTAATGAAACGAATATCTACTTAACCCGTTGAGCAATGTCAACCTTCAGTACTTCCTCCTCGATCATTCAAACCCCTTTCCCTCCAAATTCCTTTGCCTTCAACAGTCTACCAGTTCTCCCAATTCTCTACTGCTTCTCACAGTCCGACCTTTCTCCAAGTTCTATACCACCTTAAACAATCTGATAATACTCCCAATTCTCTACAACCTCTGACAGTCTACCTCTCCCTTTCTCTCACATTTTTTGTTGAGAATAATGATCTCTTTGTTGTATTCATTGTATAAAAAATGTTACATTGTCACAATTTTACTATGTTACAATGTTTCTATCAGTCTTCAATCTTTGGAGAAATGCTGTAAATCGTTACATAAACTGCTTATGAGAATCGACAACTGCTAGTGTAGCGGCAAATGTTGTCCAATTGTTGTTGATGTTCAGTCAACTCCTTTTGCAAGTTGGTATGCTACTGTGCTTGCGGTCCTAGGTACTGAGTTCTATGCAATATGCCATTTTGTGATAAAGTCAGCTATCTCATCAAAGTTCTGTTTGAATTTCCATTGGATAGTTGTTATTTGTGTTGCCCATTTGATTGTTAGAGATGATTCTCCTTCAATGTTGATCGAGCTTACTGAGAATGATTTTAGTAGCTTAATTCGCTCGCATTGAGTGCCCTAGGTCCATCAACTCTCTTCTCACTCTCCCAATCTCTCTCAAGCATCCACTCTTTCCGACTCGTACATTTCTCTACCAAAGCTCTAAATTTTTTGGCATTTCCACGTCCAAACAAGAGAAGAAAAGCTCTTAAGTTTTTTCTCCTCCTAGTCCATGAACTGTAATGGGCCATTTCCCCGATATGTATTTTGACAGTCATAAATGCATCAATATGATTCCTTTCCGAAGTAATTATTTCTGATGGTTCTCAAGCCAGTGAGGATTCAAAACAATAGTTGCGAGTAGGGTAAATTTAAGTCTGGTCCTAATTCTCCTTAAACTACGCATTGAGACAATTTTTATTCCACGCTTTTTTTTTCTTAATGCCTAGTCCTTATCGCAAATCGTGTGGTGCTTTACAATGAGTTTGATGGCAGTAATTTCTTTCTTATCATGTATAAGGGGAGCACAGCAATTGGTTGCCTGCGTGTTTGTTTTTATCATTTATTGCTTTTCCTTATGTAAGCTCTGATCTCCAGGTTCTATAGAGCGAAAATAATGTCCTAGTTTCTTACTTTGGAGTGGGTGATAGTCACACCATGCCCTGCCTTCTTATTTTGTCACTCATGATTTGTTGTTTTTTCTCTATTGCAGGGTCTCAATGGCATTTACATCTATTTGAGCACAAATCACAAAAGGTATGATCATTCCAATCTCCTTTTTGCATAAGCAACAACTTTGTGGTTTTGATAGTTGGATTTTTTGTTGACATTTTAGTTGAATTTTTTTTCCTTGATAAGCTCATATTCACTTATGCTTCATTGTAAGGAGTTTTTGTTACCTCTATTGAGCTAATAAAATAGATAATCCCAATGTACCAACAATGAGTGTAAAAAGAATAGTAGATCAGTAGTACCTATCCCATATGCCAAAAACTCCAGAACTGATGGAATACGAAAAAGTAGGCCTCTAAACCTATCCCCCACCAGGTTGGCCCAACCTAACACCCAAACCCCAGGTTGGGCCCCATAGGACCGTAATAATTCACCACTCTTTCATACCGACGTCCTCGACAGCGTAGAATAGCATTCACTCTAGACTAGGTAGCACTTTTCACTTTTGTGACAGCTCAAACTCTAACACCAGTTACCCTTTCAATAGCCCCCCTCCCCCCCCCCCCCAAAGACTATGATAGCCCACTCTATGATGCCTTTTAGTTTGGACTAGGTAACTTTTTTCACCCTTGCGATGACTCTCACTCTAGCACCAGGTAGCCCTTTCTATAGGTCGCTCCCTCCTGGATTCAAACCATGACGTGGTGTTTGCTCTGATACCAAATGGTTGGTACTTAGCTGATATTCCAAAAGCTCCAGAGCTAAAGGAACACAAAAATCTATGACCTTAAACCTATCCCACACTAGGTTGGCCCAACCCGACGCCCATACCCCGGGTTGGGCCCACACAACCACAACAAAAAACATTAGGGCTATGTGATTTCTATGGACTCTTATATATCATAGACTAATTAGCAATTCAGTTGAACTTCCCATATTGAGCTCCCCAGGGGAAGTAAAATAAGCCTTTTTTTTAATTATTTTTTTCTTTTCCTATTAAAGCTCTGGTCTATGGGTTCTACACAAGGAGCATAAAGTCCTAGTTTCTAGTAGTATGGTATATGGGAAGTGGTAAGAGTAGTCTTAATGTTGGTGTCTATCCCCGATGGTATAAGTGGAAAGCAACAATTAGTTGCTACCTTTCTTAATCATTCTCTTTTAGCAATCAGTTGCTACCTTTCTTAATCATTCTCTTTTAGCAATCAGTTGCTACCTTTCTTAATCATTCTCTTTTATCAATCAGTTGCTACCTTGCTTAATCAATATCTTTTAGCAATCAGTCGCTACCTTTCTTAATCATTCTCTTATCCTATTGTAACCTCTGGTCTGTGGGTTCTAGAGAGGGAACATAAAATTCCTATTTTCTAGTTGTATAATAGATGGCAAGTGGCAAGAGTAGGTCGTAATGTTGTTCTCATAAATTTCTTTTCTAGTGAGTTCTACGGTAGATCTTCCTCAGTGCTTTCTTCTGGGTATATTCATTCAGTTAAAGAGATGGTAACGTATCATTTAACTATTGTACCTCAAGAAGTATTTGTAGAGTGTCAACTCATTCTTGTAGCTTTCGTTCCTCTTGTTCACAAATCACAATGTAGTTGCGAACCTAGAGATCCACATTCTTGATCTTTTAAGTATTTTAGGATTCAACCCAATACAAATTATTTATATTTTCGCTGAAAATTGGAATTTCAATTGTAGTGAGTGAAACTACATAAAGGAAAAGGGAATTGAAGGATAGCTACAGTCCTCGAGTTAGTTAAAAATATATACTTGGGTCTCCTTCAATTCCCTCTTTAATAGACAGAAGCAGTAGCTTTCTACTGCATTTAAATCTACACACAGATCCCAGGTCCCTTCTCCTAAAATGCTTGGAGGAAAACAAAAATACGGTATAGTAGGGCAAGAGGGGGTTCATGAAAAAAGCCAGACCAAAGTGTGAATAAATAGATAAAAAGCATTGTGAAAAAAATATATACGACTTGGAGAAGATGAGATAGTATGAGCACCCACCTCCTCCAGCTAATACTCAGTTTCCTCCTACTATACCCAAATGACAAGATCAAAAGTTTCCCCAGAAACATCCAGCTAGACTAGTGTGGTCTCTCCGAGCTTCTAAAAAACTAAAGCAATTCTTATGGGCAGCAACACATAAGAAAATCCTAACATGATAATCAATTCCCTTTGCAAACTATGTGGACAGGTGGAGGAAACTAGTGGTCACATACTATTACACTGTACATTTAGCAAAAGCCTTTGGGCCACCATTCTGCAAAAATTTAGTGTCTCCTTTCCTATGCCTAGAACCTATGGCCATCTTATACAATCAACTACATCCTGGCCTTTACCCAAAATTGGCAAGACCGAACGGGACACCTCCGTGGCTGCTATTCCCTGGGCAATTTGGATCGAAAGGAATAATAGAACATTTAATGGTAAATCTAGTTCCATAGCAAATCTAGTCTATACCTCTATTCATAATACCTTTCTATGGGCTGAAACCTGCAGTGAAATGCCTCCTTTCCTAAGATCCATACTTAGAAAGCACTAGAAGACAGTCATCTTCTTCAAAGGACACAAACCACAAGTCATGGTAGAGTGGACAGCACCCCCAATAGACCAAATCAAGCTCACTTTGATGGGCCATGAAGAGGAAACCCAGTCCTAGCAGGTTACGAAATGGTAACTAGAGACCACAATTGCCACATTATCACTAATTTTCCAGGTCCCCTTGGTAATACGGCATCAAATGAGGCTAAAGTAAGAGCCCTCCTCGAAGGTGTGAAACTGCTACAGCCACATTCAACAAGACCAATGATAATTGAAGGTGATTCAAAGATGACAATCGGCTGGACCCAAGAAACAGTAAGCATTCTTTGGAAATTCAAGCCTACATTTGATGAGATCACAAGCATCACAAGAGACTAGGGCATTGCATGGATTTCAATACCAAGATTGGTTAACAGTACGGCTGACCAACTAGCAAGAGAAGGAGCCAGCAGAACCACAGCAGCCATTGGACAACATCTGCCTTTATAATTGTTTTGTATTACATTTTCAAAGCTATGTACAAGATAGCCTACAGCCATGCTACTACTATGATTGCACATCAGGAGTAGACGCTGTAACTTATACCTTATTGTAAAATTCTTTGTAACATTCTTTTATTAACGAAAACGAGATCACCATTCTCAAAAAAATAATATATTTTTCATGGAAAACACGAGGATTGAAAGTTTGAAGCTAGAATCATATTAGAACCATCGCTTTGATGTATACAGCATTTTAGATCTTCAGCTAGTAACCCTCAAGCAACAATAAAATAGAGGAGAACAGATTCAATCTTTGTCATATGAAATTTGGTGAAAGGTTTCAAAATAGAAGATGGATCCTTTATGAAGAGAAGAGTTGTGTTGGGTAGTCAAGGATGACCTGCCTTTTGTCTTCTTTCGAGGACTGAGGGAGCTCCATCATAAAACTGGAAGTCCTATAGTGGTTCAAGCAAGTCTCCTTGGATAAACTGAGCGACTCTTGTCTATCATGCCAGACCTTTTATGTTCTCCAATGAACTTCTGCTTTAGTAAATCTATCATATATAGATAACTACTGAAAAAAGAATACTGAACAAGTAGGTTTGTTTCATTGGTTTCCGCACAGCTTTTTTTTAAGGAATGACTGTAGCAACATATTTTATTAATGGCTTTTTATAAGCTGCCCCCAGTTATTATAAAGAACATCCACTGTTAGATTTACTTCCATGTTTTAGGAATGGGAAAGAGTATTATTCATCTTGCATCTCTAAATCTACGCAGTTTTTCTCAATCTAAGCAGTAATCAATTATAAAGATAATGACTTAAAAAATAGTACTGAACTAGTAGGTTCATTTCATTGGTTTTAGTACTGCAATTCTTTTTTAGGATTGAGCGTCGCAACTTGCTTTGTGGATGAATTCAAAGTTGCCCCCAGTACTTGTAAACAATACATCAACTTTATCTTGTCCCTTTAAATTATATGGCTTTTCCACCTTTTCTCTCCTATATTCTTTCTCAATTGATACATTATTTTCACTGTCTTCTTGTATTTCTTTCAACAAACTTTTCCATTATAAGTACTTTAAATATTTAAGAGAATGTTCTTACTAGAGTACTTGCTCCACTTGCAGGTCCATGTAATATATAAGCCATCAGAAGGGAAGAGTCCAAATATTTTTTAAAATTTTTGTCCCTAAAATATTTTTTGTAAATTGCTTTTTCTATTTCCAGAAATGACATTATCTGTAATTTAATTTGTGTAAAGTGACTTTATCTATATGACAATTTATGTCTCTAAATTTTAAAATTGAAGAAGAATAATGTTTCCATCATCTTTTCTTGGTTTCTCCTTGACGGCATATGTAATTCAGAAAGACTACTATTTATTTTAAAATATTAAATAACTCATATTTTTTATAATTTTTATTAAAAATTTGTCTTTTAATCATTTTATAACTTTTAGTTTTTATAACTTTATGATTTTTTACAACTTTTTAAATTTTTTAGTAGTTATTGATATATTTTTTATCATATAATATTTACTTAGGTATTTCATAATCTTTATAATATTTCATACTACATTTACATTAGTTATTTTTTACCTCTCTGCATTTTATATTTCTAAATAAATTTCTTATTTTTTTTGTCGTATATATTAATAACTCTTTAATCATTTTAGTTTGATTTGAATTCGGTAAATCCAAATCATTGACACCCCTTGATATTAAGGTCCTCATATCTAATTAAGTATTTATTCTTTGAACATCTCAAAGTAGTTTTGGGCATCTACTTATAAAAAAATAATATAATATAAAAGAAAAAACGATATTTCAAAGGTAGTTTGGGGCATGGGGTAGATGGAAGAAGATGAATGTTGTGGTATCTTGAATTCTGTTTCTGTTCAGGTTGTAAGTTCATGGTGAGCAAGCAAGCTCAAAAACTGAAGACCACAAAAGCCAAGCCCAAGATTTCTGGATACTTCTAAAGCCTCACATATCACAAATTTTTCAGGACCAATTTTGCATGAGACTGACTATGTATCTTTCTTCTTTCTTATGCTTAAGGGATTATAAGATACATTTTTTAATGAGACAAAGCTATATGCTCAAGCTTGAGGGAGTGCATTCAGGTTTTTTATTTCTAAAAAAATCATTTCCTACAGAAAGTAGTTTCCAGGGCACAAGGGTAAGGAGGATACGATGCAACTTTGAACATCGTGTAACTTAACAAGTAGAGAAGAGGACTCGGTTATGGTGCTGTCTTTTAGTTGTTGGCCACATTCCATGAACACATTAGATGGGCGATGGGTCGAGTCAATTCAGGGCTAACTGTTGGCTTAGTGATCTACCCCAGAGGATCAGCTACCTGAGGTTGTTGGGACTAGCTTGTGCTAGCACTCGGTAGCAGAGGTCATTACCACGAGCTCACAAGATGCAGTCATTTGGAGTCTCATATTTAGAAGGGAGTTGAGAGACAATGAGGTATGCAAGTTGAGAGACAATGAGGTATGCGAGTTGAGAGAGAATGAGGTATGGGAGTTGAGAGAATGAGGTATGGGATTTGAGAGAATGAGGTATGGGAGTTGAGAGACAATGAGTTATGGGAGTTGAGAGAATGAGGTATGGGAGTTGAGAGACAATGAGGTATGGGAGTTAAGAGACAATGAGGTATGGGAGTTGAGAGACAAGGAGGTATGGGAGTGGTACTAGTATTTGTATTACCAGATTAATAAAAGCTTCAACATTCTCAAAAAAAAAAAACGAGGTATTGGAGCTGAGAGACAAAATGAGATGTAGGAGTTGAGAGACAATAAGGTATAGGGAGTTGAGAGACAATGAGGCATGGGAGCTGAGAGACAAAATGAGGTATAGGAGTTGAGAGACAATGAGGTATAGGAGTTGAAGACAATGAGGTATGGGAGTTGAACAATGAGGCAAGTGAGAGACAAATGAGGCGTGGGAATAAGGTATGGGAGCTTGAGAGACAATTAGGTATAGGACCTTGAGAAAAAAAAAGAGGTGGGGAGTTGAGAGAATAAATGAGGCATGGGCTTGAAAACAAATGAGGTATAGGGAGCCGAGAGAACAATAAAGGTATAGGCAGATTGAAGAACAATGAGGTATAGCAGTTGAGAGACAATGAGGTAAGAATTAACAAAAAAATAAAGTATAGGTTTAAGACAATAAGGAGGCAGGAAGTTGAGAGACAATGAGGTAGGGGAGTTGAAACAATGAGGTATAGGGAGTTGAGAGACAATGAGGTATGGACTTCAGAGAATGAGGTATAGGGAGTTGAGAG
This sequence comes from Aristolochia fimbriata, assembly GCA_019845555.1. Classification (NCBI taxonomy): domain Eukaryota; kingdom Viridiplantae; phylum Streptophyta; class Magnoliopsida; order Piperales; family Aristolochiaceae; genus Aristolochia; species Aristolochia fimbriata. The sequence goes on from CM034079.1 coordinate 11,766,832, forward strand.
ACAATGAGGTATGGGAGTTGAGAGACAATGAGGTATGGGAGTTGAGAGACAATGAGGTATGGGAGTTGAGAGACAATGAGGTATGGGAGTTGAGAGACAATGAGGTATGGGAGTTGAGAGACAATGAGGTATGGGAGTTGAGAGACAATGAGGAATGGGAGTTGAGAGACAATGAGGTATTTGAGTTCAGCTTACTGGATAGTAGTCTACAGGGCATTTAAAGTGACTGGTTTGTTGCAAACATGTAGATATGGCTACCTAGCACTAGTTGGGAATTTACTAGTGGCATCCATTTTAGTAGCCTATTGAAGGGTACACCCTCAGGTGTTGGAGGTAGTAGAGACTAGACTCTGCCAGCACCACCAGTGTCCAGTTTCTCATGTGGAGTGCCTTGTAAATGTAAAACTCTCACAAGTGATGCCCTGGCTAGAAGGTAAACACCACCGTCAGTCACTTTCTCTTTCCCTGCAACCTTGATTGGAGAATTTTGGACATGGTTTGTTGGCCTATTGCAGTTAAATGGTGTGCCAGGGTACAGTGTGTGCCTCTTGACTCCCCTTTGAGCCTACAGTCCACTATGGCTTATCACTTATGATCTTCCTTTGATGCATTCATACCATAGGCCATCCAGGAAGAGAGCAATAGGAGGATATTCCAAAATACACAACCACAATGGCAGGAAGTAGCATGGAATGTTCAAACAAGGGTAATTCAGTGGCTAAAGACACAGACAACTAGGAGGCTTGATGGTGTTGCTATATGTTCCTCTTGGAGCCTTGTGGCAGCCACATCCAACCCTCCTCCCCACCTTTGGGCCCAAGAGCAGGAGCCTCAACCCGCCATGCTGATCAAATTGAATTTTGATTGATCTTCCCTCGGAAACCTGGGCCCAACTGGCTATGGAGGCTCATCAGAAATTTTGAGGGCAGAATTCAATTGTGTTGGCCCTTTTGGTCAAGATGATTCCACCTCCGTGGAGGTGCATGCAGTGTGACACGGAGTCAGGTGTTTTCAAGAAAATTTTTAGGGAAGACTGGTGGAGAAGGCGATACAAGCATTCTTCTTAGATGGTCTATCCAGACCTCAATCCCCCCATGGTGACTTCCTTGCATCTTTGGAGAAATTCTCACCATGTTCGTGAGTGGATTTGTATTACTAGATCTACCAATTTTGTGGCACTCTTTGGCCAAGGAGGGCACTTCATCTGCTCCTGTTGTATGGGGTGCTCACCATGTTTGTAAACTAAGCTTCTGGTTCATCAACAATATAAACAAGCAATTTCATTTAAAAATAAAAAATAAAAGAAAGCAGGTGAGAGGGGTTTTTGAATCCAAATTTCTCCCATCTCCCATGCAAGCATAACCCATAGCTCGACTTTTTTTATGGCATGGCTGAGCCACATTGACTATGATATCTCAGAAATAGAAGCAAGGAGAATGAAACATTACACATTTTGTTCTTTTATGCTCAAAGAAGCAAATAAAATCATCTATATGGAATTTTTACAATTTGAAGATAAGATAGACATTATGCATGTTAATTTTTTATATACAAGCATGTAGACTATGATTTAGCACACCAAATAAGGATCTAGTATCCACCGACAGTGGGAGAGGGGGGGTGTTGGGAATAGGTTATGGGTTGAGAACTTGTATAAGAAATAAGCATTACCTGGCTATCAAGCATACGCGAGAACTCTTTGAGAACGCGGCGACGATCCTGTGGACCAGATGGTGTTTGCTGAGAGTACTGCTTTACTTTCTTCTTCATTAATTTGTAGTTGATGTAATACCTAACAACATTGACTTATAAGCATAACAATTACATCTACTTGTAAGCATAAGTGTTAATATTTACTTATATGCATATGAGTAGGAAATATGCAAGGAACAAGACAACACTATCAATAGTGACATGCACGAGGCACTCTATATAGGTGAAATCCCAAGACAATGTCCACCAGGATGGTCCAACCTGGGGCATTCAGCACTGAGGAATTATTGGAAGGCTTGATGTAAGATTAAATTTTACCATCTACGAAGCATATATTTAAAAAAATGACTCATTAGAGTAGACTAACTTGATTTACACCCTTTCTGTATGAATTAACATCACCAATTTTTAAATATTTTTGCAGGAATGTTTTTTTTTTTTGAGGAAGGTGAATACATTTACTCCCAATTACAAGTTTTACTCCCAATGCTACTGTGGAGACCCGAACCCAAGACCTCCCGCAGCAATAACTCCCATGGGACCACTGTAGAATGTCTTTTGAAGACATTTCACAATATATTCAGCAAAGTTTTGGAGGCTTTAAATTTTGAGCAAGCAATTATTACCTGCTTCAAGTTTATGTATTTAAAAGTCCGACATCAAACCAATGCATTTTCCTCAAGATAAAAAAAGACTGAAATCAAACAGTTATAACTTGTGTTATCCTACCACTAAATATCATCCCTTCCATAGCTCATTTATGTATGACAAAATATAGCACATAGACAAGAAGGGGGTCCGGATCTGCTGTGAACAAGGGCTGTGCATACCAATACACAGCCAATAGAAAAGGGTGGGGAGCTCCGTCAAACAACAAGTGTCGATAAATAGCATCATTTCGATGAAGAATTTTGTTTTTTAAAGTCATCACATGCCTGCATTGTTTGCAGGCGTGCCTCTATTGGCTGTGCGTACCGATACGCACAGCTTTGTTCGCAGTGGATCCCGTTCCTCAAGAAGGTATAGTCCTAGCTTACATGAATTTTAAGTCACATTCTGTTAGAGAAGAATATTACCTGAAAGAGAAAAACAGTACCTTAAATGGTTTCTGGATTGAATTCAGCCTCAAATAGTATCAAATTCCAGAACTATAAACTCTTACAGCCGAGGCCATCCCCTTTCTACAGTAAGTTCTTCTCTCTATCCTTCTCCTAACTCTCCCCTTGATTTTTATTTGCCCCTCTTCTTGGTTTCTCTTAGTAACTTGGTGGTTGGCTAATATAGCAGCCGTTTCAAATGGTAATGTCGCATCCAACATAAAGGAGTCAGGGAGGGATGGCTGAATATTGGCAGCCCTTATTGCTAGGGGTAGCAATGGGTTCCCAAAAACGGGGAACCCGCCCCAACCCGACCCATTTAAAACGGGTTTGGGTTTAATAATTTACCCCGTGGGGCGGGGATGGTTTTTTATTTTAAAACCCATTGTGGGTTCGGGTCGGGGATGGGTTTTATTAAAAAAACCCGACCCGACCCATTTAATATTAATAAAATAAAAAATATATAACTTTAGAAACCCTAGAAAATTTCTCCCTGAACCTCTCCATTCTTCGTCTCCCGACTCTTTTGGTCCCGCTTCTCTTCTCCCTCTTCTCTTCTCCCGCTTCTCTTCTCCCGCTTCTCTTCTCCCGCTTCTCTTCTCCCGCTTCTCTTCTCCCTCTTCTCTTCTCCCTCTTCTCTTCTCCCGCTTCTCTTCTCCCTCTTCTCTTCTCCCGCTTCTCTTCTCCCTCTTCTCTTCTCCGGCTTCTTCTTCTCCTTCTCTTCTCCTTCTCTTCTCCCTTCTCTTCTCCTTCTCTTCTCCTTCTCTTCTCCGGCTTCTCTTCTCCGGCTTCTCTTCTCCGGCTTCTCTTCTCCGGCTTCTCTTCTCCCTCTTCTATTCTCCTTTCTCCTCCTCCTCTGTTTCTCTTCTTCATCCTCCATCATATTTCTCTTCTCCTAAGGCCTCTCCTCTTCTCTTTTCTCCTTTCTATTTTAATAAGATGTCTTCTTTCTTTTATGTTTTCCTTCTCTTCTTAATCTTCTTATTTTCCTCTTCTTTTCCTTTTAATAATTTCTTTTAATCCTTCTCTTCTCCTTCTCTTCTCCCTTCTTTCTCCTTCTCTTCTCCAAGCTTGTCTTCTCCCTTCTCTTCTCCTTCTCTTCTCCCGCTCTCTTCTCCCTTCTCTTCTCCCTCTTCTCTTCTCCCTCTTCTCTTTTCCCTCTTCTCTTCTCCCTCTTCTCTTCTCCCTCTTCTCTTCTCCCTCTTCTCTTCTCCCTCTTCTCTTCTCCCTCTTCTCTTCTCCCTCTTCTCTTCTCCCTCTTCTCTTCTCCCTCTTCTCTTCTCCCTCTACTCCTCTCCCTTTTTCTTCCCTTTTTCTTCTCCTTCTCTTCCTGACAGCAGCTTCTCTAAAGTGTTATTTCCCTCTACGTACAATGAATCGAAGACTGTCACGGTTCAATTTTCTGCAAAATTCTGATGAGAAGTTCGGATTTACCGGGTGAATTCTTCTTCCGAGTCAAAAACCCCAAATCTCCGCCTTAAAAATGACATTTTTTTAGCTGGAGCTCATTGGAGAGAAGATGGGGCGGGTCGGATCGGATACCCGCGGAGCGGGGACTGGTTTCCACCCCAAACCCACAGAACGGGTTTTTACGGGTCCCTTGGATTTTCACGGGGAAGGGACGGGTTTCAAAACCCCCTTCTCTTCTCCCTCTTCTCTTCTCCCTCTACTCTTCTCCCTTTTTCTTCCCTTTTTCTTCTCCTTCTCTTCCTGACAGCAGCTTCTCTAAAGTGTTTTTCCCTCTACGTACAATGAATCGAAGACTGTCACGGTTCAATTTTCTGCAAAATTCTGATGAGAAGTTCGGATTTACCGGGTGAATTCTTCTTCCGAGTCAAAAACCCCAAATCTCCGCCTTAAAAATGACATTTTTTTAGCTGGAGCTCATTGGAGAGAAGATGGGGCGGGTCGGATCGGATACCCGCGGAGCGGGGACTGGTTTCCACCCCAAACCCACGGAACGGGTTTTTACGGGTCCCTTGGCTTTTCACGGGGAAGGGACGGGTTTCCGAAACCCCCCCCCCCTTCTCTTCTCCCTCTTCTCTTCTCCCTTTTTCTTCCCTTTTTCTTCTCCTTCTCTTCCTGACAGCAGCTTCTCTAAAGTGTTATTTCCCTCTACGTACAATGAATCGAAGACTGTCACGGTTCAATTTTCTGCAAAATTCTGATGAGAAGTTCGGATTTACCGGGTGAATTCTTCTTCCGAGTCAAAAACCCCAAATCTCTGGCTTAAAAATGACATTTTTTTAGCTGGAGCTCATTGGAGAGAAGATGGGGCGGGTCGGATCGGATACCCGCGGAGCGGGGACTGGTTTCCACCCCAAACCCACGGAACGGGTTTTTACGGGTCCCTTGGCTTTTCACGGGGAAGGGACGGGTTTCCGAAACCCCCCCCGTTGTCATCCCTACCTATTGCTTGTTTGAGCAAAGAAACATAAGACACCGAATGTATACGAGAACCGGGTGAAGTTGCAATTTGTATGTCAACACTGCCAATTCAGTGAATGATTTGGAAAGGTCCATAGAAATGGGCAACTAATTCTGGTGGACGCGACGGGCTATAAAATATTTTTTGTGAGGCCAAAGCTTGAGGTAGACCCAGTCCCCCTCCTTATAGGATAACCGATGAACATTAGCAAACTTGGTCATTCAAGTCTGAGCTCGTTGTAGCTTGTACTTCAGCTTCTGTAGAGCTCTATCCCTTTCCAATAAATCTTGTACTACCGCCTCTATAGATGTCTCACTAGGTACAGAGTTGACCAAGGATGGTGGAGGTCGCCCATAAATGAGTTGGAGGTGTTGTGTCGGCTAACACATGGTATGTTGTATTATACCAGAACTCTGCCCAATGTAACCATTCGACCCATGTCAGTGGCTGTTCAGTGGCGAAACAGTGAAAGTATTTCTCAAAACAACCATTCAGTACCTTAGTTTGATCGTCTGTCTCTGGATGGTAACAACTCATTCGAAGTTGAGTACCCTGTAATCTGAAAAACTCCGACCAAACATTATTGATGGAGGTTGGATCCCGATCACTCACAATGGATTTGGGGACTCCGTGTAAGTGAACCACTTGGCGAACAAAAATGTCTGCCACAACGAGTCAAGTATGGACGCTTGATCAATAAGAAATGTTCATACTTGGACAATCTGTCCACTACAAAAAAATATGGCATCATACCCCTTGGAATGTGGTAATTCAGTGATAGAATCCATAGAAATATCCTCCCACATGGCTTCAGAGATCGGGATGGGCTGTAAAAGTCCCACTGACGATGTGCTCTGATATTTCTCTCTTTGGCACTCATCAATTTTGCCACAAATCTGTAGATGTCTTTATTCATGCCTGACCAGTACATATTGGCAACTATGAGGCGGTTGAGCTTTAGGCGTCCCTCGTAGAAAAGCCACCCACGGGTAATAGTATAGCAGCGACGGCTAGCCGGGTTTGCCAAAGGTTGTTGCAATATATGTGACAATTTTGGGTTAGACTAGACTTCATGTTATAACTTGTCAACATCAAGCCATAGAGGTCAGGAGACTGCCATCCATGACACTATCATCCTAAAGGCATGATAAAGCATCAGCAGCAAAATTCTCAGTACCTAGCTCGCAAACTATGTCAAAATCATATCCCAAAAGTTTGGCTAACCAATTATGCTAATTCAGGGTAGTAACCTGATGTTGTAACAAGTACCACAAACTTTTCTAATCTGTCAATACTTTGAAATGTCTCCCCAATAAGTATAGTCGCCAATGCTGAATGGAGAAGATTAGAGCCATGAGTTCTTTTTTATACATCGACTTGGTTAAGGCTCTGTCTCTCAAAGCCAAGCTAAAGTAGGCCACAGGTATTTTTTCTTGCATAAGGACAGCGACTAAACCTCTACACGATGCATCACATTCTATGATGGATTCCTTAGTGATGTCTGGCAGCACTAATATAGGATTTGTGGTGAGCAACTATTGGAGTTTGATGAATGCTTGTTTTGCTTCATCGTTCCAGCCAAATTTCTCCTTCTTGAAAAGATCTGTCGATGGGCAAGCTATCTTCCCATAATCTCGAATAAATTTATGGTAATATCCCATTAAACCCAGGAATCCGTGTACCACTCAAACTATATGAGGAGGAGGCCAGTGTAAGACATCTTGTACCTTCTTTGGATCTACAGACATGCCTGCCTCGGATATATTATAGCCTAAGTATTTGGCTGATTGTTGCCTGCTACACTTCTTACAGTTGGCCACAAACCTGTGATAAGATGGACAAGACTATCTGAAGATGTTGTAAATGTAAGGCCCATGGCTGACGATATACCAGAATATCATCAAAGAATACTAGTACGAATTGTTGGAGATAGGAACGAAATGTGTCATTCATAGTTGCCGCAACGTAGACGGTGCATTCATCAATCCAAACGGCATCATCAAAAACTCATAATGCCCCTGATGGGTCCCAAAGCAGTCTTAGGAATGTCATTGGCTCAGATACTTATCTAGAATAGTTATCCGATTCAAAGCTTTATAGTCCATGTAGAAGTGCCAACAACCATCCTTCTTTCGAACCAAAATGATCGGACTAGAGTAGGGGCTACAACTGGGCTAGATTAACCCTGCAATGAGCATCTCTATTACTAGCCTTTCCATCTCATCTTTTTGTGCATGGGCATGCTGATAGGAACATACATTGATTGGACCTTCTCCATCCTTGATGATGATAGCATGATCAATAGGCCGAGTTGGCGGAAGCCCAAATACTTGGTGGAATTCCTTCAAAATCCCCTCTAGGTCAATTTCTTGTTGTTTAGACAGTGTTGGACCACTACCTTTCTGCGCCCTTCCATGTGATACACCAAAGCACCTAACTGAAAATCGGATCAGTGGTTCGCAAACTAAATTTGAAAGAGACTGCACTAAGTAGTCAGTTTGGATCACCCTTAGACGGTGGCCTCTTCCCCATATGTTGGAATTTCATATACAATTTTCGACATTCCACCCTCATCTCTTCTAATGTCTCCAACCAAGCTACTGCCAAAATGAGGTCAACCTCTCCCAAATCAAATGGATATGTGTCCACCGAAATTGTAATTTCACCTAGTTGTATGGGCACATCTCGAAAGATAACGCTAGAATAAATCTTGTGGCCATCCCCTAGATGAACCCCAAATTTGAGGGTATCCTCAACATGGAGATTGAGTCGCTGCACAAGGTTGAAAGATATGCAATGGTGGCTGGCTCCATTGTCAACCAAAATCAAGATAGACATTCTAGCTAGACACCCACAAAGCTTCATTGTTCAGGGTCTTAGAAATCACTTGACTAACTACAAGGATAAATCCCAGAAATTAACTATTGGTTCAGCCAATTCCATAGAAGACTCCAAATTCCAATGTTTCAAACCGTTCTATGTCGTTGGGATCAGTTAAAATCTCGTTATGTACCGTAATCATCAATTGCAGCGGCTTATTAGATGAATGGGGCAGAAGGGTTGGTCACATCTCACGCACAACCCTTTCACTTCTTTATCGAGAAATTTTTTATAGGAGACATACTGACTGCCTTTGGCACCTCTGGAGGGATAGGACAAGTGTTTCCAGGCAGATTCAGTGTTGAGGAAGCTCCCAGGGCTAAAAAAGACAAAGCACAAGGAGCAGAATAAGCGGAGAGAGGAAAGCTTCACTGACCCCCGTGTTGGATCCCAGATCCGAATGTGGACCTCACAAGCCCATTATTATGCCCGAAGTGAGTCCAGATCGTAGAACCCCCAAAATTAGGGCTGCAGTTGCCAAACACGACTTCTCCCTTCTCCATAATGTTGCTGACAACTATTCAACCCCAATCTCTTCCACCAAGTCACGAACATGATCAATTGCACGGCTAACATCCTCCGGGCAGTGTACTTGCATCTTCTTCTTCACTTCTTTCAAACCATTGACGAAGTACCCCAAAGCCTGGTCTTCTGAGAGATCTGCAACCTGCGCCATAAGCCTTTCGAAATCTTCGATATAGACTTCCACCGTGGAGATTTGCTTCAGAGCCACTAAACATTTATATGGATTTGCAACCATTCGACCACAACATCGACAGATGAGTACTTGAGTCAGTCATTCCAATGAGAGGTTGAGAACCTTCTTTGGCAAGCATTGGAAGTAGTGGATGACTCCTCTCTCCATGCTAACAAAGGCCAGTTGGACCTTCACCTCCGGACAGATGGCTTGCACTTCAAAGTTCAGCACGCGAAATCCAGCCTTCTAGATCTTTCCCATTGATATTCAGTAACTCCACCCTCTTGACAGCCATTCTAAATTCATCTACAGCCACTTGAATCATCTCTTTGTGTTTTCTGTGTGGGATGGTCTCATTTGGGTGATTGTCCGACTGGTACTAGGTGGCGTACCTGCTGTTGGAGCCTGCCAAAAAGCCTTCCCTTTGTTCGAGCCCTCCATCATGTGCTTCACTCTCAACTGTGCAAAAATTCCTTTGCAATTACTCTATCGAAGTCAGTAGATTGCCAATTGATGGTTAGTGTGTTCTCCTTCGGACTGAACTGTTTCAGCTAAGGATGCCAGATTCTTCTCTAGTGTGTCCACCTTCTTCCACATCAATCCAATGCAGGTCAGACCAATTTGTTAGAGAGAATATTACCAAAAAGAAAAAACAGTACCTGAAATAGTTTCTGGATTGAATTCAGCCTCAAACAATATCATAAGCTCTTACAGCCGAGGCCATCCCCTTTCTACAATAAGTTCTTCTCTTTGTCCTTCTCCAAACTTCTCCTTGATTTTTATCCTTCCCCCCTCCTCCCCCCCTTGCTGGCCCCCACGTGGCCTTACTCTATTAGTTCTTCTTTTCACTCTATTAGCAAGAACAAGACCCCATGTTCCCCATTTCCTCATGGTCTCCTTGTGTAGACGTGAAAGACGAGGGATTTTGTCCCTTTTAGTGGTCCGCCACACTTGTCATCCCTAACACATGCAGCAACATATTGAAGGCTTTTGAAGTTTTTAAGTACGAACCATGACCAGCTATAAATCCATTTATTTAACGGACTCACATCCAAGAGATATAACTGGATTTACTATCAGTAGGACGTACCACCAAATATGACCCTTTTCCTTCCCCTAGAGTTTTATGCTTGACTCATTTCAACTCTACACTTTTTTGTTTTATAAAGTTCCATGTCCACTTAAAAATGCTGTAAACATCATATATTTTCTAAATGATCTGTAATCTAGAACATTTTATTCCTTTTCCATATGTGAACAGGATCAAGGGCCATCAGGAGACACCTTGAAATTTTGTTGGTAGACATTTTAAATTTCTACAGCTTGCTCCATAGTACAACCATACCTTTGCCATTCTGGGATTTGTCGTTCCTTCAACTTTTTCCCAAACGCAACCATGTTTTGATATATTTATCACACTACAGGCACAGTAGAGAAAATGGATGAGAACCACAGAATCAACTGGCAAGAAATATCAAGCTTACCTAAACCTTTATCATACAAAAAGAACATTTGAAGAAGCAAGACAATATGCACTTTTTCAATTCTTCCAGAAACAAAACCATGATAAAATGACAGTTTTTGAGAACTACAAATTCATGCCAATTTGTACTTTTGCCAACTTACCAGGTTACCATGAGCATGACAAATTGCAGTTTCAGCTTTTGTACACACAACAAAACACACTGAAACTTGATTGATAAGAATGTTACATAGACACAGCTCATGTACAAACCCTGAAAGAGGAAATAAAATAGAAATACAATCTCCCACAAGGCATTTACAGCAAGTATCAGCTATAGAAATGGTCAGCGACTCAGTCAATCAAGAAATAAGTACGGCACCATAACAAACTACAGAGAGCCGATATCATGGATTTCATCAAATGTCTTCACAAACCTCCATAAGAGCTGCCATGCTTATAATGCAACAAAAATCAGTCTAAACCTAAAGGAGTTCCGGAATTCAGAAGGTGATATCCTCATGTCCTATGCTAGTCCTATTGGGATTGAAGACTCCACCTCGGCTGAGGTACATGGTGTTCTCCACGCGCTAAGACATTTCCAGAATCGCTTCTCCGGTACCTTACTGATTGAAGGTGACTCTAGCAATGTCATTAGCTGGTGCAAGCAAACCTCGGCTCCCCCGTGGAGGTTCCTATATATATTTAAAGAAATCTCATTTCTGACTTCCACATTTGTTCATGAGTGGCATTGTACTCCTAGATCCGCCAATTCCTTGGCGGACTCTTTAGCTAAAGAGGGGACTCAACTCTCGGCTCCTATTGTAAGAGTGACCCCACCCTTTGTAAACTAATTTCTCATATATTCAATAAACAGCAAATTCCTCAAAAAAAAAAAAACTTAAAGGAGTAGGAAGAACCAGGACACAGACTCACATTCATTCAGAGGCCCAAATTCTTGAGCCATAGCTGACTAGCAATGCAAATAGGTCTTACATCAGAACGCCTTCTCGGAATTTCACTATCTTTTACCCTCCTATAGCCAGCTGGAAAGAATTCCTACTTGCTCTTCCACAAAAATTCAGTTTAAGGTGCCACAGGCTGGTGGTTTCCGTTAGCAAAGAATGGTCATTTTTCAAGGAAAATTCAGGAAAAATCTTACAGGTTATGTTAATATAAGATATTGGCCAAGATTAATTCCATGTACCAATCTAACAGTTTGCCTTATCAATAATGGAACCAAATAGAAAAAGCACATTGCTAAAAGATCTAACATTTTGCACTCACAACAGAAACCACAGATAGAGAACAGAGGAGTGCACTCAACCTGGCTCTCCTGGATTAGCCTAGTGCAAGGGAATAAAAAATCCCTAAGGAGACAGCAAACTACCTAAGTCTGCTAGGCAAGGACTTGCCACATTGCGATGATGAAATGAAGGGGTCTATAGTTTCTTTCAAGTTTTAAATAAAATGGGCCACTCGCACTATTGTAAAGGAACTTAGTCCACATAACTTGGACTCTGAAGTGAATAAATTGATAAGGTTCAAGTTGACCACCTTCTATTATCTCCCCAACAGCAATGACTTTAATGAGTTCAGAGAAAATTCTCTCAATATCAAGTTTTATTCAATTTTATATGCTTCTAATAAATAGAGTAACCAGAATAGAAACTGTCTATGTTGATATTGCCTCAATAAAAATGCTTCTCCCTGGGAATATCTATGTACGTTTAGGAATTTCATCTTTCAATGTTTACTTCAGATAACATAAAGTAGGAACCTAGAAGTTTGAACAGACACTCATACTGCCAACAACATTTTAGCTGAAAACATGTGACTATTAGACAAAGGCATTTAATGTTCTCCCAGATCGTTCTTCGAATTAACAGGTAGGTTATTGTATTAGAGCATCCAGTCTAACTATGGAATTAAATATTTTTCAACCAACTCTAGAAATTAACGTTAGTCAACTTCCAACTGTCTTTCAAATAAATAACTGAATAACGAATACCACCTTCTACATTCAAATCATCCCTTGACGAAACTGTTATAGAACATTCAATAGAGGAGGATTGTTCCAGCCATTGAAGGCTGAGGCTGGAGCTACACAACATGTCAGCCTTCAGCTTGTACAATAGTCATTAACTGACTCCATGATTACCAAGTATCATAAACAACTTCTATAAACAGGAAATACATTCGCACCAAGGATTTTTGTTCCTTTTACTAGTTGAAATCAAAATAATCCAGCTTTTAGTTCAAAAAATTAATATAAACAGGTACAGAATAAAGAAAACTTTTGCATCCTACTTTCTAAGGACACAATTAAACTGCTTTTGCATGCCAGCATACAAAAAAATCAATAGGAACACTGAACGCGTATCCATAATTTAACAATCCAACAGATCTAGAATTTGATCTTGAAGCATTCTATAACGCGAAGAGGTCGCATGACTCACCTTCTGCTCTGCAGCCGCTGCGGCCAAAACTTCAATCTAGATGACCATCAACAAACCTCAATTCGGTGCTCAAATGCTTCCAACAAATTAAACAACAAAAAACGAGCAAGGCAAAGCAATTGAGCATTAAAACCGAAGACGAACTACCGCAAGCAAACTTCTTGAGAAGAAACAGAAAGAGAAACAGTCGGCCTACACGTGTCAAGCTCGTTTCTCGAAAGGCAAAGAATTGTACGCAAGGAAAACAGCGCCGCCTGCGACACAATGTCCGTTCCGTCGAAAACGGTAAGAAATAGCACAAAACAGCTATTAAACGAAACCACGATGCTCGGGCACGAAACAATCGGATCCAGGAAAAAAGCCGTGCGGATTCTGCAACTCAGCAGACGAGTAACAGAATTCTCGGATTAGAGATCTAGGAACCTTTGAACGAGTTCGAACGAGTTCGGCAGCCAGAAAAATTCGGCAAACGCTGTGATATTGCCGAAGTTTGCCAAACACATGCCCGGATGCTGCCCGCGCTCCTCTCTCCTCGACAGCGGATGCTTTCGTTAAATTGGCCTCATGATCATATGATGATGATGAAGATGAGTGACGACGTTGCTTTCTCTTCGCGGTCCCAGAAGCACCGGCGAACGTTACCTGTCCACACGTATCTCCAATGTGGACAAATTTGTACTGCGCGGTGATCATGTGTCTCTAAGATTCTGCGACGGAATAAAATATGAATTAAACTAATCATAAACCTTTAGTTTTAGACAAGTTGAGGACGCGTCCTGGCTTGGAGATTTTACTGCGGCCCCCTTGATCTGCCTCCATTCGGTATTTGTAATTTGTGTTCGTAAATGAGCCATAGCCATAGGGAAAATATTTAAAAGGAGCTGACCCAGTCAACCGATAGACGTAATTTAAAAATAAATGTATAAAAATTCATTGTAATCTATATTCTATTCAGTGTTTTAATAACCAAAATGAACCGGCCCGTTTGACCCCGTTGAACCAGAATATGAGGTAAGTTGGGTTCTTATTGACGGCCCAATTCACCGTAACCAACATGTTTTTTACTTTTTCTTATAGAAATATTAAATATATATAAAATATATAATGTATAATATTCATGGGTCCAATCTTGTCTAACCAGGTTCAACCAAAACCGATCAGAGTGCCGGTTCAATGCGGGTTTGGTTTTTAAAACATTGATTATATTTTAATAAAACTCGTTAAAAATAAATAACGTCTCTGTAGCAACGAAAATCCTCAAGTCCGCAAAGCGGGGCGACCAATTGATTAAATCGACTGAGTTACAGAGAAATTTACAATTTGGGTATTGTAACAATGTAGAGATTCATGTGTAGAAGCTTGGGCTGCAGAAGATAAGGAGAGGCTCGATGATGACGAAGCAGAGCTCACTAGTTGCTGGTGAGGATCCGTGCACGTCCTGTCCTTCGCCGGTAAGATGAGCAAGAATGGTTGGCATTGCGCACCGAGATTTCGTTGATGCTGGCTTCAAGCCTCTTTAGATATGATATTTTTTTTTGGTTTTTGAACATTGTCATACTTTATTTTGCAGAACTAGGCTTGTCCCTTATTTATTAATTGTAGCTCCTTTTTTGTTTCTTTTCATCGCTTTGTTTTTTTGCCCATGTTACTGTTGTCCCAATAAATCATAATATAATAAAAAATTTAAATTTTGCATACCTGTTTGTCAATTCTCCTCCGTTCTTGTCGAATCGTTGTCGGTCCACCAACTCTGTTTGTTTGATTTCCCTTGATGGAAGGCTCCTCTTACGAAGAATGAAATCTCGTTCCAGAGTTGGTGTGACCTCCTCAACATGTGTATATATAGAATTCGTGGTTTATCAACCAAACGAACCCTAATTGCCCATTAGCCAAATAAGCCCAAAAGCCAATCAGCTAAATAGCCCGATCAATTACCTAATGGACTCATATGAGGATTCCTCCTTCCATCATCGCTTCCTACTCAACCTCAGACTTCGGTCAATTGAGGCGTCCCCCAAAAGCCCAAGTCCAACAAAAACAGAACCCAACAAGTGGGCTATAAGAGGCCCAATTCCCATAACGTTTTAAATCAAAATAGTTTGAAACAATTTTTGAGAAAACAATTTAGAAATAGTTATTTCATAAAACCAATTATGGGAATTGGAATATCCATAATTTGAGTAAATCGATAATTTCTACTCCAAAATTATGATTTTTCCCCTGGTTGAGATTCTCTTGGAATAATAACCTCCCGACAATGTTAATAATACTAATTCTCCAGAGTGGTTTGATGCACCAAAAAACATCATCAATGCTATTAATTCCACTCCAACAGAATTATACACCCTAACAGTAGTCGGGCCAATTCTCAAGATCAAAGGAAGCTAGACTTCTGAGGTGACCGGTCTCATAGGCTCAAGGCCCATTTACCCCGATCTCTGGTCACCCGTCCCTATGTGTGCCACACACAATATTGTATGGTGATGGGACATCTAGGTCGTGTATGGTCCTACGCCCAACACCCCTTATAAGGCCATCTAAACATACAAAGGTCTAAGTGAGCTACCCCAATTCTCACCTCAATGACCCGGACGCGTTTTACGAGCACAAGGCTCCGGGACACACGGTGTCATGAAGACACCCACCTCCCAAAGATCCAATGCCAAAGGGATGAAATCCATGGACAACAAATTAATGCATGCAACAAATAAAATTTATTAATCATATAAAATTAAACATATAAGATAGTTCTGAGCAGAGCCACATATAAAATGCTAACAATCTCCCACTTGGCTCAATCAGAACCAAGGGGAATTAATTACAATGCTCATGCTCCTTACATGATCAATAAAAACTTTTACATTTAATCCCTTAGTCATGGGATCAGCCAACATCTCTGCAGAGCTTTTCCTTTCAACTACCAGCTGGTTTTTCTGCACTCTATCTCTTATAAAGTGATACTTTCCATCAATATGTTTGGCTCTTGAATGATATCGAGAGTCTTTGGTTAGGCTTCGAGTAGCCTCATTATCACAATATATTGTGATCGGATCCTTAATAGAATCTACAATACATAACTCCCGCAAGAAGTTCCTAATCCAAATTGCTTCTTGAGCAGCCAAGCTACAAGCAATATACTCTGCTTCCATAGTGGATATGGCAATACAATCTTGTTTCTTGCTTTTCTAAGAAATTTCACCTCCACCAAACATAAACACAAAACCAGAAGTAGATTTGTGATCATCTTGATCACCCTGGTAATCTGAATCAAAGTATCCCTCAACCATGAAGGTAGAAGATGAGAAGACAAGTTGAGCTGTCCTAGTCCCTTTGATATAGCGCAAAACCGTTTAACTCCTTCCCAATGACGTGGCCCAGGGTCTGACTGATAGTGGCTAAGTAAACTCACAGCAAAATATATATTCGGTCTAGTGCAAGTCATAAGATACATCAGGCTACCAATAGCAGAACAATATGTTGATCTCATATTATCTATTTTCTGCCTTTCAATTTTATTTTGTGGACATTGAGATTTGCTAAAGATATCTCCTTTAGAAATTGGTGTTGTAGTGGGCTTACAAGCACTCATACAATATTTCTCAAGAATATTATCCACATAGGCAGTCTGAGACAAAGCAAGCATCTTAGCACTCTTATTTCTTTCAATCTTTATCCCGAGTATATAAGAAGCCATTCCAAGATCTTTCATCTCAAAATTCTCTTGTAGCCAATTCTTTGTCTCTTGAATCAATTGTCTATTACTCCCTGTGATCAAAATATCATCCACATACAATACAAGAAAGACTATTTGACCATTGAACCTTTTAATATAAACACAAGGGTCTTCAGAGTTGCTTTCAAACTCAAATGCTTTTATCGATTGGTCAAATTTCATGTACCACTGCCTAGAAGTTTGTTTCAAGCCATATATTGCCCTTGTTAACTTGCAAACTTTTGTACCATCTGTAACAAAACCATCAGGTTGTTCCATATAAAGTTTTTTTTCAAGATCTCCATTCAAAAATGCAGTTTTCACATCCATCTGAAATAAGTCATAATCAAAATATGTAACAATTAACAATATTATTCGAATTGATGTGATTTTTGCTACTGGAGAAAAGGTATCATCATAATTAAAACATTTTCTTTGTGTATAACCCTTAGCAACTAGTCTTGCTTTATATTTTTCAACTTGACCCTCTGAATTTCTTTTCCTCTTAAATATCCACTTGCAACCTATCGACTTGCAATTTTTAGGAGGTTCTACTAGGGTCCATACCTTGTTCTTCTGCATTGAATCCATCTCTTCTTTCATGGCAATGTCCCATTTCTTAGCATCAATATCTGATATGGCACTATCATAATCATGAGGGTCAAGAATGTCTTTATCCTCCAATCTAGGATATGAATCACCTACTAGGGTATACCTGCTAGGTCCACTAATCTGTCTTTGGCTTCTTCTGACATTATCTTGAACAGGAGGATGCTGAGGAACCTCAGAAGTACTTGGCATAGAAGAAGATATAGGTTCCACATTTTCTTGAATCTCTAAAATATCAACATGATCCTTTACTGTCTTTTCAATCAATATACTTTCAAGGAAAGTTACATTTTGAGATTAAAAAATAACACCATTGGATTTATCATATAATCTGAACCCTTTGGAATATAGAGGATAACCGACAAAGAAACATTCCAATGTCTTAGGTTCTATCTTTGATCTGTCATCTCCTATATATAGTGTCCTTGCAGGGCATCCCCATGTAACTAAGTGACCTAATCTTAGAGGTCGACCAACCCATAATTCAAATGGTGTTTTCTGCACAGATTTACTTGGTACTCTATTAAGAAGATATGCAAAAGTTTTTAAAGCTTCACTCCATAAACTTAGGGGCAGATTTGTTCCACTCATCATAGATCTAACCATCTCAAGCAAAGTCCTATTTCTCCTCTCAGAAACACCATTCTGTAGAGGTGTCCTATGAATAGTAATGCACAATTCCATTTTTAATGCAATAAGAGTTGAACAAATCATAACAATACTCTCCTCCCCTATCGGACATCAATCCTTTAATCATTTTTCCTGTGCTCTTTTCCACCTCAGCCTTGAATTCCTTAAATGACTCCAATGCATCAGATTTCTTATTCAAAAGATATACATAGCCATATTTGGAATAGTCATCTATAAAAGTTATGAAATACTTATGACCATGGCGAGAAGGTACATTAATCGGGCCACATATATCTGAATGAATCATATCCAACAATTCTTTTGATCTCTTTCTCTTCTTCTTGACATCAAAGGGTTTTTGTGTCATTTTACCATCTAAATAACTCACACATATTCTAAATTCATCAAAGGATAATTTAGGAATAATTCCTTCTTCTTGAATACCTTAGGTTTTAAAGTCAAATGTGCACTTTCAACCTTTGTTGTGCCTCTCCAAATTTCTTTTGCTCTAAGCTTGGAAACAAGAGTTTCTATGTCCCATTCTAAACCATTCATCTGATAATTCATCACAAAATTCTCATACGACTTAGGCAAAGATTTCATGATATAATGCACACGACTCTTAACCTATAAATTCATCCCTACAGTCTATAGGTGATCAGTCAATCCACATACATAATTGGCATAGACCACTACAGAAGTCCCTTCAACCATTTTGGCTTGACTTAGTTGTTCCAGTAGTACTGTCACCTCTGACTCACTAATACTATTGAACTTAGCCTCTAAACTTTGCAGGATTTGTGATGCACTTTTATACCGCTCATAAGTTTGGTGTAATTACTCACTTATAGATCCTAAAATTATAACCCTGGCCATCTTATTCGCCTTAATCCATTTCTTGAATTTAGAAGTTACTTTCTCATCATCATTGGGCAGTGGTTTTTCGGGTTTTGACTTTTTCAGACAAATATCATAATTGTCTATAATTAGGACATAGGACAACTTCCTTTTCCAAGTTGGAAAATTGGGCCCGGTCAACTTGTCGTTATTTAATATCTCTAAGAGTGCAGAAGATGTCTTCGTCATATCTAAAGTACACACATGCACATATTCAATAAACAATCCATTCCATGCATATACATAAACATGAATTAAAACAAAATAATAACATCAATTTTGGGAGTCGGAACCCTTCTGTTAACAGATCCTGGCTTTCTTTGGTCCACCATTCACCGCCACTTCCGGTGGAGTTTACAACCCCATCACACTACACATCCCTTGAATTAGACAGCCATTGCCTTTGGGATAACTGTCAATTCCCTGACTGTAGTAATGATTCCACATACAAACAACTCATTCACAAAACAAATGCTTATCCTTTGGGCATCACACTCATTATGGAACGACAAGTCACACACACAAAATATTTATAATTTTATTAGGACAGTCAAAGGCACAATCCTTTGGGCATTTACAAAAGACCATGACAATAAAATTATATACAAAATATAATAAACAGATATGTGACTTAATTTAAAGATAACGTGCTCCCACTGTTTCATGCAATCAAACCCATCATTGTGCAGCAAAATTTATCATACAATTATAAATCTACCAAATACACATCCATGATATGTATAACATAATATAATTCACAACAGTGGGTAATTAATAATGCATAAAACACACCATAAATAATACAACAAATAAAACCATACGAAATTAATAAAAAAATTTATAATTAATTTCTAAATCATAAATATTATTTATGGTGAAAATTGAGTCAAAACTCAACTTACATATTTATTTTTAATTGAACCAAAAAACTCAAATACCATTTTTCTCCTAAAACAAATATTTTTCATTCTTAAAAAATTATGAAAAATATATAAGAAAATCATAAATAGTTTACCGAATCTTCGGTTAAAATTTCATCAAAATCTCATGAATCTAAAGCCCTGAACCGACAAAAAACTCAAATAGGTGGTTCGATTCATTTTTGGGCCGCTAGGGTAGACCGACCCGCGGACCCTCGGACTCGTCCCCGCTGAATCGGGCGGACACCGAAGTCAAGCCCGAAGTCGAACCGAAGCTGACCCAGCTTCGTTCGACTTGACTTCGGTTCGGCCGAGTCAGCTCGGTTCGAAGATGAACCTGAGTCGGATTCTCGACCCGAACCGTCGGGTCGGAAAAAAGCAGTCGGCCCGGCCGAGATCGTCTTCTCCGGCCGCCGGCCGACCGGGAAACACTAGGGCTTCCCAGTCCGGCCATTTCGCCATCGCGACGCCGACGACGCCTTTCTACCGCCGCGGAAAGGTCGGCCGTACCTCGGAGACCTTTCCGCTCCCCTTTCTGGCGCTGGACGACAGCCAGATGGGGAGGTTTGGGGACGATGAACGGCCGCGCAAAAAATTACTCTGCGCGGCCATTCTAGTGACCTTGACGTCGGTCGACGGCCACGGAAGGGCCACATTTTAGCCGGCGACCACTCTGTGGTCCCTCCCGGCGTCGTTCCTCTGCCGGAGAATCAAGATCTCCAGCCTATTAGGGTTCATAGAAAAAAAATCCCTAATTTTCCCATCTTATCCTGGCCAAAATTCTGGCCAATTTCACAAAATTATGGTATAATACCTATGCCAAATTGATCGGCGATCTCTAATCTTCAAAAGCCCTAGCATATGGTCGCCTGATTGTCGTCGGACTGTCGCCGGAGACAAAATTTCCCAAAAGGGAATTCCCCAAAAATAGATTTTTCTAAAATAAAAAATTAAAGAAAAATCTTCTACGAAAATCCCATAAAATTTGACAAATAGAGACTGGCTCTGATACCAATTGTTGTCCCAATAAATCATAATATAATAAAAAATTTAAATTTTGCGTACCAATTTGTCAATTCTCCTCCATTCTTGTCGAATCGTTGTCGGTCCACCAACTCTGTTTGTTTGATTTCCCTTGATGGAAGGCTCCTCTTACGAAGAATGAAATCTCGTTCCAGAGTTGGTGTGACCTCCTCAACATTTGTATATATAGAATTCGTGGCCCATCAACCAAACGAACCCTAATTGCTCATTAGCCAAATAAGCCCAAAAGGCAATCAGCTAAATAGCCCGATCCATTACCTAATGGACCCATACAAGGATTCCTCCATCCATCATCGCTTCCTACTCAACCTCAGACTTCGGTCAATTGAGGCGTCCCCCAAAGGCCCAAAGTCCAACAAAAACAGAACCCAACAAGTGGGCTATAAGAGGCCCAATTCCCATAACGTTTTAAATCAAAATAGTTTGAAACAATTTTTGAGAAAACAATTTAGAAATAGTTATTTCATAAAACCAATTATGGGAATTGGAATATCCATAATTTGAGTAAATCGATAATTTCCCGGGTTTATCGATTTATGTCAAAATTATGATTTTGCTCCTGGTTGAGATTCTCTTGGAATAATAACCTCCCGACAATGTTAATAATACTAATTCTCCAGAGTGGTTTGATGCACCAAAAAGCATCATCAATGCTATCAATTCCACTCCAACAGAATTATACACCCTAACCGTAGTCGGGCCAATTCTCAAGATCAAAGGAAGCTAGACTCGGAGGTGATCGGTCTCATATAGGGGTGGCAACGGGTTGCCGTTAGCGGGGAACCCGCCCCGACTCGACCCGCTTTGAGCGGGTTCGGGTTTGCATTCTGTCCCCGCGGGGCGGGTTTGGTTTTATGGAGCGGAACCCGTCATAGGTTCGGGGCGGGGACGGGTTTCACTCCAAAAACCCGACCCGACCCGCCTAATACTAATGTAAAAAATAAAAAGATAAGGGGTAATTATGTAATAATAAACCAAAGGTCCAAAACCCTACTCGTCTTCCCCCCAAATCGATCCCAAATATTTTCTTTCAACCGACGCTACCGCTACGACACTCCCTCCGACTCTCTTCACTTCATTTCTACCTCTCTAAACTCAGATTTCGTCGTCATTGAAGGTTTTATTAGCAAGGAAGAAGAAGCTTCACCAAATCGATACTAAATCGACTCCAAATCGGTGCCAATCGACTCCAAATCGGTGCCAAATCGACTCCAAATCAGTCAAATCGACTCCAAATCAGTCAAATCGACTCCAAATTGACGCCGTATTAAGTATCCTAAGTCCCATTTTCCTCCTCTTCTTCTTCTCTCTGCGTTTCTGCTCGGCAAGCTGTGTTGTTGTAACGTTGTTTATCGTAAGCTCGAAAGTCTTTTTTTCTACCTTGTTCTTAGAGTGGGTTTTGTAGGCATTCATTGGGTATTCATTCATTTCTGTTTGTATTTATTTTGAGCTTGTTGTATGATTTGGATTAAGTTTAAAATGTAGTTTATTTAATTTAATTATGTAAGACTTAGCTTGTTGGTTGTATTAGTTTGAAGTGGATTATTTGTTTAAAATATATTTTGTTTAATCTATGTATTTGGATATACTTAGTGATTAGTTTGAAATTTTATTATGTTAATGAATTTTATGTTTGATAATATGTTTAGGTATTTATATGTTAATAAGTTTATAAAATTTATTTTTGAATTTTTTAATATTTTTAAAAATTTTATTATTAAATATATCATGGCCTAGTGGGGCGAGTCGGGTCGGGTCGGGTCGGGTACCCTCGGGGCGGGGCAGGTTTTCACGGGTTTCGGGTAGGTTTTTTGCCCCGCGGGGTGGGGACGGGTTTACATATCAAACCCGCGGGGCGGGTTTTCGCGGGGACGGGTTTCCCCAGTTTTTCACGGGGCGGGGACGGGTTTCCAAAAACCCGCCCTGCCCCGCCCCGTTGCCATCCCTAGTCTCATAGGCTCAAGGCCCATTTACCTGATCTTTGGTCACCCGTCCTATGTGTGCCACACACAATATTGTATGGTGATGAGACATCTAGGTCAGTGTATGGTCCTACGCCCAACACCCCTTATAAGGCCATCTAAACATACAAAGGTCTAAGTGAGCTGCCCCAATTCTCACCTCAATGACCCGGACGTTTTCAGAGCACAAGGCTCCAGGACAAAGTGTCATGAAGACACCCACCTCCCAGTGATCCAATGCCAAAGGGATGAAATTCATGGACAATAAATTAATGCATGCAACAAATAAAATTTATTAATCATATAAAACTAAACATATAAGATAGTTCTGAGCAGAGCCACATATAAAATGCTAACAGTTACTTGGGCCAAAAAACACTTGAGGAACTTGCCATTCACAATTGGAAGTTTCGTGCCATCGGACTTAACCAACTTGTAGGCGTCGTTCATGTAGGCCTCCTGGACAATGTAGGGGCCTTCCCATTTAGGCGCGAATTTACCCCCGATCTTACTCGTGAAGAGCATTTGTAACTGGACGGCAAGTACTAAGTCTCCTTTCTGGAATGCTCGCAATCGAACCTTTTTTTTTATGGCTCTAGTCATCCGTGACTGATAACACTCGAGCCTCTGTTGGGCTTCGAGTCATTTTTCGTCAAGCGACACTATTTTTGTGAGTCGGAGTTGCGCACATTCTTCTATCGTGAGACCTTCTCTCACAGCAATGCGGAGAAACGGGAGTTGGAGCTCAGGTGGCAGTATTGCCTCTGTTCCGTATACTAGTGAATGCGGAGTCGATTGGGTCGACGTTCGAAACGTAGTTCTATACACCCAAAGTGCTTCGCCGAGTTTTTCGTCCCAGTTGCGTTTATGGCCACTGACTGTCTTGTCTTCTTCAAGATTTTGCAGAGCATTTTGTTGAATGGTTCTACAAGTCCATTTGTTGCTGGGTTATAGGCCGACAACATCTTTTGTTACATACGAAATGTTTCGCAAAATTGATCTATGACTCAGTTTTGGAAAGGCATCCCATTGTCTGTTATGATGTATCGTGGGACTCTGTACCGATAGATAATTTATGTCCGGATGAAGTCGGCGGTAGTGACGGCATTGAATTCTCAAAATGTCGCAGCTTCAGCCCACTTGGAGTAGTCGATAGCAGCCAAGATGTATTGCCAGTCAAATTCGAATTTGGGTGTGATTGGGCCTATTATGTCCATCCCCCATGCTTCTAACGACCATGAAGCGACTATTGCGTGAAGTGGCTCAGACGGCTAATGAATGTAATTGGTGTGGAGTTGGCAGCCCTTGCAGGCTCGTGCCATCTCTATGGCGTCTCGAAGCATTGATGGCCAGTAGTACCCCAGCCTTTTGACCTGTGTGTGGAGTTTTGGGCCAGCCGGGTGTGCGCCAGAAATTCCACCGTGGGTTTCTTGCAGCACTTGAGGACCTTCCTCTTTAAATAGGCATCGGAGGAGGAGTCCCTCGTATGACCTCCGGTAGAGGATGTCATGGACGAAGAGGTATTTTGGTGCCGACCGGCGAATTTGAACTCATTCCCTTAACTCCGCTCGGAGTGTTCCATGTCAGAGGAAGTTTGTGATTGGCTCTCACCAATCTATGATTTCAATTTCGTGAATGGAGATGGGAAGTGACTCCTCCTTTTCTTCCCTCTCCTCTTCTTCCGTTTCTTCTTCGACTGACAGAGGGACCACCCATCTTTCGTAGATAGGGCCTTGACTTGGTCTGCTGTCGAATTGTGCGATACCGGTGGCAATTCCAGACAGAGCATCGATTGGTCCATTCCCAGTGCGAGGTATGTATTTAAGTGATACGTCTAGAATTTTGTCTAGGAGGTCGGCGGCTTGCTTCCAGAATGGTACTAGTTCAATTTTTTTTACTTCATACTCCCCTGTGATCTGTTTAATCACAAGCACAGAGTCGCCGTAAACTTCGAGTTGTGGTATTTCATTTCGACCGAGCGGCCGAGAAGGAGCGCTTGGTATTCCGCCACATTATTTGAACAGTTTTGAGTAAGCACAAACGAATATGGTAGAGGGTCGTCTTTTAATGAGACGAAGAAGACTCCTGTGCCAGCTCCATCTCTCTTGGCGGCCCCGTCGAAGTACATTTTTCAAGGCGAACTGCCTCTGTGTGGTGTAGTAGCTCTTCATCTATTCGCTTATTCAAAAGCAGTTCAAGAAATGGAAATGGAGTTGCAACTAGAGTTGCAACAAGCCTTCTAGTTTATGCTAGAGATAAACTGAGCTTTCACTCTAAAGGCTCGAATTGAGGGGGAGCCTTAATTGGGATAATAACCAGACTACTCACGTCACAAGAGTAGGTCAGTTCAAAGTTGGAGCTTGAAATGCATCCACGTTCTATTACTCTATTTAGCAAGGTGTGTGAAAAACTTGTAACAACCTTTGTGAAGGTTAGTAACAATTATACTTAGTGGATTGTTATTATCTCTAGCTACTCAGACCTGCAGTTTAGGAACTATTTTGTTCCAAACTATGACAACATCTTGCATGTCTTTTACATTATTTACATTATTAGCACAATGTTTGAGTTAGTTTCAGGAGGAGTGTTAAATACCCCTACTACTAATTAACCTATATCACTGGATTTTTTTCATAATTCATGAATAAAAAATTTTAAAATTTGTATGGTGTTTTTCTAAACAACAAAAGAAAAATTATTAAAATTCAAAATTTTGGGAAAAAGGGATCATCATCAGCTTATGAAATAAAAATTTTAAATTTATATGGCATATACAAAATTTTATAATGAGAGAAAATGCCATAAATAGTTCACTGGGAAAAGTGAAATTAAATAAGGTCTTTATATGGCATTATGATTATATGGTTTGAAAAAGAAATAAAAAATTATATACATAGGGAAATAAGGAGCATTAAAGCTTATGTAATACATATAAAAGTAATTTAAATAAATAATTGTGTGATATTAAATTATCTATAATGCCTATGATTGATCCCCTAATCAACTTGGACCCCTCCTTCCCTCCCTTATCAACTTGTGCCCCTCGTTCCCGTCCCTATCAACTTGGGCTTCTCCTCCCTCAAGCCAAAGCGTTGGACAAGGGCCGTTTATGCGATTATCTTCTTGTCCTTGGAAGATTTTTTATTGGAATATACTCAAATCAATCTGCTGAATTCCAAATTTCTAAGCAATAGTCGATGGGTGCACCTTTTACCAAAGTTATAGAGTTCCGATGTAACTAAGAAAAAGGTGCAAATTGAAGAAGAAAATAGAGGAATAATATATCTGTAGAAATAATAAGACCAATCTGAAGTAACTATATTTGAACTGTTCTTGCATTAGAAGAAGTTTTTCTTCGAGGATAATTTTCTATTCTTAGCTTTAGCCTTTGAAGAAGCTTTTCTTCGAGGAAGATTTTTTGCCCCTACTTTGGCTTTTGAAGAAGCTTTCTCCGAGGATGAATTTCTTGCCCTGCATATGCTTTTGAAGAAGCTTTCTCCGAGGATGATTTTCTTGCCTAGCTTCGACTTTTGAAGAAGCTTTTCTCCGATGATGATTTTTTTGCCCCATTTTTGGCTTTTAAAGAAACTTTGCTTCGAGGATCATTTATTGCCCCTGCTTTGGCTTTTGAAAAAAATTTTCTTCGAGGACGATTTTCTACCCCCAACTTTGGCCTTTAAAGAAGCTTTTATTTGAGGACAAATTTCCTCCCCTTCCTGGCATTAGAAGAAGTTTTTCTTCTAGGACAATTTTCTATTCAGAGCTTTGGCTTTTGATGAAGCTATTCTTCGAGGACGATTTTCTGCCCCTACTTTGGCATTTGAAGAAACTTTCTCTGAGAATGATTTTCTTGCCCTGCTTTGACTTTTAAAGAAGTTTTTCTTCAAGGATGAATTTTTTCTCTCCAGCTTTGGCTTTTGAAGAAGCTTTTCTTTGAGGATAATTTTTTGCCCTTGCAATGGCTTTAAAAGAAATTTTTCTTCTAGGACAATTTTTTGCCCCCAGCTTTAGCTTTTGAAGAAGTTTTCTTCAAGGACGATTTTTTGCCTCTGCTTTGGCTTTAGAAGAAGCTTTCTCTGAGGACAATTTTCTGCCCCTGCTTTAGCTTTTGAAGAAGCTTTCTTCAAGGACGATTTTTAGCCACTGCTTTGGCTTTTGAAGAAATTTTTCTACGAGGATGATTTGTTGCCCCAGCTTTGGCTTTCAAATAAGCTTTTTTACGGGGACGATTTTCTGCCCCCTGCTTTGGCTTTTGAAGAAGCTTCTCTTCGAGGACGATTTTCTCCCCTCGCTATTGCATTAGAAGAAGATTTTCTTCAAGGATAATTTTCTATTTCCATCATTGGCCTTTGAAGAAATTTTCCTTTGAGGATGATTTTTTTCCCCTCATTTGGCTTTTGAAGAAGCTTTCTCCGAGGATGATTTTCTTGCCCTGCTTAGGCTTTCGAAGAAGCTTTTTACGAGGATGATTTTTTACCCCTTGCTTTGGCTTTTGAAGAAGCTTTTCTTCAAGGATGATTTTCTACCCCTACGTTGGCTTTTAAAGAAATTTTTCCTCTAGGACGATTTTCTACCCCCAGCTTTGCCTTTTGAAGATGTTTTTCTTTGAGGACGATTTCATGCCCCCAGCTTTGGCTTTTGTAAAAGTTTTTCTTCAAATATGATTTTATGCCTCTGCTTTCGCTTTAGAAGAAATTTTTTGCGAGAACGATTTTCTACCCCTGGTTTAGCTTTTGAAGAAACTTTTCGTCAAGCCCTTACTTTGGCTTTTGAAGAACCTTTTCTTCGAGGATGAATTTCTCCCTCTGCTTTGGCATTATGAAGAAGATTTTCTTTGAGGATGAATTTTTTGCCCCAACTTTGGCTTTTGAAGAAGCTTTTGTTTGATGATGATTTTTTCCCCTTGCTTTGGCTTTTAAAGAAGCTTCCCTCACTTTTGCTAAAAATTCGAGGAGGATTTTTTGCCCTCCACGAACTTGACCTTGAGGATAACTTCATTCGAAGGAATTTGTTAGATATTTTGATTTGAAGGGCATTTTCTATCCCAACGAGCAGTTTTGCCTCCATAAATGGTCGAAGTTTTTTTTTAATTAATTAAAAAAAAAAATTGTAATTTTGACACTTGTTCTAAAAATTTTTGCCAAAATGGCACTATTTACTCTTTGACCGAGTTGGTAAACTTTGACCAACTCAGTCAAAAACACATAAGGCGACACGCTGGCCAGGAGCGCCAGCGTGTCGCCAAATTTTTTTAAAGTGAGAAATTGATAGCGGCATGAAAATGCCGCCTAAAAATTGGTAGCCGCCTCTAAGACTTATATAAATTTTGATAGTTCCAGGGAGGCGGCTTTTTTATGCCGCCTCTGTTTTTTGAGAGGCGGCATCACAGAGGTCAGTGCCCAGTGCGGAGGGGATCCAAATTTCTCCACCCCACCACACTCTCTTTATATTACGATGAGCATCACTGCATAAGCCACCCACCATTTTAGTTTAAGCAGAGGTGGGACATGGACGACAGCACACTCCCGCAAAAGCATGGTATTGTAGATTCTCCAGGGCATCCATTCCTTTGCCTCTCTCTTTAAAGACCCCTTCTCTCTCTCTCATAAAAAAAAAATCTATACAAACGATAAATATAGGCGTTGGGATCTCTGATAGTCTGACTGCGAAAAAAAGTTTTCAAATAATCAGCAGAAGACGTCAGGGCCGAGGGAAGTCGCTCAGTCTTGGGGACGGTTTTCGCTCAATCCCTCTGTCTTGGGGAAGTCGCCTTTATACCGCCTCTCTAAAAATTGAGGCGGCATAAAAAAGTCGCCTCCTTGGATCTATCAAAATTTCGATAAGTCATAGAGGCGGCATTTCGATGCCGCCTCTACCAATTTGTAGGCGGCATTTTCATGCCGCCTATCAATTTCTCACTTTAAAAAAATTTGGCGAGTCGCCTTACGTGTTTTTTACCGAGTTGGTCAAAGTTGACCAACTCGATCAAAGTGTAAATAGTGCCATTTTGGCAAATTTTTTTAGAACAGTGTCAAAATTACAATTTTTTATTTTTTTTTAATTTATTAAAAAAAAACTTCTAAATGGGAGGGCTTTAAGTTTGGCCTCTGAAATTTGTGTTACGTTTGAAGTTCTGAAGGATTTTATCCTAAAGTATCTCATGCGGAGATAAACTCCTACAATGAATTAGAGTTACTTTCACTTGATAGCAGTTGAAGTTATGCTCCAAGACGCTTTACTAGGAAGTTTTTAAGTGAGATGGGTTGTCTTTGAAGCCATTTATTCCCGTGTTTTTCTTTGGCTTCAAGTAGTTCCTGGTAAGTTGTATTCATTGTTAGTTTTGGACTCACTGACTTGGCTAGATTTGTGTTGCACTTGGGTGAGTTGGATCTCCACAAGGACTGGACTTAAACTCTTAAATAAAATTTGGATCGAGTTTTTCTTATGGAGTCTTTGGTCTCGATTGGTTTTTTGCTTTGTGACAAGATCGAGCTTTTAGTTTTTGAGTAGTTCATCATTGTCATTGTCGTTGTTGCTTTAAAATTTATGAAATTTGAAGTTGTGTGCCCATCTATTGAGTCAAACACTATTTTATCTTCTTCAACAAGCTCGAGTATTGTCTTTTAGGCAGATGCATTCTTTTGAAGAAACTTTTCGTCAAGCCCTTACTTTAGCTTTTGAAGAAGCTTTTCTTCGAAGATGAATTCCTCCCCCTGCTTTGGCATTATGAAGAAGATTTTCTTTGAGGATGATTTTTTTGCCCCAACTTTGGCTTTTGAAGAAGATTTTATTTTATGATGATTTTTTCCCTTGCTTTGGCTTTTAAAGAAGCTTCCCTCACTTTTGCTAAAAAATCGAGCAAGATTTTCTACCCTCCACGAATTTGACCTTAAGGATAACTTCATTCGAAAGAATTTGTTAGATATTTTGATTTGAAGGGCATTTTCTGCCTCAACGAGCAGTTTTGCCTCCATAAATGGGCGGGCTTTAATTTTGGCGTCTGAAATTTGTTTTACGTTTGAAGTTCTGAAGGATTTTATCCTAAAGTATCTCATGCGGAGACAAACTCCCTACAATGAATTAGAGTTTCTTTCACTTGATAGCAGTTGAATTTATGCTCCAAGACGCTTTACTAGGAAGTTTTCAAGTGAGATGGGTTGTCTTTGAAGCCATTTATTCCCATGCTTTTCTTTGGCTTCATGTAGTTCCTGGTAAGTAGTGTTCTTCGTTAGTTTTGGACTCACTGACTTGGCTGGATTTGTGATGCACTTAGGTGAGTTGGATCTCCACTAGGATTGGACCTAAACTCTTAAATAAAATTTGGATCAAGTTTTTCTTATGGAGTCTTTGGTCTCCCTTGGTTTTTTGCTTTGTGACAAGATCGAGCTATTAGTTTTCGAGTAGTTCATCATCGTCATTGTCGTTGTTGCTTTAAAGATCAACAATTTATGAAATTTGAAGTTGTGTGCCCATCTATTGAGTCAAACACTATTTTATCTTCTTCAACAAGCTAGAGTATTGTCTTTAAGGCTAATGCATTCTTTTGTTGTGTGTCCAACCATTTGATGGTACTTACGATACTGTAGAGAATTTGTCTTCCCAACATTATCTGGGTGCTTTGGAGTTGGAGAGTTATCATTTGACTTTCCAGAAGTTGTTCCAACATTGTTGGGACATCTTCATTAGGATAAGGATATTTATTTTCCCGCTTCTCTTTGAGAGTGGGGACTTATTTGCCAAATAGTTGATTTTTGGAGGAAGAAATTACTTTGGATGTTGATGTGATGTTGGTTGCATGTGTTTCATCAACTAGATCCTAAACTAAGGAATTTACTTCATCCTCCAGCTCTTTGGGATCAAGAATTGCCATGCAACCATTTCCTTTTGAGCCGATAAGTAGTTCCATGTTGTGAGCTTCAGGTGCCAACTCCTAGAGGTCTTTCGGTTTGTTACTTTGAAGAAAGTATAATAAGCCCTAGTTCATGCTTTGTGTGCTCATTTGAATTTCAATTTTTGTTGAAAGAGTTGTGCTCTCGTTACAGTTGAGGCATAAGTTTCTCCACCAGCGTATATAGTTGATGACATTTTTACCTCTTCGTTGCTTGACGCTAGTTAGCTCCACCAAGGTGACATTACGCCTAGTACTGTAGAAGCGGTGTAAAAACTTATTTTAGAATTCTTTCCAACTATCGATGGACTCAAAAGGCAGCTCGATGAACCAATCGAAGGCATTTCATTTCAAGAAGCGACTGAATTGCTCGCCATCAAGTTGACATCAATCCCTGCATTGTTGCACATTTCAATGAAGTGCTCTATATATTTGTTTTGGGTTGCCATTTCCATCAAACTGATGGAACTTAGGGGGATTATAACCCAATCACATTCTCAGAGCTTGAATTCTTTGACTGCGGGGTCGAATGTAAGTTTGAGAGGTTGATGGGATTGCTTTTGCCAGTTGGAGATTTCGAATGGCATTTTTTACTATTGACTTAATATTTTTTTAGCTCAATGTACCCTGGGCAACGGTTTCAAGTCTAGTTGGCTTGTTGTTGGAGTAGGAGAAGTTCTTTTGAGGCTAACCAATCTTGATGAGGATCTTGAGAAGATGAAGGTTCTCCACGACAAGCCTTCAACTACTCGATCTTCTCCTTTTCTACCATTGCTTTGCGTAGTTCGGCTAGTTGCTCTTCCACGGTCATTGTTTGTGTCATCATCACTGTGACACTTTCTTACAAAGAAGCAGGCTGTGTTGAGTTGCAACACACTAAAGCGTGCAAGGACTCGCTATGGTTTCCTTGAAGGAATTTTTGAAGGGCTCTTCATACTTGTTGACGATTTCTGACACGACCGTAGGGCTTGAAGTATAACGAACACTTTTTGGTGACATGTCGGTGCAAAGTTCTTCGTTTGCGGTTGAAGTTGTGCCTTTAGGAATATTGATCTGTCAGACAATCTCTTTGGCGCATCTCACGGCCTTCAGTTGTTCATTTTCCTCCATTATGGCATGCTCAAAATTCTGGTATATTTATTCGCATCGATCGAGTGACGGGATGGTGGAAGCTTGCGAACTTAAGGCTTGAAAGAGGCTCCTTTTTTTTTGTGACTCTTGGAGGGCTAGAATAATCGACCTAGTTCTTTGATTCGGCTTTGTAGCAATAGGATTTGAATTTTGAGAGCTTGACTGGCTCAAATCTGACCTTTTGGTCTTAAGGCCCTTGATTTCTTTTGTGGCTTGAGATGTCATTCTAGATGGAAGGTAGAGAGTGTCCCACCGGCCGTGCCAAATCTGTAATCAAGTACAAGGGGTCCGTCTGCGAAAGGGCGTGATCGTTAGTGCAAGATCAACGAATAATGTAATAAAATTTACAAATTTATGTGGGTTACTCTGTAGTTGTTCCTTCAATTCGATCTCCACGTTTCAATTTGTGTCATGATGATTTGCTTGATGTGTTAGGAACTCGTCAAAAGCTTCCCAGTAGGAGAGCTTGAATTTGTTGATTTGCCTTCATTGTAATCTTGATAGGGAATTTGTGCCTCGTATGGCTAGGTGGTGTTCCAAGAAACGTTCGCATAGATGCAGAAAGACGGCTTGTTGCTATTGCTTTTGGCGAGGTACTTTCTTGGCAGCGGTCGAAAAAACTCGTCACTTTGATTTCTTTTGCCTTACCGTTGGCGGGAATTTTATAACGAGCAATTGTAGGAATCAAAGCAACTATAATAGTACTCGATTTTGTGGCTCATCACCCTTTGACCTCCAAATGACCTTATATTTACAGGTGATGGGTGATTTAATTTTCTCCTTTTAGCCTCGTAATTTTGAATTTCGACAAACGAGGGATGCAAATATTGGTTGCCCAAATCACTCAGATTGCGCACAAGCTAAGTCCAAGCCTGACTCATCTATCCTACGTGGCGGTCTCCTATTGGTCTGTGAGGTGTCCAATGTTGCCCAACAATGATGTGTGCACTGATGTGTTACTCCCAATAATTGGGCTTTAATTGGGTTTTGTCATACTTGGATCAATCGAACTTAGACTTTGATTAGGCCAGAATGGGCCTCATTACCTTGAACTGAATTTGATTTGATTTGAGCTTGATCGTGGCCATCAATTTGGTTTTGATGATCAGATCAAAATTGAACTCCTGGTTTTGGAGATATGACTTTGAGCATCAATTTCCGTCCAATCCTTAATTTGGCAGAGGTTAATTTTGGGTATTTTGATTGGATTGGTCATGAAATCGAGATGATTGTGTCATAGATGAGGCTAAAATTAGGCCCTCGATCTTTAACATTTGGTCAACCTTCGATTTGAGAAAGTCAATTTGTTAATTTTGACCCTAACAGACAAAAAATCAAATTTTCATGTATGCATGCAAACGATATAGTATTCATTGGTTGAATTATTGGTCCAACCGAGCGACGGGTTTGACAAAAAACAGGACATCTGGGAAATTTCATTTTCTCTATTTTCATTTCTTATATGGAAAAGAAGATTTGAAAGCATCCAAAACGACGGTACGGGGAGAGTATCGCGGAGAAACTCGGCCGCCTCGTACCTAACTGGACCCACTCGCAGAGCTCATAGGCAACAGTGGGGCCCCTCACGACGGTTCCATCTTCAACTCCCAAAGTAATAATAATGGCCACATCCACATTCACAAAGGTTTTAGACAATGTTTGCTCTTTGGCGAAGGACTCTTTTGAAATATCTCTTTGAAAGAATCATTTTCGGAGAAGCTTCGTTTTGGAGCTATTTGAACTTTTATTTAAAATAAATAGAGATTTTATATAAAAAAAAAATAACGACTTTTTTTTCTTAGCCTCCACAGGACCAAATTGCCAAACGGGGCCTAAGAAAAAATTGGTTCTCTAGTTTGGACCAACTCTGAAATGGCACCCGATTCCGGTTCGACTCCGGTCTGGTTTTCTATTTCATAAGTAAGATTGATACGAGTATATTAAGTTACTAAGCTGTCAAAATGACCTCATTACAAAGAGAGTTTTTACTTGTTTATTATGTTATTTATTCGAGAGAGAAAAGATAAAAGAAGAGCTTGGTTCTGATTCAGCGGGCCCACAAGGTGAGGTCAGCATCATTATCGACACTGGCCCACATGGAAATGTGGGATGTATAGTGGTGATATAGGAAACAAGTGTTTTTCCCGTTGGCAGTGGAGAGAGTGGGACCAGGAATGGATGAATTTTGGTACAGACGGGTGAGTGGTCCAGATCTTGCTGATATCACGCGGGCCAGATGAGTCACGTGTCACGTGGCCAGCCCCCCTCTCCCCACTCTTTACGTGGGGCCGGATGCGTGTGAGGACCGTAAACTAAGATTTTAAACCCCACACGTCTCTCTTTTTTTTTCTCTCTCTCTCTCTCTCTCTCTCTCTCCCTCGAGCTAGGAAGTAGTAAACTACCAATAGAATCCAGTACGGAAATTTTTAACATTATTTTATTCCACAAATTAGATGAAATAGACTTCCTATATTTGAAATTCCATACTAGTATAAAAGTATAGTACGCTGTACGAGACGAGAGATTGGGAGAAAATGGGGGCGTGTATTTTGGACGCGATTTTGTCCACGCATGCCACGTCGCCCACGGTCGAAACGTAACCAACCAGTAAATCATAAAAGATTAAAAAAAAAAATAAAAAAAAAATAAAACTTGATAAACATCGGCCCTCCCTGTCCGTGCCCCCATGCCCGTGGCCCCTTGCCCGTGCCCGTGCCCGCCCTTAATTAAAAGAGCCCCATGAGATGAGATTGACCCTTCTGACACGATGGGGGTCCCACCCCTCTCGCCCACAGCTTTCCCTCTGAATTGTCACCGGTCCCATTGATTGCTAGCTGGGATGGGTAGGGGGACCCCCCCCCCCCCCCCCAGTAGGATTCCTCATCCTGAACACCTATAACTAGTGACCGCCCCCATGCCTCCTCCAATTGGTAACGCTACAGAAAAATTACACTTGTAAAGTGATGACATTCACAACGCAGACATAAATAGATAGATACCTCACGCTTTTCGGATGCCAAACATAAACTCGAGCATTTAATTTCATTTCATTTAACTCTACCCATTTGGATTGAGAGAGTCAGGTCAGCTACATAAATAAGATTAGCAGCAAAATGCAACATCAAACTACTGCTCAAAGCCTCAAACAATACAATATATTTGTCATCAAAGTTATCAGAGTATGTCAAAGAAGAACAATTAAGAGAGAGAAGAGGAGAGAGAGAGAGAGAGAGATGATAAACCATTAGTCTTTCCCCGGTGGCCTCAGTTTTTCTTACAAAAGAGTGAAAAAAAAAAAAAAAGAAAAAAGAAAAAACGAGAGAAACGAAAAAGCGAATTTTTGTAACGGATCATCAGAGGGATATTCGGATGCCACGTCTTCAGATCCACGTGTCCTACGCCAAAAGCAACGGCCCACATTACACAGCTCGAACCGAACGCGTGTCCGGAGGCCCCCCCGGCCGAACCACCCATCTCTCTGACGGGACCACCACGCACGGATAATGAGACCCTGTTTCGAGGAAGCTGC
Organism: Aristolochia fimbriata; assembly: GCA_019845555.1. Taxonomy (NCBI): domain Eukaryota; kingdom Viridiplantae; phylum Streptophyta; class Magnoliopsida; order Piperales; family Aristolochiaceae; genus Aristolochia; species Aristolochia fimbriata. The sequence continues at coordinate 11,801,889 of CM034079.1, forward strand.
TCCGCTCCTCCCGAGTTGTTCTTACTACCCCCCCTTTTTCTTGTAGGCCCCTTTTTTTTTTCTTTGTTGAGGTAGGGGCCCACGTTCTTGTGACCAATGCTGACAAGCGCATGACAGACGCGTGGTGACCCAGCGGAGCGACTAGGCACGCACGAAAGGTGGAGGGACGAGCGAGAGGGAGCATTCCAAGGCTATACAAGCAAGCAGTTGACCCACCATTCCGCCTGCGCCCACCCCCCACCCAGAGCCCCAACACTGACTCCTCCGCCAAACCCGACCCCACTACTAACCACGAGTTAAATTAATCTCCCCAATCCAGGCCTCCCCCCACCCCCTCTCCTCACGTGCGCACGTGACCAATATCCACCTCCTTTCTTCCATGGCCGCGCTGCGCCCGAATCAGCCACAGACCTCCTCCCGTTGCAGAAGATGATGAACAACTAATTATCATGAAAAAGGGGAAAATAAAACAGAAGAAGAAAAAAAAAAAAAAGGTGAAGAAAAAACAGAAGAAAATAATCTCCGTTCCCCCTCAAAAACCCAGAGAGAAACCCCCCCCCCCCAAACTCTCTGGGTTTAAAAATCTATTTGTTAGGATTATGGCTCTGTTGCTGGCTTCCTGAACTAGCCATGAACTGGTGCTCTTGCGAATCCTTGGCCATTTGGGGCCCACCGACGGCGCCGGCCGTCGGCGTCGCCGCCGCTAACGACGGCGTTGATACGGATGGCGACTGAATCTCCACCGCCGTGGCCAGATTAATCCCCGGGACTGCAGAGAAAACTGTCGATATGGGTCTCGCAGAGAGGTTTATTAAGGGGGAAGGGGACGCCGGAAAAGTGAAGAACTGGGGTTGGTTTGAGGGACCGGCGATGGCAGACGACGGCGGGACCATAAATATCGTCCCCGTTGCCAGGGTGCCCGGAGAAATTACCCTGGCTCCGCCGCCCACGCCGCTCACCCACATGGGAACGATCCCCTGGGCCGACGCGGTGCCGATGGGCGCCAACCCGGAAGACACGGTTCCCTTGGCCTGAATGGGAAGCTGATTCTGCACACCGTAGTACGTCGTGCTCGTCGCCCGTTTTCTCTTCTTCTTGATGTCGGCCTCGGAAGTATCGGCCGGCGCGGAGGTGCTCGGCTGCGTAGGGATCTTGAGCGTCCCGTCGACGTTGGTGGCGATTGCGGGGACCGTACCCGTGCCGGTGGCGGCGATGATGGCCGGCTCCGCGTGCTCGAGAAGCCACCGGATGGTCTCGCCGTCTGATTTGTGACCTAGCTCCCGGGTTAGTTGAAAGATTCGGGCAGCACAGGCGGCCGGCATGCGGATCCTCCGGCCGCGGCCCTCCACTTTGGTATGGCGGTCCTTGCTGACTCGCCTGGTCGCCAGGGGTCTCCGCACCGCGACGTACTCGATTCTCCGGTCGTCGACAACCGGCTCGGCCTTCAAACAAACGAGTTGCTGGATGGGCTGGATCTGTATGGGCGTGGTGGAGTAGCTCTGTTGAATAGGCACGGGGCCGGCGGCCGGAGTCGCCTGTTGGACGGGGACCGGACCCGTCGAAACGGCCGGTGTGGGCCCGGAAGACACCGTCGCCGGCGACACCGCCGGAAGTGAAGAATGGACGCCCTCGGGGAGCGTACTGGTGATGGCGGCAGCTGATCCCTTACTGCCCATTCTCAGATCAGTCCCCCTGTCGTCGTCTTCCTCGACTTCTTGCCGCTGCGAGGAGGCCTCCATAACGAACCGCGAAGGAAAAAAAAGGGTGGGTCTTTCCGCAATCTCCCGGGCGAGCCAGGAAAGGTAACAGTGCCAAGAAAGAAGAAACGAAACCCTAGAAACCCTCTTTTAAGGGGAGGAAAAGGGGGCCGGTGCTGTGAGTTTCCGGCGTTTTTCTCTCTCTCTCTCTCCCTCTCTCTCTCTCCCTCTCTCTCTCTCTCTCTCTCTCTCTCTCTCTCTCTCTCTCTCTCTCTCTCTCTCTCTCTCTCTCTCTCTCTCTCTCTCTCTCTCTCTCTCTCTCTCTCTCTCTCTCTATCTCCCAACACCGCCCAAACCGAAAAGAAAAATGAAAAACGCAGTAACATATATGAGTAGCAGTAGTAAATTGTGTGTGTTTTTGAGGGGCGTATATATTGATAGGGGGAATAGGGGCAGGGGCAGCGTTGCGTAACCAATAGGGTCAGAGTTGGTGAGGCCTCCGAGAATAAATTATGTGATCCCCCCCCCTCTTTGGCACGAGTATTACTGCTCTTCTTTTCCGTCATATCATATGGTATATTATAAGATATGAGGCCTTGGACCATAATAAACCTTCCTTCTTCTTTCTTTGGTCCCCGACTCCCTGCTCTGGCTTCGCCTTTCGCGCTTGGACTTTCCAACTTCCCTCCTCCCTCAAGTCCCCAATACGCTGTTACTGGAGTAGCAGCAGTACCACCACACGAGCCCACCTAGGGGTGGGCACGGGTTAGGTTTGGGTTGGGTTTTTGAAAACCCAAACCCGACCCGACTTACAAATCCGAAACCCAAACCCGTAAAAAACCTGCACGGATTTTAAAACCAGAACCCGAACCCGACCCGAACTACTATTTTACGAATCCGTACCCCACCCGACCCGACTAAAACCCGAACCAGACCCGAAAAACCCGATTTTTTTATAAATATATGTTTAAATAAATTAAGAAAAATATAAAAAAATTAAAAAAAAAAACCCGCGGGTCGGGTTTCAGTAAACCCGAACCCGACCCGACCCGAGGCCGGGCTTGGATTCCCAAACCCGAACCCGACCGGCGGGTTGGATTTGAAAATCCAAACCCGCATTTTTCGGGTCGGGTTACCCAGAAAACCCGACCCGATGCCCACCCTTAAGCCCACCAGGTCTTTGGGTTTGACATCCCTCGTGCCTCGCGCGCTCTATCTTTACTCGCACTCATCTTCCCGAACGTGGGTCAATCAAAGTCTGGTGTGTGGGCCCCGCCACTAGGTTAAACATCCTAGCTGTCCAATTGGTGCGCTCGAAGCGTCCGCACTACCAATGTTAAATGGTGGGTCCTCCCCCCTCGACGGTGAAGATCTCGGGGGAACTATTTGATTAGGTTTCTTAAAAAGTCCCCCACTTGCCTTTCCCCCTATAGAATATGCGCCTTCCCTGTTTTTTTTTTTTGTTTTGTTTTGTTCCTACCCGAAACGAAGTGGTTTTCTTCGTGGGGAAGTGGGGACGAAAGATTGACCACCGGAGACCTAACGTGGCAGCAGATTATTAAAAAGGGCCCACTTGTTTCTTCTTCCCCCCCTCGGAACAACCCCACCACTCGGCTCTTCAGTGGTTTGAGGTGGTTCATCGGTCCCATTCAGGAAACGTAGACGGGGGCCACTCCCGTTTACTCAGTGGGGCGGATCCGCACACAAAGTTGCAGGTCCGCGGGCCACCGCTGTTGAAAGTGTGCTCGTTGGGCCCCACCTCTCGTGTTCACGCGGGGATGCCTTTCTCGATTTTACCGGTTGGAACCGAGTTCGTTGTAACAACCGCGCTGCCTTTTCCCTGATGTTTTTTACCTGGCTCTCACGGGATTCCTCACGGACGGGGCCAGACGTGTTAGACACTTAGACGCCTTCTTAATGGAGGATCGCCATAATTAATTTAACTTAAGGCAAAATAAATAAATAAATAAATAAATAAAAAGGGAAAGGAAAAAGCTGTGATCCCGGTCCTTTACTTACGACGCGTGGAAACTGTTGACCCACTGCATTGGCATAAAAACTCTATCGGAGGAACGCTGACCGTTCCAAGCGGCAGCCTCGACCCCACCATCACTCTCGCTCAACCGTGTGGGTCCTCTGGCCTTTTTTGTTTGGAGTCCGGAGACTGGTCCACGGGGAGAGGCGGAGATAAAGGCCGAGATAAGAGCACGTGCACAACCCTCAATCCATCCCTTATTCGAAGTTAGCGGGCTCCACAGGATTTCGCCATTAATCAATGGATCTATAATAATCTAAAATTATCAGAAAAGTTTATCTCTAATGGAAGAATGTATTTTCTATCTCTATACCGAGAGTGCCCAAGGGGAGATTCTTCAACTGACCACATCTTAAGTGTTTTAAAATACCCATTTAAGCAAATCGAATGGCTAATGAATACCATAACTTGAGATAAACAGCCAATCAAACGGAAAACATAAAAAGTTGTGCACACGTAGTCGTGCATAGACCCGCCCAGGCCCACCAATTTGGGGGTGAGAAATTTCCCTCCCATTTTCCACCTAGATTTGAGTCCATTGGCCCTCGTATAGGGGAGTCCGGATCCGCTGGCCAAAATGCAGGTGGCCAAAGTGAATCACGGGGCGCCCTCTACCCGCGAAAATTCGGGAAAACTTGGACCCACGAAAATTTGGGGAAACTCGGACCCATGAAAATTCAGGGAAACTCGGACCCGTGAAAATTTGGGGAAACCTGGACCCACAAAAATCCGCCCCTCAGGTTTGCATTGTAAACCCGTACCCACCCTGCGGGACACATATCTTGCCCCGAACCCACGAAAACCAGCCCTGCCCCGCGGGTACCGTACCCAACCCGACCTAATCCGCCCCACTTCGATTCCCACAAGCCCGCTTCGATTCCTAGAAACCCCGCTTCTATCCTCGACCTCTATTTTGGCAACATTTACAAATTTTCACCCACGCAATACATCGAGACGACCGTGGTGATCGAATCTTCTAGGTGCCGATTCATTTGGGTGAAGAAGAAAAGCAAGGTGTTGCCGGAGGGATTGATTTGAGGAGACAAACAAGTGACACCGTCCCAATAGGTGAAACTCTTCTCCAACAAGAGCCAAAATATTTTCAAAAGATAAAGTCTTCACCCGCAAGAGCCCGAATGAAGAGTCTGGCTATAACTTTTATAGGACATATTTCCCTCTATTTTTTTTTTATTACATTGTTGTTAAGCGGGTCGGGACAGGTTTTTGGGGTGAAAACCGTCCCCGCCCCAAACCCGTGACGGAGTTCGCTTCAAAATACTAGACCAGCCCCGCGGGTCTAAAATGCAAACCCAAACCCGCTTTAAGCAGGTCGGGTCGAGGCGGGTTACTCGTTGCCACCCCTACCCTCGTACTCCTTTACCTAAATGGTAATTTGGTGATTTTTTAAAATTTTATGTCTAACTTAATTGACATGTTATTTTCATGGTTTTATATTATTTTTAGCTATTTAATACATTTTAAAATAGTTTTAAATCAAGTAACCATTACATCGACTTGATTTCAATTAAACTTAATTATTTTTGTAAGGGCCCTTTAAAAATATAAGTGGTTCTTTGAAATATTTTTTGTTTTATATAACTTTTATTTTTTCTATTTCAACATAATTAAGTTGTTTACACTTTCACAGTTTAACTATGACACAAGATAAATATCAAGATGTACTCCCATAATCAGGAATCGAATCCCAACAACAAACTGGATATGTATTTTTACTTGGTAAATTATTATTTATTGCTTTCATCTAATACACTTACATTTTAATAACATATTTTTTTTGTACCGTAGTAAAAAAGAAGAAGACCATCCTTTACTGACTCACTTATTAGAAGTAATTGAAAATGACAGAAGGTGAGCTGAAATACTACAGTTGCATTCATGGTATAATTTATATTAGATCATACTAAACAAGTTGTACATTTTTTTTGCAGTGGAGAATCTAATTGTACACATGGAGTAGAAGATCAGAGATCAAATACAAACCAACTAAAAAATTAAAATATGATTATCCAACAACAATTATTGGAAGATTACTTACCTGAAGAACCAAGCTGCGAGCGAAATAATCAATTGTTCAAATAAAAAGGAAAGCGAAACAGATGAATCATAATGAGCAACACATTCTACATTTGTCAAATGCTTAACTTTTCTTTAATAGTAAACTGTAAATTTGTTTCAATTTCTTTTATGTTTAACTTTAGAATAACATATTAAAATATAAAGGTTAGAGTATATAGGTCAAATATATATATTTTGGAATAATCAATATATTTTGTCATAAAAGTATATAAATTGTCTTTAATATTTTATTATTATATTTTTCATATTTTATTATTATTATTTATAAAAAAATATTCCCCGTAAAATATATGGAATAATTTTATTTATAAAATTTAATTTTACATAATCAATTAAAAATTAAAAAAAAAATTCAAAAATATTTATTTAAAATAAGATCCTCAAACTTAAATTTTTTTAAAAATATTATTGGTAACCAAATGCTTTTAAAATAATAAACATATATTTTTTATTTCTAAAATATATTAAACCAAAATATTTTTTCTTAATTCTTTCTCGTGCATAGCACGGGCTTCTCTGCTAGTACACTTTTAAATAGTTTTATTCGCTGTTAGCGTTGTTCAAGTCCTCTCTTTTAAGTCATTTTTTATAATTTTATTGAAATTATTTACTTTGTGTAGATAAGTTTTTTTCTTTTTAATATTTATAAATGACAAAATGATTAAAGTTTTTAAAATAATATTTACGCATTTACTTACACATGGTTTTTTATTCAGGCGAAACGGGTGACACGTTAGTTTGTTACTGCAATCCACCAGGACCACAACAGACATTTTAAGTAGGGGTGGCAACGGGCCGGGGCGGGGCGGGTTTTTGGAAACCCGTCTCCGCCCCATAAAAATCTAGGGAAATCCGTCCCCGTGAAAACCCACCCTGCGGGTTTGCTTTGTAAACCTGTCCCTGCCCCGCAAGGCAAAAAACCCGCCCCGCCCCATTAGGACATATTTAAAATTACAAATATAAAAAATATAAAATAAATTAAAAATAAATATTATAAATCTATAAACATATAAATACTTAACTTAAATATTTTATCAAACAAAAAAATTTATTAATATAATTTTTTATTATATATTTACCTTTTAATATTTTATTTTTTAATAATATATTAAACGGGTTGGGTCGGGTTTTTGGGGCAAAACCCATCCCCGCCCCGAACCTGTGACGGGTTTCGCTCCAAAATACCAAACCCGCCCCACGGGTAATATACAAACCCGAACCCGCTTTAACCGGGTCGGGTCGGTGCCTTTTCCCCGGGAACCGTTGCCATCCCTAATTTTAAGGTACAAGCATAATTGGGTGTCACAACATGCAAGATGTAAGATACATCCCCCCATGACCCTTTTGCATGGAGTCCGAGGACTGGTAGCGGCAGTAGGGGTGGCAATGGGGCGGGGTGGGTTTTCATAAACCTGTCCCCGCGTGTAACGGGGCTGGAGATTGCCTAGAACTTCAGCCAAGCTTTCCAACCTCGTCGGCACGTACTAAGTCCTTTCTAGCACGTTAAGCCTTCAACACTCCTCCCCAAGACCTTCAAACGGATTGCAAACCTCAGGAGCGTGTTGTATGTCAACACCAGAACGAGTGAGTGAGAGAAAGAACACAAGGGAATGAGAGAAATCTCTTCTTGCTTCAGTGAAATGTACAAAAACCCGGACTAAGTACAAATGAGAGGGGAGTGGTCCTTTTATACCCTAAGGCTACCCCCCTATGTACATGTATTGTAATAAATACAATAAATGCAGTAAATACACGCTATCCCCTTGATCATGAACCTGGAAGAGCCCCTTGAGTTTTGGAGGTCGAACCCCAAATCGAGTTCCCACCTGAACAGGTTTGCCAGCCGCCATGACCAGATACATATTGTTAATATCGCTGCGCAAGAAGCGCCTGCCAGCCGCTGCAGCCCAGCGGCGTGCGTGCTTGCGCCGCATCGTTGGGCGGCCTGCCGCACTCCAGCCTGGGCGCCCTGGCGCCCAGCGCTTTTGTTTTGCTACAAGACGCTGGTCGGCAGGATTTGGGTTGCGCCCGAACCCCATGTTCCTGCCATCGTGCTCTCACGATCGCTGACAGGTAGCCTCTGGCGCCTCTTAGATCTTCTGCCCCATTGTACAAGACTTGCATACAGTGTCCGAGCCTGCGGCCCCCTTGGTCTTCCATTACTTCATCGCACAAGACGCGATTCAGCCATAGGCGATATGGAAGGCCATACATATATTGGCGTGCGCATACAAGACTACAAGATCGCGCCCGGTGGCCTTATTTGCGCTGTGTTTAAGTCTTGGCTGCCACGCCATACTCCCCACTCTCTACCTGCTAGCCTCTTATGCCACACGCATTGGACTCAGACGCGCTTTGCGCCCGCAAGTAAGCCCCTAAATTGTGGCAATACCTTGCCCGGTGCACGCGACTGCAGGCTTGCACAACCATCCTCCTCTGAGTTTGGTCCTTCGACCGGGGAGGGTATCTCCTTCTGTCCCGGTATCATCCTCGCTAGAACCGGTAGTCCAGAGTCCCCTTCCTCGCTAGGCTCACTGTACCAACATGCCTTTAACTCGGCATGCATACCTGCAACCCCCTTGCAAGTAACTATGTTGTACACACATAGATTTAACCATGATATGCGTCCATATCCACTGGTTTACATATAACAAAAAGAAGCACCCCTTACATTCTCCCACACCCATTGTGTCAACGCCCTCGTTGACATATACAATGAAAAGAAGTAAGTGCACCTCACGGACTACAACTATCCTCACTCACTTGACAACTATAATTGCCCCCATGAATTGATAGTCTTTGTAGCCATGTCGGCCCTCTGCCAGCATACGGTCACTTTGGTGTGCCCTCACACCTTGAGACCAGCACATCGATATTCTCCATCAACGTGCTACCGTCATTGGGCTTCTCATTGACGCTCCTCCTGCTCAATGCATCCGCCACAATGTTGGTTCGGCCCGGCTTGTACTCCATGCTGAAATCACTCAGCCAAGAAGTCTTGCCAACGAGCCTGTTTAGGAGAAAGCTTCTTTTGAGTTAGAAAGTAAGAAGATGCTACATTATCTGTCTTGACCACGAAACTGGCCCCCAACAAATAATGTCTCCACGTCCTTAGGCAGTGCACCACCGCGGTCATCTCCCTCTCTTGGACTGTATATCTTCTCTCCGTCTCATTAAGCTTTCTGCTCTCGAAGGCCACTAGGTGACCCTCTTGCTCTAGGACTCCTCCTATAGCAAAGTCAGATGCATCCGTATGCACCTCAAATGGTTTACTGAAGTCTGCTAAACATAACACCGGTTCTTGCATTATGGCTGCCTTCAGCCGATCAAACGCTGCCTGACATGCCCCCGACCATACCCATGGAGCTTTCTTCTTGAGAAGCTCGGTAAGAGGACTCGCTATTGCTGAGAAAGAACATATGAACCTTCTATAATAGTTAGCCAAACCAAGAAAACTCCTCAATTCACTTACCCCGATAGGCTCGGGCCAATCGGCTATGCTCTCCACCTTTTTGGTATCCATCCATATCCGTCCACTTCCAATCCAATGCCCCAAGAAAGATACCTCACTTAGTGCAAATGAACACTTCTCCTTTTTCACAAAGAGTGAGTGATCCCTCAATGTCTCAAACACATGAGCTAAGTGACGTACATGGTCCTCCATCGTCTTGCTATAGATCACAATATCATCCAAGTAGACTACCACAAACTTATCCAAATAAGGCCCCAACACCTTATTCATTAGAGTGCAAAAGGTAGCTGGTGCATTAGTTAAACCGAATGGCATAACTAAGAACTCAAATGCCCCATACCTTATCACACATGTGGTTTTCCCCGTCGCCCTCCGCGATCCAGACTTGGTAATATCCCGACCACAAATCCAACTTGGTGAACACCGTTGCCTCCCTCAACTGATCAAACAAATCTGAAATCAAAGGAATAGGGTAACGGTTCTTGATTGTCACCTTGTTAAGAGCTCGATAGTCTATACACAAACGCATGGACCCATCTTTCTTCTTTTGGAATAGAACTGGTGCCCCATATGGTGCCTTTGAAGGACGAACGAACCCTGCTTCCAAGAGTTCATCTAGCTGCCTCCGCAACTCCTCCAATTCCTTAGGCGCCATACGATATGGTGCCTTTGCTGGTGGCTTGGAACCCGGTTCCAATTCAATAGCATGATCCACCTCTCTCCTAGGTGGTAGCCGCTTTGGTAATTCTGCAGGAAACACATCTACATACCTCTGTAGAACTTCAGCAATCCGAGGTGGAATGTCTCTCATTCCTCCCTCCTCATCATCATGACCCCTCACCAGCGTAGCTATGTAAGTGTCATGGCCGCGTTGAAGACCCCTCTTCAACTGCATAGCTGAGAGCATCGAACTCCCAGCACTTGTCGACTGAACCTCCTTCACGTGACATGGCCCTCCTTCATCAAGGATGCAAAGCAACCCCAAATAGGGCAGTACAAACCCTTTGCACAAGCACAAGAAATCCATCCCAAGGATAAAGTCAAAGTCATCCATATTGACAACAGAAAAACTCACTTTACCTTTCCACTCTCCCACTATGATCGGCACATCCCGAGCTATGCCACAAATCGCCTTTGCTTCAAAGTTAACGGACTTGACTAGGCTGCCATCATCAACCCATGTCAACCCCAACCTTATAGCCTCGCGGGTTGATAGAAAATTGTGTGTAGCCCTCGAGTAAATCATTGCCTTGGCCTCCTTGCCTCGGACTGAGAGTGTTATGTAAAAGAGCTCTCTTCTTGACCTTCTTGTGCTGCCCTCGTTGCCTTGCAAAGCTGCTACCAGCTTCAAGGAACCCATCCTTGCATTGTTCCCCGATTCCTCACTCTTGCTTTCCACCATGGAATTCAAAAGCTTCTTCCTAGGACAATCCTTGAGAAAATGGTCACCATCACAAAGGAAACATTTAGGCTTACCGTCTCCCTTCTTCTTATCGCCCGTCCTCTCCAACTTGTTGCTCTTCTTCTCCCATGGCTTTTTGCCTTTGCTTGCCTTGCTGCCCTTAGAGCTTGATGTGGAGACCTCCGTCTTCTTCTCAAACTCAGTCAGCTTCTCAGCCGTGGAGAGGGCCTCAGCCAATGACTTGACATCCCTCCTCCTCAGCTCTTGTTCAGCCCAAGGCTTAAGTCCATCAAGAAAAGCAAACAGCTGATCTTCATCGGTCATGTTAGAGATACATAGCATAAGAGAAGTAAATCGAGAGACATACTCCTTAATCATTCCCGACTGTTTCAAGGCCCTCAACTCCTTGCGAGCCTCAAACTCAGCATTCTCTGGGAAGAATTGCCTCTTCAATTCTGTCTTGAAGTCGACCCAAGACAAAATCGGTGTGGTGCTAGCCTCTCCATCTCTGGTCCTCCGTCTCCACCATAAGATGGCGTCGTCCACAAGAAACATAGACGCACCCATGATCATGTGCTCATCTCCATGAACACCGCTGACCGATAGGTATTGCTCTACTTGCCAAAGGAAGTTATCAATTACCTTTGGATCTCTTGTGCCATCATAGACTTTAGGCTTCGGCACCTTCAATTTGTCGCTGGAGGATGGCTGAACGGTGGCTGGTGTGGACTCCTCCACAGCAGTAGTCCCGGCCTCTGCTAGGACAATCTCCTCTCTCCCCACACTCCCGGTGGTTTGAGGTAGACTCCCACCTCCGGCCATATACTTCTCCCTTAGACTCACGCGTGCGCCCAATGCTACTACTTCTCCAAGCAGCGTTTCTTGGACGCCCTTGACCTCCTCCTTGATCTCACGCAAGTTGCTGGAGAATTCCTCCTTCCATGCGACAAGAGTCCGGTTAATTTCACTAAGCATAGAAAGAGAGACATTACCCGAGTTTCCTCCTTGCCCGGTCATGCTCGTTTCCTCTCCCTTCATGCCTAAAACGCTTGAGATCGCTCTGATACAAGTTGTAACGGGGCTGGAGATTGCCTAGAACTTCAGCCAAGCTTTCCAACCTCGTCGGCACGTACTAAGTCCCTTCTAGCACGTTAAGCCTTCAACACTCCTCCCCAAGACCTTCAAATGGATTGCAAACCTCAGGAGCGTGTTGTATGTCAACACCAGAACGAGTGAGTGAGAGAGAGAACACAAGGGAATGAGAGAAATCTCTTCTTGCTTCAGTGAAATGTACAAAAACCCGGACTAAGTACAAATGAGAGGGGAGTGGTCCTTTTATACCCTAAGGCTACCTCCCTATGTACATGTATTGTAATAAATACAATAAATGCAGTAAATACACTCTATCCCCTTGATCATGAACCTGGAAGAGCCCCTTGAGTTTTGGAGGTCGAACCCCAAACCGCGTTCCCACCTGAACAGGTTTGTCAGCCGCCATGACCAGATATTATTGTATATACGCCGCGGCTGCCAGCTTGCCGCTTGCAAATGCCTGCGCCCATCCATCGCTGTCTGCCGGCTGCCGCCTCCAGCAAGACGCTAAAGCGCCCAGCCTTTTGCCGGCGGCGTCAGCGTGTGAGGGGGTTTCGCCCTTTACCCCAAGTTCCCCACAGATAAGCAGCTCACAAGATCGCCTCGTGACAAATTCCATCCTCTTTCGTTTCATCGCTACAAGACAAGACTTTGCTTGTTGTCTGAAGGCGTATGGATCTTCTTCTTGTCTTCCATTTCTTGTGACAAGACTGGCAGGCGCTCATGAAGGTTGACGCGATGGCGATAGGTACTACAAGACTCACGCGCAGATGACTTCCCGCCTTATACTTGGGGTCAGGATCTTGGTCTTGGCCGGGCATCCCATCACTCTGGCATGTAGCCTCTTACACACTCCCACGGAGACTCGCTTCTCAAGACTTGCGCGAAGCCCCTCACATGCCATTGGACGATACCTTGCCTCGTGACTTTTGCCCAGGCTTGCACAACCATCCTCCTCCTGGTTTGGTCCTTCGACGAGGGTATCTCCTTCTGTCCCGACGCCCATCCTTGCTAGCACCGGTAGTCCAGTGTCCCCTTCCTCGCTAGGCTCACTGTACCAACATGCCTTTAACTCGGCATGCATACCTGCAACCCCCTTGCAAGTAACTATATTGTACACACATAGATTTAACCATGATATGCGTCCATATCCACTGGTTTACATATAACAAAAAGAAGCACCCCTTACACCGCCCCACAAAAAATTGGGGAAACTCGTCCCCACTTAAACCCACCGCACGGGTTGGTAATGAAAACCCATACCCGCCCCTCCGAAAAATAATCTGCCCATAAATGGTGAAAACCCGACCCACTCAGTCCATATTTAAATAATAAAAAAAATCATGAAAAATTCAAAAAACCCGCTACTTCTACAAATCCCCCAATTCTCAACCATTTTTGTTCATAAAGAAGCTAACAAAAAGATTAAATCTTTCCTTGTCTTTTAAAAAAACAAAATGAAAAATTTGTCCAAATATATAAAAGAAAGTTTAGAAAACTTAGATTCGATTAGGGGAAAATAAGGATTTGAGTCCTTGAGAGAGGATTTTACGTCCCACGAGTCTTTTTTTTTTTTTTTTTTTTTCATGAACAAATGAACATGTGAAATGGACTGAGAAGGAGAACGAGATAAGAGATTAAAGAAGAAGAGAGGATGAGAGCAGCCACACAAGTCCAGAGAAAAGCCGCAAGTTAGAGAGAAAATCTCAAATCGAGAGAGAAGCTGTAGGTAGAGGGAGAAGGCGACGGTAGAAAGAGACATGCAAGGAGACAGTCGCAAAGGGAGAAGCAACAGGGAGAGAGACCTGTCTTACATGCACAATTAGATCCTGAATTTTGGGATCTAATTGCCACAACTGGTTACACTTTTAAACTCACGTCCCTAGGGATGCACTTTATCGCATAAGTCAAATTCATGTAAGAACTGATTATTGATTACTCTGACATCTATTTAGTTTTCTGTTGTGTGTAAGAGGAGTTTTAGGTTGGTAGACTTCACAACAAGGATTTTCAGAACAGTGACAAATCCGACCACAACATACGACGGCAAGAGGGAGGTTAACGCGTGTTTCTAAAAACTGACGTTCCAGCTCTGACCGAGTGAAGGATCCTAGAGTGGACGAGTGATAGATAATTCTAAGGCCGAACCATTTTGGCTCGGCCAACAAACAATTCTTAATTCTAATAATGTTTATGGAATGGTATTCTTACACTGCAAGGAGAGAGTAGCAGACGGAGAAGCCGCAGATAGAGAGAGACCTGCAATGTTAGAGTCTCACAAGTCGATGGATATTAAGAGAGAAGAGATAAAGTTAGGTTAAATTTTTATACCCTTAATTTTTAAAGTAAATATGAAACGGGTCGGGTCGGTTTTTTTGGCGAAACCCGTCCCTGCCTCAAACCTGTGACGGGTTTCAGATCAAAACCCTTGTCTGACCCACAGGTTTAAAATCCGGACCCAAATCCACTTTAAGCGGGTTGGGTCAAGGCAGGTTCCCCGCTAATGGGGAGCCCAGATCCGCTGGCCAAAATGCAGTGTGGCCAAGGCGAATCACGGGGCGCCCCCCAAGCCCCGCAAGGGCAGTTCCGTGTTTGGGCGCCCCATGATTCGCCTTGGCCACGCTGCATTTTGGCCAGCGGATCCGGGTCTGCTAATGGGAACCCATTTCCACCTCTAAGTGCGGGGATAAGTGCACGAGCACAACCCTTAATCATTCCCTTACTCTAAGTTGGAGGGCTCCACAGGATTTCACTATTAATATGTGGCTCTACAATAATCCAAAAGTTCACAACTCTCTTTCCTAGAACCCTCCATCACATACCACCCACATGCCAAGGCTCCCTCTTGGGAGTGACCCTCACTCCTGGAAGTTTCCGCAACAACCTAAATCACAACAAAGATACCTGGAATAAGCATGTGGACTGACAATTTAGTCTGAATCTCTTGCTCTTCATCTACACATCATGCTCATATTCTTCATCGTCTCAAACAGACCAAGACTCTCCTTCCTTCACACATATGAATATTACCGTATGCCGTCGTGGTCAACCATAACTGAGGGGTCTTTAACACACGTACACACACACATAGAACATAGGGAACATATTCCAACAATAAATCTCCAACAATCTTTCTGGTTGTCTAGAACTCTTTACGACATGTGCTCCTTCCAACCATGGAAATTCGAAGTTAATTAGAATTGTACTATTACTACAATGCATTGACCTCAAGCATTCTTCTAAAATAGCCAAGTCGACTATTTTAACAGTACCCAATCACATGTTGAGTCTTGGCATTAAACTTGAACCAAATTGGATTAGGTGTAGGAGTGGATATTAGTCAAGATAAATTGAGTTAGGGAGAGATCCTGACCCAATACAACCTAAAAGAAAAGTTAGGGAGAGATCATGACCTAATACAACCTAAGAGAAAATATGTTTGGAACTTCTATTTCCCCATTATTAGTTGATCAAACATCCTTTCCCTATCAACATGAAAATCTCATCCTTGTCCTTGCTCTCACTCTACCCTAATTCCACCCTTGTCTTTGCCCACATTCCGATCCTTGTTTCAGTCCCTATTTCCATCACGACCAAAAAAAAAAATAAAAAAAAAAAGAAGAAAGAAAGTAATAGGAATATTTTAGGGTTCTACAGACGATATCATGGAGATGGGACTAAGGTAGAGTTAGGGTATTTGGAAAGGTGCTAGATATGATATTTCATTTCCAAACTTGCCAAGGTCCTTCACAAGATCATATTTGGAGGTAACACTTATTTTAAATCAATATTTATAATGCAAGTTGGGTTTGCATCAAATAAATGACTACCCTCCATAGCTTCTCTCAAAGATAGATGCATTATGAATCCTCTTTTATACCTTACTTAATTCTCAAAAATTTAGAGTTTCAATACAACCATTTCCATCAAACCACTAATCTCCGTGTCTAAGTGGTTATCTTTGTTGGGTTTCACTTGTACTAAGGCAACTAATATTGGATCTACATCTATGACACAATTTGTAGATCTCTAGTTATGACAATGTATGTTAAAACTTCATCTAAATAGATGGACATTTATATTTAGTCATCAACTCATGTCGTGGCATGTTTTTAAAGTTCCTCACCACTATCAAAATGTGCTAACACAAGTACTAAAAAGTGGCTCTAATACCACTTGATTATACATATCGAAGATGATGAATCTATAGCCGATTATAATAATCAAATGCCTTTATATAAAATGAACCACAAAGCCAAAATAGAAAAAGGGGAATAGTATAGCTCTTTGGGCGTCATAAACAACTCCAAATTCATCATCTTCCATATATAAATTCTCAAACCTGGTATTCGGATTATGGTTGACCAATTAACCCATTCTGGCATCTCTACTAAATGCCTTGTTGTTAGAGACCCCACGTAATTCTTGTCATTGCAACGAGGAGTATCTACCATTAATAAAAAATACTTTTCAAAGAGAGCAAAAACAAAGGCTAGAATTTCAGGCAAATATTGAAGTCTCATTGTATTTAAAGTTGTTTGTCAATAACTTCTTTAGTCTTAAACAGCTTTATTTTCAGCAAACTAATAAAGATAACCTAGAGCCAGTTTGTAACAAAAACTAAAAACCAATGTAAGTATAGTAAGGAAAATAGGGATTGAATTTCTCAGTCTTTGGCTCTATTTAGGGTGCCATGTCAGCAGGCCAAATTCTGCTTCTCATCTCCCACATTTTCCCGTATTTTTTTTGTTCTCTTTACATCCGCAACTCCAGTAGCACATCGCTTCGCCAACACACATGCATGACAACTCCAAGTTTGCTCCTGTCGTGTGTCTCACATAAGCTTTTTTTTTTTTGAGTCTATCTTCTCGCTTTCTCGAATCGAATAGAAACGAGAATATAATGTGGGAGATGGGTGAGATGGGGTAGGGCCGACCAGGGGTGAAGAAGACTAGGCGCAGGGTAGAAACATGGGTGGAAGGAGATGAAGGGGGGGGGGATCGGGGAAAATCCAAATAAAAATAAAATGAAAATAAAAATAAAATAAATAAATAAATAAAAATAAAACGAAAAAAATAAAATGAAAAATAAAATAAAAATAAATAAAAAATAAATAAAAAAATAAAAAAATAAATAAAATGAAAATAAAATAAAAGAAAATAAATGAAAAAAAAAAAATAAATAAAATAATAAAAAATAAAAATAAAAATAAATGAAAATAATAAAATAAATAAAAAATAATAAAATAATAAAATAAATAAATAAATAAAATAAAAAAAATAAAATAAAAAAAAAAAAATAAATAATGAAAAATGAAAGAAAAGAAAATAATAAAAATAAAAATAAAAAATAAAATAATAAAATGAAAATAAAATAATAAAAAATAATAATAAAAAAAAATAAATAAAAAATAATGAAAATAAAAATAAAAATAATAATGAAATGAAATAATAAAATAAAATAATAAATGAAATAATAATATAATAAAATAATAATAAAAAATAAATAAAAAATAATAAAATAAAATAATAAAAAAAATAATAATAAATAAAATGAAATAATAAAAATAAAATAAATAATAAAATAAAAATAAAAATAATAAAAAAAATAATAAAATAAAATAATAATAAATAAAAATAATAAATAAAAATAAAATAATAATAAAATAAATAAAATAAAAAATAATAAATAATAATGAAATAAAATAATAATAAAAAAATAAAAATAAAAAAATAATAATGAATAATGAAATAATGAAATAAATAAAATAAAATAAAATAATAAAAATAAAAATAAAATAAAATAATAATAAAAATAATGAAAATAATATAATAAAAATGCGATGAAAAGTAATAATAAATAAATAATAATAATAATGAATAATAATAATAATAATGAAAATAAAATAAAAATAATAATAAAAAAATAAAAAATAAAAATAATAATAAAATAAAATAATGAAAATAAATAATAAAATAATAATAATAAAGAAAATAAAATGAAATAATGAAAATAATAAAAATAATAATAAAATAATGAAAAATAATAAAATGAAAAATAAAAAAAAAAAAAAAAAAAATAAAAAATAATAATAAAATAATAATAAAATAAAAAATAATAAAAATAAAATAATAATAAAAATGAAAAATAAAAATAATAATAATAAAAATA
The DNA here is from genome assembly GCA_019845555.1 of Aristolochia fimbriata. NCBI lineage: Eukaryota > Viridiplantae > Streptophyta > Magnoliopsida > Piperales > Aristolochiaceae > Aristolochia > Aristolochia fimbriata. The sequence goes on from CM034079.1 coordinate 11,819,855, forward strand.
ATAAAAAATAGGAAGAAAATAAAATAATAATAAAATAATTAATAATAATAATAAAATAATAATAAAATAAAAATGAAAATAATGAATAAAATAATAATGAAAAATAATAATAAAATAAATAAAATAATAATAAAATAAAATCAAATAATGAAAAATAGAAAAATAAAAATAAAATAATAATAATAATAAATAAATAAATAATAAAGAGGATAATAATGAAAAATGAAAATAAAAGAAAAATAAAATAATAATGAAGTAATAATAGAATCTCCAAATGAAATGATCCAAAGGAACTTCGAAACGCTATTTTCACAAGTTCCCCTCAGCCATGTCGGAAGGCTGAAAAACTAATCATTGGCAAAGATCATACAACAGTTCTTTGCAACAACATTTCCGTCTCACCAACCTGTGCTTTCAGCCTCTACTACAGGTGATGATGAGTCAGAAGGAAGTGTTCGACTCGGCGAGACTGAAGCCGAAACAGAAGCTCACGAAGATGAACAGGAGGCCTAAACCGCCACCTAAAGACATTTTCGAGCAAAAATACCTAGACAAAAGGTATTTATACAAACTTAGACAAGCCAAGAGAGAAATCAGGCACGATTTCCCTCAATGGGCTCACATCACAGATAGTATACCTGAAGACGAGGATCCGTATCCTTTGGAGGTAATTAATCATTGGGATTATCCTCCACACTACATGAAGGAGCGCTATCTTTTTGTCAACAGAATATTGGCACGAGCCAAAGATTGGCAAGCCCACTTTTTGCTTGCCCACCAGGGAATCATCCACCCAATGGAAGAATGACGCCAAAGACTGAAGTGACCTGATAAGACAAAAGACACTTTGTTCTTATCCTCAACAGTGAACGACTATTCACTGGAAGACTTTTGAGACGATGACATCACTATGGATAGGAAGGAATCACTTTCCCCACCTATTCGCCCCTTGTTTTAGAAAACCAGCGAGAGCGGGCGAAGCAGAGCCGGGCGAAATAGCCGGGCGAAAACGAGAATTGGCGAATAAAGGGCGAAATGAAAGAGCGAAAAATAAATGGGAAAATAATAAGAAAAATAAAAATAAGCGGGCGAGAAATAAAATAATGAAAATAAATAATAAAAATGGTAAATAAAATAATAAAATAATGAAAAAAATAAAAAAAAAAAAAAATGAAAAAATAAAATAATAAAAAATAAAAGATAAAATAAATAAAAAATGAAAATAATAATGAAAATAAAAATAATGAAAAATGAAAATAATAAAATAATGAATAGAAAATAAAAAAATAAAAAATAAAAATAAAAATAAAATAATGAAAACAGAAAATAATAATGAAAATAAAAAATAAAAATAAAATAATAAAAAAAAAAATAAGTAATAAATAATAATAAAATAAAAAAAATGAAATAATAATAAAAAAAAATAAAATAAATGATAATAAAATAAAATAATAATAATAATGAAATAATAAAATAAATAATAATAATAAATGAAATAATAAAAAATGAAAAAATAAATAAAAAATAAAAATAAAATAATAATAAAATGTAATAATAATAATAATAAAATGAAAATAATGAAATAAAAATAAATAAAAAATAAAATAATAATAAATAAAAAATAGAAAATAATAATAAAATAAAATAATAAAAAATAAAAAATAATAATAATAATAATAATAATAAAAATAATAATAATAATAAAATAAATAAAATAAATAATAATAAATAAAAAAAATAATAAATAAATAATAAATAAATAAAATAATAATAAAAATGAAAAAAAATAAATAATGAAAATGAAATAGAAATAAAAGAATAATAATAAAATAATAATAAAATAATAATAATAAAATAAAATAATAAAAAATAATGAAAATAAAAATAATAAAATAAAAAAAATAATAATGAAAATAAAATAATAAAAAATAAAAAAATAATAATAATAATGAATGAAAATAATAATAAAAAAATAAAATAATAATGAAAATAATAAATGATAATAAAATAAAATAAAAATAATAAATAAATAAAAATAAATAATGAAATAATATAATAAAAATAAATGAAAATAATAAATAAAATAAAATAATAAAAATAATAATAATAATAATAATAAAATAAAATAAATAATAATAAAATAAAAGAATAATAATAAATAATAAAAAATAATAAATAAAATGAAAATGAAAATAAATAAAAAAAATGAAAATAATAAAAATAAATAAAAATGAAAAATAAAAATATAATAAATGAATATAAAAAATAAAATAAATAGAAAAAATAAAATAAATAAATAAATAATAAAAAAAATAATAAAAAAATAATAAAATAATAAAAATAAAATAATAATAAAATAATAATGAAAAATAATAAATGAAATAATAAAATGAAATAATAAATAATAAAAATGAAAAAATAAACAAAATGAAAATAATAATGAAAAAGAATATATAATAATAAAAAATAAAATAATAATTAAAATAAATAATAATGAAAAAAAAAAAATAAAATGAAAATAAAAAAATAAATAAAATAATAAAATAAAAATAATAAAAATAAAATAATAATAAAATAATCAAATAATAATGAAAATAAAGAATCAAAATAAGAATAATAATCGAAAATCGAATAAAAAAATCGATAATAAATCCGAAAAATAATCGAAATAAATGAAAATCCATGAAAAAATAATGAAAATCAAGAATCATCGAATCGAGACGCCAAGATAAAATCAGAGAGAGTAAGAAGAGCTAAAGAGAGAGAGAGAAACAAACAGAGAGAGGGAGAGATCAATTGGAGGAAGTGGGGAGACATATTGTAACAAAAGAAAAAATAAATATTTGAATATTTTGTTCTCAATAGAATTCTTATTAAATAAAATAATATTGAATTTAAATAAAAATGAAATAAAAAATTATTATACTTCTGAAATTAAAATGAATATTTATGATGTTATAATATTTTAGTAAAATAAAATTATGTAAAAATTAAAAGATAATTTAATTTTTTTTTTTTTTGCCTGTGCTTTGCGCGATGCTTGAGCTTGTATTTTATAATACCAATACACGACGAAGAAGATCGAATGGTACTGTTTTCCAAAGCATCTTTAGCCACATTCTTGAGAAATATGGTTGCGGAGAAGAATGGTAATGGCCAATGTTCTCATGGGAGAAATGATTCTTCTTTTTGAAATGCATTTCAAGGCGACTTTTATTTTCAGTTCCCAATTACTAAGTTTCAGTTCATTCCATCCTGGTTACTAATAATGACAATGGAATAGAAGGGAAAAAGCAGCCTGTTAGCCACCAAAATTATCATAAAAACACCGATGACAAGATTACTGTGAATATTGGGTGTTACTACAATCAATGAAATAGAACATTAAAAGGCAAATTAAAATTTCTACTCATCTGCAAAAAATTATAAAAAATGACCATAACATTTGTTGGCAAAATTGAGTATAATCAACTAACTAAACTCAATTAAACATAACTTAGATATAATAAAATTCTTAACCTGTTTTTAATTAAGCTTTTTCCAACTAAAACGCCTTTGATGTAAATAGCATCCAAGAGAAAAACAAAGAAGTAAAAATGGAGATCACACATTTTTGGCTGTGTGCACAGACCTTCTTTGATTAGGCTAAAGACCAAGCACTGTTCTTCAATCACTTAAAACATGAGCTTCTTTCTTCAAATGTCTCTCTACCTCTATTTATAAGCTTATGAAAATGTAACTCCCCTAAGAGGAGTTAATATTTCATAACCCCCTTTATAATAAAAGGAGTTAATATTTCATAACCACCTAATAACTAAGAGACACATATTAATATGAGAATGTTAAATTATGCATTCTCAAGGAACAACTGTTTTAGTTTCCCTGAATTTTATTTGTATTATGAATTTCTGTTCTCGGCTGAAAGTCTCGGAAGACCGAGCTTTTATATAGCTCGATTGCAGACGCAATGCATGAGATGCACCACTAGCCATGGAGAGTACATGTCTTCCTTCTTATCCACCAGAAACTTTACTTTTACGGGTGACCAATTAAGTTGGCAGTCCTGCGAATTGCCCCAAATGTGTAATATTATTCCCGCATAGACATAGAATGATTAATATGTGAGGTAGAAAATTCACGGGAAATTTAAGATAGCAATCAGATCCACAATGTTACAGCATGAAGTAGCTGGGCAATATGAATAAACCCAGATGATCTATATTTAGGAAAGTACTAAAGTAACAGACAAACTCATTGTAGTGTTTAGATACTGATACTGAAAGCAAGGAACAAAAAGAGGGCTCTTGTTTTCTTTTAACTTCTTGATGAAAGGCATGTATATATAAAACTAGAGGACGCTTCCGCCAATGTAAATCAATGTTAAATTGAAAAGACGAGGCATGAAAGAAATAAGACTAGAGATGTGCATGGGTAGGGTTGATCAGTACGGGGAAAAGTGGGTTTGTCTTCTTCAAGTGTTTGTCATGGCCTGTGAGAGTACACAAAAGGCTGGCGAGACTTGGATTTAGTCATGCCCACAAGAAGTGGTTTATATTGGTATTAGTGTGGTGGAGTGCCTACATTCTTCAGCATGGGGGCCTATAGACAGGCAAAACTCAGAAGCTTTGTATTTCTTTCTTGTCCCAAATGGCAGAACAAATATGGCTCTGAGACATGTGGTACAAAATCTTTTGGTCTCTAGCACCTTCATTTTGCAGGGACATGAGCCAAAAAAATGGTGGCCCTTGGCGAGAGTAAATAGGCCAAAAAGTCTGTCTGTAGAGTTGAAAAGTTTGAGTTTAATCACTTTCTCAAATTGTTATGATGCACTAGTAGAAAAGCTATATATGGCGAGGGTTTGACATTAAGCCCTCGCCTTAAAGAAATAACCCTCGTCAATATTATATAATATTAGTTCTTATTAATATTAAGCGTTTTAAAGAAATAAGCAAGAGGAAGCTTCGAGCAAGAGCAAGCGAGAGGAGAACTGATCAGGAGGAGGAAGAATAAAAAAACAAAAAAAGCGGTAGCTCTTCTCATATTCTCTCTTATGAGGTTTTAATTTTCTCTCCACCAGTGGTCAGGACTCCGGCGTCAAATTTCCGGTGGCGAAAACAGCCGGCGAAGGGAGATTTTCGTGATCTAGATTTTGAACAACAAGGATTCGAAGAGGTATATACCGATCTAGCTTGACGAGCAGAGGTGCTTCAAAGTTCAACCACGGTTCGTTCCACTTCCAGGGCGTTGCTTAATATCTCGAAAGGCTGAACGCGAACCGTTTTGGAGGTCTTTATTTTCCTTCAGAAACAAGTCGATTCAGTGTCTGCTATAGTCGACTGAAGTAACCAGGTATGCGAAATGTTCTGCTCTTGTTTTCTGAATTTCCAGTTTTGTGGAGTTAATGAGAGAATTTTATCTTTAGGTTAAAACTCTATTTTTCAATGTTCAACAACTAAATATAATTTATTTGCCATATTTCATCAGGAGCACCTTGTGCAGACTTGCTGCGGTTTCTGCAGTGAACCTTCTTGATTGGTTTCTTTAAGATCTCATATGCTGCCTCTAAGTTAGTTATTGATTGGTTTCTTTAAGAATTCATTAACAAAACGGAATTGTAATAAATACAAAGGGGTACTAATAGGTAAAATACACATCAAGTATTTCATTTAATGATCTCTATTTTCTCTGATCATGTACAGAAAGGAAACCCAGGACAAGCTGATTGAAGAGTGCACTTTTATGGTGTGCCTATGAGTGTGGAAACATAAAAAATCTTCTCATAAATGTGAGTCATTCTTGGGGAGGAAATTTCTCTTTAAGAATGCAAATAATAAATATTGCTGATTGGTTCTGCACCAAGAGTACCTGATTGAAAATCCATATATGGTGGTACGACATTGGTTGTAGTTTCTAGTCAAGTTAATTATCAGGTTTTAAATTAGAGAAGTCTCATTGGCTAGAGGTGGCATTGAGTAGAACTTGAACTTTTGGTGGTTTGGGCTCAACATGAATTATAACCATGAGGTTTGTGCTTGCACTCGAGCTCGATTTTCAGACTCTATATGTGTTTGAGCTTGGCTCAGGAGTGATGTATTTCACTCTATAAATTTTGGGTTGACCATGAAATTTATAGTTTGACTAAACTTTTTATATAATGAATCTCTTGGTAATTTCTATAACGAGATTCAAATATCTACTTTCCAAGTCACTAGTAATCTTTCTTACCCTTCAATGACTATTGTAACTAGGGATGGCAACGGGTACGGGTTAGCGGGGAACCCGCCCCGACCCGACCCGCGTAAAGCGGGTTTGGGTTTATGTTTTTACCCCGCGGGTCGGGTTCGGGTTTTGGGAGCAGAACCCGTCTCGGTTCAAGGGAGGGGACGGGTTTCACCAAAAAACCCGATCGACCCGCTTAATTTTATATAAAAAAAAAAAAGTTTTAGAGGGTATTTAAATAATACAAAGTAAAATCCTACTTTATTACGTTCTCCCCTTATGTTTGACAATATGTTTAAGTATTTATATATTTATATTATTTATTTTAGAATTTTTTATATTTTTAAAATTTGTAATATTAAACATAGCTGGTCGGGTCGGTATTCCAGCTGGGCGGGCGGGTTTTCGCTGGTTCGGGGCGGGTTTTTTGTCCCGCGGGGCGGGGACGGGTTTAGAAATCAAACCCGCGGGACGGGTTTTCGCAAGGACGGGTTTCCCCGGTTTTTTCCGGGGCGGGGATGGGTTTCCAAAAACCCAACCCGCCCCGCCCCGTTGCCATCCCTAGTTGTAACCTTTGATACTTGGGGACTGTTTTTTGAGAAATGTGATCTGTATTTTATTAATAAATAATGTTACAATCAAATCTTATAATCCGTGCTTGAACAACTTGGGGTCTTTAATTCTTTTATTGTTCACTAAGAAACAGGTGCAGACCTTACTGGGGTCAATGTGAGAATATATTGGTTTTGGTTCTCTTGAATGAATGAGGAGCTGTCTGTTTCATATGTTGATAGAAGTATGTAGCAGCTGCTGGAATTGGAATACCTATTGGAAAGCTTGATAAGTATGTATTTTCTTTGGAGTATAAAATTGAATCAATTTCACAGATTTTTCCTATACTTTTATGGATTTTCTTTGAAATTTTTTAAATTTTAATTATCTAATATTTTATATTCAGCATACATATGACACGTATATATAGATTTTTAGCTTATTTTTAAGTTATTTGTATAGAAAAAAAATATATGAATCTGAAGTAAATAAAGAAAAGAAAATTATAAAGATTTTTTCATAATCTTTTATTTTTGGTTTTACACATATTTTGATTTTGCATTACACGGCCGATACATATTGGATCCCGACACGTCCGATACATATTGGATCCCCGACACGTCCAATACATATTGGATCCCCGACAAGTCCAATACATATTGGATCCCCGACAAGTCCAATACATATTAGATTTTGAGGTGGGGCAACCCATGTGACAACAACAACAACAACAACAACTCTGAAAACGTAGCCAACTTGGCATACATTAACATGGAATTAGAAAAACATTTTCGTTGACTATGAAGACAAACTCCCCTTTAAAAAAATTGAGATTAGGAACATGATTGATGTAAATAAATGAACCATTTTCAATGGAATATAAAACAAAAACCAAAATATATAAAAAGAAGAAAAGCATAATAATAATAATAATAATAATAATAATACGTCTTGGCCGCATTTTATTCAGAGACGTCACCGGGTGCATCTTCAGGGGCCGTCCAGTATTGTTTGACTACAACCAGGATTTTTTCTCTCTTCAAAGGTCCATCTTCATGGTCCACGATCTGGCTTTCCCATCTCATACCATCTGTGATGCTCTTAATTTTCACCAGTAAGTCTACATCGTCTCTTATGATCACAGAACCCTCCGGCCTCAAAATTCTGTCCATCTCCAGCAAAATGTCTTCCATTTCACATCTGAATCGTTAAAAGAGAAGGTACTAATTAGGGTCTTCTTTGGTATAATTTTGTGTGCCAGAGAAGAGAGAGAAGAGAGAAGGGCGAAAGTATTCTGGATTTGCTTACCTTCCATCATAAAGACTAAATAACGAATGAGCGTGAAGAAGATCGTACGTTCTCGGGTAAGTAGACATGGCCTCGCACCTGGCAAATATCGAATACCCAGGTTGGGTTCAGACTTGAGAGACGAAAGAAGGATTTTTTCTTTAACTTGATGGTGCAAAATTAATTGGAAGATCGTAGTTTTTATATTTACCAGTCCTGGTAAGTTCCAATCAATCCTCGCTCGTAGATGACTCCGAGAGTGTTGAGCTTGGCCTGCGTGGGAACAACATTCATGACCCAAAGAGGGTCGTCAATGAGTGCGGCAGCATAACCTCCCAGATGAGCATTCATGTCCAGCAAATTCCTGTACCGTCCCTTCTGCGAGAGGGCGCTGATGAGACCCTTGTAATGATTGTTCACTCTACTTCTCCACAGCTGGGTATCTTCCAGGAAATCCTCGCCCGTAATACCTTCTAAACTTCCGCTACTAATTCTGGGGGGAACGGCGGTTAACCTCTCCGGCCATTTAGCCAATCGTCCACCGGCGATTTCATGTATATTTCCCACTTCGGGTAGAGGCGTCAAGCAGGCTTCCATGTTCTCGTACCTGTGGAGGAGGATATAAGTAAACGTAGCTGCTTGTGACATATTCGGACACATCTACTTTCTCTGATTTGATCTAATAAGAAACAATGATATATGATAAGTTTTTGGATTGAGATGAAACAGGGGGATGATATATTGATACCAGGCGGCATCGGGGTCTCCGGAGGAACAGAGCTGTGGGAACTTGAACACCTTCCGATTGCGCTTACAGTGTATGTGATTGGTGGGTTTCTGCCAAATTGCAATGTCGCCTCTCTCCTTCAATTTCTTCCAGCAGAGTCTTTTGGCGACATTCTCGATGGCCGTCTGCTCTGCATTCAGATCTTTCTCTGTTCTCTGCCACCCCTTGGAGTGTCTTTTCCAGTTAATCGGCGGGCCGGAGAGTATCCAATACCCACCGGGTCGTAGAATTCGATCCACCTCCATCAGTAACAACCCATCTGTTTCCACAAAAAAAAAAAAAAAAAAAAAATCACATTCATAATTAGTTTCACGAGATTGAGCATAGATAAGAAGCTAAATTGAATTGAAAATAGTACCGTTGGCGTGCCAAGGGATGAGACAACGAGAACAATGGGCCATGTCGAATGCCCTGGACGGGTATGGCAGCCTCTTCGACGCCATCACTCCGATCATCGCCGGGACGCCGCGCTCCAAAGCGAACTGAACCTGCGCCTCGTGTGTATCTCTCGGTGCAAAGGACATGGCCGTGATGTTGCGAGATAACAGAAACGCTCCCCAGCTCGCTACCTACAAAAGACACTTGATTTTTCAGGCTTCTAAGGACATATATCGATCGTTTTCTTCAAACATTACTCGTCTATTGAAATATAAATAGAAGGCGCTGATTTTTTCACTAGCAAAGTATCATAATTTTTTTAACTTGAAAGAAAAAAAAAAAAAAAAAAAAAAAAAAGTGATATTTTAGCATATTTATGATACATATCTATAGAGGAAATTAGAATACGGAGGTGATTTGGTCCTTAAATGCGCAGCATAATGTGATTTGAGTCATTTGAGTAAGAATGAATAAATATTTATGAAGAAAAGAAATTGCATTAAAGTGGGAGCATCACCGCCACCTGGACTCGACTTAATATCTCGCAACGACAACTGTTATATTCTAAGAAAGAAAAGCTGCTTCCAAATATGACCGCCCCAGGAAGCGGTTCGGTTTCAATATTGTTTCATCCTCCAGGAAAGGAAGGAAAAGGATGATACACCAAACTAATCTGTATGCACCGCGTCGTTACTATGTAAGGTCAACAAACAAGTGTATGTGTGTATGTGTGTGTGGAAGGAAGGAAGATATGATATCAGATAAACTTAACAAAAAAAAAAAAAAAAAAAAAAAAAAATAAAGGTGTGTGTTTCTGCCGGCGAACTTACCCCGCAGCCGGTGTCGACGGCGGTCCTGATTGAGCCGTCTCGGAGTGGAATAAGCCTTTCGATGTCGTCGATGTAGGCATCGGCGCCGTTGGGAAACATGGTTCCGCCGCCGGGAAATCTGAATTTGTCGCCGTCGACGCGGATCCAGTTCTGTCCGGCCTTCTCGACGGTGAGCTCTCTGTGAGGGACGTTGGCGAACCATGCGACGTCCCTGCTAGCCGGCCAGGGGAAGGGGTTCTTGTAGCCGAATGGCGGCGGGACGAGGCACTTGAGAAGCTCCGGCTTGTCCGGGCAGTGTCGCTCGCGGTAAATCAGCCTGTCGCGGTCGAATTTAAGGGAGCGTTCTCGGTCCTCGCAGGGGGTGTACTCGCTGTACTTGACGTCGCAGGCTTCGTACTTTTTTGGACGACGAGATGCGAGGGAGGGCGAGAGGTGATCAATGCCGTGGTGAGCGTCGAAATCGAGTTTGAGGAATCGCGATTGGTTTTCCGTTGGACAGGGGATTTCCGTTTCCCTGGCTATTGATTTCACGAACGCCGTCGTGGTGGTCGTCCCGTTCTTCCAGATGCCGAGAAAGTAAGAAAAGGAGCAGAGCAGAGCTACGAATCCGAGGGGGAGGAGGTTGAGTCTTTTCCAGTATGGGTAATACAACTTCCACATACCCGAATAGGGTACATTACCCCCCGCCATCATCCCCTCTTCTTCTCCTTCTTCTCCTTCTTCTCCTTGTCCTCTCCTCCTGTATATGCCTCCCTCCCGGCCCTCTGTCACAGACACAGTCGCTCTCTCTCTCTTTCTCTCCTTTCTTTATATAGATAGCAGACGAAATCTCACGACTCACGAAGCGTCAGGAAGAAAGAGAAAAGCCTCCAGAGGGAGGAAGGGAATTAAATAATCCTCCTGCGTGTAGTTGATTTTTTGGTTAAACACGCCTTCCCTCTACACAGGCTACGGACTCTTACGTCGCAATAATTAATTAATTAATTATTTATCCGCGTCTTTACAACAAATCCCTTCCGAGTTCTGACTCAAACGACTCAACCAAGCTTTCTTCCCTCCCTGACGACACAATTTGCTGGGACCTGGAGGGAACCGAATCTTTCTATCTCGACTTCGTAAACCGAACCGTATCGGCCGATATGTATCGGATTTTAACCCACCCCTGTATTAACCAATACGGAATAATTAGCTTAAAATATTAATTACTTTTAAACTTAAATTTTAAGAATATAAAATTAAGTCAGCTTCGCACAATATACTTTTACCTAGTTTCCTTACTAAATGGAGGAGAATCTCTCGTTGAAAAATTACATATTAGTTAATACAATTTAATTAGCTCAAAATAATAATTACTTTTAAATTACAAGGAATTTTAAGCTGAAATTAATTCAAATTCACACATTTTACGTATACTTTACCTATTTTCTTTGAAAAAATTTTAAATTTTAATTATCTAATATTTTATATTCAGCATATATTATAGACAGGTATATGTAGAATTTTTAACTTATTATTAAGTTTTTTTTTTTTTTTTAGAAAAAATATATAAATCTAAAGTAAATAAAGTAAACAAAATTAGAAATACATATCCGATTTACGTATTTTTTTTGTACATTTTACCCGATGCACATTTTAAATTTATATATATTTTTTTGTGTTGTGCCCTTCCCCAAGTAAACTTGCATCAGCATCTTAGTCAATTGGCTTATAATCCTGTAATGAACATGAAAAATAGTGATTTTTTTTATTTTTTTTTATAAATTTCTTTATTTTTTTACACAGTGCATACCTGATCCCCGTTAGTACCTTCCCACAAGGGATCCTACTCGTGGAAGATAGATAGTTTAACATGGCTTGATTCTGAACTGAATTAATAAACTAATAACGCTTCCTTATGTTACGGAAGGAAATCGTAACGAGTAGGATCCCTTGCACAAGGGATCCTACTCGTGCACATATGTTGTGCTGCTGAAAATTTCAATTTTCACCAAATTAAGCCAACGAGTTTTCAGTCATAAATTTAATTTAAGAAGGAGATGTAGAAAAATTTCCTTGACCACTTTCCAATCTACAGAGGTTTGAAACGAAAAGTATAAACCATGGAAGTAAATGAGTTTCGGATCCGGGGGCGCCGGCCTGGAGATTTTCTAAACAAGAAATGTCAGCGCTGGTCCAAGTAGAGACTCTGAGACTGGAGAGAAGCCACTGCCAGACCGGTTTTTAATTTGTTGCGTGAGGCCGGTCGTTAGACTCGGAGTTACTTGTACGTGGCCTGCTCGGTTTGACCAACTTCAACTCAAGATACAGCAGAAATCACGTACAAGTTCCTTAATTAATTTTAGAATTTCTTTAATGATCCAATTAATTAAGAAAAATATATTGGAAAAATCTGAATATCAAACTGAGTTCAGTTGAGAAATACTTGAGAATTGCCAAATGGAAATTAAGTATATATATGTTTATATTTTACAGAGATTTAATTTACATGGAGATGGATGGGTGAGGGGGGTTGGTTTGAGCAGCAGCTAGGAATCCCAATTTATTATTACAGACATAGTTGTGAATTGAAATCTGGATTTTGTTTCAAGAGGAGAAATTCCAAAGCGAGATGTCATCAGCATTGTTGTTGTAGTCGAGGTGGTCGTCAGAGTGGAAGTTGAAGCCGGTTTCGAAACAGAGTGGGTGAGGTTGGGGAGAAAAGAGGAGGGCGTCGTCTATAGACTCCAGCGACGACATGGGTAAGGTGAAGAAGGCAGCAGCGGCGGCCTGCTCCATCTCTCTCCCGCCTCTGCAATATTCCTCAATCTTGGGCGGCGGCGACTGATCTTCTTCTGTCCTAGTACTACTCTCCAAAAAGGGGGAGGAGCCTTCACTTTCCGACATGCTCTCGGCCGAATCGACGGGTCGGAACATCTCGGCGGCCTCGGTGGCAGCCCTCCTAATGTCGGCCGCGTCGCTGGTGTCGGGAATGGGGAGAAGCCAAGCGGAGTCGGCGAAATTGAGGCAAGCGGATCGACCCCGGAACGCCATGGCGGCAACGTCGGCCGCTCGGGCGGCCATCTCCGGGGTGGGATGAGTCCCAAGCCAAATCCTCGTCTTGGTATTGGGTTCCCGTACTTCGCAAACCCATTTGCCGCCGTTTCTGCGCCTGACGCCGCGGTAGACGGGGTGTCGCGTCTCCCTGAACTTCTTCCGCCCGGCTCGCTTCTTGGGACAATTGGAAGCCAATCGGAGGAGGAGGAGTGTATGCCCGTCTTCGTCGGCGCCGCTGCTAAAGGAGGGCGAGGCAAGATTTGCGGAAGAAGCCGCCGCAGCCGCCGCGTATTCGATTCCGCCGTCGTCGATGTGCTGCTCCCTTCTTTCCATAATTTCCTGCTTGTATGGTATGGATAGGTTGGTGGGTTTGTTGTGATCGATGTTTCCTGTTTTGTTTTTGCTGCTGCTGCTGCTGCTGCTGCTGCTGCTGGTGTAATGAAGTGAGGAGTGAGCAGTGAGAAATGTGAGAGAATGTGAGAGATTTGATTTGTGGATTTGGAGGGAGAAGGAAGAGGAGGTTTTTATTTATAGAGGAGAGAGGGAAGTACTAAATAAGTATCGGGGTTGCGCCCGCCCACTTGCTGCCAGTACATCTTATCCGGTTTGTACGCGAACACGGAATGGTGAAGCGATACCAGCCTGTAAGAGAAGCGGGTCGAGTGGGGGAATGCTGTCAAGTGTGACGATGTGGCAAGGTTGGACCAACATTTGACCTGACCGTTCCTTCACTCAAGTGAAGTAACCTCCGTTTCGGCACTTTCGGGGACCTTTCTTTTCTTATTCAATTGAATGTAAAAAGGCGAACACGACCTGGACTCGAACTGGACGCCTTTCTGTCGGACTCCCTGCCCGCCCTTCTCTCTCTCTCTCTCTCCCTCTCCACTTGTTCTTTTCTTCCAACTTCTAGTATTTTCGATCGTTACGGAATTGACTCCTGCCTGGGCCCCATCCATGACCCACAAGCCCTTGTGTGCCTGATTCTGTCCCCCGAGACTCTGGACACTGTGGATACCGGATAATGGAATCTTGATACGGGATTCCCCCCCTGCTCTGTTTCCTGCGAGCCTCCCCTTGTCACTCCCTTGGCAGTTGGCACCACCGCCGAAAGTTGACAGTTTTAGGTTTTTTAGATCATACTAAGTTTCAAGTTTGAAGTGCTTTCGGAGTTGTCAACTTCATCTTCTGGATGGATATTGGATGCCCAACCCAACCCAACCCAACCCAACCCAACCCAACCCAACCCAACCCAACCCAACCCATACTTGTGCATACTTCATATGCAATTGGACTCGGACTGATTATTCAAGTACCTGAAAACAGGATTCGGCATATCCAGTCAATCTGTGTCACACGATATACTCCGCTGGACTCGGTACCATGGATTTTGGAGGAACCGTTACATGTTACACGCCCAATCCCAAAACCTAACTTTAAAATTTTTTATGTCTTTTAAATTAGAAAGAATTTTAAAATGAAGAAATTTTTTAAGAGTGAATTAATTTCACACTTTACACCTATATTTTTGCTTATATGTCTTTTATGTCAAAGTATTCTTCATGTTTTTCTCTCAATTTTTTTATAATCATCAAATTTTATATTTATATATACAATTATACACAAACTTCAAATTTACAATATACTTAACATTTACTTTAAAAATTTTCATAAAAATTTTAAAGTCTAATTGTTTAATATCTAATATTCAACACACAAGATAATAGGTCTATTTCAAGTTTTAATTAAGTTTTTTTTTTAATGATGAAAATGACATCAATGTAAAGAAGATAAATTAAATTAAATTATAAAAAAAAATTTATATTTTTTTAATTTATTCACTTCACTACATAACGTGGATTACATTCAAGTAATTACCTGTCTCACTCGATGTGAGTAATCATGTTATTATCCCATTGAGGCTCCCCCTCTCCCTCAGTACGAGCTTCGAGAGTAGAAGACTCAGTTTATCTCCATTACAGACTTCAATAGTAGTGTAGCAACTCCGTTTTCATCTCCTCGACTACTTCTCAATAAGCGAATGGATGAAGAACTAATAAACCATAGGAGGCACTGACTCACTTTTGATTCTTGGTAAAACTCTCTTATCAGTCGTGTCTTGTATGTAGGCCTCCATGCCTTTATATACTCGTACGTGATTCCTTCTATGACAAGTGCTCAAGTTAAGTATCAATTATCAGTCTTTGATTGATATGTCGATCAATCTCAATCAATCTTCAATTTCTCACGTGATAAGTTCGAAATACTTCTTCTTATATGGCGATTCCATTTCCTTCCTTTCCTTATTTTTCTTATGAGCTGTCCTTCGTGATTTACCATGTGCCTCACATGAGATTTTGGCAAAGATAGTCAATTACGATATTTTTGGCACTAACAATCTCCCCCTTTGACTTTCTTTGACAAAATACCCTTCACACTTGAATTTTTGCATTGATGTTTGGAACTCCTTCTAAAACATCTATAATAAATCTAGATTCTCTTACTTCAAGACTTCATAACATGCTACATATAGTCAGTCATAACATGGATAAGTAGTAATCAAAATTCAAAATATTTTTCCCCCAGTTTGACAAGGAAAGACAAAGAGGATCACAACCAAGTTGTAAACATCTTCATCATTTGGAACATCATCCTCAGATTCTATAGGAGTAGGTTCATCAAAAAGGAGAGCAAGTAGTTGGCGTCTTTCATGATTGCGAATTGCCAGAAGTTTTTGAAGCATGGGTATTTCTGATTCAAAGCACTTCAAATGTTTCTAGTAATACTCTTGTTGCCTCTTGGATTCTAAAGCTGAGGAATACCTTGGTCTTCTTCTTCATCATCAAGATGGCCAGTCTGAATAGAAGCTTTTCTGGTGCTGATCTTCAGTGTTTCAGACCAAAAACACAAAGGGTTGGGTGACCTCTCAAACTCCTAAAATCATAGAATAGTATAAATAGTGCTCGAAAACATCATGCTTGCATAGTATTTCGGATGTTCAACAAATTACCCCACTTGATTAAAAATCAACTGCCCGAGATTAAGAGGAGTCCCCTTACCCACTTTGTAGAGAAATCGTGCAAGAGATTTGTTAATAGTGGTATTGTTTCTTGTTGACATCTAGTGAGAGATAGTTGCTTTATGAAGACCATAGTATTTTGTGATCAAAGCTGAGGAGCAAACGTGCGGCGAGAAACCCACTTCTTCTTGTAACCACTAGTGAGTTCTTGAATAATTTCCATCAAAGCTCATGTTGCTTCCTCATCTCTTTCTTCTTTGTCTTCCTCAACATCAGTGGCTTTGTCAACAGTCAACTCTAGTTGAACAGGGGCCGAAACAGAGATAAAGTTTCTTGCTCTAGTGCGCAGAGAAGGAGTCTCTCCAGGAGTTTGAACTCCTCCCTTAGGAATTTGTGGCCTCAACCGAGACGCAATTCCAGACGATAGAGAAGCAATTTGAACACTTGGACCATCAAGAGACCGCCTTTTGCGTGAATGTTTAGTAGAAGAATGAGTTCTCGGGTTGGGACGTTTTTGATGGAGCTGTGACAAAGGAATGTCATCAAGTTCGGAGGAGTCTAAGTTGCGTACCTCATCTTGATCAGAAAGTGATGGAGCACGATTGCCTTCAACTAGAAAATCAGTCTTCTCAAACTTTGTCGCATTGGGATGATCTTCAGAAGGCGATGTTGGAAGAGAAGAGGTTTTGATGCAAGAGGGTCTTTGAACAATTTTCTGTAGTGCCTCATGCATAGTCAAGGAATCTCTCAAGGATTGAGAGGATTTAGCCTAAGAGTCCTCGACGGAAGCGGAACTGCTAGCAGCGGTTTGTGAAACATCTTTGGACGAAGAAGACAGAGTTGGGATGGATATAGAATCATCATGCGCAGACATCGGTAGAGTAGGGGAACGAGCATCATTGTTTTCTGACTCAGCTTCCATTGGTTTGTGGACAAAAACTTCAGGTGGAACATTGTCTCCCTTGTCTAAAATCGATGACAAAGTGGCAAGAGATTTGTTTGGGCAAAATAAGGAGAGCACCTTGTCAGCAAGAATTGAAGCTCGTGTCTTTTTGCCGAAAGATGGTGATGGAGTGTCCATCGTGTAGATGCGAAACACAATAGAGCTACTAGGGCACAAAAAAAGATACTTCAACGAAGCAAGCTTGACATAGAATGGCAATATTTGGAGTCGTGATGGAGATGGATTACGCTTTCTCTGTATAGATATAGACTTCCCCTTTCAACTGTAAAAAAAATCAATCACAAGTTACTGTTGGTAAGAGGTAATATATAGAAACAATAATAGAATAAGTTGGCTCCTTGTTGCGTTGCTTTTGAGGTACATGTGGCTTGACTAAGCTGCAGAAATATTTCAATCTCCTCTTCAAATACCTGGAAAACATAACAAAAAATCATGACATATAATAACATATCTTTTGAATGTATCAATGTTACCCATGGTGTTTGATAGTGGACACACGACATTAGAGCCGACACATTCCCAGAGCTCCCCGAAGGAACTTAAATATTGTTCTGTCAAGATTTTTAGTAAAGATATCTGCCAATTGATTCTCCGTAGATATATATTCTAGATTGATAATTTTATCTACTACCAATTCTCAGATAAAATGGTACCGAATATCGATATGCTTCATTCGTGAATGTTGTACTAGATTCTTAGAGATGTCTATTGCACTCGTATTATCGCATAATACTGTAAGAGAGTCTTGATTTAGTCCATAATCAGCTAACATCTGCTTCATCCACAATAACTGAGTACAACAACTTCATGCTGCAATGTATTCGGGTTCGGCAGTTGATAAAGAAATTGAATTTTGCTTTTGACTGTACCATGCCACAAGGTTTGTTCTTAGATAAAAGCAACCACTAGAAGTATTCTTTCGATCATCAGAGTTACCAGCACAATTAGCATTAGTGTAGCCTGCAAGTGCAATAGTAGAACAATTGGAATAAAAATTGCCAATTTTTGTTGTTCCGTGCACATACTGTAATATTCTTTTTACTGCCTACAGATGTGATTCTTTCGGATTAGCTTGATACCGTGCACAGACCCCTACACTGAAACAAAGATCATGTTGACTTGCTGTGAGATACAATAAGCTTCTAATCATATTCATGTACAAATGTTGATCAGTTCCAGCTTCTTCTGAATCTCTCTGTGTCTTCTCATGTGTACCCATCAGAGTGGCTTTTGGTTTGATGTTTTCCATGCCAAATTTCCGCACCATCTCTTTTGCATACTTTTCTTGACAAATTTAATATACCATTTCCTTCTGCTTGATTTGAAATCCAAGAAAGAAAGTTAATTCACTGACCATGCTCTTTTCAAACTCTTTTTTCATGGGCTTAACAAACTCATTCAATAATGATATTTTTGTGGTACAAAAAATTATGGCATCTACATATGTTTGTGCCATGATCATTTCTCCAACAATTATTTTAATAAACAATGCCTTATCTACATTACCTCGACAATAACCTTGACTTGTTAAGAAGGAGGTCAATCGGTCATACTAGGCTGATGGTGCCTATTTTAACCCATACAATGCTTTGGAGAGCTTGTATACATGATTTGGACTGCGGAGATCAACAAACCCCTAGGGTTTGTTCCACGAATACTTCTTATGAAATGTACCCATTCAGAAAGACACTTTTGATGTCTATCTGATAAAGTTTGATCTTCATTTGACATGCTACTGAAATCATCAATCTGATAGCTTCTAATTGAGCTACTGGAGCGAAGGTTTCTTCAAAGTCTAATACTTCCACTTGCGTGTACTTTTGATAAACCAATCTGACTTTGTTGGCGCAAAAATAAAGCCGAAGCGGAGTAGGAAGAATTAAGAAGAGGAAGAAGAAATAATCTTGAAATTTTTTTCTGAAAACACTGAACATATTTGCTCTGTGAATTTCTAATTTCTCTTTTTCTGTGTGTTACAAATGAGTGAGGGATGACCTATTTATAGGTCTCAACTACAAGTCTCCCAAACCTACTAAATCTTTAGTTACAATAGAATCCTATTTCTATGCTACCATAACTCTTACAAAATAAGAAATTACACATGTAAGTGTCATCCTAGTAGAAAACTACCTCCTAGTGTTTTATTTTAATTGCGATTGTGCTTAGCGTACATCCCCTAACAATGCCCATGATGGTACTTTAATTTGGACCCAAACAATATATATTATTAGAAACTTAATATTACCCTAATGAATGGATTTTTTATTAAAAATAAATAAATATATAAATCAACCTTGAGATCAATGTTTTAAAAATCGAACCGGGCATCAAACCAGCAGTCTGTTCGGTTTTGGTCGAACCTGGTTAGACCGGGTTGGACCAATGGTTCAACCGTTGAATATTATCCTCTATACTTTATAAATATATTATGTTTCTATAGGTAAAAAGACAAAATTAATGTTGATTATATTGAACCGGGCCGAGTCAATAAGAACCGGATTGGCCTCCGGTTCTGGTTCAACCGGGTTGGACTGGCCGGTCCAGTTCGGTTTTTAAAACAGTGCTTGAGATACAATATTGGAAAGGCGAAATCCATATGTATCACCAATGCACACTAATACGGTCAATCGCACCCGGTTGGGTTGAACTTTTCTTACTAAAGAACTATACATTTTGTTAAATAATATTTCATATTTGTTTATTAAAATATTTTTTATAAAGTTGTTTTTATTTTTTATTTTTTATTTTTTAATATCATCTTCATATTTCTTATGAAAAAGAGTCATAAAGTTAAAATAATTACCTACCAGGCACAAAGATTAAACACAAGTTATACACGTAACTACAAAATTAAACACAATTAGACACCTAAGTGGAAAAATTAAACTCCATTTATATACCTAGATGAATAAATTTAAGACAAATCGTATACCTAGGTGAAAAATTATATAAAAATGCAAACTTAAGTGCAAAAATTAAACACAAATTACATACAAATTGTATGCTTTACACAAAATTAAACACTAGTACACACCAATGCAAAACATTAAGCACAAAGTACTCCCTAAACCCTAAACCCTAAACCCTACACCCTACACCATAGGTGAAAAAATTAAACATAAATTACTCACCTAGGAGCAAAATTAAATGTAATTACAAACTCAGTTGCAAAATTATACAATCCTTCGTATAATGTATTAAAATATAACATTTATTGGTAATATTATATAATTTCATAGATAATACCTACGTTAGAATAATACCCTTTAATATATAATAAATGTTAACACATATGTATGCTTACTCTAAAGATCAATTATGTATCCAAATTAATTATACTTTGCCTAATAAAAATATAATATTTTTTACAACATGAAACTGTAATTTTACAACATGAAACTGCAATTTAAATTATAAATCATTAATTTGATTGATAAAAATATCCTTAAGATATTAAATTGGATTTTTTTATTAAAAAAATATTAATTTTTTATTTTAAATTTTTTTTTATGTCCGAGTTACCTCTTTTTACGAAGCTGGATCATTTTGAGGCAAGTTAAGGTGCGAGTCAGGCAAGTGGACACTCCAAGCTGTTGTCTCAACCGAGAGATCATTCGAGCCGGTGTCTTGGTCGAAGTCAGGCTTCCAAACCGCTATCTGGGCCGAGTTAAACCCCAAAATCGCTTAAGGGGGTTTGTGGGCATTCCAGTGAGTCCACCGGGCAAGTCCAACGGGGTCAAAATGTGGACTCTACTTTTCTAGTGCCGGTAACAAATTAAGCTCACACCCGGAACGGGAAGGCAGAACGGAAAGCGGACAAGACCCCGGCGACGATGAGGCGTGACGACTGACGAGACCGACGCACCGCCTTGTCCGAAATCCGGATCTCATTCTCGCAGGCCCCGTGTCTTACTAGATAGACATTTCTCCTCTATTTTGATTATCTTTTTTGTATTTGGCGAGAGGAACGGCGTGAATATTTTGTGCAGTCACTACAGTGACTATTAATTTCCTCAGTTCCTTGCTGCCCGCTTCTTCTCACTTCTTCTCACACGCAGATCTCCCTCAATTCTCTCGTCGCAGGCGCTCCCCATCTCCCTGCTCCCTCCCTCCCTCTCTCTTTCTTGCAGAATGGGCCACGCTGTGAACGGTGAGGAGGCATCTCTTAAGTTCCTTATCTACGGCCGCACAGGATGGATCGGCGGCCTCCTCGGCCATCTCTGCAAGAAACAAGGGATCCAGTTCGCTTACGGACAAGGGAGATTGGAGGAGCGCTCCCAGCTTGAGGCGGATATCGACTCCGTCAGCCCCACTCATGTCTTTAACGCCGCCGGGGTCACCGGTCGCCCCAACGTCGATTGGTGCGAGTCACACAAGGTCGAGACAGTTCGGACTAATGTTGCTGGTACCCTCACCCTCGCCGATGTATGCCGCGACAGGAAGATCGTCTTGATTAATTATGCAACCGGCTGTATTTTTGAGTACGACGGCGCGCATCCGCTCGGCTCTGGTGTTGGTTTCAAGGAGGAGGACTCGCCCAACTTTGTTGGATCCTTCTATTCCAAGACTAAAGCCATGGTAGATTTCTCTTTTCCTTTTCCTTTCTGTCCTCTTGACTTAATTTTTTTCACAATTGGGACACGGTCGCCAGCGTTTTTATTAATTTGCATATCCCATGTTGTATTCGCAAAAAAACTCATGTTCCCATGGTGAAGAATGGTCGATCCTGTGTTTTTTTTTTTTCCTTGTGTAATCTGGTTATCGGATCCGCTCCTCACTGTCATGTTCTTCTCTTATATATACTCTTGATGGGATCCAGATTTGATTCTTCTGTTTATTTGAATAGATCGTCATGGAAGCGAAGTAGTTTTATACTCGTTTTCTTCAATTTCGTTTCCTTACCAAATTTACTCCGATCGCATCATCATTCTGGGGAATTGAGACTCATTTTTTATGTTCACGTCTCCTCCCTAATTATTGATCGAAACTTATGCGTTCAGTTTATGATCTTGCAGGATCTCTGGCTCTTGTCCATTTGATTTACTTATTCCAGTTTCCATTCTCATCTACCTATTCTCGCTTTTAGTTTTAACGCTTTCCTCTAGTCCATGTGATGGTTCATGAAATCGCATTTTGCAATACTTTTTTATGTTCTTAGCTGTAAAAGCCCCATTACTAGTTGGAAATTGATAGCCGTTTTAGTTTGATGCGGTCCACACCGAGCAGTTTTTTCTTTTTCTTCTTAGTTTTCTGGAAATGCCTTTTCACTCCTATGAATTGATACGGATCCTTGATCACCATTATAGTTGGTCAAATAGCTCCGACGGATCTTCTTATTGAAATTATAAGTTTTACCACAATAGTCTCTGTATTCCATGTCTTTAGTTATAGATGCTATGTTGAAATGTTTTAGATCCATGTCTTGTTTTGGGAGTTGTGGTCCTATCGAGTCCAGTACATCTACCATGAAGGCCACATGTCAATATAATATTAGTTGCTCATTGGTCGCAAAAGATTAGTATATATAGTTCTTAGACTAAAAATAGATGCTTATGGTTCTTCTATGGATCCTCTCGTATGAGTTGCCCAAAAGGCCACCTGATTGAACACATTCTTGCTCGTACCCTGGCTTGCCTGTGGCCCAAACTATGTGCTATTTCCTCCGTCCATGCTTTTATTGCAAACCCAGAACTTGAACACCTCTCTATCCCTGCTTTCCGCTTTCTCAATACATTACAGCTAATCATGTCCTGGGGTTTCGAGATGATTTCAGAGTGATAATTTTTAAATTTCCCATGTAACACTTAACAAAGTTTGATTTCTTAATTATGTTTGGAAATTCATATTTTGGCTACTGTATAACATGTTTCTTTCATTAACAAATACATATTAATGTATTTTAGAAATAATTTATGTTTGTTACATTTTTTTCTGCATGTTTTGGTGTTGTGTTAACATGCTAGGAAAAACTTGCTTGTCTCAGACTGATCTTTTCCCTCACCCCCTTCTGCGGGATGAAAACCTCACTATTTCATTCTAACCCAGGTCAATCTTCGTGTTCCTTAACTCTGATGACTTCACTAAAAGCACCCTTATTTCAACATTTTTCTTTGAGAAAAAAAAAAGCCAGGTTTATTACTCTTTTTTCTCTTCTGCAAAGAAATCAATCTTGTAGGAAAAGAATGTGTAATTCCAGGTTGAGAACTAGAAGCATTGACCCTTACTTTTCGTTGTCGTTACTTAAGCTTTCCTTGAGTATATTTGTTCTTTTCAGGATTCGCCCATGTATTAGGTCTATCATGTTGAAACTGCCTTCTGGTCTTTTGGGACTCGGGGTGGTTCAGCTTCTGGCTCATAAGAAGCTTAATTTGTATTTTGTCTAGTCAGATGACCAGCATCCTCTTGATAGTGGCTGCTGATCAATGCTAGAAACTGTAACAATCTTCGATTTAACCGTCTACTTTTCATCTGCCACCTCTGAAGCCTCCAGTTGTTTATTCCAAACTAGTTTTAATTCTGATGTGGACATGCATAATACAGGTAGAAGAGCTGCTGAAAAACTACGAGAATGTTTGCACTCTTCGAGTCAGAATGCCCATTTCCTCAGATCTGTCAAACCCACGTAACTTCATCACAAAAATTACCAGATATGAGAAGGTCGTGAACATCCCAAACTCTATGACAGTGTTGGATGAACTTCTGCCAATCTCTATTGAGATGGCAAAGAGGAATCTAACTGGAATCTGGAACTTCACCAATCCGGGTGTTGTTAGCCATAATGAGATCTTGGAGATGTTCAGAGAGTACATTGATCCAAACTTCTCTTGGGAGAATTTCACATTGGAGGAGCAAGCCAAGGTGATTGAAGCCCCAAGAAGCAACAACGAGCTTGATGCGGGAAAATTAAAGACTGAGTTCCCCGAACTGCTATCTATCAAGGACTCACTCATAAAGTACGTGTTTGAGCCGAACAAGAAGGCCATTAAAGTTTGATGTTTGATTAATGCATTGACTATTTGTTGATTTGGTTATTGAGGTTGGAAGGAAAAGAGAGGATGAAGGATAATATAATCTCTGTTCCTGTTTCCTTTGCACCTCTATTTGGCAATTTGTTTGCTATAGTTTTGAATAAAGTAGTTAGGGCCACGCCTGATGAGTTGCATGTTGTTGTTCACTTGTTTTACAACTGTTAATGTTGTTGTTTACTTGATCTACAACTGAATGTGGCATGCAGATTCTTGTGTTGTTGCCTTTTAGATGTTTCTATAGAGTTTCGTTCCTGATCTGGTGGGTGAACGATAGATAGACCCTTCACACTGATCTCGTAATCTGCAGTAACATTGTACAACACTGATTTCTCCTTTGCCTCCTAGAGTCGCTTTGTATAGAAAATGCGTAGCCAGGTCATGCGCATTAGTGATTAGACCTCTCTACTTTCTATAAGAAAAGTGTCTACAATGAGCAAATAAAGACTGATTATAACACGCTAATAAACTACAGGGTGTTGAAGCATAGTGCTTTACCGTATTAGAAATATTTTTCTCAGATCCCATTACTCATAAAAATAAGAAAAATATAGATTTCTTTGAAATTTTCGCCACTGTACGTAATTTGGTTGCAAAGCAACCCGCGCTGCCAAGGCTCAAAACACGGAAGACACCAATCACATTTTACTGATTAAAATAAATAAATAAATAAATAAATAAATAAATAAAATAAATAAAATGCAGTTGACAAGTAGGATTGGGCGTGACTCAGATGACACATCGCGATCCCAAGAGCCAGTCTCATGAGATGTGTGGAAATTAATTAAGGGTTTTGCTTAAGCTTAACACGTGGCACAATCTGAGCAAACTCATATCTAAAGCTGCCAACGTGTCACACTCCCATTGGCACAAAACGAGAGAAAAGGGAGGCTTCCCAGAAATAATACCCCCTCATTTCATTCATTGAACCTTTTTTCTAAAATGGTAACCAGTTCCACCAAAATAAAGAAACAAAGCTCCCCAAAAGATTCCAACCATGCAACCTCTAACTACCTTGCGTCCACCGATCCATTTTTGGCACAACATTCTCAACAAGTTTGAGCCTTGACACTCGACTGATCCACTTAGAGCCTGGGGGAGAGCACAAATAGAGCCAGGGTTTTCCAAATCAAGCCGAGCTCGAGCCAGGGTTTTCCACATCGAGCCGAGCTCGAGTTAGGGTTTTCCAAATCGAGCCGAGCTCGAGTTAGGGTTTTCCAAATCGAGCCAAACTCAAACTCACAATTCCGCACCTATCGATAGAGAAATTGGTGCCAAAGGGATTGTTATTCCATAAGAAAATGAATCTTAGCATTCTTCTTTTGATGTATCCTTTTAAGCTACTTTCTCATCATCTCAGATGAGAGCAGGCCCCTAGAATTTAATATACGTTGACTAGAGAGTGTAGAATATCATATTTTACAATGTTTTGAATACTTCTACGATAGACAATTGGTTCATAAAAATACAAAAAACATGCAACAAAATAAACGAGCAAAGGGTAAACGATTTCCAAGGCAGGTACCTCTACTTCCGCAAATCAATCATGCTTAGGGGTGTCAATGATTTGGATATGATCCATACCCGGATCAGATCCAAACCAATAACTTGCTTATTGAATATCTGATAAGGATATAAAAACCAATAAAGATCCAATAACCCTTAAAAAATATAAATATTTAAAAATTAATAATTTCATAATAATAATAATAAACTTGCTCATGTGTCTCTTCTTGACTTTAATTCATGAGCATTTCTAGGACTTGAGAAACACTCCCGGTACAACATGAACAACAAAAAATACAGGAAATTGGAAGAGAAATGTACTTTGATACTTTGACGAAATATAGAGCAATATGCTACTGTATCACGGGGCTATCCAACCCTCTTAGGGAATCTTATACAACGTTGCAAGAAGCAAAAATTACAGTAGTAGAAAAACACAGCTACAAACTTACAACCAATGATAATCCACTTAGCACAAGCAATAGTGGAAAATATCTGAATCTCTAATTCTCTCAGACACGACTAAGGCTCCTCCTTGGTTGCTACTCTCCTCTTGAGGGACAATACTTTTACTCGTGAACTCCAAGACTTTTTCTCAGACCTTCATTCAACTCCCTTCACTCTGCCTTTGCTCGTTCATACCATGCTTTGGGGGCTTGTTTAAGGCCATATAGAGCGTTAGTCAATAGATAGACATCGTTATGATACATCGGATCTATGAAGCCAACTGGTTGTTCGATATAGACTTCTTCTTTCAAGTGGCCATTAAGGAAAACACTCTTAATGTCCATTTGATACAGATGGATGTTAAGATACGCCTAAACCACAATAAGAAGTCGAATGGATTCCAATCTGGCGACCGGGGCAAACGTTTCATCAATGTCAACCCCTTCAATTTGAGTGTACCCTTGAGCAACAAGTCTAGACTTGTTGCGTTTGATATTTCCATCAAACTTATTTTTAAACACCCATTTGGTACCAATAACATTTCAGTGCAGGTCGGGGTACTAGTGTCCATACCTTGTTGCGGGAGAACTGTTGTAACTCTTCTTGCATTGCATTTATCCAAAACTCATTTGTTAATGTGTCCATGACTTTTGTTGGTTCTACCTAAGACATATAACAAGCAAAACGTACTATCTTTTTTTATAGTCCAGTTTAGGTATATCTTGGGTTTGAATACCTGCATCGATGTTACCAATGACATCATTTAGGGAATGATCTCTGCGCACTTAGGCAGAACCATCTCTTTTTGGGTACTGAATAAGTGTAGGTGTTGGAACTGCAAGTGAAAATTTTTTGGGAAGTGGAGGTGGATCAAGTATGGTAGCGGTAGGAACTGAAGATTCAGTTGAAATATAGAAATAATAAGCAATATCATCATTTGAAGCAGAATAAAATACCTGAACATTGGCAGATTCCATCATAGTACGAGTGCGTTTGTTGTAAACTTGGTATGCTTTGCTATTAGTGGAATAACCCAAAAAGATGCCTTCGTCACTCTTGGGACTCAGTTTAGTCCTCTGCTCTTTGTCGATAAGAATATAACATGGAGAACCAAACTCAAAAAAGTAATGAAGAGTTGATTTTTTACCTTTCCACACTTCGTACGGTGTAACCCGAGTATGAGGTCGAATGTAGACTCTATTGATGATGTGACATGCTGTGTTAAATGCCTCAGCCCAAAACTTGTGGGCTAGATTTCTAAAATTGAGCATGACTCTTACCATTTCTTGAAGGGTACGAATTTTCCTCTCAACTATCCCATTCTGCTGACGTGTTTTAGGAGATGAAAATTCATGTGCAATCCCTTCAGATGCAAAAAAATCAGAAAATAATTTATTTTCAAACTCTCTGCAATGGTCACTGCGAATTCGTTTGATCTTGGAATCTTTGTCATTCATCAGTTGTTGTAACACTTGAACAAGTGGTCTTATAAATAAGAGCTGTAGAATTATTGATCAACTCATCTCCATCTAAGTTGCTGACATTCGAGTCATCATCGCTCCAGCTTATGGTATATGAATTATTTCTTCTAATTAGATATTTAGAAAGAACATGTCAAACCCATCACATTCATGGCATTGGATTCCTTTCTTCTTCGAGGTTGAATCATCCTTTGCTGGAGTATAGCCACAAGATCTATTAGTATTACTAGAAGTGTTTCTCTTACCAAATTTTTTGAATGCTTTGTTGAACCCTCTAGTGAGAAGAGCTAGTTTCTCTTCCAGCTCCTCTGGAGTAAAAGAGGGTGAAGGCGTCGTAACACCAACCTTCTTTGACACCTAAAGTGCAATGTTGGCTTCTCGTTTTTCTTTATGTTTCCTCTTAGCTTCAACATTCATCTCATAGGATCTCAAAGATACCAGGAGATCATCATACTTCAACGTATCCAGATCCTTGCACTCTTCTATGGTTGCAACCTTGACTGCAAATTTGTCAGTCAATGAATGCAAGATCTTTTGGACTTGTTTGGCCTCAGGAATCTTTCTTCTTAGTACGAATCTCTCATTTGCTATGTCACGAATGCGAGCATCATACTCTGCAATTGTTTCATTATCTTCCATTTGCAAATTTTTGAACTTGCGGTTGAGCAATTGGAGTTTGGACAGACGTACTCTTTCAGTCCCTTCGTATGTGGTGGACAAAATCTCCCATGTTTCTTTAACTGACTCGCATGTGGAAGTCAGCTTAAATCTTTCTTGATCTACCCAATAGAAGATAACATTGAGGGTTTTGGCATTCTAACTTGATATTCTATCTTCAGCCGTTGTCCACTCAACTTCCGATTTGATTGAGACTGCCCCTGCTGCATCAATGAATGTAGGTGGAGCCCAACCAGTTAGTACAGATTTCCATGCTTTCTCATCCAGGGCTTTAATGAATGGCCTCATACAAGTTTTCCAATATACGAGTTTTCCAATATGGAAAATTTGTATGAGGGCTTTAATGATGCCCTCATACGAGTTTTCCAATATGGAAAATTTGTATGAGGGCTTTAATGAATGCCCTCATACGAGTTTTCCAATATGGAAAATTCGTATGAGGGCTTTAATGAATGCCCTCATACAAGTTTTCCAATATGGAAAATTCATGCCATCTAAAATAGGTGGCTTGACCGATTGCATGACCTCTTTATGTGCTTCCATCTCCAAATGTGGATCACCTTATTAGACCAATAAGGTTCTGCTCTAGTAAAGTGATCCACATCTGGAGATGGAAGCACAAAAAGAGGTCATGCAATAGGTCAAGCTACCTATTTTAAATGACACGAATTTTTCATATTGAAAAACTCGTATGAGGGCATTCATTAAAGCCCTGGATGAGAAAGCATGAAAATCTATACTAACTGGTTGGACTCCACCTACAATCACTGATGCAGCAGGGGTAGTCTCAATCAAATTGGAAGTTGAGTGGACAATGACTGAAGATAAAACATCAAATTAGAATGTCAAACCCCTCAATGTTGTCTTCTACTGGGTAGATCAAGAAGTATTTAAGTAGATTTCCACGTGCGAGTCAGCTAAAGAAGCATGAGAGATTCTATCCACCATATACGAAAGACTACAAGAGTACGTCTATCCAAAATCCAATTGCTCAACCACAAGTTCAAAAATTTGCAAATTGAAGAAGATGAAACAATTGCAAAGTATGATGCTTGCATTCGTGACATAGCGAATGGGAGATTCACACTAGGAAGAAAGATACCTGAGGCCGAACAAGTCTAGAAGATCCTCCGTTCATTGACTGACAAATTTGCAGTTAAGGCTGTAGCCATAGAAGAGTGCAAGGATCTGGATACGTTGAAGTATGATGATACGTTGGGATCTTTAAGATGAGATGAATGTTGAAGCTAAGAGGAACAAGCAAAGGCAAAGTGA
Organism: Aristolochia fimbriata; assembly: GCA_019845555.1. Lineage (NCBI taxonomy): Eukaryota > Viridiplantae > Streptophyta > Magnoliopsida > Piperales > Aristolochiaceae > Aristolochia > Aristolochia fimbriata. Next base: position 11,849,333 of record CM034079.1, read on the forward strand.
AGTGAGTTGAGTGAAGGTCTAAGAGAGTCTTGGAGTTCACGATTAAAAGTACTATCAATACTCTCAGGAGGAGAGTATCAACCAAGGGGGTGCCTTGGTCATGTCTAAGAGAATTAGAGATTCAGATGTCTTCCACTGTGCTGTGGTGTAAACTTTGTAACATGTTGACATTGGGGGGACTTAAATCGAATATGACCCTTCATATGACAATGAAAGCATCTCAGATTGTATTTCTTGATAGGATGTTGAAGAGCATGCTCTGAATTTGAGTCTGAGTGACTCACTTCATGCTGGAAGCCAATGCTCCCCATAGTCATAATGTGATCTAATGTATGCTTTCCCTGCAGTAGTCATTTCGTTGTGACTTGAGTAGTCATCAATTTAGCATTCAGCTCAGAGATAGTTGCCTCTAATGTAGATTTTTCAGTTTTCAAGACTGAAATTTGGTCTCGCAGTTCTGCATACATCCTGCATACATTAGCCCAACTTTCTAGAATTTTTTGATACATACCTTCCAGAGGTTCTTCATTGATGTCATCATGTGACTCAGTGTCACAATCATCAAGTGTTGTAACACTTGGACGACTGGTTTTAGAATTAAGAGCTGCATAATTACTAATCAACTTCATCTCCATCTGAGTTACTGACATTCGAGTCATCGTCGCTCCAGCTTATGGCGTATGAATTCTTTCTTCTACTTGGACATTCAGAACGAACATGTCCAAACCCATCGCATTCATGGCATTAGATTCCTTTCTTCATCCGAGTTGAATCATCATTTGCTGGAGTATAATCACGAGATCTGTTAGTATCGCCAGAAGTATTTCTCTTACCAAATTTTTTGAATGCTTTGTTAAATCCTCTTCTGAGAAGAGCTAGTTTCTCTTCCAGCACCTCTGGAGTAACAGAGGGAGAAGGCGTCATAACACCAGCCTTCTTTGACACTGAAGTGCAATGTTGACCTATCCTTTTTCTTTGTATTTCCTCTTAGCTTCAACATTCATCTCTTAGGATCTTTAAGATCCCAGCAGATCATCATACTTCAACGTATCCAGATACTTGCACTCTTCAATGGCTGCAACCTTGATTGCAAATTCGCCAGTCAATGAATTGAGGATCTTCTGGACTTGTTCGGCCTCAGGTATCTTTCTTCCTAGTGCGAATCTCTCATTCGCTATGTCATGAATGCAAGCATCATACTCTACAATTTTTTCACCTTCTTCCATTTGCAAATTTTTGAACTTGTGGTTGAGCAATTGGAGTTTGGACAAACGTACGTCTGCAGTCCCTTCGTATGTGGTGGACAGATTTTTCCATGCTTCTTTAGGGGACTCACATGTGAAAATCAGCTTAAATATTTCTTGATCTACCCAGTAGAAGACAACGTTGAAGGTTTTGGCATTCTGACGTGATGTTTTATCTTCAGCCTTTGTCCACATAACTTCCGATTTGATTGAGACTGCCCTTGCTGCCTCAGTGACTGTAAGTGGAGTACAACCAGTTAGTACAGATTTTCATGCTTTCTCATCCAAGGCTTTAATGAATGCCCTCATACGAGTTTTCCAATATGGAAAATTTGTGCCATCTAAAATAGGTGGCTTGACCGCTTGCACGATCTCTTTTTGTGCTTCCATTTCTAGATGTGGATCACCTTATAAGACCAATAAGGTTATGCTTTTATACCACTTGTAGGTCCCGTTTATGATATTTATCATAGTAAAGAGGTGTTATAACATCCAGGTATTCCTAACACCCGGAATAACAGGAACATCATGAACTACAAGAAATTGGAAGTTGTTAGAGCATGGATGTTTAGTTGGCTATTTATGACACAACAAATCATGGTTAAGAGTTCCGGGAACTCATTCTGATTTATAATTCTGGTCCAAGTCAGAGACGAGAAGTATAGTGATTGTGTTTTCTCTTTTATATAGGAAAGAAATCAGCACAGGATATGTTTGAGGCTAAATATGGAACAGACGAGAAGTCTGGAGTGATTGAGTTTTCTACTTGAGATAGGAAAGAAATCAACACAGGATGTGATGTGGCTAAAGACAGAAAAGGACATGGTTAACCCTAAAGATATATATAGCACAGTATGTGCTGGGTTAGGGTTACGCAGTTGCAAGGATGAGTTTGAGGGGGAGCTAGAAGAGAGGATCGATATGCTTACATCTTGGATTTTATATGTAATTGCTGAAGCTAATCAAGAGGTCTACGAGCTTATGAAGAAGCTATTGACCATCGTAATAGTGTTCTCATCCTAAGAAGATTGCGTGAAGAAACTCCCTGGGAACACACTAAGGGGGAGACTTAGTGTGTGAGTATCGAAGGGCTTCTGTTTAAGTGAGTAGACAGGAAGCTTGTCTAGGAAGAGGCTGTTGTTCGAGTCCTTGAGAGGAGGAGAACTTATTACTGTAAGTCTTGCTGTTGAACTTCTGTAATACTCTTACTAGTAGATTTTGATACCCTGGGCCGAATGCCCCGCAGATTAGGAACAATTGGTTCCGAACTGCGATAACAAATCGCTTGTGTCTATGATCTATAAGTATAACGTTAAACATCATTACACCAATCCTTGGGTGTAAGTACACTCCTGCGTACATGTCTTAAGTTTACATGGAATTCTGTAAGTACACTCCTAAGTACACGTCTTAAGTTTACTGGGAATTTCAAGTGGTATCAGAGCGGGCTCCAGATCAGTTTGGAGATAAACGAGCTTTAGAGACTTGACGTGAAGGAAAATGGCAGCATATCATAAGGAAGGGGTTTCAAACACAAGACCACCACTACTTGATGGAACAAACTACGCCTACTGGAAGGCAAAGATGAAAATTTATATCAAGGCTCAGGATGAAAGAGCATGGTGATCTGTTGAAGATGGATGGATACCTCCAACTGCTGAAGTTGGAGAAGGAGTTGATAAAAATAGAGTTTTAAAACCTAGTTCAGAATGGAACGATGAGGAAGACAGGCTATCTAACTGCAGTTGCAAAGCGTTGAATGCAATTTTTGGAGGAATTGATGAAGAACAATTCAGGAGAGTATCTGCATGCACTACGACTAAGGAGGCATGGAAGATACTAGAGGGTCATTATAAAGGAACTGTAAGTGTAAGTGCTGTAAAGTTGCAGATGTTGATGACTTAGTTTGAGCTTATGAGGATGAGAGATGATGATACGATCTTGGAATTTGAAGGTAAGATCAGAGACATTGCAAATCAATCTACCAACCTGGGAGACATGATACCTCAAGACCGATTGGTCAAAAAGGTACTTCGTTCACTCTCTTCAAAATTTATGATGAAAAGAATTGTTTTAGAAGAAAACAGATCTTTAAACGATATGACCTTGGATGAACTGATTGGGTCTTTGAAAACTTTCGAGATGAATGAAGAGTCAAGTGATTCAGTAAGAGAAAATAAGAGAGAAAGTATAGCACTTCAGACCTTTGCAAGTAATGAAGTGACTCAGTCAACACAGGAAACCGATACTCCCACCATTACCCTAACAGAGTTAGATGCAAAGGTGTCTCTTCTGGCAAAAGGACTTAACAAGTTTATAAGAAAAAGCAAGAAGAAGAATTATTCCTCAGGAGAAGGCAAACAAAGTGGAAGCTTTGATTCAGGAAACAAGAGTAAAGTCATAACGTGTTATGAATGTGGAGGTCGAGGACACATCGAATCAGAATGTCCTACCTACCTGAAAATAAAATAGTCGTTTGTTGCTGCCTAGAGTGATGATAGTAGTACTTCTGAAGATGATGAATGTAATTATGTTGCATTCACTGCTAGTACTCAAGTGAACAGTAAACTACCAGTGCAAGAAAAAATTCAAGGTCTCACAATAGCTCCTGATGATGAAACAGATGATGAGGATGATATTGGTATAGTAGAGAACATCATCAATCAGTGGGATGGGGTTCTTGAGAGTACTAAGGTTCTGAGAGAGCAAGTTGGAGCTCTTGAAAGAGAGAAGGTTGTGCTGAAGCAAAAACTTGATGAGAAAGAGGCAGAAGCTAGAAAAACAGAAAGTAAAGAAAGTCTATTGAGAAAACAAATTTGTGTATTAGATGAAGAGAACCACGTGCTAAAGCAGAAAGTGAATAAAAAAGAGAAAAAAATTCTGAAAATGGAAGAAGAACTAAGGAAGGCAAAGAAGATTTGGGTGAAGTTAGACAAAGGCAAGCAGCAACTAGATGATATACTGACTAAAGGGAAACGAAGGGGTAATAAGCATGGAAGGGGATACCGTGGTACCAGTTCATCTCTGCAACCAGCCTATGCTCAGACTCGTCATAAACGGATCAGAAAGTTCATTCCTACATGCCATTACTGTGGGGTCTTTGGCCATATCAGACCTTATTGCTACAAGATACAAAGATTTTGGAGAAGGAATGGAAGTCGTAAAGGAGTTGAATCTACTGCTCAAAATCTAGTCTGGGTAAAGAAAGAGATTGGTCTGTTTGCTACTCATATTGCTAGAAAATCAAACATTGATGGAATATGGTATTTTGATAATGGTTTGTCTAGACATATGACAGGAAGTACTGAGTTTCTTACAAATCTATACAAGGAAAATGGTGGACAAGTTACTTTCGGAGATGGTGCAAAAGGATCTGTAGTTGGAAGAGGTGATTTGAATGTTCAAGGGCTTCCCAAGCTAAAGAATGTGTTATTGGTTGATGGGATGAAAGCAAACTTGATAAGTATCAGTCAACTGTGTGACCAGAACTTGTATGTTGAGTTTACCAAAGATGGTTGTCAGGTAATGGATGATAAACACATCTCTATACTGGAAGGAACAAGAACAGGTGATAACTGCTATATGTTACTTTTGTCGCATTAGTGTCAGTATACTAGAGAGAACACTGTTCAACTGTGGCATAAGCGACTGGGACATATACATGCCATAGGATTACATAAACCGATAAAGTATGGAGCTGTCAGAGGGTTGCCTACTCTAACAGGAACTGTTGAGACTGTATGTAAATGGTGCATGGAAGGTAAACAACATCAAACTCCTCATCCTGCATTAAAAATCATTACCACCAAACAACCACTGGAGTTGCTGCACATTGATTTAATGGGGCCAATCCAGACTGAAAGTATAGCTGGGAAGAAGTATGTAATGGTTTGTGTCGACAACTTCACTAGATTCACATGGGTTGAGTTTCTCAGAGAGAAATCAGAGGCCTTCAAATTATTTGTCAATCTGTGTAAACGACTTATGACTGAAAAGTTGGATTCCAGGAGTATGGAAGGGATTTTTTTAGAATACTCCAGGAACAATCATGCATACAAAGTATTTCTGAGAAGTGCGAACATAGTCATTGAAACTGTGAATGTGGAAATAGCTGACCGAAATGAGGATCTTCAGATGTTAGACGATGAGCACGTACCCTTTATCCAGAAGGAAGGAACTGTTAGTACAGTGGCGGGTACATATGAAGCTACTAGTGTTGATAAACCTGAAGTTACACAAGTAGAACTATCTATTGAAGAATCATCAGAAGATATGGAAGTGTCTTCTATGGAGACTCAAGAAAGTGTTTCTGCTAAAGAAAATGCACCGTCCATAAGAGTGCATAAGAATCATCCGGCTGATGCAATAATTGGTAATGTAAATGAAGGAATGAAGATCAGAGGTAAGAAAAAGAATTATGGAGACATGATTAAATTTATATGTTATACCTCACTAGTAGAACCCAGAAAAGTGGAAGAGGCTCTAAAAGATGAGTTCTAGGTAAGAGTCATGCAAGAGGAGCTTGAGCAGTTTGAGAGGAATGAAGTTTGCACACTTGTACCTCGTCCAACAAACTTAAATGTCATAGGTACTAAGTGGGTGTTCAAGAAAAAGATGGTTGAAGGTGGAAATGTTATATTGGAATACTTATCGACTGAGAATCAGCTGACAGACATATTTACAAAGAGTTTGGATGCAAAAAGATTTGAGTTCCTTCGTGGAGCTCTGGGGCTGTGCTGCATTTGAAAGAGTACCAGTTAGTGTACTTAGACTTGTAAGTACACTGAGAGAGAAAAAAAAAAAGAGGAAAAGAAAACAAAACAAAAAAGGGAAAAGAAAAGAAAACAAAAAAGGGAAAAGAAAAGAAAACAAAAAAGGGAAAAGAAAAGAAAACAAAAAAGGGAAAAGAAAAGAAAACAAAAAAAATGAGTTTGAGTTTGTAAGAAGAAGAATATAGGAAGGTGAAAGGGTAAAGGTAAAAATTTGATGTTTCATGTTCGGTACCACTGTTCGAACTCCTGGAGCTTGACGACGTCAACAAAGGAGAAAATCACAGCAAGGACGCGCTGCAACGCTAGAATGGCAAGATTGACAGTATATTCAACTTCCACAAGTGATAGTCAAGGTACAAAATCTACTACTCCTTCATCTTCCGTACCTTCGTTGAATGGTGAAGAATACAACGACCATGGATACTCGATGGCTCCTTCACTGGAGACACTAGCCGTTGCTGTGGAAATGCCCTCACAGGTACATGAGAGTAATTTGATGGAAGACGATGTCATACTTAGACATTTTCTTGATGTTCTTGTAACGAACAAACGCACAGTACACACAAGTGTACCTCCGAACCCTATGAGAAGGACAATTGAGAGTAGTGAAGAAGAAGAGGATGATTCGCCTCTCATCATTCCTCGCAAGCGCAAGCTGTTTCAATCCTCGGATCGAAAAGTGCGACTTCGAGAATCAACAATTTTGCAAAGACAGAAGGGTATCAAGGGTATGCGATAAGACGATTCGCGATTAGAGTTGATGAAGAAGAAGAAATGGAGTTTCAAGCTGCCACATTAAATGTTCGACAACTAGTTCAAGAATCGCGAATTCAAAAACAAGGATCTACAAGTAAAGAGGAAGGCAAGGGTGCTACACAAGCTGCGGGTAAGTTGAGGTTTGATTATACAGAACACTAGAAATTGCGCACTAAAAAGTCCAAGCCTCCGGCAAAAGCGAAGAATGCAAGATTTGCAGACTCAGATGCAGAGAAGAGATTCTTAACAGTAATCAAGAAAGAATTTCGTCCTGAAAAAGAGTTGAATTTGGACGAATTCAAGTTAATCATTCCATTGTTGGAAAACCTTGGTTTCATGAGCATAGTTACTCACATCGTACCGTATTCATCAGTAGTTGTGCAAGAGTTTTATGCAAACCTGACAAGACCACAACAGAGTATGAGGTGTACAGTGTATGTACGGGGCATCTGGTACGAATTTGGGGTTACACAAATTGCAGATTATCTCGGTATTCAGTTGTGCCACACAGAATCATAGGAGACAGATGATGAAAGTATGTTAAAGGAATTGACAGGTGGATAGATCCATCAGTGGCCAGCCTCCCATGTATTTCCAGCTTCGAAATTAACACCTAAGTACTCATCACTTCATAAGATTGCCATATGGAATTGGGTACCAACCAGGCATAGAGGAACTATTCACAAAAGTATACTGAATTTTTTGTACAGAATAGGCACATAACAGAGAATCGATTTAAGTGAAAGGATTTTTTAACAGATCGTCAAAGTGTCTGAATAGAATGATAAGCAAGGGTGCCTCACGTTTCCGTCCTTGATTCATGGCATCCTTGACAAGCAAAAACCCGTAGGTCTCACAGAGTTAGTGCTGGTTCATAGCAAAAAGAACAAGTTACGAAACAAGACAAGCACATTGAACAAAAAAAAAGTGTCAAAAGATGGTGTGGTTTCCATTTCTGAAGAAATTGAACCTGCTGAGAGATCAGATCCAGTGGTAAGTGTTAGTGTGATGCCTTCTCTACCCTTATCTGTACCATTAAGTGCAATTACAACTGATAGTACACTTATGACTGTGGTATGTGATGCACCTCCAACTATTGTCTTTGCGGCACCATCAATCCATCGAGATGAGCATATTGAGGATATGCCTATGCATGAAGGTCCGGATAACCACCCAGAATTACATCCGCTGCCGGCTACATCTAATACAGTTCTTATGCCCCCACTACAAACGAGGGATGGCATTAATCTCAAATTTTCTCTAGCACACTCTGTGCATCAGAGTCCGCAGTCTTCAGGTAATTCTTTTGATCAGATGACTCATGATTATCTCACTCAGAGATAGCAGGGTGTGAAGAATGAGATGGATGATTTAGGGCTACGGCACAATTTCCTGAGGAATGAGATGAAACTTTTAAAGTATCTCATTTCAAAGAGAAACCAGCCTTCCTCTTCTCAATAGAGGATCTGTCAGTGGCTTTCTTTTTGACAAAAAAGGGGAGAAGAGTTAAGAAGAGTACAATGGTGGTGATCAATTTTAAAAATTTTAGAACCTTTTCCTATTTACTTCTATTACTGAGTACTGCATATCAGTTTAGTTGCATGTGTATCTGGACACAGTTGACACTTCATGGTTGATGGATACAATTGACTGATGATGGGATGTGTGGTTTGATGTGTGGATTTTGCACTATTAAAGAGAATGGTATGATTTCAGGTATTTTTCTATTCATTTATGTGAATGTGCTTACGTGAGAAATTGAATGATCATTTATGAGAAAGTATACATGTCTAGAACTCAGAACAAGTATATAGTATGTAGCTGAATTCAAATGAGGGTGTATCTATGTTATCAAGGAGTTTTGTCAGAAAGAGCCAAAGAGGGAGAATGTTAGCGCATGGATGTTCAGTTGGCTATTTATGACAAAATAAATCGTGGTTAAGAGTTCTGGGAACTCATTCTGATTTATAATTCTAGTCCAAGTCAGAGACGAGAAGTATAGAGTGATTGTGTTTCCTATTTTATATAGGAAAGAAATCAGCACAAGATATGTTTGAGGCTAAATATGGAACAACCGAGAAGTCTGGAGTGATTGAGTTTCCTACTTAAGATAGGAAAGAAATCAACACAGGATGTGATGTGGCTAAAGACAGAAAAGGACATGGTTAACCCTAAAGATATATGTAGCACAGTATGTGTTGGTTAGGGTTACGCAGAAACTGAAGATTATCTTGCAAGGATGAGTTTGAGGGGGAGCTAGAGGAGAAGATCGATATGCTTACATCCTGGATTTTATATGTAATTGCTGAAGCTAATCAAGAGGGGTCTACGAGCTTATGAAGAAGCTATTGACCATCGTAATAGTGTTCTCATCCTGAGAAAACTGCGTGAAGAAACTCCCTGGTAATAGGGAACATACTAAGGGGGAGACTTAGTGTGTGGGTATCGAAGGGTTTCTGTTGAAGCGAGTAGATAAGAAGCATGTCTAGGAAGCGGCTGTTGTTCGAGTCCTTGAGAGGAGGAGAACTTATTACTGTAAGTCTTGTTGTTGAACTTCTGTAATACACTTACTAGTGGATTTTAATACCCTGGGCCGAATGCCCTGCAGATTAGGGACGATTGGTTCCGAACCGCGATAACAAATCGCTTATGTGTCTATGATCTATAAGTATAACGTTAAGTATCATTACACCTGTCCTCGGGTGTAAGTACACTCATGCGTACATGTCTTATGTTTACAGGGAATTTTGTAAGTACACTCCTGAGCACACGTCTTAAGTTTACTGGGAATTTCAGAAGTTAAATGTACCTAATACTTTGACGAAATACAGAGCAACGTGCTACTGTATCACGGGGCTAACCAACCCTCTTAGGGAATCTTATACAACGTTGCAAGAAGCAAAAATTACAGTAGTAGAAAAATACAACTACAAACTTACAACCAATGATAATCCACTTAGCACAAGCAAGTGGAAAAGATCTAAATCTCTGATTCTCTCAGACACGACCAAGGCTCCCCCTTGGTTGCTACTCTCCTCCTGAGAGTATTGATAGTACTTTTACTCGTGAACTCCAAGACTCTCTCTCATACCTTCACTCAACTCCATTCATTCTGCCTTTGCTCATTCATCTAATCAACTAGTTCTTTTTTTATTTTTATAGTTGTTGTGAACCCCAAACTTGGCCTACGTGATCCACTAATGGTGGTGAACATGTGGCTTAAATTGACATATTCAATGTCTAAAATAAAACATGCCTTGGGTTATAGTAGCCACGTTTTGGACCTGGCTGTTGAGCCCATGTTCCTCCTTTGTAGGCCAAGTGTGACCAGAAAAGATTGCCAGATGGCTTAGGCCTTACAAGGGTGTAATTCATATCTCATGAGTCTCTTCTTGACTTTAGTACATGAGCATTTCTAGGACTTGAGAAATTGATATGCACTACCATATACCTCATTTTTTTTCTTTCTTACGAGAATCCAACCCATGACAATAATTCATGAATGCACATAATTACACTCCAAGGATCATTACAAGCTCCCGTATCATGAATAAACATAGGCCTAACATCCAATCAAGTCTGAAGCACGAAAATACAGTAGTTAGCTAAATTAAGCTCAATACTACTCACTGGGACTAAAATCAAGTCAATCAATCATAGTATTGATCCAAGATACTTCCAATTTGGGTTTAGCTATCCATAAGACAGAAAAGTATACTAATATCAATAATCTTATTGTAGACATCAAAATCAATGTCAAAGGACAAAGAAGAGTGAAAATAAAGTGCAAACTCTCAATAAAAGGGTCACATTTTGGATTGGAACGTCCTCACTCCCAAATCGAATTCCTTTCCAATTTCCTTGCAAAGCTCATATGTCCTCCAAGCTTTAGCATGAACTCCCAAATTTTCCCTATTCGTCTCCCTTGAAAATTACAATAATTATCACTTATATAGGATGGATAACAGCTTCCAAAAGTTTATAAGGTAGTGGCTGCGTGCCTACCCAGCAACTTAATTAATCGACAACCAAAGAAGAAATCGATGTATTGTTACAGCCATGGACGGAGATTTTGGGAAACGAAGACACAAAAAAAAAAAAATAATAATAATAATGAGGGAGAAATCGGACCTTGGAATCCCAAATGGGGGTGGGCACCGGTATATCTTCTGAAAACCCTCAAAACCACAAGAAGCACAAAATAATGAAATACAAGAGAGGAGAGAGAGAGAGCAAACGAGAGCAAATGAGAGAGAGAGCAAATGAGATATCTTCGAGAGAGAGAGAGAGCAAACCCAAAGCCCTCAGAGAGACAGAGAAAGAGAGAGAAAAGATATATATATATATATATAATATATATATATAGAGAATATATATATAAATATAAATGATAGAGAGCAAATATAGAGAGCAAACAAAGCAAACCAGAGAGAGAGAACGAGAAAGAGAAACGAGAGAGAGAGAGAGAGAGAGAGAGAGAGAGAGAGAGAGAGAGAGAGAGAGAGAGAGAGAGAGAGAGAGAGAGAGAGAGAGAGAGAGAGAAATGAGAGAGAGAGACCAAATAGAATGATGAGAGAGAGAGAGAGAGAGAGAGACCAAATGAGAGAGAGAGACCAAATGATGTTGGAAAATAATGTGCACAATTCACTCAAGATACAATAACTGCAATTGAACTATTTACACAACCAGAAACCAAATATGCGTACCTTGTAGCCGAACCGCTTCCAAATATTTGACAGTAATTTAATCAAATATGACAGAAAGATAGTACCTGGTCCGGTCGTGTAGTCAGTCGACTTCAAAAGAATACTCCCTCTGTTGTGCACTAGGATTACCTGGCGACTTCTCCCCAAGATACAACGGACCTAGTTGACTCACTCGTGCACCGAGTAGACTCAACTTTCGAACTCTTTCAGAACTTTTCCTGACTGCTTCTCCGGATCGAACACAAACTGTTTCGTAACTTGGATCAACCAGAGAATATCTCTGATTTTTCCTCTCAAACTCAAGAACAAACGAGAACGTCACGAACTCTTTCCAAGTGTTTCTCAAGTCTCTGCTCTACTGATCTGTGGAACCCAATTTATAGGGTTCCCTGGGCACTTGTGTGAAAAGACACTTTTACCCTCCAGTCCGATCTGACCGTTCATCTGTAACCGACTCCGATCCGACCATCGATCTATAACCAACTTGATCTGATGGATCAGATCAATAACCGTGTCAATCAACGGTCTGGATCTAGATCTATCTCAACAGTCATATCGAACTCATCTCTGATAAAATAAATGAATCTCAAATGGAGGTGCCGAGTTTCGAACCCAGGACCTCTCATATGCTAATCAAGCATTTTTAAAATGAATTACATCATTTTAAAACTACACAACAAATGAGAGAGAGACCAAATGAGAGAGAGAGAGACCAAATGCGAGAGAGAGAGAGAGAGAGAGAGAGAGAGAGAGAGAGAGAGAGAGAGAGAGAGAGAGAGAGAGAGTGCAAATGAGAGATAGGGAGAGAAAATTAATAAGTGAGTGAGAGTTTTTTTATAAATGTGAGGGTTATTTTTATAAATGTGAATAGAGTTCTATCTCAAAAAATACCCTCCTTTCTACTTCAACGAGTTGCTCTGGTGCAGTAATCCTTAAATGACCAATCAAGATATAACAATTGCGCGTACCTGTTTGAATTTTCATCGATTTCATTCAACGGAGACTTTCCTTGAATGTTCATGTCAAGCCAAAATTCTCTTAATCTAGAGAATTTTATAAATCTTAATGTCCATTCGATCTTGTTGCTAAGATCGTCTTCATCGAAAAGGCTAGTAGGGATGAGTAAGACACGAGGTTTCATGCATCGAAATGTAACAATCAATCTTTCCCGAGATGACAAGCTACATATTGTGACTTGTGAAGGGATTGGAATTGTATAAACCACATACGATTTCTTCCATTTAATATTGAACAAAAATCTACATATCTGAGCACGTTTAACCACGTCTTAGCTTATTCCAAGCTCCAACTTGATGAGGCCCCATCAGCCTTATATGTAAAACTTTGCTCTACCCAAGTAATGAATCGCGAAAGAAAGGAAACAAATTAAACCAAGGGTGTCTTTTCCTCTTCCTCTTGTTCCCCACCCTTTCGATGTCTGTGTGTGAACGGTAAGGTAGGTTTAGGGCGTTCAATTGTTGGGAATTTGTCTTCGGGCAAAAGCTTTAATGTAATTCCCATAGCAATCAACAGAAGGCCCGTGCCATGTTGCTCCGTCAATGGCTTGGTGAAGATGAGATATGATAGCAGCAATGTCACCGCTTTCCGGGCCGTCGTCACCTGGGAAGAAAACCATATACTTTAGTACGGTTCAAACCATATGAAAAAAAAGAAAGAAGAGAACCAGGGGACGCTCACAAGTATATACAGAGTATAGAGTGGTAATAAATTAATACCATGGCGGTGGTGGCCGCTCCGAACAAGGCGATGAGAGAGAGAACTGAGATCTGACCCACGAATGTGGCCATGGCCTCGAAAACCAGCACGCCGTAGACGTAAGGATGCTGGAATAACCCAGACAGGACGCCGCAAGTCAATATTAGAAATCCCCAAAAGAAAAAAAGTTAAGAAATAAGAAACGGGAGATTCACAAATTCCGCCGTTCCAGACTCTCCATAAACGTAGAGGGTCGTTTTACGACTTATCCAGTGAGCGCCGCCCACGGCGAAGAAGGCGACTTTCGTACCTGGGAACACGATTTCCAGGCAGTGAACAGCTCCCCTGTTAAGAGCATGGGAGGAATCAGAAATGGAAGTCCAACAACCGTTGAGCAGAAGAGCATCTCCATCTGAGTTGTTTCGGGATTCACTTTAAAAATGGCTTCTTGCAAATTGCCCAGAAACGAATCCATGATGAGGGCCCCCGAAACCATAATCACCCCAATCACACTGAAATTTGGGGACGATTGGGCATCCGCTAATGTGAAAAGAATGAGGCCGACGACAAGAAGCACGGCCGAGAGGTACTCGTGTAAAGGGTATTTCCGGCGAAGGCCAGGAATGAAGGCTCCCATGATCATCACTGGCAGGACCTGAATCACCATTAAAAAATTACCGATTGAAACGTAAGCAGAGAGCCACAATATACCAGCAATCCTATTTTATTCATTTTATTCATTCCATCGCCTTAACAAGACCTGGCAGAGAGGGCCCTCTCAATAAGACGACGAACAAGGCTTCACACTCCCCTAATTTTTTCTACAGAGACATTTCAACAAACACAATACTCTAATCCCATTTTTTTTCAATCACGTAAACTAAACAATTCAACTTATTTGAGAAGGCTGCATCATTATCAAGTTGTTGCGCATAAATAATGCACTCTCAAAAGCCAAACCTTTCATAAGACAATGAAAAGTTGTTTAAACGTAGTTTGTTCCAGAATTATTCGCTCTATTCAACGTTCCCCAGTCTTCACTTCAAATGACAATATCCAAGCAAAAACAGAGGGTGAGGGGGAGAATGTGTTCAGTACCTTTGTAGATTTAAACATAAGCTGTGCAGGGTAGTTAAGAAAAGCCAGGGAGCCTTTGGTTAGTCCATGGGATCCCATCAGAACTGCAGAAAGCTTCACGTAAGTCCTCCATGGATTCACCATCTGTTTTGTTGAAAATCCTTGAGTGAAAATGAGTCCCAAATAGACGAACCCCTGAACAAAAGTGAAGTACCACCCATAACTGGAGGTAAAAACTACTCGGAGTTAATGAGCAAGTCCAGAAGAAAAGGGGTAAAAGTACTTGGAGGCTGCAAAAGAACCAGAAGCATACCTGAATTGCAAACGATTGTAGACATATTCCTGCGCAAGAAAAAAGAAGCGATCGTCATAATACAGCGGAGAATGAACGAACAAACAGTAATTTAAAGTCAGAAACGGAAATTAAGGGGGAAAAAGCTGAATGATTCGATGCAGGCGGACCCAAATTTTCTTGGCACGATATTCATTACTCGAAAGGTAATCCCAGATTTGCTAGTGAAGCAGCAGGTTTGCACAAGGGTAGATCGTCGTAGCGACCCAAAGGCGAACTTTCTTTTCCACTTGACGGTATTTATTCGGAATAGTCTGTTAAGTTAAAAATCAAAAGAAAAGTGATAGGGGAGATCGTCGTATGAGAAATTTAGGAAGAAGATTTTTGGGTGGAATACAGTGAGTCTACAGGAGCAAACTCAGCAGCCGGAAGTATCAAAGCATTACATTTCTCTAGGAAGACAACCATATTTCGGGAAAAAAAAAAACGTAAATTGATTGAAAACCAAAAAGAACCGCCTTAAAAATCTCCGCAAAGACAGAAACTTGAAACAGTAGTACTCTTTTTGATATGCTGGAAAAACATCATACAGGAGAATCAATGGGAGAAAATCTCATATTCTCCTTCCACAGAAATCACGGTGGCCAACCCAATACTTAAAAAATTGCATCTTAACAATTTAAAAAAAAAAAAAAAAAAAAAAAAAAAAAAAACATTGGTAAAACTCTTAATCCAAAGCCAGAGTGGAGAAACCAGAGCATGCAAATGGAGATCATGAATGGCTCACCTCACAGATTCCATTAACGAGGTATCCAAAGAAAAACCCGGAAGAACATATAAGAAATTGCTGCCACAACGGCCGTCCAGAGAGCGTAATCCCGAATAGAGAACGAGCCTGCTCCTCATTCTTCATTTCTCTGTCGCTCCCAACCGAGGCCGAACGCCCCGAACGCCGCGAAGTAATACGCAACCCAGGAAAGAAGAGGGGTAGTAGAATGATATATAGGAAGAAGCAGAGCTTGGAAACTGAAAGGAGGGAAAAACCAGAAAAAAGCAGATGTATGCTTCTGCAAGGAAGGAAGGGATCTCGCGAAAACAGAGAGAGGGAGAGAGAAAGAGAATCAAATCCAAATCCCCTTAAAAACTCAGAGTGGTCGTCATCGTCGGGTAATGTTTAATTAATATAAGTGGGTTGAGACTTGAGAAATGAGAAGCTTGTGCTTGGGAGGAGCCGAGGAGGCGCCACTCGGTAATACTCTCCCTATTTATTTACTTTTTCTCTTTCTTCTTCCGTTACGTTTTCAAAGAAGAAGGGCTCCGAATTAATTCCTTCAAACTTAGGGGCCGCAGCCCACAAATTGGGACCAGTCTCGAGTTTTCTCGGGATCCTGTGGGCCCCAGGTGATTAAATTTATTTTTTTATTATAATTTTAATTTATTATAATTTTAATTTATTTTTCTGATTTTTCTTTTAAAAAAATCTGAACTGAACTAGTTTCGGGTTTTAACGCTGAAGCGCCACCCAGCTAATTAAAGACCACCGCCATCCTCCTAGTCAATCAAGCAATACTCAAATTGTTGTAGTACCCGGAGAGAAGATGGAAAGGACACGTTTTGGTAACACATTGGTGATGGTGGGTCCTACTGTACCATGTCGTCTGAATGGTGGGGTCCCACCAGTTGAGTTCACCATATTAGGTGTATATATATGTGGGAGTCACTGGAGAAGAGCGCGTGTCCATAACATTCTGGCAGTGCAGTAACTAGTACCAGCATCGAGCAGAGACGTAGTATTATTATTACTACTGACTAGTACTCTGGCAATTGAAGATGTGCTGGACTGACTCCGAACTCTGGACTCCGGAGGAGAAGAAGAAGTGTTTCTCACGTTTCCCCTCCCTTTTTAGCTCGTCGTAACTCGGAAATCTCGTTCCCCGAAAGCTCGCTCTTCTTTATATATAATTTCGCGTAAATTCATTTTCGGCCGAGGCCTTATCTCCTCAGACAGTTGACTCCTGACATGATAAACATTCGTGGATGGAAATCACCGGCTTCTTCACACTTAGTGTTTTGGATTTGGTCAAATATTGTGATTAATTAAGCTCTAACGTCTTTCTCAGTCTATGTGCTGGGTTTTACCAATTAGGCAATGAGGTGTTAAGAATCCAATTAGTCTCATAAATATTTTCAACCCACCCACTTTTTATATGTAGATAGAATTTTAGAGAATATATCAATTACTTGATTCTCTTATTATAATGGATGGTAATTAAAGTGGTTGTTAAGTGTTTAATGAATAAAAATTTTTTAATTTAAATAATTTCATTTGTGGCTAAAAGGATTAGCCACGACAAAAGTCGTGGCTTAAGGGTTTAGCTAATGGGATTTAGGCACAACTCCGATTATGGCTAAAGAGATTTAGGAACAACTTCGTAAATAGCTAAAGGTATTTAATGGGTTTTAGCCACGACTTTGGTTGTGGCAAAAGGGATTTAGCCATGAATTCAGTGGTGGGAAAATGGATTGAGCTACGAATTCGGAGGTGGATTTAGCCACAACTTCGTTTGTGGCTAAAGGGTTTTGTCCACGACTTTGGTTGTAACTAAAGTGATTTGACCACGACTTTGGTTGTGGTTAAATGGATTTAGCCTCGACTTCTGTTATGGTTAAAGGGATATAGCAAAAACTTAGTTAGTGGTTAAAGGGATTTAGCCACGACTTCATTCGTCGCTAATGGATTTTAGCCACGACTTCGTTTGTGGTAAAACAGATATTGCCACGACTTCCGTTGTGGCCAAAGGTATTAGCAACGACTTCGTTCGTGGCTAATGGGTTTTAGCCACGACTTTGGTGATGGCTAAAGGGATTAGTCACGACTTCGATTGTGGCCAAAGGGATTTAGCCACGACTTCGATGGTGGGTAAAGGGATTTAGCCACGACTTTGGTCGTGGCTTATGCGTTTTAGTGACAACTTTGGTCGTGGCTTATGTGTTTTACACGACTTCTGTCATGGCTTATGCATTTTAGCCACGACTTCGGTTGTGGCTAAAGTGGTTTAGCCACTACTTTAGTCGTGGCTAAACGGATTAGCCACGACTTTGTTCCTGGCTAAAGGGTTTTAAGCACGGCTATGGTCATGGCTAAAGGGCTTTAGCCAGGAACGAATTCATGGCTAAAGGGTTTTAACCATGACTTTGTTCATGGCTAAAAGGCTTTAGCCACGACTTCGGTCGTGGCAAAATGGATTTAGCCACGACTTTGTTCAAGGCTAATGGGTTTTAGCCACGATTTCAGTCGTGACAAAAGGGATTCAGCCACTACTTCAGTTGTGATTAAATGGATTTATCCATGACTTCGGTTGTGGCTAAATGGATTAGCCACGACTTTGTTCAAGGCTAAAGGGTTTTAGTCATGACTTCGGTTGTGACTAAAGGAATTTAGCCATGACTTTGGTTAAGGTTAATGGGATTTAGGCACGACTTCGTTAGTGGCTAAAGGGATTTAGGCACGACTTCGTTAGTAGCTAAAGGGATTTAGGCACGACTTCGTTCGACGCTAATGGGTTTTAGCCACGACTTCGTTCGTCGCTAATGGGATTTAGCCACGACTTCAATTGTGGGAAAAAAGATTTAGCACGACTTTGGTTGTCTCTAAAGGTATTAGCCACAACCGATTTTAGCCACGACTTTGGTTGTGACCAAAGAGATTTAGCCACAACTTTGGTTGTGCCTAAATGGATTTAGCCAAGACTTTGGTTGTGGCTAAAAGAATTAGCCACGATTTCGTTTATGGCTAAAGGGATTTAGCGATGACTTTGGTCGTGGCTAATGGGTTTTAGCCCCGACTTCGGTTGTGGCTAAGAGGATTAGCCACGACTTCAGTTGTGGCTAAGAGGATTAGCCACGACTTCAGTTGTGGCTAAATCCACTTTGGTTGTGGTTAAAGGGATATACCCATGATTTTGGTGGCGGCTAAAGGGATTTAGCCATGACTTCGATCGTGGCTTGTGGGTTTTAGCCACGACTTTGGTTGTGGCTAATGAGATTTAGCCACGACCTCGGTCTAGGCCTAATGGATTTAACCATAATTTCTGTTGTGGCTAAAGGGCTTAGCCACGACTTCGGTTGTGGCTAAAAAATTTTAGCCACGACTTCGGTTGTGGCTAAAAAATTTTAGCTACGACTACGATAGTGGCCCAATGGATTTTATCTACAACTTCGGTTGTGGCTAAAGGGATTAACCACGACTATGTTCGTGGCTAAAGTTTTAGCCACTACTTTGGTTGTGGCAAAAGGATTTAGCCACAACTTCTTTCAACGCTAATGGGTTTTAGCCACGACTTCGATTGTGGCAAAAGGGATTTAGCTATGACTTCAATTTTGGCTAAAGGTATTAACAACGACTTCGTTCATGGCTAATGAGTTTTACCCTCGACTTAGGTTGGGGCTAAAGGGATTAGCCATGACTTCGGTGGTGGCTAAAGGGATTCAGACTTCAGTGGTGGCTAAAGGGATTTAGACTTCGGTGGTGGCTAAAGGGATTCAGACTTCGGTTGTGGCTAAAGGGATTTAGCCATGACTTCGGTGGTGGCTAAAGGGGTTTTGCCTTGACTTCAATCATGGCTAATGGGATTTAACCACGACTTCGGTTGTGGCTAAAGGGATTTTGCACGACTTCGGTTATGGCTAAATGGATTTTACGACAACTTCAGTTGTGGCTTATTCACTTTTAGAAAAATACCCCTCACATTTATAACTATGCCTTCATTTTTCTTCTTTAAAACTTACAGGTAGAGATTCTTTACCAAAATAATTTAAAGAAAAAAGGGGATGCATTGTCATAAATGTGGGGAGCATTTTTGAAATTATGCTGCTTATATATGGTTTAAACCAAGTCTAACTTGTAAATATTAATATTGCAGAGCATCAGGTATGCTAGCCTGGCGAGGCTTGATCCTCAATTTGGCCTTTGTAAGTGTCCTTGTTACCTTTGTTATACAAATGTTTGATGTTCCTAGCTACAATTGGACTTTTACTGTATATATGTTTGTTTCTGTCTAATGGCGAAACAACTAGTGTTTCATTATTCGTATTGTCAACTACCAGCTTGAGAATTTTTAGGAAGCTTTGAAAGTTTTCCTAGCTACTTCCACTAGATCTCATTTTGGGGTATGGATTTTTTTTACTAGATACAAGCATCGCCCCACCACTTGTGTGTGCTGCTATGGGGAGTTCTGGAGACATTGCAATTGGTCCAGCTGCGGTGGTCTCACTGTTTTTGTCCTCGGTTCAGAAGCGGGTGGACTCTTCAGTGATCCAGTTGCCTATAGAAGGATCGTTTTCACTGTAACCTTTTTCGCAGGAGTCTTCCAAGCAACAACGTTTGCACTGTTCAGGTAGGACTGTTGAGCTCAATAGATTTTGTTGACTTCCATATTTTGGGATTTCAACTATCATATTCTCAATCCCTTATTGATTGAAACAGTAAGATTTTTTGTTTTTTGTTTTTTTTTTTGGGTTGTTGCAGGCTGGGCTTTCTTTTTTATTCTCTCACATGCTGCCATCGTTGGATTCATGGGAGGAGCAGCCATAGTAATAGGCCTTCAGTAGCTGAAAGGACTGTTTGGGATCACTCACTTCACCAACAATACTGATGTGGTCTCGTAGTTACAATTCAACATTGAATGAAGGGTATTTCATCAGGGGCAAAGAATAAGGAATTTTTTTGGATATCAGCAATTGCTCCACTACTTTCAATTATTTTATCTACTATGATAGTTGCTTTGAGCAGAGCAGACAAACATGGCGTCAAAACTGTAAAGCATGTTAAAGGAAGGTTTATGCCAAGCTCAGTTCATGAACTGCAATTTACTGGGTCCTATATAGGAGAAGCTGTGAAAATTGGATTAATTTATGGAATCATAGCTTTCACGGTCTATCTTAAAAGAACCCTTTTTATTCTATTTGCTTAAGTTGTCATTTATTAGCTCATTGAGCATGGGTGTATGAACCTTGTGGGATCCTTGAGTTCTTGCTATGTGGCCACAAGTGACTTTTTCACACTAGTTCATTTGTGAGTTGTACTGTACGTTGATGGAGAAACTTGTTTCAATCCAAGTTTTTGCTCTGTTATGAATTGAACTAGTCAATAGGATTTTGAGTTTTCTTTAGTTGTTTCAGCTGAAATATATTTTGAAGCCATGGTAAAATCTTTCGCTAAAGATCACTTTTGATTACTTATTCATCTCTGAATAACTAGCTTCTAGTACATAACCTAACCACTTGATCCATTTGATCACTAGTTTCAGGTTCATTTTCAAGAACGGCAGTAAATTTCAATACTGGATGCAAAACTATGGTTTCCAACATAGTCGTGGTAACTAGAGTTGTTGTATCCCAGGAACTGTTTACTAAGCTGTTGTTATATTACACCCCAACTGCAATTCTTGCATCAATTATTCTATCAACTCTACCTGGGTTGATTGACTTTCAGGAAGCATATTCAATTTGGAAAGTTGACAAACTGTATTTTCTCACTTGGTTTAGTTGGTCAGTCTTAGACTGGAATTAGGAGAAAATGAGCCATATATCATGTTGAGAAATTGCCCCATATTAGAATTTGAGTTTAATGTAATATTCAATAGTTTTTTTTATCAGTTTTATCTTATTAGAATTTTAATTTTTAATGGTTGATTACAACATCGGTTAGGAAGCTTAGTGGGATGTTTGAGGAAACTTAAGAATTAATGCTTGTCATAAGTTTTTGAGGAGTACCACACCTATCTGCAACAACAAAAGCCTGAATTTCAGACCTGAGATTCATCAAGCTGTTTGATATTTCCTATTTGGGGGATAGTGTACAACATTATATACCAGTACCAAGGATGCGCCTCTCGATCCAGGCGCCTCAGCTACACCGAAGATACAAAAGCTAATTGGACCAATACTGGGCCAGCATGCTTTTCTGAGAAGGTGGCTTTGGCTTGGTAGGTTTAATTTCAAACTTTTTGAAGTTCTAACTTTAAAGTTAAAAACATTTCGGAAGCTGTACCCTGTTGCTCCATTCTTTGAGCTTTCTGGTACGAGGATAAAGAGCATCTGGACTCGTCTCCAGGGTCTAGATGTGATCGATGTGAACTACCCACTTACCCAAACCTACCGCATCCTAAAACTAGCGGCAAAAACGATTTCAGAAATCCTACTCTTGAGTTAAGAACACGGCCTCGTATTGGTGATTGCTCGTGGGAAGCATCCTCACCACCGACTCCGCAAGTGAATCTTAACGCACAAGACAATGTTGGGTAATCACCTGCCCTGTACCCTGCTCGTTATTGAACTTCATAATATATCTGACTTCACTGTGGCGACCAACTAAGAAGAAGTTTTTTTAGGCAAGGGCGCTGGTGTTGGGTGCATATCTGATATCTCCTTCACCTGGCTTGCTATCGGAGTTGAAGAATCAATTTTAGTTGAGAGAAACTAGTTCCAAACACTTTGTGGCAACTGCTGAAAGTCTCGCATTGGATATCCATCCTAGTTTCCACGTCTTTCAAGTCTCCCACCGTCCATTTAGTCAAGTCCGCACCTGTCCCTCTTGCTCTGATATTAGAGTGAATGCATCCGTCTTCTTAAATGCACAAAATGGCACAAGATGGTCACAATCACTGCTTTATAAAACCATAAGGTAACCCAAATCATATTCACCTCAATGTCATCCGTTATCTGAGAATAATACTCAACTATTTACATACTCATTCATTGATTATCAGTGTACAAGACATTCTGGAAAGCCTCGGTCATAAGTGCCTAAAATGACTCACTATAGCAATAAAGAAACAAAAAACGGTGAATCTAAACAACAAATATGTTAAGAGTGCTCTGCAATGTTATGTCATGGAACACATAGGTCAGGAGTTTCAGCCATATCTCGAAGGACTGGGGATTGCTTTCCTGCACTCCAAATTTTCTTTGTTAGTTTGAGACCAATCAGATGACTCGACCGTGTTGTTGTTCTTCCCCTTGACCTCCACACCCAAATAATCTGTCAGCACTTTCTTTACACCAAACCCACGATTAAGAGGTTTGGCAAGGATAAAGGGAGACCTCTCTCCCTTTGCAGGGCTAACCAGCTGAGCAGGGGAGAAGCTAGGAGTAGCAAAGGCAGTTGCATAAGGAGTGCTCGAGATAGGCACCGGATACGAAATTGCACCTCTCTTGTGAGCAATAACACTAACAGTGGAAACAGCTGAAAAGTTGTCCGAGTGTTTGGCCAAGTTATCCACATAGAGCAGATCATCAACCCGAGCTACAATATTAAATGCCATACTCTCCAAGACTCTGGAGTAGCTCTCCAAGATGGATTTTCCCACGTCCTGAAAATTTTGAATTTAATATTTTAGGAAGTGTAACTAACAAGTAACAAACCTCAAATTCAGTAGAGAGAGGAGAGTTAAAAGTTGAACCTTGTTGTACTGAAGTTTGCTCATATCCAATGTCGTCTGTGGGAGGCCAGGAAATCTTTGCTTCAAACATAAGAGGAGACTTTCGGCTCTATCAGCAAGTAACTCTCTCTTATCCCCATCAACCATTAGTTCTTTGACCATCTCCCATGATGATTTTGAATTTGTCCGATTCGAACTGTTTACAGGTTTAGTAGTTGCTCGCCGGCGCCAAATATACATTGAAGCCTCTACACGATTGGCAATTTCTAAAGCTTGATGTTCTGAAGACAAATCTAAGCAATCAAGAAGACATTCTGGGGAGAATTGATCTGATGTAATATATCGATGTATGACATCACCCAAGCTTGTTCTTCCATTCTGAAAGAATTCAAACAGAAAAGTATTTATCATTACTTTGTCGTTGCAAAAATTAAATAATGCAGGAGCATTAAAATAGCATAATATGAGAGAACTAAGAAACAAATTATAAAGGAACAGTATAATAATTTTGAAAGGAGAGACTCATTTACAAAACGCAGAAAAATTCTCAATAAGCAGTACAGACTAAATTTGACATGAAATTAAAGAAGCAAGCAAGAAAATAAAATATTGAATAAGGAACGAAGAGAACATTATTATTTGATAAAGGTACAGGAACAAGAGGATGTGGCATTTTTTTTAATTTAGTGAGAGGAGGGTCGTCAATTATATATTCACCTTTGGTAGGTTCTCTAAGTATGACTCAGGGACCTCCATCTCAGCTAAAACATTGCTGTTGATAGCCATGGCAGCTTTAAGGATTTGATTGGTGCATTCACGTTTATGTTGTAAATTCTTTCTTGTATTCTCATGGAGACCACCAGGTGGTACACGGGGTACAGGTAGCCACCACTTCTCTTCTTGACGCTGAATACGGAAAGATGACGAGCCATCGGCTTCTGGAGCTAAGATCCCGTGGTCTACATACCAGAATTCACTGTCGCTGAAGCTGTCTAATATTTCCTGCACAAAGTGAACCAAACAAATATAATACAGGCAGAAATAAGGGGACAAGAGCTCAGGTGCAAAGTTCTTGATCTTACAAGAAGCATGTTATCTAGCTTACGAAGAGCTGGAAGATTGATATAGAGATCAGTTCGTGGTCTGCAGGTCATGACCTACAGGACATAGATGAAAGAAAAATATGAGTAAAAGAATAAGGACCTCCCATGCTGTACCTGATTAATTGGATAAATCAATGTTCACTGCACTAGGATAAAAGAACTACTTTGAAGCAACCACTGCAACAAAATTTGGATAAATAGGATATGGCTTTTCGAAAAGAAACATTTAGACAAAACATAGTGATTCTGAAAATTGGAGATTTAAAATGCTTAATCGAGCTACCTCAAGTTTGCTTCCATCAGGAAAAGTTTGCCAACAAGGTATCAGTTCGACAATGTGGTCGCTGACACAGAGAAGCCATTCCATCTCTCTTCGCCACATTAACTTCTTTTCATGCGGTAAGGGCTCTAACCTCCAGAGCTGCCCGAAAAGTGTAGCTAAAAAAGGGAAAAAGAAAAGAACAGGCGTTTAGAGTGTCAGTATGTAGGGCTTTCTTACAATGAGAAAAGTGAAGAGGAATTTTAAACCAAAGTGTAAAACACACACAAAGATTGCATACCACAAAGATTGGTAATGGCATTTGAGATTGCTAAAGCAGTGCAAACGCCTTGCCCAGAACCTGACATGTCCTCCCCAAGCAAGAGTTTTGAAAATCTCTCCTTCATCATCTCAATCTCTGCTCAGGTACCAACAGAATCGATTATTAATCAAATAAAGCAACAATAAAACGTATACTACTATTGCAACAGATTAAAGTTGATAAAGCACTAAAAATAGATAAGATGGCATTGAACCAGTACTCAATGCGGGTAAAAGACACAGACCTAAAGGACGACATGGTTGGAAACACAGAGAGTTCAAGAAATAGAGAAGAAAACAGAGCCTGCAGAGTACTCACCCGAGACATTATTAGAACTTTCTTTCTCATTTTTTGCAGGCTCCAGTTGCTTCTTATCTGCCTCATCGCCCAAGTCGGGGATGGAACAGTCGCTAAATTCGTCCTTCCTCATTGGCCACCCCATGGACGGCGACGACTCGCAGTCCTCCGAACTGCTCTGACTCTTCTCCTCATTTGACGTATCCGAGGTCAGAATCCCAGAGCAGGAAGTGCTATCCCTACACTCTTCGTCGACGGAGTTGACAAATCCATCTCCTCTTTCCTCATTCTCCCCCTCTTTCTGAATCAAACTCTCCATGGCAACTTCCTCCGGTCTCCAGCACCCGCAAAAGAGAGAACTTTTAAACCTCCTCAAACCCGAACCATGAGTTACACAAACTCCCGAACGCAAACTTGTTGCCGGCTTGGATACCCAAAGACATAAAAGAGAAAATGAATTCGCAATCGCAGTTTCAAACTTCACGGAACTTCTCCCCAGGTGAATGCTCTCGTCGCTCTCGGCGGAGGCAACTCTATCCATAAGACCGGAACCATCTCCGATGCAAAATGGGGATATAAAACACAGAGAGTCGTTGCAAGTTTAAACGAAGAAGCCGACGACCGCCATCATAACGAGGAACCTGCTTCAACACATGATCTCTGAGCTACTACTCAAATTTTTTTTGTCGTCTGCCTCGATCGTTTCCGCCAAATTGGCTGATTTCATGTGCAATGTAACGGCTATGCACGCAGCACGCTCCTCCTCCTCCTCCTCCTCCTCCTCCTCACCCTTTCTCCTTCCTCAATACATACAATACCCCTCGCTCTCTCGTGAATTTGCTCCAATTCTCCCCACTCCTCCCTCTGGATTATAAATGTGCTCAGACGAGGCTGTTCGATTTGAATGGCCTTCAAAAGAATATAAAAAATAAAAAAACAATTCAGTAAAATATTTCAGGAGCCTTGGTTTGTACGGATCCCAAGAGATACAGGATTACATAAATGCCCCTAATCTATGGGAAAATCCACGGACCTACGTTTCGTCACAAGCAAGCGGCCCCGGCCCCGCCACGCCTAAAGACTCAACAACCCTCCATTAACCGGGGACCCACTCATAAATCGATCGAAGTCCCCGCAGTTATTTATTTTCGCAATACACTTAAATTAGAAATAGGTTAAAAAAAAAAAAAAAAAAAAAAAAAAAAAAAAAACTAACTTAAATTAGAAAATGAATATCAATATCTTCCCGCAAATACCGTCTGAGTCCTGGTGGGACCACCTTATGATCACATTAATTTAATATCATGTCTGAAAAATTTATTGTAGAAATTCAAGACACATTGGATCCCAATTCCAATCTGGTCCCGAGGGTATTTTGGTCAAGTAAAAGTGGGCTTCGCTTGGAAAACGGATAGGACTCGGGCAGCTTAGGGTTACGGTCCTTACGGATTACGGAAACTACGCACGCAGCAGTCTCACACCGTTATTTTGGATTTTTTGCTTGTAAATAAGGGTGAAAATGGAGGGCATTCTTTGTTGAACGGAGAGAGAGAGAGAGAGAGAGAGAGAGAGAGAGCGTACGTTTGAAAGGTAGCGTCTTCCAAATTCCAACGGCCCCCAACTAATTAGAGAATGATTTCGAAAATGACTTTGGATTATGGGAAAGTCGTTGGGCTTTCACTAATGTCTCACCCGCCGTTCCGTTTCTCCTCCGTTTCTCCTCCGTTTCTTCCCTTAGAAGGCTTTCTTTCTTTTTCCTGGTTCTTAAGGTTTAGGAGTTAGTCTCAGGAGGAGTCTCAGGAGGAGTCTGAAGAGTTTAGGGTAGTGAAGGGTCCCCTCCGACCCCTCCCTTCCTCTTATCATTGCCTGGGTTTCTGTTCCGACTTCTGACCCAAAAAAGCTCCCGCAAGTCTGCAACGGCTGTAATTTTTGAAAAATTCCATCGGCTCATGGCCGTTACTAACTAGAAAGTGGATTTTTTTTTTTTTTTTTTTTTTTTTTACTGTAGATTGTAGTACTGAGTAAGGTCTAGACCGTCCCCGCTTTTAAGTGAGACTGAAGAAAGTTGTCCCGGAGAAGAAAAAAGAAAAAAATGGAGGAGAGAGAAAAGCTTGAGCTCTGTCTGATCTCTCTGTAGGAGAGAAAGGGCAGCTTTGTTTTAGAGAAAGTTGATGTGGAATTCACATGTAGTGCTGATCTTTGGTTGGCACTTTAAAACGTGGAAAAGAATGGATGGGTGTGATGTGTGGAGAGGCTTTTTAGGGTAGTGCAGGACTGTAGGGTAGGGAGGACATTAGCTTTGGCCAGGCTCAGTGTTTATTGAGTTGTACAGAGTTTACAGAGTTTACAGAGACTGGAGATTTTTACACCCGCATTGGGCCTCTGGCTGTTCAAATGTAAGTGTCAAGGTGACTTGTGAGAGGGTGGGTTAGGACCACAGTTTGGTCTTTTGGGAGAAATGAGAAGGTGTAGTAGACCCACCCTGCATCCACCCAACAAATTAACGCACTCCGAGGTATATATATATATATATATATATATTTGCGTCTCTCTCAGGGATCACTCTTACTGATCATTCTTTTGCTTTTTGGTTTTTTCTCTGAGGTGTTGTGTTACAGTGCATGAAAAATGAAGAATGCATATCATCGAATGGAATATTGGAATGTTGTTGGGAATTTATTTTTCAAATATTTGGCGTTGAATGCAGTTTTGATCTGGGGAGGGTGCCAATGGACCATACTCTGCGATCGAGCCTTTCTAGAGGTTTAAGGCGCCAGCTGGTAACTGTACCAGTCTACGAGACGGCCCAAAGGTTTGCTTTCTTCAGCTTACTTAATTTACTGGACCTCTGACACTTGGGGTCAGAACCAGGGGCGTCCTGAAAATATGGAATCGTACTTATTTTTCTTCTATTGTTTGTGCCTCCCTCCCTCGTTCACACAAGATTGAAGGAAACGCTGCTACGAATGAAATACATCTGAATCACGACGGATGGGTTCTGTGTAATTTTTTATAAAACGGTCCATATATATATATATATCCAAGCAATGGGCGCCTCTCGAATGTCTCTCGACTATTGGAATACGATACTCGAGTGCCTTTGGGGGTGATTCGGCTGTGGAAATTGGAAAAGCAGAAGATAAAATGTCTCCATTCTCACAAATGTTCTCTTTTGATGATGGCGTGACATGCTTCATATATAACGGCTAGCATTCAATTCAAAACGCTACAAAGAGCGCCATATGCGGTTGAAATCCATGTCGAATGGAGAAAGTCTCTGGAGAAAGTCTAAGAGAAAGGAGGAGCATTGTGGTCCTCACTCCTCACTCCTCTCCCTCTTCATCGTCTCGTATTGGAGTTTTCAGTCAGTCCAACGAAAGTAATTAAGTCAAAAAGATGAGGCACTCGATTCATAACGGGCATCCTCCCTTCATCTTTCTTCTTACGAGCAGATAAGCCTATCTACTTCATGAGAAGGGACCTTGTCCCCTTCTCGCGACCATATTAGACGCCTCATTCGCTCTCACAAAAGAACCTTTCGCGTTTCTTGGGAGATCCTTACAAAGACTTGCCATTTCAAATTTATGAGAAGAAGCCTTTAAGTTATTGAAAATTTGAAGGTCTTTCCAGCCTGACATGTTAAATTTGACCCAACAGTAATCAGATGGAGTTATAAATTACGGAGTTCAATTAACACTGCCTCATGTTTACGGATGTGCTAATGTTTGAGAGTCAATACAGAAGGGTCCAGCAAGATTGAACAAGAGCCGACCAGACTGAACTCGAGATCTAGTGCATAAGCCGACTCAGTTGGCTACATTAGAAGAAGGTTTCCTATTTCAGCCAAGAGTCAAGATATTTGGCTCATACCTAATTAATCTCCCATTAATTATTTGCTTTCCATCCACTCAATTAATTAGAGTTTAGAGACAACCTATAGATAGTTAGTTAAAAAATAGTTAGATGCAAATCAACCGAGAGCTCACAAACCCTGATTTAAAAATGAAAAATTGGAAATTAACTTTTATTTTTCATGAGTACAAAGATTTTAAATTACTAGAGATTTTACAATTACAAAGGCCAGACGACATATTGTCTCTGCCATGATATTATCACCCCAGAAACTCCTCCATTAGGCCCTGTCACTCACCGAAACACACAATTAGAACAGATAAACCTGCTTATCTGCAGCCAAAAAACAACTGATACAGACTAAAAAAACTTGGGAGATGTATGGTTCAGCATCAGAACGTGGAAGAGAGTGCACCGAGTGTCTCAAAAGGGTAGTCTGAGCACTGCTGAGTAAGACATTGCCAATATCATCAAGGACGCACCTGCTTATAGAGGTCCTTAATTAGGAGGCACCTTGTCCTAACAAATTGATTATTTAAGAATTATTAAGTCAGCAACTTATTTTCAGAATGATATGGCACTCTTAGGAATAATCACAATGAAATGCACAATGTGAATTGTAGCTACCGAATTGGTGCAACATTATAAGAACCTGTTAACATTATATGTTTCACACGTGTACGCAGGAGTGTAATTACACCCGAATATTGGTGTAATTACACTTAAAGTTATACTTACAAGCACACTAATCAACACCAGCGATTGTTATCGCAGTTCGGAACCAATAGTTCCTAATCTGCGGGGCATTCGGCCCAGGGTATCAAAGTATACTAGAGAGAGTATTACAGTAATAATAGCTTGAATAATACCTACAATAATGAGTTCTCCTCCAATAGGATTTGAATAGAAACCTCTCAGTAAGAAAACTTCATGTTTTGACAACCAAGAGAAGTCCCTTTGATACCCTACACACTAAAGCTCTCCCCCTTAGTGTATTCCCTTAAGCAAGGGATACTCTGCACGCAGTCTTCTCAGGATGAGAACATTTCTACAATGGTCAACAGCGTCTTCGGTAGTAAGCTAGCAAGACCTCTCAATCAATACCCTAGGATTGCTTACAACTTAGCAATTTGCACGATCATTCTCTCAGCAAACTCCCCCTTAATTCAGCCTCTCTTAACTTTCTTTACTTTTTGTGTAACCCTAATTCTTCAGTGGGTTTGCTTTTTATAGCTTAGGGTCTTTGCCTCCTCATCATCGAGTCCTACTCTGATTAGACTTTCTCATTAGTTGAGAAGTCTTGTTCACGTTAGATTTCTCTTATGTGTCGGTCTCCTATTATGGATATTCTGTGTGCTTCAGACTTTTATATCCATTAGAAAACTTACTCTCTTTTAATTCAATTGGGACCCATCTGTCAAGTGTGTTTTGTTTGAATTAGTCAACCACACATATGTGCACTAACATTCTCCCCCTTTGGCTCTTTTTTATAAAACCACTTTAATATTCTCATGATATGCCTTTCTTCTGTCTTTCATGTCTCTTTCATACTCATAACCGTAAACTGATACACTCAGAACTGCCATACTTCTCATAGCCCAAAGTAGCAAGTCTGACATCTAAAACTAGACAAATTCTTAGTGAATTACGTATGGTTAGACATATTCGACAACACAACAGGACAGATTCTCCCTAGACCTACATCGGGCCATCATCCTTGAGACTAATCCAAATAGGTGGGGCACTTCCCCCTTGGTTCAAAGACGGCTGGCTACTACAAAATGACTTCAAGAACCTACTGAAAACCTGGTGGCAAGAAATAGAGCTATAAATGTAGCCACTGAAACAAGATTAAAGCAAGTGTTAGCAGTAGGAAATTTGATCATGAAAAAAAAAAGTTTACTATTGGACAAAATTCAAAGCTATCACAATCAGGAAGAGATTAATGATTCTCTGTCCATCGTAGAGCAAGTTGAAAGAGATGTTTTGAAAGATGAGTATGAAAGACTGTGATCCAAGAAAGAGTGTTTTGGAAACAAATGGCTAGATACAAATGGCTAAAAGAAGGTGATGACAACACAATGTTTCATGCCATTGCCTCTGCCCATAAACGCCGAAATAGAATCTCAATCCAAAGGATTAATGGTTCACCAATATAGGATAAGCAGGAAATCAAAGAGGAATTCATCAATTTTTACTCCAATCTATATGATGAAAAGCACAAAACCAAACCCTTTCCAAACTACCTCTCCTTGAAAAACCTCACCCCAAAGACTTCTCCTACATTAGAAAGGCCTTTCACCCTTGAGGAAATAGAACTAGCCATAAAATCATTACCTTCATACAAGGCATTGGGGCCTGATGGGCTCACTGCAAGTTTCTATAAAGAAGGCTAGGATTTTCTAAAAGAAGATGTCTTATCCATGTTTGCTGAATTTCAGAGAGGACTCACAACGACAACATTGGCTCCACCTTCATAGCACTGATCCCTAAAAAAGGAGCCAATGAACCAGCCCACTTTAGAACCATTTGTTTGGTATCCAGTTCTAGCCAATAGGCTAAGAGAGGCCTTACTAGAAATAATAAATGGAAATCAAACAGCTTTTACCAAAGGAAGACAAATCCTTGACTCAACCTTAACCATACATGAATTAGTCCATCATTACAACCGTGCTTGTGAAGATGTGATTTTCAGACTACTTGGCTGTAAAGCCATTGAAATTGATGATCTCTTTTGTTTTTCTTTTCAGAAAAATGTTACAATGTTGTTTGTAGTTTTACAAGCCATTGCAAAAGAATTTTATTGGTACAATAATCTGGTAGATTTTCTTTTTCTGTTACAAAAGTGGTAGACTATGTCCAATTGCTGTTGTTGATCGGCTTGTTCAATGTTTGGCCAGCTGATCTACTTGTGAATTTGAGGATCTTGGTACTGATTTTCATGCAATTCTCCAGTCCCAGGTAGTATCATTTATTTTATCAAAATTTTGTTTGAATTTTCATGGTACCCTTGCGGTTGCTTGTGCCCAGGCAATGGTAAGTGATAAAGTTATGAGTCACCTTCTATGATGATCAGTATAGAGGATAAGGATGTTAGTAGCTTGACTCCTCAGGAAAGTGTCGTTACTTCTGCTTCATTTGAGGTTGTATTACCAAGGGGACCTGAATATGCTCTGTTGATATGTCCATTGTGATCTCGAATTATTCTACCATAACCTGCTAATCAGGGTCGCCTTTTGGGGAATCATCAAGATTGAGTTTTATCCAGCCCTCGGGTGGTGCTCACCATTCTACCTTGGTGGGGTTTATGATGTTTGTAGTGTATTATTGTTCTCCATTGTTTCCTAAGGATGACTCTAGGGAGTGGTGACATTTCACCGTATTCTTAGCCCATAAGAATGTTGTTTGAATAATGGAGTTGCAAAGTTTTGGAATTGTGATTTCATTACTGAAGCTTTTATGTTAAATGGTGTTGGAGAGTAAACATGGAGAGGCATGCTCATTGGCGCGAGCTTGTGGCTGCAAACCTTGGAGGAAAACTCGTGGATTGTTGGTGTGTCTAGTAAGTGCACTAGGTTAGCAAGTAATATAGACTCACGAGTCCAGATATTGATACCACAGAGACCTTGATGAGAACCTAGTCTAAGCAAAGATTTTTCTGCTGATTGAGGTAAAGAAATTTTGTTTTGAGAACTGGAAAAGAAAGACAGAATTGTAGCTAATGAACCAGATGACTAAACCTTATGGAGATGAGATGTTGGGGAGGAGTGTCAGTCCCTCCTAGTTGTTAGTATGCAAAGTTCTGATTTTATAGCTCAGATACCTTTACCTTGACTTAGCTTTTGAAAACCTAGTTACCCATATACAGGAAATAACTTTCACATATTCTTTGAACTCCATCACAATCCGGAAGCATTCAAATCCTAAGTGCATAAATATAAAAGCTTAAAGATTAATTCTCTCTTATTCAGAACAAGAGTTATAAAAAGTCACATTGCTTCCACTAGTCTCCATCACAATCCAGAACGATCTAGTTAGAAAAACGAGTTGTTTTAAAAAACAAAGAATCAAATATCTAACCCAAATCTCTACTGAATTTTAACTTCTCTATTCGAACCTCGTTAAACTTCAGAAATCAATTCAGATTTGAAACAAGCAATGAACTCAGATTCTAAAACAAAGACAAGGTACTTTATTGCTATAAACTTCAAAACTTAAACATATCACAACTAGGAGTTCATGACTTCCCCAACAGAGAGACTACTCCATGCTAATAGTATAAACACATAAAAAAGATTCAATTACAACCATGAAAATAAGAATAAAACAAGTACAAAAACCCCCTTGAAGGACTGCCTTTAGCTTCACTTATGCCTTGACTGAAATCTCCACCTCTTCTCTCAAAAATGCCAAGAGGTCGTGCAAGACTCCCTCTGGACTTCCTCTCCTCTCCACTCTAATTAAAAGAATAAGAAAACTCGATTCAGAACTTGATCTTGAACTGGTTCAGAACTGGATTTACAACTGGATGCTTGCTCATCTTTGGACCTCTATTTATAGCTGGACTTCTGTCCAGGCCTTGTAATTTGGTGTCTGTCCAGGGGTTAAAATCATACTTTCATGACCTCAGGTTTTCATAAAATTACACACGAACCTTCCTTTCATAGTCCTTGACTTGTGTACGAAATTTGAAGTAATTCTGAGTTGGGAAACTTGAGATATGCTGAAGAGAATTCGGTTGGTTCTGCTGCCAATTCTTCCACTGGGTCCACCACTTTGAAGATTTAAAACTCCAAAAAGCCATCTTGGATTGATCTGATTTTTCGTTATGTGATTCTAAATCCCATCAGGAGTTTGTGTTCCAAATTTGAAATCAATTGGGAGTCAGAATCTCCATATATGTCTCTTTCTAACTTGGACTGTAGTTTCCTTCTTTAGAAGTCTCTTAATCAGTTTTGAGTTTTCACCACTTTGATCATTAAAACTTCTTAGGATTTCCATAAATTTCTCCTAGAGTCATCATGGATGTATTCCTGATGTGCTTATGACTCTTTCTTCCAAGTCTGACCATGATTTGTTGTCAAAATCCTGAGATTTTCGCAATTTTGCTGAGTCAGTGGAGCGGTCGCGCCATTTATTCTTCTGATTTTGGCGCGGTCGCGCCAGCTGAGCAGAATCCTTTCTAAGTTCGGGAATGGCAACCGTATCCATGCAGCTTTAGGAAACCTCATGGCGCGGCATCGCCAATTTCTGCTAAAAAGTGGCGCGGTAGTGCCTATCCTTAGAATCTTCACCGACGTCCCAAAGTGGCAACTCTGAATTATGTGTATGGCAACTATGCAGCGCGCCAACGCCATAGGTAGCGCCATCTTCTTGGCGCGATCGCGCTGTTTCACTTTCCCGAATTGTCTTCTTTGAAGCCTTCCTAGCCGTTGGGTATTTTTCTCCATTAATTTAAATTTTTGACTATTTTCCCGTTGAGGTGGCGACATACCCTTTTTGGCTCTTTTTGCTTATATTTCCTTCAGTTTTTTTTGAATTCAGATTTTCTTCTTCGACCAGGTACCTGAGACACAAACCATGAATTTGAGTTATATTTATCATTTTCATGCTAATAATCAACTCAAAATGGGGATTTATAATCATTAATCC
Source organism: Aristolochia fimbriata (assembly GCA_019845555.1). Lineage (NCBI taxonomy): Eukaryota > Viridiplantae > Streptophyta > Magnoliopsida > Piperales > Aristolochiaceae > Aristolochia > Aristolochia fimbriata. The sequence continues at coordinate 11,883,822 of CM034079.1, forward strand.
ATGCTTAGATAGTGTCTTTCAGACACTTATCATGGATCAAGGGCTGGAATTCACCTAGACATTTATCAGTCATATGGAGACACATATATAAGCATTTTACAAATTTTAGACCTCACTTTAGATTGACAGTAGGTGAAGGGCAGAACACACTATTTTGGGAAGTTGCATGGATAGAAGAAGAGCCTGTGAAGGAGAAATTCAACATGTCTAAGCATCCAAGATTCTACTATGAGTACTTTCTACTAAGACGCAGTGGATGGATTCTTCTCAGTCGCATCATCTTACAACTCACTTCTGCCCATAGTCATCTTGCATGATAGTCAAGCAGCTTGGAAACTCAATGCCCCGGCAAAATTAGATTCTTCATTTGGAGTGCACTACATGAGAGAATACTAACCAGAGATGTCCTAGTAAGAAAAGGAACTCCCATCCCCTCCTCTCTTTGTATTTTATGCAACGTGCATGAAGAAACCACAAATCACTTGCTTCTTCATTGTGATTACTCTTGGAATCTATGGGCCTGGTTTAGTTCACTCTTTGGTATTGTTTGGTGCATCCCGAGATCCGTTACAGGTGGTAACTAGCAAGCATGGGCACCTATCTAAAGTGGGCCGAGAACTTAGGTAGGCTCTCGCAGTTTTCTTACCTTGGCCATTATTTTTGAATCAATGAGTACTTTTATAAATTCAAAAGCTTTGGTACATCAGTAGTATACATTAGAGTACATCTTTTAGGGGAGACCCCTAGTACATGTTTAAGGAAATTCCACTAAAATAGTTGCTTTTGCCACTCCATCTTTTGCCTCCTTATCTACTATAGAATTTGCAGAAAGCGGAATTCTAAGCCATGCCATGGTCAAGCTGCCACATTTGTCTCATATTTCATCAAATATGTGCTTTTGGTCCCGTTTGTTGTTGGGATGCACATCTTCCCCAATTGATAGCTAGGGTGGAGTCATCTTGAATTTGAATTGGAGCGCTAAAGTATTGGTGTGTCAATCGAATGCCTTCCCGTAGAGCCATTGCCTCTACAGTGTTGGACATACAATGACCAGCAGGGCCTAAGAATTTGAAAAGTACCTGTCCAGTTGAGTCCCTAAAGATTCCTCCAATGCCTCCGGGTCCTGGGTTTCCCAGGGAGGCGCCATTAAAGTTAAGCGCTATCCATCCTTCTTGTGGTGGTTGTCATTCTTGCATCACTACTGGCTTAAGTGAACTGAAAAGTAACATTTTGTTCCAATGTTTCCTAATGATAGTGATAGGAAGGGGGGGCAGTTTTTGTGTGCTATGGCCCCAGTGTAAGATATTTCTGAAAGATCTTTCAAACACTTTCTCTTTAGTCTCACTTTTCCTTTGAAAAGTTCTTTCATTTCTCTCTAACCAAATCGGCCAGGGTATAGCTGCGATTGTTGTTTTCCAAAGGATTTTGCCACAATTAGGTAGAGGGCATGATGACCATTGTTGTAGGAACTGACCATAGGTATTCGGTACACAAAGCTTGATATTGAACCTTTTAAAGACTTCATTCCATACTGCTTTAAAGTTACAATGCAGTAATAGATGGTTGCATGTTTCTTCTACCTCACCGCATAATTTGCACATATTATCTACTAGGGGTTGCCCTCTTTTAGTGAGTTGATCACAAGTCAGAATTTTCAATCCTGCTGCAGCCCAAATGAAAGTGTTGAACTTTCTTTGGGATAGGTAGTTTCCCTGGAATACTAGTAGGTGGTTTTTCTTCATTTTTCGTGTGGGTATCTAGTACTTTGTACATGTTACTTTGTACATGGATGCTACCGTGAAGTTGCCTGATAGGCAAGCTGCCCAAATTAGTTCATCACTTCTATTGGTTGCTATAAATTTGCTACTAAGTTGCGGCAGTAGAGCTGCTACCTCAGAAGTTTCCTCACTTCTGAGGCGCCTTCTGAAATTTAATGTCCATGATTGGTTTAGGGAACTAGCTGCAGAGATAGTAATGTATTTATTGCTTACTAGATGGTAAAGGTTAGGGTATGCTACCTTAAGTGGGTTGTTTCCAATCCAAGTGTCTTCCCAAAACCGCACCCTGTTGCGTCCTCTTACATGGTAGGAGAGGTATGGTTCCATTATGGTAGTGGTTTTGAGTACGGCTCGCCATAACGGGGAGGCATTATACCCTACCTTGGTCATTATGGGAGGAAAGAAACTGGACAGAAACAAGAGAATATTCCAAATAAAGACACACATTGGAGGAATTTGACCACAATCATTCAAAACAGGATAATACAATGGTTAACCATCCATGAGAAACTAAAAAGCACAGATGGAGAAATATTTTTTTTTTTAGGAAAGTGATGTTTTATTAATTCAGAAAATGTGGAAGACAGTTATATACTACAAAGAGGTCTTATGATGTATGCCTCACTTCCATATTGGAAAGATATATTCCATCTTTTGCTAGTGTCAACGAGTACATTTGCTGACCTCGGTATTTTTACCAATTGAATTACAGACAGATGGAGAAATATTAAGGGCATCATGGCACACTTTTGTTTCCAGCCACTCTAGATTTTCTACACCAGGCCCTACCCCTTGGCTCCAACCCTAGTGGGTAAACTTAAACACAATTTTGATGGTTTCTCTTTGGGTAACCTGGGGCCAATGGGATATGGGGGGGTCTTTCGAAATGTAGAAGGTCATATTTTGTTGGCATATGCAGGACCACTTGGCACAAATGACTCTAATTCAGCTGAAGTAAATTGTGTTCTACAAGGACTTAGGCTAGTTCATGCACATTTGGCTGGGAAATTGGTGGTGGAAGAAGATTCAGAGAATGTAATAACGTGGTGCAGGCAAACCTCGGCCTCACCATGGAGATTCATGTACCTCTTTAGAGAACTTTTTCACTATCCACTTCATGTGTTCATGAGTGGAGTTGTATCCCTAGAGTTCAGAATACTATGGCAGACTCTTTAGCTAAAGAGGGAGTTCATCTCACCGAGCTCTCGGTGAGATTAATCCCTCCCTTCGTAATCTGATTTTATCTATCAATAAAACAGCAGTTTCATGAAAAAAAAAAAAATTACTGAAGGTCCTTTTGGAATTAAAAAAGATGAAAATGATAAATGACACCTTTTAGCTAAATGGCTATGGAGATATGCAACTGAAGATGGCAGCCTATAGAAGTCGATTATTACAACTAAAAATGGCTACAATCTCAACTACTGGTTACCTAAAGATAATAGCAGCAGAAAATCAGGCATTTGGAAGACTATCATAGCTAAAAAGAATCACATTGACTTTTATATCAGATACCATGTTAGAAGAGGGACTAAAACACTCCTTTGGAAGGACTGCTGGGTTGGGGACAGAGCCATTTGCAATGCCTATCCAAGACTTTATTCCTTAACAAGAAGCCCAGATACGACAGTCTCAGAAGCAGTGGGTAGTGAAGAGAGATCTTGGAACTTTAACTTCAGAAGAAACCTCACTAATGAGGAGACATTAGACTTTAGACTCTATCTCCAGTCTCTCTCTTCCTTCCACGTGCCACACCACCTAATTGCCGCCGCCTGTTGTCGTCATCATTCCTGATGCCAAGACCCCCTCTGAGTGAGTTTGTGTTCAAATTGTTTGCTCTTGCTTAGTCTCCTTAAGGTTGTGTTTTCAGTAACCACTTTGTATGTCATCTTTGCATGCTTTTGCTTTTCAGCCTCCTGTTTGTACCTCCTTTAATGCAATTCACACCTTTTCTCCAATAGTACATAAAAAATAACTAAAACATATAAAAAGATTTACCTTTTCAATAAAATCATGCGCCTCTTCACTGGAGAAACTGCGCTCACAACATGGACAAGCACGCTTTTCACGAGCAGTAACTATGAATGGTTTAAATAGGCTATTCATCCCTTTGGCAACATCACACTGGCTGCATGTAACATAGATAATGATGGCATTAATACAGTTCCAAAGTTGTTAACAATTGGCATAATGCACAGTCCAACCTTTTCTGGGCATTTTTCTTCTCCATAGCATCAACCAGAACTTTAGGGAAAGACTCAATATCAAAAGAAATCTGAGCTAATGCTTGGAGTTTTGAATCAATAAATTTTCTCTTTGCTGCAACAAAAACATTTAAATATGAAAATGAAATCTGAGCACATGTACATCAATGACAAAAGTTTCAGGAAAAGCACTACTAACCTAAATACTGCATATTCATCATTACATAAGACACCCTAGATGATCATTACTTTTTGGTAATAAGACAGTAAGTTCTTAATACTGACTCAGTGGCAGCAGAGGTTGATGGGACTGCTGCAAGGAGTAAGAACTTTCAGAGCCCTATTCTCAGGTGCAATTGATATTGAAGGGGATTCATGTATCGTAATTGGATTGGGGAAGATGCAGCTCCATTCTCCATCAAGGTTCAAACTTGCATTTTAGGAAATATTTGATGTAAAAGTGTCTAATTGTAGTTGGCAAAGTGTACCTAGAGAGGCAAACATAATAGCTGATAAACTAGCTAAGAAGAGGGATTAGCTTACAAGTCTGATTGCAAAAACACCCCCCAGTAATAAAACTTGGCTTTCCTCCAAAAAAACAAAACAGCACAACTAATCAACCTAGGGTTAAGGAACCAAAGAATAAAAAGGTAAAAAATAAAAAGGAAAAAAACAAAAATCAAAAGAAAACTAATCTTAAACACCAAACAGCGAAGAAAACCTCTTTCTTAGAAAGTTTGCACACATACAGAGAACAACTTTAGAGTAAGATGATAGTAATCCAATACTGTGTTAACTAGCACCGTATGCAGTTTGAACATAGAGAAGAGAGAGAAGAGAGAAAGAGAGAGAGAGAGAGAGAGAGAGAGATGAAGGATAGGGAAACAAATCTATCTTCCATGTTATGGTGTCTGATCAACCCCTAACCACTTTCTTAAATATCATATATTTTACAAAAGAAAACAAAATGTCCCTCTATAACTGAACTACCACTTTTTTTTTTTGTTCCAGAAAGTACAATTTTCATTAATGCTTGGCCGTCGCCAAAACAGCAAAAATATTACAGAATTAAGGGGGTTCTCTTAAGACTAAACTATCATCTCTCTAATGATAACTCAAAACTACATGAAACAAGTGCAAAGCAAGCAGAAATAAAAAGTAGAAAAGAAAAATGAAAAACTTGACCTTCCTATGAGAGGGTACCATTACATTGTTTTTTTTGAGAATAGTGTTCTGTTTTTCATTGCCATTTAAAAAGAATGTTACAATCTGATTTTTACATCAGCTAGCATGTTCCTGTTTACATTTTTACATCAGCTAGCTTGTTGCTTTGGAAAGATGCTTTAGATATTACAGTTTATCATCCGTAGTCAACTAGTGGAGTGGTAGTTGTTGTCCAATTGCTTGTGTAGGCCTTTCAGCTCCTTCTTTTGCTAGTTGATCTGCCTCTGAATTTGCTGATCTTGGGATTGAGCTCCAAGTTATATTCCAATTTGCTGAGATTTCTTCTATTTCATCGAAGATGTATTTGATCTACCATGGAATGTTGGCTGCTCTTTTTGCCCAGTTGATAGTCAGAAGTGAGTCACCTTCAATGATTAGTTGCCCTGCCGAAAATGGTTTTAATAACTTAATTCCTTCTAGCAGTGCATTAGTTTCTGCTTCATTGGATGTGGCACAACCAAGAGGGCCAGAATATACCACAAGAATTTTTCCGTTGTGAGGGTACCATTACATTGTAAAATTACTCAACTATTCTTTTTCTTGAGAATGTTGACAACTTTTTATCGATATAGAATTAAAAAAAAGTACAACATTGTTTACAGGACTGTATAGTAGTCCTAATGGTTTAATCCAGAGGTAGCTGAAAATTCATTACAAGTTTTGGCATCTTTGTGTTCCTTTGCAAGCTTGTCAGCCAATGAGTTGGCTGACTGGGGATTTTTTTACCATGCTATTCGCCATTCTGATATGCTATCTGAGATTTCATCATAGAAGCTATTGAGGTTCCAAGGAGGCTTTGATTTAAGGCTGGCCCATTTTATGACCAAATATGAGTCACCTTCTATGATGATGTTACTCAACTGCAGTGTTTGTAAGGCCTTTATACCAGTAAACCCTCCCAGTAGAGAATTTGACCATTGTCATTTCGGAAAACCCCTCCCACCCCTCCTGGTCCTAGATTACCCAATGATGATCTGTCAAAATTTAATTTTACCCATCCTGGTGAGGGTGGCTTCCATTCTATTCTCAACTATACTTCGACACCACATAAATAGTTTCCCCAAAAATTACAAAAAAAAAAACACTTTGACACTACTTTCAATATTTTTACCTGCCTAATCTGCTCACATCCATTGACATACATGAATTTCAAAAGGAAGATGCTAGCTTGAGAATCAAGGGGGAAAACACATCAGGAAGGTAAGACACGGTATCTAAAACATTTGTACTTTGCCAGAAGATTATTAACTCCAAGACTTCCTTGATAATTAGTTTATAAATGAGATAGGAAAACACAGAAGCTTCACAAGAGACCACCCATTTTCAAGCAAAGCCAAATTAGTAGATGAGAAACTTTCACACAGGCAGAATGTTAACTGGAATATACATAACAACCAAACTATTTGTGCCAAGATGTCCTAAGTGGAAAGACATCTAATCAAATAACAAGCAGATCTGTGGCCTCTCTCTAACTCCAACGTCAAACACTCAAACACTCACAACTTTCATATTGGCAAGTTTACTTTTTTTCCATATAATTGTCACCATATCACAACGCTTCCTCCTAACAACCTTGCATCCAGTCCTCCAAATGTTCACTTTCTGTTTTAAAATTAGTTGAGCTCAAGCAGATACCAGCTGTAACCTCAAATAAACTTCAGTAAAACATAAACAATGGTTTAAGACTGAGCAATACATTACTCTAATACTGCAATATATGAATCAACAAATTATTGACATTGAGACTAGAATCCACAAGTACAAGGGAGAAAAGAATTTGTAACTAAGATCTATGCATGAGAGTACTAAACCTTATATCTAATACAGTCAACCAATGATACATGCCATCATCATCACAAATAGTGGATTTGAGACTATTGGCAAGAGGACAGGAGCTACGATTGCAGATGCCAGTCACGTTGAATGGGTATTGGCAAAAATTATCTGTGACAATTCTGAAACCAAGAAGAGCAAAGAGTAATGAATAAGGAAAGAACAAACTGATGTACAATATCTAAAGTGGTAGTGGCTTGTTTAAAAAACTTGGTCATGAAACTACAGAGGAAGTTTCTGATTACTTTCCGTGCTGCATCTTGAAATATAGACTGTAGGTATATGGACTATTACCTTAAATGTTCTTTACCAGAGAACCGAATGAAGGCAAAAAAACTCAAGTTAGGAACAAGTTAGACTCAGTAAAAAGTTAGGAACAAGTTAGACTCAATAAAAAGTTAGGAACACGTTGTCATTCCAAAATTGGCTAACATTTATTTGCTTTCAAGATACAAATTGAAGAGGTGTTTCATGCCCCTCCTATGCTAGTAATACAAAGTCGTGTTTCCTTTGTTTTGTATGAGAGGAACTCCATCTGGCCTCCAAATTATGCGATCCTCACAAAGTGCCACAACAACTTCAACATAAAGCTTATGCTCCGCATGAAGAACCCTTGCAGCCAGCTCCTCAGCAGAATCACTAGCCATCACTGGTACGACCCTCTGAGCAAGAATTCGGCCAGTATCATATTTTTCATCTACAAAGTGAATCGTAGGACCAGAATATCTTGCTCCTGAGGCAATAACTGCTTCATGCACTTTTATCCCATAGTAACCTTTGCCTCCAAAAGCAGGAAGAAGAGAGGGGTGGATGTTTACGATGGACTTGGGATAGGCATGAGCCAATTCCACCGGTATAAGTTTCAAGTACCCGGCTAGAAGAATAAAGTCTGTTTCATATTTCCTAAGAGAAGTTACAAGATCAGATGTTGAAAGACCCTCTGGTACAGATGACCTCCTAGGGTACACAATAACTGGGATTCCCTTCTCTCTTGCATATACAGCACCTCCACAACCGGGCTTATCAGTGACCAAAACAGTGACTTTCCCATTAACGAGTCCCTCCATAGTGGCCTCGTGAATAGCCCGAAAGTTCGATCCTCCCCCTGAAACAAAAACCGCGAGATTTTTCCTCCTTGAATCATTGTTCAACTCCCCAGATTCAGAACCAACAAGATCGTTGTTTTCAACCTTGCCCCTGCAAACTAATGCTTCCAAAGCAGCTTTCTGCCGACAGTAAATCTTCGAAACCATCCCGGCGTTGCAAGGACTACATTTTCGAGATTGAAAAGAGACGTATAATGAAAACTTTGGGCAGATATTGTGATATTTCCGTGAAAACACTGCGTAGTTCAAGCTTTTTGCTTCCATAAATACAAATCAAAACGAAAAGAGTGAGTGAGAGAGAGAGAGAGTGAGAGAGAGAGGACGAGTATCACATAGGGAAAGAGGACGAATTTCAGAAGACAGAAGGAGAGTTCAAAAGGGAGAAAGGAAAGGGTTTTGGAGCGACAACGAGTTTCAGAGAGAGAGAGAGAGAGGAAGACTCTAATACTCCAGCTCCGACACAAGGGATAACCTTATTCTCATAAAAAGAGATTGCCACCCAGAACCGACACAAGGAATAACCTTTTCCAAGATCCAACCCGCCGCACGGAAACCCGACCACTCCACAGCAATTGCCGTCGTCCAATTGACCAGTCGGCGCTCCTCCAATTGAGGAAAGAACAAGAAGGGCAGTTGCTTACCAACTCCGCGAACCGAAATCAATCCGACACACCGAAGAAGGCCTTGGGGATTGAAGACACGGAGGATGACGCCTTCCGGATAATAGAGACAGGGATTCAGGACTCGTTCCAGCGATTTTGTAGTCGTCTTCCTACCCTTTTGATTCCTCTTCGTTTTCCTCCCAGAAGGCAGAAAGAAGCGTTTAAGAATCCTTCGAAGCTCAGAGCCTCAGACCCACTCCTCTGTCTCTCTCTTCGAGAGCTCCGCGAAAACAAGGAAACGAAATATTCTCTCTCTCTCTTCGAGAGCTCCGCGAAAAAAAAGAAACGAATAATAAAAATTTACATGTACCTCTTACATGTGATGAAGACTGCTTTTAGGTTTAGATTGTATAGACTCATTTGAATGGGTCTGGTACACTGTTATGGAGTAACTCTTAGGCTTTAATATTTATAATAGTTATGGTTAGGAATAATTATATCGCTTTGATTTGGAATCAATATTTATAATAGTTATGGCTCAATATCTATATATCTATATATCTATATTTATTAAATTTAACTTCAGTTCGGTTCAACCCCTAATGGTTCTTAGTTTTTTCTAAAACCAACTGTATTTTTTACGTTTAAATTATTTTTTATGAAGAATTATAACTCATGGATGGAGTATTGTGAAAATATCAAACCAAAGATCCCTGTAAATAAAATATCGAATCCTATATGAAGCGACCCAATAAAAACCCTAGCACTACTCAATAAAAACCCTGATTTTTACTTAATAAATTGTATAAAATAAAATATTTAAAAATACAATAAATTATTACTAACCTAAACAGAACCCAACCCAAACCCAGGTTTTTCGGGTCGGGTTACCCAAAAAACCAACCCCATGCCCACCCCTTCTCTCCAGCACTCACTGATCATGTGATAGAGTGGTTACAATGCCCAGTGCTACTTCCAACTTCAAAGAAGGTCTGCTGCACTTACAAAATGAACTAAAAGTGTGCTGATAGAGCACTGAACAATAACTGAACAAACCTGCAAAAATATGTTATAAAACTTTTACAAAATTTGTGGGGTTCCATTACAATGATAAACTTTTTGAATCAGAGAGTGCCTTGAAAAGCAGTTTGCAGCAAGGAGGTAGTGTATGATATGATAAATTAAAAAAAAAAAAAAAAAAAGAATAAAAAGTAGAGAGTCTTTTATGTTGTGTGTGATTCATCTCAAAATAAATATTAGTCACTAATTATAGTAGCTATTTTTGAGAAAAACGTAAGACTCTGGAAATAAAAATCTGATAATGAACAACATTATCAGTGACGGCCCTCGAAAGTGAAAAATGGATCCTGATAATGGATCCCGACATGTGAAATTATGAAAAAGTGGCATTAATTAGCTAGGTCCTTAACATTATACTAAATATATATAATGAAGTTTTATAGAGAATTTGAAGTTTTGGATAATGAAGTCACTGAAATTAGACTATCGGAGATAACTTTCTATTATTAGTGGTTGACAAAGAGAATTTTAATTATTCTGTTAGTTTAAAATATTCAAAATTTAGGAGACTATTGATATGTGTTTCACAAAAAATTTGCGGGTGCGCGAAGAGGCTCGATCGAGAGAATAACTCGATTTATAACAGAGAATTTGTGTTACAATTTGTATAAAATATTCAATCTTCGTGTAATTTGATGAAGTTTCGGCTTCTGGCGAGTTGACGTAGAAATCTAAGTTTTGGAGCGAGTGTGCACAAACAATGACAGCTTTGGTCGGTCGAACGGAAGTATTTGTGTTATGCTCTGGTCGAACTGATGAATCTTGACGAACTGTTGCTTAACTTCTTCGGCTCGAAAGAGATTTTGTGCGCGAGATAGTATTTCTCAATAAAGGATTTTTTGAACCCCTTCGACAAAATATTTGTGGCTATTTGTAGCCAATTTCGTCTAGTGGTTGAGGGTCGATCCTTCGAACGAGGATCTCGGTAACTTTTTCTGAGGAGACCAGACTTGTCGTTTAAGAAGTAGTTGCAATGGGAATCTTTTATATTGTGTAGCTACCTTTTTCTTCCTTTCCCGGCGTGGTGACGTGTCGTAGTCCTTCTTCAACCGTTCTTGTTAACCGCTTTTCTCGCCGACTTCCCCTCGGTCGGAACACGGTTAAGTTCGATGGGCGGCTTCCCGTCTCGGGTCTGTTTTCCACCGGATCCTTGCAAACGTTACTTCCGTCTGAATCTCCTCAAAATCCCGCCTAAATCCCCGCCATTCACATCGTGGGTCATTCTATTACGAGAAATAAATCTTCGGAAGTTTGGAATCGGAACTTTCGAAAAGAAAAATGCACAAAATCATGGGATTAACCGCGTTACCCAGAAAAAATCTAAGGTCCACTCACTCCGCTCTCTCTGGCATGCCCTTGATTGCCATAGATGATTCCGGCTTAACCGCTGTGGAGTGCGATGAATACAAAGCTACCGAAGTGCCGGCAAGAGCTGCTACGCTACTGGGTATCCTATTTCCTAGGTATATGACAAATAATTTTTATACTTATAATACGTTTTTTTCCGGATTAAAACTCTGATTATTTATCTTAAATAACAAATGACGGTGACAGCGGCGTTCTGGATTCTTCTGCTAGCTACTAGCTTCACCTGGATTCTTAAATTAGGCGCATTACGAAATTCTAGACGATTGCGGCCGAGAAGATCCTCTGGGAATCTCTCTTCAGCATTCTGCTCTTTTGGCCTCTGGTCTTGTTCTAATGGCGGGTAAAGTTATGCAGGAGGTTCAATACGATGGATATGGCGGTGGAGCCGCTGGGCTGAAGGTGATTAATGAATTGCTGTGTTTTCTACCCAGGAAAGATTCTTGTTTTTTTTTTTTTTCGTTTTGATGGATTTCTATCTTATCCTGAACTCCATTTTTTTCCGCTTCTCCCGATATTTCTGTCTTTTTGCTTCTGCGCGCTGTTCAAGCGTGGGAGATTTGTTGTTGTTGATTTCTTTTCTGGTCTGGTTGCTCAATGATTACGTGATTAATTTCTTCCGTTGATATCTTTTACTTTCTGATTCTTGTCATTTGAAATGTGGAAGAATGAAGTGTATGGACTAGGTTTTAACAATTTTTGTGTTTTGTAGTGGAACCTAATTTTATTTTCAACCTTCAATTTTAGTTTAATCTGGGGCGAACTACAAAGTCTTCCTCTTTTTTTAATGGTGAAGAAGATTGAGATAAAGGAAGCTTGAACGAAAAAAGACAGGAATTGTTTGAGTAGGAGCGGGAAAGTAAAATTACAGTGTTCTTTTTGGTATTTCTTGTGGAAGCTATCAAAATGGCGCCAGATGGGTCGAATCTCCTGTTTAGAAGGGGTTATTTGGCAGTCCTGCGGACAGTTTATACAATGAAATTCACCAAGGGAAAGCATAATAAAAATTAAAAAAAAAAAGCAAATACCATTTAAATACACAATTTGGATTGACTACTGAAGGATTCTTGCTAGAGTAAAAACAATGTGAAGTTTATTAAGCTATGAGTTGACATTTGTCACCGGTTCCAAAATATTGTGTCTGAGTGCTAATTGGAATTAAATGCTGTATAATCTGACGAGGAATTTGATGACATTACTTGTAAAAGTTGAAGGCTGAGCCTCTGCTTTCTTTTCGAGCATTCCAGTGTCATTTCCAATTTCAAATAGACATTACTCTCTTTACCACTAACATATCCTGTACTCATCATTTTAATTATAATAATTGTTTTGTGGCAAATGTGCTGAAAGGAGCCTGAGTAATCCTTTTCTCCATTGAAATCTCTCAGTTGCTTGTTCAGTCTTTCCATGCTCTTGAATCAATGACACATATAAGAATCTGAAAGATTTATTTGGTGATCAAAACATGCCATAGAATGAAGAATATTATAGAATTGGGAGTATTATGCATGAAATTTACAAACACCATATGAAAAATTGACCTACGTCCATATCAAAAATAAAAAAATTAACCTACATTACTAGTACCTAGTTTGACTTTGTTGTATTACATTGTTAGTACAATGAGTTTTCTATTGGAATCAACGGAAATTTTGGGAAGCGGAAAGGGGCTAAACTTCAGTTGAGGGTGGCACAGCTTCTGATCCAGAACCCTGAGATTTAGGGTTAAACATGCTTTACGACTGCTTGATTCTCTTTTCAGTATGTAATCTTTTGTTAAAGAAAATCATGGTTATATGCTGTAGTAGCACAAAGCTTAATGGATTTATGTAGTTTGGAAACTTGAAAATACACAATACATAACATCTCAGCAGTATTATATAGGAAGTTTGTAGATCACAATTCCATGGAGTGATTTATAATTTAATTTTCCAGTATGTGGAAGTTCCAGTTCCTTCTCCCAAAAAGGATGAAGTTTTACTAAAAGTAGAAGCAACAGCATTGAATCCAGTTGACTGGAAAATTCAGAAGGGCATGCTACGACCACTTCTGCTACGCAGGTTCCCTTTTATTCCAGGTAATATAATGCAAATGTAGTGATTTTTTCTGCTTATGATCAGTCCTTATAAATCTGTCTTGAGTCTTTCACTAATATGACTTTATAAGTTAAAACTGTTGCTCTTGTAATGAATTTTATGGCCATTTTTTTCAGTTATGAGGTCGCTTTAATTCAGAAGTGATCTAGATAAGAGTTTAGGCTTTTGTTGGATCTTTTTTACTTAGAGACTAATACTCTAATTTATGATAATTCAAAATGTACGATGATCAATGAGCGATGCGGCTGTATGGTCATGTCATGCTTCTGATGATTTTCTGGACTAAATAGAATTTATCTGTAGTGAAAGTTGAAACTCAACCAGGAACTTGTATACTTTTGTTTGGTTCTCCTGGTGCAGAGGAATCAACTAGATTAGGAGGTCATTAAGCTTCTCTTCTTAACTAAAAATGCTCATTAAGTGCTTCGAAATTTTTTCAGCAAACACTTTCATATTAACCTTAACGTGGGCATTATATTATAATTAATTGCTTTAATTTCATGTCGGTTTTGGCTTCAGCATTTCTTAGTGCCATTTCATCTTCCTATGGCGTGCATACTGATGATATTGTGTATCATTGTGACACTCCAAAAATCTCATGATTATTGTCATTATTCCTATGGCGTGCATACTGATGATACTTGTGCAGCTTCAGACCTGATTTTTTTTTTTTTTTTTGGGGCTGTCCCTGTGGGGCATGAGATTTACAGTGTTATCAGGCACCAGGGAGGGGAAATTTTTGCGGTTATCGGGGTTGGAGGTGGGGATGCGGGATTCATGTGAGGAAGTAAGAGACAAATACTGAAAGAGCATAAAATTATTATATTATTATGCTGTAGTGTGTCACACATATTTTTGGACAAGGGAGGATTTCTTGTCTCTGTCATTTGTTTTTCTGTTGACTGGTCTATCTCTCTGTGTATGACAGAATGGGGGAGGGCTAGCAGAGTTTGCTGTATCCAGTGAGAAGCTAACAGTCAAACGCCCTCCAGAAATATCTGCCTCCCATGCTGCAGGTTTAAACATAGCAGGCCTTACTGCCCTGCATGCCCTAACTGAAGTTGCAGGTGTAAAGCTTGACGGATCAGAAAACAGAAAGAACATCTTAATTACAGCTGCCTCAGGTGGAGTTGGTCATTATGAAGTTCAACTGGCAAAGCTGGGTAACACCCACATAACAGCTACATGTGGTGCTCACAATCTGGAATCGTAAAGAGTTTAGGAGCAGACGAAGTAATGGACTACAAGACTTCAGATGGTGCAGCCTTGAAGAGCCCTTCTGGTAGGCAATATGATGTTGTCATTCATTGTGCTTCAACAACTCCTTGGTCAATGTTTGAGCCCAATTTGAGTGAGTATGGGCAAGTGATAGACTTGACCCCTAATGCAAGCATAATGTGGACATCTGCTTTCTTTTGATGCTTCACGGCCTTTTTGTTTGGCCGCTTCCCTTTGCTTTGGTGTTCGCCGGCGCTGGTTCAATTTCTCGAACAGGCTTCTTTCGTTCATTGCAAAAGTGAGTTACCGTCGACACCTTTCGTTGCTAAAGTGAGTTGCGGATGAACCGACATTCGTCGCTAATGTGAGTTAACGACGACTCTATTCGTCGCTAAAGTGAGTTAGCAACGAATGGACGCTCGTCACTAATGTGAATTTGCAATGACTCTGTTCATCACTCAAGTGAGTTTGCGATGACTCCGTTTGTCGCTAAAGTGAATTAGCGACGACTCCGTTCGTCACTAAAGAGAGTTAGCGAGGAACGGACGTTCGTCGCTAAAGTGACGTAGGGACAAATGGACATTCGATGCTAAAGTAAGTTAGTGAAGAATGGACATTCGTCGCCAAAGTGAGTTAGCAACGACTCCATTCGTCGCTAAAGAGAGCTCGCGACGAACGGGCGTCTCTAATATGAGTTAACGAATGGACGTTCGTCGCTAATTCGATCGTTGCTAAAGTGAGTTTTTAACGGACGGACATTCGTCGCTAAAGTGAGTTTGCAACGAAAGGACATTCGTTGCTAAAGTGAGTTAGCAACGACTTCGTTCGTCGCAAAAATGAGTTAGCGATGAGTGAACGTTCGTCGCTAAAGCAAGTAAGAGGCGACTTCGTTCGTCGCTAAAGTGAGTTAGCGACAACTCTATTCATCGCTAAAGTGAGTTAGCGACGAATGGACGTTCGTCGCGAATGTGAATTTGCAATGACTCCGTTCGTCACTAAAGTGAGTTAGCGACGACTCCGTTCGTTACTAAAGTGGGTTGCCAACGACTCCGTTCGTCGCTAAAGAGGCTTACTGATGAATGGACATTTGTCGATAAAGTGAGTTAGGGAAGAACGGACATTCGACGCTAAAGTGAATAAGCGACGAACGGACGTTCATCGCCAAAGTGAGTTAGCGATGACTCCATTCGTTGCTAAATAGAGTTAGCGACGAATGGACGTTCGTCTCTAATATGAGTTAGCGACGACTCTGTTCGTCGCTAAAGTGAGTTAGCGACGACTCCGTTCGTCACTAAAGTCAGTTAGCGTCGAATGGACATTCGTCGCTAAATGTGTTAGGGACAACTCCATTCAACGTTAAAGAGAGTTAGCAACGAATAGACGTTCGTCGCAAAAGTGAGTTAGCGACGACACCATTCACTGCTAAAGTGTGTTAGCGACGACACCATTCACTGCTAAAGTGTGTTAGCGACGACACCATTCATTGCTAAAGTGTGTTAGCGACGAACGGACATTCGTCGCTAAAGTGAGTTAGCGACGAACAGACGTTCGTCACAGACGTTCGTCGCTTAAGTGAATTAGCTATGACACAGTTCGTCGCTAAAGTGAGTTAGCGACGACTCCGTTCTCGCTAAAGTGAGTTACCAACGACTCTGTTTCGTCGCTAAGTGAGTTAGCGACGACACCGTTCGTTGCTAAAGTGAGTTAGCGATGACTCTATTAGTCGATAAAGTGAGTTAGCGACGACTCTGTTAGTCGCTAAAGTCAGTTAGCGACGACTCCTTTCGTCCATAAGGAGAGTTAGCGATGAACGGATGTTTGTCGTTAAAGTGAGTTAACGACGAACGGATGATCATCGTCAAAGTTAGTTAGCAATGACTCCGTTCGTCGCTAAAGTGAGTTAGCAATGACTCCTTTCGTCACTAAAGTGAGTTAGCAACGATTTCATTCGTCGCTAAAGAAAGTTAGCGATGACTCCGTTCGTTGCTAAAGAGAATTACCGACAAACGGATATTCGTTGTTAATGTGAGTTAGCGACGAACGTCCTGAGTAGGGGACGAACAGACGGTCAACACAAATGTGAATTAGCTATGACTCCGTTCATCGCTAAAGTGAGTTAGCGACGAATGGATATTCGTCGCTAAAGTGAGCTAGCGACAACTCCGTTTGTCGCTAAAGTGAGTTAGAACCGAACGGATGTTCACCGCTAAAGTGAGTTAACGACGACTCCGTACGTCAGTAAAGTGAGTTAGCGACGACTCCGTTTGTCGCTAAAGTGAGTTAGCGATGACTCCGTTTGTCGCTAAAGTGATTTAGCGATGAACGGACGTTCATCGATAAAGTGAATTAGCAATGACATCGTTTGTCGCTAAAGTGAGTTAGCGACGACTCCGTTCGTTGCTAAAGCGAGTTATCGACGACTTCGATCGACGTTAAAGTGAGTTAACAACTACTCCGTTCGTCGTTAATTTTGCGACGACTTCGTTCGTCGCTAAAGTGAGTTAACGACGCCTCGGTTCGTTGCCAAAATGAGTGACTACCGGATGTTCGTCGGTAAAGTAGTCAGTGACGACATCGTTCGTCGCTAAAGTGAGTTAGCAACAAACAAACGTTCATTGCTAAAGTGAGTTACCGCCGACTCCTTTCGTTGCTAAAGTGAGTTGGGGATGAAACGACATTCGTCGCTAAAGTGAGTTAGTGACGAACGGACGTTCGTCGCTAATGTGAATTTGCAATGACTCTGTTCATCACTCAAGTGAGTTTGCGATGACTCTGTTTGTCGCTAAAGTGAATTAGGGACGACTCCGTTTGTCGCTAAAGTGAATTAGGGACGACTCCGTTTGTCGCTAAAGTGAATTAGGGACGACTCCATTCGTCACTAAAGAGAGTTAGCGAGGAACGAACGTTCGTCGCTAAAGTGACGTAGGGACAAATGGACATTTGATGCTAAAGTGAGTTAGGGACGAATGGACATTCATCGCCAAAGTGAGTTAGCAATGACTCCATTCGTCGCTAATCTCTTTAGCGACGAACGGACGTCTCTAATATGACTTAACAAACGGATGTTCGTCGCTAATGTGAGTTAGCTACGACTCCGTTCGTCGCTAAAGTGAGTTTTCAACGGACGGACATTCGTCGGTAAAGTGAGTTTGCAACAAACAGATATTTGTTGCTAAAGTGAGTTAGCGACGACTCTGTTCGTCGTTAAAATGAGTTAGTGATGAGCGAACGTTCGTCGCTAAAGTGAGTAAGAGACGACTCCGTTCGTCGCTAAAGTGAGTAAGAGACGACTCCGTTCGTCGCTAAAGTGAGTTAGCGACGACTCTATTCGTCGCTAAAGTGAGTTAGCGACGACTCTATTCGTCGCTAAAGTGGTCGTCGCTAAAGTGAGTTAGCGACGACTCTATTCGTCGCTAAAGTGAGTTAGCGACGACTCTATTCGTCGCTAAAGTGAGTTACCGACGACTCTATTCGTCGCTAATGTGAATTTGCAATGACTCCGTTCGCCACTAAAGTGACTTAGTGACGACTCCGTTCATCGCTAAAGTGAGTTACCGACGACTCCGTTCGTCGCTAGAGTGAGTTACCGACGACTCCGTTCGTCGCTAAAGAGGCTTACCGATGAATGGACATTTGTCGCTAAAATGAGTTAGGGAAAAATGGACATTCTACGCTAAAGTGAGTAAGCGACAAACTGACATTCGTCGCCAAAGTGAGTTAGTGACGACTCCATTCGTCGCTAAATAGAGTTAGCGATTAACGAACGTTCGTCTCTAATGTGAGTTAGTGACGAACGGACGTTCGTCTCTAATGTGAGTTAGCGACGAACGTTCGTTCGTCGTTAATATGAGTTAGCGACGACTCCGTTCGTCGCTAAAGTGAGTTAGCGACGACTCTGGTCGTCACTAAAGTGAGTTAGCGACGACTCTGTTCGTCACTAAAGTGAGTTAGCGTCGAATGGACATTTGTCGCTAACTGTGTTAGGGACAACTCTATTCAACGTTAAAGAGAGTTAGCAACGAATGGATGTTCGTCGCGAAAGTGAGTTAGCGACGACACCGTTCATTGCTAAAGTGTGTTACCGACGAACGGACTTTCGTCGCACTTTAGTAACGAACAAACGTTCGTCGCTTAAGTGAATTAGCTATGACTCAGTTCGTCGCTAAAGTGAGTTAGCGACAACTCCGTTCGTTGCTAAAGTGAGTTAGCGACGACTCCGTTCGTTGCTAAAGTGAGTTAGCGACGACTCCATTCGACGCTAAAGTGAGTTAGCGACGATTCCGTTCGACGCTAAAGTGAGTTAGCGACGACTCCGTTTGTCGCTAAAGTCTGTTAACGATGACACCGTTCGTCCATAAAGAGAGTTAGCAATGAACGGACTTTCGTCGTTAAAATTACTTAGCCACGAACATAGGTTTGTCGCTGAAGTGAGTCAGCGATGAAAGGTCGTTTTTGGCTAAAGTGAGTTAGTGACGACTCTGTTTGTCGCTAAAGTGAATTAATGACTAACTAACATTCGTCGCTAAGGTGAGTTGGCAACGACTCCGTTCATCGCTTAAGTGAGTTAACAATGACTCACTAAAGTCAGTTAGCGACAACTCCGTTCATCGCTAAAGTTAGTTAGCAACGACTCCTTTCGTCGCTAAAGTGAGGACTCCGTTTGTTGCAAAAGTGAGTTAGAGTGGAACGGACGTTCGTCGCAAAAGTGAGTTAGCGACAAACAGACGTTGGTTTCTAAAGTGAGTTAGCAATGACTCCATTCGTTGCTAAAGTGAGTTAGCAATGACTCTGTTCGTCACTAAACTGAGTTAGGAACGATTCTATTCGTCGCTAAAGAAAGTTAGTGATGACTCCGTTCGTCGCTAAAGAGAATTAGCGACAAACGGACATTTGTCGCTAATGTGAGTTGGGGACAAACGGACGTTCGACGCAAATGTGAGCTAGTGATGACTCCGTTCGTCGCTAAAGCGAGTTAGCAACAACTCCGTTCAAACTCGTTTTGCAACCACCAAAGTTGTAGCTAAACCCGTTAAGCGACAACCGAAGTTGTTGCTAAACTCATTTTACGACAACCGATGTTGTTATTAAACCCGTTTTGCGACAACCGAAGTTGCTGCTCGTTTTGCGGCAACCAAAGTTCCTGCTAAACTCATTTTGCGACAAACAGTGTTTGTTCAAGAAGGCTCTCAAAAGAAAATTTTTCATCAAAACATCAAACTGAGTGGATGCTATTACTACCGGGATCTGGGACATATACAGTCACAATGTTACAAATTATTCAAAGATCTAAAATATAGCAACAGAGGCTTCCGAAAGAAAAATTAGAAATATAAGTTTGTCTGGATTCAAAAGCAGGTATCTTGTAATCATGTTTTGAAAGCAGTTACTAACTCTGTGTTGTATTTTGACAGTGGCTGTTCAGGGCACATGAATCAGACCTGCTAAGCAACATTAGTCATAGTGAATCAGGACAAGTCACATTTGGTGATGGAGCTAAAGGTACAATCACTGGAATAGAAACTTTAAATGTTGATGGATTGCCTAGATTATTGAACGTGTTACTTGTTCAAGGTCTAAAAGCAAATATAATCAGTATTAGCCAACTGTGTGATAAAAATTTACTGGTTCATTTTACTAGTGAAAAATGTTTAGTATCTGACCACAAGAGTAATTTAGAGATGGAAGGAGTTCGAACAGGAGACAACTGTTATAAATTAATTGACAAATTACAGTGTTATACTACTTCCTTAAACAGTGCAGATGTCTGGCATAAAAAACTGGGTCATATGCTTTACAGGCACATTAAAAAATTGATCAAACATGAAGCAGTAAAGGGACTCCCTGAGATAAAAAATATTGGAGATATGAAGTGTGGTGACTGTCAACATGGAAAGCAGCATAAGACACAACACAAAAGCACCACTCTAATCAATACAACTAGACCTTTCGAACTTCTCCATGTTGATTTTATGGGACCGGTTCAGACTCCAAGTCACAAAGGAAAAAGGTATATTTTTGTTTGAGTGGATGATTACTCACGATTTTCTTGGATTGATTTTCTCAGAGAAAAATCAGATACATTCAAATCTTTTCAAAAACTCTGCTCGAAAGTGATGATGGAGAAAAGAGAAACAATTCAGAAGATTATTAGACTCAAGAGTGATCATGGAAGGGAGTTCGAAAACAATGACTTTACTAAATTTTGTGATAAGAAAGGCATTCATCATGAGTTCTCTGCCCCAAAAACACCACAATAGAATGGAGTGGTAGAAAGAAAGAACAGAACCCTGCAAGAGATGGCTCGGGTTTTGCTGCTTTCAAAAGGACTTCCTAAAAAACTCTGGTCTGAAGCTATAAACACTGCGTGTTATATTACAAACAATGTCTATTTTCGTCCTTTCACACACAAGACTCCATGAGTTGTATAAAGGTAAAAAACCTACGGTAAGTCATTTCTACAACTTTAGAAGTAGATGTTATATTCTGTGTGATAGAGAAGCACTTGGTAAGTTTAATGCTCGAAGTGATAAGGGAATGTTTCTGGGTTATTCAACCAATAGTAAAGCATATCGAGTACACAATAAAAGAACTCAAGTTATTATGGAATCCATCAATGTAATAGTGTTTCATGATGATATTCAAACTCAGAGAATAGATGATGATTTATCCAGTCCACAGCCACGAATACAAAATGACAGCCCTTCAGAATTGTTTTAGAAGGAGTTCCAGAACCACAAAGAAATACAAATCTTATTGATCCTCCTGAGACAGATGTGAACACACCAATACAAGACAAATCTGGGGTTACCAAGATACCTTCCTTCAGAATTCAGAAAAATCATCCAGCTGAGGCGATTATTGGAGAACTTAATGAAGGTATGAAAACTAGAGGTATTGATATTAATTTTCGTGATATGGTTCGTTTTGTGTGCTATACTTCATCACAGGAATAGAAGAAAGTTGAAGAAGCCCTCAACGATAAATACTGGGTTCAGGCAATGCAGGAAGAACTTCATCAATTTGAAAGAAACAGTGTTTGGAAGTTAGTACCACGTCCTATTCATAGCAACATCACTGGTACTAAATGGAATTTTAAAAATAAAAAGGATGTTAATGGAACGATTATCAGAAACAAAGCAAGATTGGTCGCCCAAGGGTATACTCAAGTGGAAGGTGTAGACTTTGAAGAAACCTTTGCTCTAGTAGCTCGATTAGAAGCTATAAGATTGATGATCTCAACAACATGTTAATTAAAGATAAAGCTCTACCAGATGGACATCAAAGTGCTTTTCTAAATGGATATATTTCAGAAGAAGTATATGTGGAGCACTCCAAGGGGTTTGTAGATCCTCATAACTAGGGGTGGGCATCGGGTCGGGTTTTTCGGGTAACCCGACCCGACCCAAAAAACCCGGGTTTGGATTTCCAAACCCAACCCGCGGGTCGGGTTCGGGTTTGGAAATCTAAACCCGACCTCGGGTCGGGTCGGGCCCAAACCCGACCCGCGGGTTTTATTTTAAATTTTTTATATATTTTTTTTAGTTATTTAAAAAAAATATATAAAAAAATTGGGTTTTTCGAGATGGGTTCGGGTTTTGGTCAGGTCGGGCCGGGTACGGGTTTTATAAAATGGTAGTTCGGGACAGGTTCGGGTTCAGGTTTTAAAACCCGTGCGGGTTTTCACGGGTTCGGGTTTCGGGTATATAAGTCAGGTCGGGTTCGGGTTTTCAAAAACCCGACCAAAACCCGACCCGTGCCCCACCCCGACTCACAACCCAGATCATGTCTACAAACACTCTAAGGCACTATATGGGTTAAAACAGGCACCACGTGCCTGGTATGATCTCTTGACTTCTTTTTTAATTGGTCATGGGTATTGTCAAGGCAATGTGGATCAAACTCTGTTTATTAAACGAATTGATGAAGAAATGGTAATGTCACAGATTTATGTAGATAACATGATTTTTTGTGCTACAAAAAGAACATTACTAAATGACTTTTTTCAGACTATGAAACAGGAGTTTGAAATGAGCATGGTTGGAGAACTGTCATTCTTCCTTGGATTTCAAATCAAACAGTTGGATAATGGTATCTTACTAAGTCAAGAGAAATATGCTAAAGAGATGGTACGAAAATTTGGAATGGAACATACTAAGCTAAAAGCCACTCCAATGGGAACCAATAGAAAACTACATAGAGATTCAGAAGGAGTTGGAACTGATCAGCATCTGTACAGAAGTAGGATTGGAAGCTTATTATATCTGACAGCCAGCAAGTCGTCCTGAACTATGCTTTAGTGTTGGGGTGTGTGCACGATATCAGGCCAATCCCAAAGAATCACACCTCCAGGTAGTAAAGAGAATATTAAGGTATGTACATGGGACTACTGAACTAGGTATATTTTATTCAAAGTCTTCTACTATAGCACTTGCAGGATATAGTGATGCTGATTGGGCTGAGAATGCTGATGATCGAAAGAGTATTTTCGGTGGTTGTTTCTATCTAGGGACAAATCTTGTGGCTTGGTATAGTAAAAAGCAGAAGTCAATATCTTTATCTACTGTTGAAGTTGAATACATTGTAGCCGGGAGTTGCTGTACTCAATTACTGTGGATGAAGCAAATGTTGGCAGATTATGGTTTTGATCAAGACATTTTGACAGTGTTTTGTGATAACACGAGTGCAATAGACATTTCAAAAAACCTAGTACAACACTCTAGCACAAAACATATTGATATTCGGTACGATTTTATCAGAGAGCTGGTGCCAGAAAAGATAATCAGTGCGGAGTACATATCTACAACAAATCAATTGGCAGATATTTTTACCAAAAATCTTAACAGAACAAGATTTGAGTTCCAGGAGCTCTTGGGATGTGTCAGTTGTAAATCTCAAAAGCATGGGGATTATTGAACAAAAAAAAAGGGAAAAGAAGAAAAAAAAAAATTTATATGTCACGGTTTGTTTTTTTTTGCTAGGTGTTCAAGAGGGAGTTACTACAAGCGCAAGTTCACTTTGAAGGGACCCCTATGTATGTTACCAAACGATGAGCGACCTATGGTGATAATGACTATGGTAAAAAAAAAATTTACCGTTGCGCAATGGTATAAACAAGTTGACGCGGTTACTTGCAAGGCAACCTTTTGTCTATTTAAAGAAAGTTTGAACTCCCTTTCAATCACAACCTTTCTCTTTGATTTCCTTCCTTATTTTGTCTCAAAATCAAGGTTGTTATATTGTGCCCTAGCAACACGACGCTCTAGCACTCTTCGAATCAATGGATTCTCCATCATCCTCGTCGGACAAAAAGAAGGGCGCTGCTGTGATTGTTGATAGAGTGGTCTCTTTCTTCCTGCCAACGAAACCTTCTACCCCTACTGGAACGAAAGCAGTTGATGCAGCCTCTGAAGATATGCCGAAGGAAGCAGCTCTAGTTCACACATCTTCCTCCTTGCCTCTGCTGTCTTTTCGTGATGATCCTCAGTCAGAAAACGTTCAACGCACTTCTACCAAAGAGCCATCACAAGCTACAACAAGTGTTTCCCCCTCCGTTCACCATCTTCCTCCTTGCCTCTGCTGTCTTTTCGTGATGATCCTCAGTCAGAAAACGTTCAGCGCACTTCTACCAAAGAGCCATCACAAGCTGCAACAAGTGTTTCCCCCTTCGTTCACCATCTTCCTCCTTGCCTCTGCTGTCTTTTCGTGATGATCCTCAGTCAGAAAACGTTCAGCGCACTTCTACCAAAGAGCCATCACAAGCTGCAACAAGTGTTTTCCCCTCCGTTGAGGATTTCACAACTAAATCCTCTTCATCAATGCAAGTTTCTCTGACTATGCGAGACGCACTGCAATACATTGTCCAAAGATCATTCCGCCTACAACGGTCTCATCAATTGTCTGAGGAGTTGTCGAATGCTACTGAGTATGAAAAGACTTATCTCTCTGGTGCTGACACTCCTGCTCCATCACTGTCTGGCTCCGATGAGGTACAAAGTTTAAACTCCTCTGAACTCGATGACATCCCAATTTCTCAGCTTCATCTCAAGCGCAAACGTCAGGAGTCATCCAAATCCAAATCCCCTCGCAAAAGAAGACATCTTGCTAAGCCTAGCGCTCCAATCGGGTCTCTCTCAGTTGGAATTGCTTCTCGGTTGAGACCTCGAATTTCTAAGGAAGGAATTTCAACTCCTCGAAGAACTCCTATTCTGCGCTCTAAAGCCCATCAATCAGTCTCTGTTTCGGCCTCTGTTCCACTTGATGATGTGCCTAATGTTGAAAATGATAAAGAAAGGGGATACGGGGATGGAACAGGAGTAGTTGCGATGCTTATTCTTCTCCCAGATGTGCAACCTGTTCTTGTGGACAAAGAAGCCAGAACTTCATGGAATGCATTCTGTACTCGGAAGGTTATTCTTGAACTTCCCATACGTGAAGACGAGTATGAGAAAGCTGACCTCCTTACATTGTTAGATCAGACGCATCTTCGATAGTCTGCGCTATTCACTGCCAAATTTCATCCTGTCATCATCTAAGAATTTTATTCAAATCTGAAGAAATCTATCTTCGATCCTGCCTCTCCCGGATATCACAAGGTGTGGCTTCGGGGTCACTATTATGATTTTTCACCTGAAATTTTGGCTATGTTTGTTGGTGTTTCAACAGTGGAGGAAGTGAATGTTGATGTTAGTCTTGATGAAATTATTTCCGATCTCACTGTAGGATATAAGAAAAAGTGGGTTTCCCATCGCACTTTCTCTACTTCGGCGCTAACCACAAAGTATTATGGACTTCACAAGGCTGCTATCTCTCACTAGATGCCCACCGGTCATTACACCACTGTTAACAAATCTCTTGCGCGATTTTTGTATAAAGTGGGTAAGGCGATTCCTGTTAATCTTGGGCAGTTAAGTTTTTATCAAGTTGTGAAATTTGCTGAACATCCAAAACACTATGCAAGCATGATGTTCCCAAGCACTTTCTATACTATACTACTGTCTCAAAAGGAGTTAGAACTGCCTCCTGGTCCCATGAGTTTCCATTCTGTCACCTTGAAGATCAGTACTCTCAAAGCCTCTATCCAAACAGGACAGTGTGGTGAAGCTGACACTCATGATATTCCTCAGCCTAGCTTTTCTGAAGCATACTCCAAGCGACAATAAAAAACGGTTGAAGGTTCTTGATTCTGAAATACCCATGCTTCAAAAAATTGCTTGTTATTCATCAACATGAACTCCGATAACTCCTTGCTCTTGTTGCTAATGATCCAGAGCCTTCAACGAACTCTAACGATGATGCTCCAGAGGATGACGATGTCTAAAATTTGGGAGGGGTATCCTTTGACTTTCCTAGTCAAAATGGGGGAGAAAGTATTTTGATCTTTTGATTACTGTTTTGCTCCTGGTGTGACATTATACACTTCTTCAGTAAAAGAAAGAGTTTCAAGAGTAAGAATTGATGTCTCAGAAAGAAACCTTGCACAGATGTGCAAAAGTCCAAGCTTCAAGTGTATTTTGTCAAAGAAAGTCAAAGGGGGAGATTGTTAGTGCTAGACATTACGATTTGACTATCTTTGACAAAATCAATTATGAAAGATCAAGGCATGAGATATATATAGTATGCAAACAATCAGGAGTGATTTAAATAAGAAGGATTGCTATGACACATGGGGGGATTGCAATCTGTTTAAATAAGGAGGGTATGAAGATATATGAGGAAGAGGATCACATGAGGAAGGAAAGATTGATAAAATCATGGACTGGTAATTGAACCATGATTAAATGACATACCATAGAAGCGGATACGTATGAGTATAAATAGGCATGAAGGCATGTACATAACACACGACTTCTGAGAGAGCTATTGCGAGTATTCAAGAAAAGTTCGTGTGTTCTGGAGCATATTTGTTCTTCATCAATTTGCGTTTGGAGAGGCGGTCGAGGAGATGAAGACGGAGTTCCACCTGCAGTTGGAACACCCTTGCAGAAGTTTGTGCTGGAGACAGACTGAGTCTTCCACTCTGGAAGCTCGAACTGAGGGGGAGCCTCAGTGGGATAGTAACGTGACCACTTACACTTAGTGGGTCAGGTGTTGAAGGTAATCCACGATTATGTTAAGAAGATGAATCAAAACTATAATGTCTTTATGAAAGGCTTGTAATTAGTTATCACTAGTGGATTGTTATTATCCCGAGCAAGAATGCTCTGCAGATTAGGAATAGTTGTTTCGAACTGCGATAACAACTTGTTTGTGTTCGCATTGTTCTTTATTTCTCGAGGTGTTTAATGCAGAGTTCCAAGCGGAGTTTTAACACCCGATAATTTATACTAACCGATATCACCAGAACATTTTCAAATTCATTAGGCAATGGTCCAAGTGTCCCCTGGCTTCTTGTGGGAAAGTTATTTGGTCAACCTCCATTGTTGTAGTACCATGGTACATATGGATGGAAAGAAATAAAAGAAATTTTGAAAGAAGAGACAACACAGACAACACAGCAGAAAGTGTAACAAGTAATGCATACAAAGTATCCTACTATGGACTCGAGTAGCAGAGAAGCTACCTTTGTTCCGAACATGGTGATACTTAGACATTGGAGAACAGTAACACACTCCCACTCCCACAAGCTAAAGAAAATGGCTGAGTGGAAGCCCCAACGACCAGGATGGATCTACCTAAACTTTAACGGATCCTCCAAGGGCAATCATGGACGAACAGGAATTTGGGCAGTTTTCAGAGATCATAAAGGAAGAGCCATACTAGCCTACTCAAGGCCAATTGGTCATCATACCTCCAATGAAGCAGAGGCAAAAACCCTACTCACTGGAATCCAAATCTTCATTCAACATCTGCACGGTCCTATATGGATAGAGGGAGACTCATCTTTGGTCATAGGTTGGGGAAGTATCAGAGCCCCTCCATGGACCCTAAGACATGTATTTGATGAAGTAAAAGATTTGGTAACAGGGATACAAATCAAGTGGAACAAGATACCTAGAACAACAAACTCAATAGCTGATAAGTAAGCAAAAGAGGTGGTCGACAGGGATTAGAGTTAGTGATAAAATGGGGCAGTGGAAAAAGTTCAGTACCATTGAAGATGAAAGGGTACTTTGATGAGATCACTAGCACCATAAAAGACTAAAGTATAGCATAGAGCAAGGTCCCTCGGTCAGCAAATTCTATAGCTGCCAAACTGGCTAAAGCTAGTGTTTTCAAGGAAATCTTAAAAGAAGATATAAATATATATACAGGTATAATGGAGAAATGAATGTATACTGCTGTACATATTATGTAATTTACATATTACTATGAATGAAAACTATGCCATTTTCAAAAAATAAAAGAAAAATAAGGGTCGACAGGGATCAACTTGTTATGGGAACCTAACGGGACTATGAACTTGTACTGTAATGCATTACTAGAAAAATCAATAAAAAAACAAAAATTTTTAAAAAAAAACTACTACAAGATAAAAGTTTTAAAGAAATGAATGATTTTTTTTCTAAAAAGAGCATTGCAAACTCTATCATTTAATCAAGCATGATCTTGCATTTCCATACGAATGAGCATCTACAAGGGTGAATCTCAAATTAGAAGCCAAATGTGAAACCAGATTCGACGAGGATAGAATAGATCCAGTACAAGGTGAAACATATCATGTACTTATTAGGAAATAGTAGAGCTTTCGCATTTTAAAATACAGAGAGAGGTGCATCATTCATAAATATTGCATCCACAATAAAAATGATAAAGACATTATAAAAAATACCATAACTACCTCATTAGGGACTGAAGTTGAAGATGATGCTTACGGCAATCTTGAATCACTTTATAAAACCGACTTCAATGTCCACTATAAAACCAAAAAACCAAAAACTCGAGCATCATCTTCAACTCTCAGTAAATAGAACATTCCATAAAACCAAAAAGACAATGAACAACAACTCAAAGTTTGGCAAACATAAGGGCATCTAAAGTTCAGAGACGATAAAACTCGAGCATTCATGCATAAGTTTATGTGCTTTTCGTGGACATGAATATGTAGCCGTTGGTGGATAAAAAATCATAATATTTAAATAAGTTCCGCATGGCAGACAACATGAATAAACTGACCGTAAATTAGTAAATAGAGAGATAACGCCCAGCTATTTTTTGCCGTGAAGAAACGCCCAACTTGAAGTGTGACATCCAAAATGTTTCTGTCTATGGTCTTTATGTGCATTTTATGGAGACTAATTCTGCACTGCACTACGAACCGTGAGTACTCTCAATAACTTGCACTGCACTACGAACCGTGAGTACTCTCAATAACTTGCACTGCACTACGAACCGTGAGTACTCTCAGTAACTTGCACTAAGTTATCAGTTACAATCACAATGTTATGTCTCAGCCAGGTCTACCTGAAATTTAGCACAGGTGGATCCGGGTAGGTCCCATGGGAGATCAGATTCAACCCTTCTGCAATGTCTGCCCCACCATGGATCAAAGCAATTAAAGTACATCGGAGTCTGACTCAAGAGAACGATCCAACTCACAATTTCAAGGAACAAGTCTCCCTTACAATCCCTCAATCTGCTAATGAACTAACAACACCCTTCCCCCGGTTAAATTCATTGTAAAGCTCACCAAAGTTCCAAAGGAATGTGGAGCCACTCAAAAGCCAAGTACCACATCTATTACTTCAATGGAACATAAAAATCGGGTGAAAAATGGAAGTGCATTGAAACATTCAGAGATCCTTACTATTAGATGAGAAAGTAAAGATTTAACCATTCCCCAAAATAAATAAAATGATGACACTATCATCATATACCAGGGCAAGAGTCTTGCAACTTTCCCATAAATGAAGTTATATGCACATCCACCACCTAAGAACACCACTACCACGGAATATTTATTGCCCCATTCATAACTTTGTGCATCGATACAAGGTCTCCACGGCGTCTGGTAAGGACATGGTAGAGAATAATTAATGTTGGCAGCTAATTATGTGCTTAATCTCAACAGTCCGACCAGTTCCTTGGGTGCTTAAAAAGACTAGTTGATCACATTTGCACCTATGCTTTAGTTCAAATGTCAAAAATTAAAACACAATTCCCATATCAGAGTGCTACCAATCTCTTCCAAAATTGTCAAAAGGATTTGCTTGGGGACCAAAGTTGGCAGCCATTTTGTATTACATGTTTGTCACCCCCATGTCGTGTTGTGGCATGGTTTGGGTTGTAGTGGTGTACGCCCAGTCATAGGTTCTGAAGTATGTTTATTTACTCCTGGTTATTTCCCAACTAGTAGCCTTAACCATGTTTTAGGGGCTAATAAACTAACCTTCACATCCATGATCTTTTTGCGACCCTTGGCTTACTAGCTATGAATGACATTTGATAAAGTCTCAAACTGAACTTGGAGATCTTACATCGTCGGTAGTATTTTTAAGCATCATTAAGGCCTCATGAAATATTTTCGTATTACTTGGACCTTATTCTTGCAAAAAAAAATTATTGTTACAAACGCTTATCAGCTCAGGTAGTTGTTAACCTCCTTGTGGTTGTAATACCATGGTCTAGCTTCAGCTTCCAAATGGAAGCTAGTGAACCCACTTTCGATCTTTAAGTGTCATGGAACTCAATAGATTGTACCAGCTTTTTAACAAAAGCTGTGGTGGGGGTCTTCGTAATTCGCATATTTCGGACAATGGAGGTGTATGGCCTTAGTGATTAGACCTAACTGAGGAGTTTTAGGCAGGTTACTGCCAAAATTCACTCTGTGCATGAACAACATGTTAAGGAGTTCACAAGGCCTCAAATTTCCTTAACATGTTTTAGGTGAATGCTTCAAATCGGCATTGACCTTAACATGGACTACCTCGATCTACCTCAAAACAATCAGAAAGTTGTGGACGAGACGTGTTGGTGCATGGATGTTTGGTTGGCTC
This sequence comes from Aristolochia fimbriata, assembly GCA_019845555.1. Classification (NCBI taxonomy): domain Eukaryota; kingdom Viridiplantae; phylum Streptophyta; class Magnoliopsida; order Piperales; family Aristolochiaceae; genus Aristolochia; species Aristolochia fimbriata. Next base: position 11,914,260 of record CM034079.1, read on the forward strand.
TTTATGACAAAACATATCTTGACCACGAATTTTGGGAATCAATTGTGATTTAGAATCCTGGTCCAAGTAAAAGATAGAAACCATATATCTTGAGTATTTGAGTTTCCTAGTTGATATAGGAAGGGAACCAGCACAGGATGTGATCGTGGCTAAGTATGAAAAAGAAGAGAAGTCTAGTACAATTAGGACTTCTTTCTCTGTGATATGGCTAAAGACAGAAAAAGACATGGTTAACCCTAAAGATATATAGTGCACAACGTGCGTTGGGTTAGGGTTACGCAAAAACTGAAGATCACCTAGCAAGGATGAGTTTGAGGGGGAGTTAGAGGAGAAGATCGATATGCATACATCCTGAATTTTGTGTGTGATTGTTGAACCTAATCAAGAGGTCTACAAGCTTATCAAGAAGCTATTGACCATCGTAATAGTATTTTCATCCTGAGAAGACTGCGTGAAGAAACTCTCTGGTGATAGGGAACACACTAAGGGGGAGACTTAGTGTGTGGGTATCGAAGGGCTTCTGTTGAAGTGAGTAGAAAGGAAGCTTGTCTAGGAAGAGGTTGTTGTTCGAGTCCTTGAAAGGAGGAGAACTTATTACTGTAAGTCGTGCTGTTAAACTTCTGTAATACTCTTACTAGTGGATTTTGATACCCTAGGCTGAATGCTCCGCAGAGTAGGAACGATTGGTTCCGATAACAAATCGCTTCTGTGTCAATGATCTATAAGTATAACGTTAAGTGTCATTACACCAGTCCTCGGGTGTAAGTACACTCCTGCGTACACGTGTCAAGTTTACTGGGATTTCAAGTGGTATCAGAGCGGGCTCCAAATCAGTTTCGAGATAAACGATTTTTAGAAACTTGACTTGAAGGAAAATGGCAGCATATCATAAGGAATGGGCTTAAAAAACAAGACCACAACTAATTGATGGAACAAACTATGCCTACTGGAAGGCAAAGATGAAAATTTATATCAAGGCTCAGGATGAAAGAGCCTGGAGATCTGTTGAAGATGGATGGACACCTCCAACAGCTGAAGTTGGAGAAGGAGCTGATAAAAAGAGAGTTTTAAAACCTAATTCAGAATGGAACAATAAGGAAGACATGCTATCTAACTGCAACTCCAAGGCATTAAATGCAATTTTTGGAGAAATTGATGAAGAACAATTCAGGAGAGTATCTGCGTGCACTACGGCTAAGGAGGCATGGAAGATACTGGAGGTTCATTATGAAGGAACCAAAAGTGTAAGTGCAGTAAAGTTGCAGATGCTGATGACTCAGTTTGAGCTTATGAGGATGAGAGATGATGAAATGATCTTGGAATTTGAAGGTAAGATCAGAGACATTGCAAATCAATCTGCCAATCTGGGACACAGGATACCGCAAGACCGATTGGTCAAAAAGGTACTTCGTTCACTCTCTTCAAAATTTAAGATGAAAAGAATTGCTTTAGAAGAAAACATATCTCTAAATGATATGACCTTGGATGAACTGATTGGGTCTTTGAAAACTTTCGAGATGAATGAAGAGTCAAGTGACTCAGTAAGAGAAAATAAGAGAGAAAGTGTAGCACTTCAGACCCTTGAAAACAATGAAGTGACTCACTCAACACAGGAATCCGATACTCCCATCATTACCTTATTAGAGTTAGATGCAAAGGTGTCTCTCCTGGCAAAAGGACTTAACAAGTTTATATGAAAAAGCAAGAAGAAGAATTATTCCTCAGGAGAAGGCAAACAAAGTGGAGTAAGCTTTGATTCAGTAAATAGGAGTAAAGTCAAAATGTGCTATGAGTGTGGGGGGCGAGGACACATTCAATCAGAATGTCCTACTTACCTGAAAAAGAAAAAGTCATTTGTTGTTGCCTGAAGTGATGACAATAGTACTTCTGAAGATGATGAATGTAATTATGTTGCATTCACCGCTAGTACTCAAATGAACAGTATACCACCAGCGCAAGAAAAAACTCAAGGTATCACAATATTTCCTAATGATTAAATAGATGACGAGGATGATATAGGTACAATAGAGAACATCATCAAGCAATGGGATGGGGTTCTTGAGAGTACTAAGATTTTGAGAGAGCAATTTGGAGCTCTTGAAAGAGAGAAGGTTGTGTTGTGCTGAAGCAAAAACTTTGTGAGAAAGAGGCAGAAGCTAGAAAAATAGAAAGTAAAGAGAGTATGTTGAGAGAACGGATTTACGTATTAGATGAAGAGAACCACATGCTAAAGCAGAAAGTGAGTGAAAAAGAGGAAAGAATTCTGAAAATGGAAGAAGAATTAAAGAAGGCAAAGGAGATTTGGGTGGACTTTGACAAAGGCAAGCAGCAACTAGATGATATACTAACTCAAGAGGCACGAAGAGGTAATAACATGGACTGGGATACTGTGGTGCCAGTTCATCTCTGCAACAAGCTTATACTCAAACCTGTCATAAACGGACCAGAAAGTTCATTCCTACATGCCATTACTGTGGGGTCTATGGCCATATCAGACCTTACTGCTAGAAGTTACAAAGATTTTGGAGAAGGAATGGTATTCGTAAAAGAGTTAAATCTACTACTCAAAATTTAGTCTGGGTAAAGAAAGAGATTGGTCTATTTGCTGCTCATACTGCTAGAAAATCAAATATTTATAGAATATGGTATTTTGATAGTGGTTGCTCTAGACATATGACAGAAAGTATTGAGTTTCTTACAAATCTACACAAGGAAAGCGGTGGACAAGTTATTTTTGGAGATGGTGCAAAAGGATCTGTAGTTAGAAAAGGTGATTTGAATGTTCAAGGACTCCCCAAGCTAAAGAATGTGTTGTTGGTAGATGGGCTGAAAGCAAACTTGATAAGTATTAGTCAACTGTGTGACCAAAACTTGTATGTTAAATTTACCAAAGATGGTTGTCAGGTAATGGATGAGAAACACATCTATATACAGGAAGGAACAAGAACAAGTGATAACTGCTATAAGTTAGTTTTGTCGCATCAGTGTCAGTACACTAGAGAGAACACTGCTCAACTGTGGCATAAGCGACTGGGACATATACATGCCAGTGAATTACATAAGCTGATAAAGTATGGAGCTGTAAAAGGGTTGCCTACTCTACCAGGAACTGTTGAGACTGTATGTAAAGGATGCATGGAAGGTAAACAACATCGAACTCCTCATCTTGCATTAAAATTCATTACCACCAAACAACCACTGGAATTGTTGCACATTGATTTAATGGGGCCAGTCCAGACTGAGAGCATAGCTGGGAAGAAGTATGTACTGGTTTGTGTTGACGACTTCACTAGATTCACATGGGTTGAGTTTCTCAGAGAGAAGTCAGAGGCTTTCAAATTATTTGTCAATCTGTGTAAACAACTTATGACTGAAAAGGGGTGACTATAGGAAGGGTAGTTCGGATTAGAAGCAATCATGGAAAGGAGTTTGAAAATCATGATTTTGCTAACTTCTGTGATAGTAAAGGGATTTCTTATGAATTTTTAGCACCAAAAACCCCACAACAAAATGGGACTGTGGAGAGAAAAAACAGAACATTGCAAGAAATGGCCAGGACTATGATCAACTCAAAAGACCTACCTCATAAACTATGGGCAGAAGCTGTAAACACGGCTTGCTATGTCAGCAATCGTGTGCATCTCAGATACTTAACTCACAAAACACCATATGAGTTGTGGAAAGGAAGGAAACCCAATGTTCATTATTTTTGTGAGTTTGGCAGCAGGTGTCATGTTTTTAGAGATCGTGAACAATTGAGAAAGTTTGATTCCAGAAGTATGGAAGAGATTTTTGTAAGATACTCGAGGAACAGTCATGCGAACAGAGTATTTCTGAGAAGTGCAAACACAGTCATTAAAACTGTGAATGTGGAAATAGCTTACCAAAGTGAGGGTCTTCAAATGTTAGATGATGAGCACGTACCCCTTATTCAAAAAGAAGGAATTGTTAGTACAGAAACATGTACATCTGAAGCTACTAGTGTTGATACACCTGAAGTACACTAGAAGAACTATCTATTGAAGAATCACCAGAAGATACAAAAGTGTTTTATACAGAGACCCAAGAAAGTGTTTCTGCTAAAGAAAAGACACCTTCTATAAGAGTGCAGAAGAATCATCCGGCTGATGCAATAATTGGTAATATAAATGAAGGAATGAATACCAGAGGTAAGAAAAAGAATTATGGAGATATGGTTAAATTTGTGTGCTATACGTAACTAGTAGAACCCAGAAAAGTGGAAGAGGGTTTAAAAGATGAGTTCTGGGTAAGAGCCAAGCAAGAAGAACTTGAGCAGTTTGAGAGGAATGAAGTTTGGACACTTGCACCTCGTCCAACAAATTTAAATGTCATAGGTACTAAGTGGGTGTTCAAGAACAAGACAGATGAGGAGGGTAATGTAATAAAAAATAAAGCAAGACTGGTTGCACAAGGATATACCCAGGTAAAAGGAATTGATTTTGATGAAACCTTTGCACCAGTGGCTGGACTAGAATCAATTCGATTGCTACTTGCCACTGCTAGTATGATGAAGATAAAGCTACAATAGATAGATGTAAAAAGTGGATTCCTGAATGGCTATCTGAATGAAGAAGTGTATGTTGAACAGCCGAAGGGTTTTGAAGATCCCACATACCAGACTGTGTGTATCGATTGACCAAAGCATTGTATGGACTAAAACAAGCGCCTAGAGCTTGGTATGAGAGGTTGACATATTTTCTGTGTTCTAAAGGATTTACAAGCGGAGGAGTAGACAAGACACTGTTCATTAAAAAAAGAGATCATGAGCTAACATTGGCTCAGATCTATGTAGATGATATTATCTTTGGCTCCACTAGTGATTGTGCCCAAAAATAGTTTGTCAAACATATGCAAGAAGAATTAGAGATGAGCATGGTAGGAGAGCAAGCTTATTTTTTGGGTTTTCAGATAAAACAGAGAGTTGATGGTATCTTTATCTCTCAAGAGAAATATGCTAGAAATCTAGTTAAGAAGTTTGGATTAGAAGATGCCAAGGCTATGAGAACACCCATGAGTACAACAGATCGCATTTGTAGGGATGAAAATGGCACACCAGCAGATCCAACCTTATAGAGGAGTATGATTGGGAGTTTGTTGTACCTAACTGCAAGTCGTCCAGACATATGTTATAGTGTTGGTCTGTGTGCAAGATTCCAATTAGCACCAAAGGAATCACATGTAAAGTCAGTTAAGAGAATTATACGATATGTCAAGAACATAGAGAATCTTGGAATTTGGTATGCTGGGAACACCAGTAATGTCTTGGCAGGATATAGTGATGCAGATTGGGCAGGAGATGCAGATGATAGAAAAAGCACTTCAGGTTGATGCTTCTATTTAGCCACTAATCTTGTGTCCTGGTATGGCAAGAAATAAAATTCCATATCATTGTCTACTGCTGAAGCGGAATATATTGTAGGAGGAAGTTGTTGTGCACAACTCTTATGGATGAAACAAATGCTGGCTGATTATGGTGTACCGAGTGGGGTACTCACAGTGTACTATGATAATACAAGTGCTATCAACATTTCAAAGAATCCGGTACAACATTCAAGGACGAAACACGTTGATATTCGACATCATTTCATACGAGAACTGGTTGAAAGTGGAAAAGTTACATTGGAATACTTATCGACTGAGAATCAACTGGTAGACATATTTACAAAGAGTTTGGATGCAAAAAAATTTGAGTTCCTTCGTGGAGCTCTTGGGTTGTGCTATATCTGAAAAAGTACGAGTGAGAGTACTTAAACAAGTAAGTACACATAAAAAAAAAAAAAAAAAAAAAAGCATGTATCTGTGTATTTGGGGGAAGGTGAAAGGGTAAAGGTAAAAATTTGATTTTTCATGTTCGATGCCACTATTCGAATTCCTGGAGCTTGACGAAGACAACAAATGAGAAAATCACAGCAAAGACACGCTGCAATGCTAGAATAGCAAGATTGCCAGTAGATTCAACCTCCACAAGTGATAGCCAAGGTATGAAATCTACTACTCCTTCATCTTCTGTACCTTCGTTGAATGGTGAAGAATACAACGACCATGAGGACTCGATGGCTCCTTCACTGGAGACACTAGCCGTTGCTACAAAAATGCCCTCACAGGTACAGGAGAGTGATTTGATGGAAGACGATGTCACACTTAGACATTTTCTTGATGTTCTTGTAACGAACAAACGCACAGTACACACCAGTGTACCTCGAACCCTATGAGAAGGATAGCTGAGAGTAGTGAAGAAGAAGAGGATGATTCACCTCTCATAATTCCTCGCAAGCGAAAGCCTGTTCAATCCTTGAATCGAAAAGTGCGACTTCGAGAATCAACGATTTTGCAAAGATAGAAGGGTATCAAGGGTATGCGACCAGACGATTCGCCTATTAGAGTTGATGAAGAAGAAGAAGAAGAAGAAATGGAGTTTCAAGCTACCTCATCAAATGTTCGACAGCTAGTCCAGGAATCGCGAACTCAAAAATGAGGATCTACAAGTGAAGAGAAAGGCAAGGGTACTACACAGGTTGCGGGTAAGTCGAGGTCTGATTATACAAAACACCAGAAATTGCACACTAAAAAATCCAAGCCTCCTGCAAAAGTAAAGAATGCAAGATTTGCATACTCAGATGCAAAGAAGAGATTCTTAGCAGTAATTAAAAAAGAATTTCGTCCAGAAAAAGAGTTGAATTTGGACGAATTCAAGATAATCATTCCATTGTTGGAACACCTTGGATTTATGAGCACAGTTACTCACATTGCACCGTATTCACCAGCAGTTGTGCAGGAATTTTATGCAAACCTGGTAAGACCACGATAGAGTTTGAGTTGCCAAGTGTATGTACGGGGCAATTGGTATGAATTTGGGGTCACACACATTGCAGATTATCTCGGTATTCAGTTGTGCCACACAGAACCAGATGAGATAGATGATGAAAGTATGTTAAAGAAATTGACTGGTGGACAGATCCATCAGTGGCCAGCTTCCCATGTATTTCCAGCTTCGAAATTAACTCCAAAGTATTCAACACTGCACAAGATTGCAATTTGGAATTGGATACCAACCAGGCATAGAGGAACTATTCACAAAAGTATACTGGATTTTTTGTACAGAATCGGCACAGAACAGAAAATCGATCTAAGTGGAAGGATTTTTTAACAGATCATCAAAGTGTCTGAACAAACTGATAAGCAAGGGTGCCTCACGTTTCCGTTCTTGATTCATGGTATCCTTAACAAGCAAAAACCCGTGGGTCTCACAGAGTTAGTGCTGGTTCATAATAGAAAGAACAGGTTACGAAACAAGCCGAGCACCTTGAACAAAGAAAAAATTGTCAGAAGATGGTGTGGTCTCCATGTCTGAAGAAGTTGAACCTAACGTGAGATCAAAACCAATGGAAAGTGCCAGTGTGATGACTTCTTTGCCTTTATCTGTCCCATTAAGTGCAATTACAATTAACAGTACACTTATGACTGTGGTATGTGATGCACCTCTAACTACTGTATTTGTGGCACCATCACCCCCTCGAGTTGAGCCAATGGTAGATATGTCTGCAAGTGAAGGTCCACTACCAGAACTACATCCGCTACCAGCCAGCACTAAGGGAAGACAGGGGTGACCTATTGGCTGCGGCAGTTAGTGCTGCCAGGAGGTCGTGAGAAATCGTCACGATCGGTGACTTGCCCCCTGCCTTTGTTCTAGGCAAGGCTGAAGTCGACGTTGGGTTCCTTCCTGCTACGGAGGAAGAGGTTGCGTCTCCGTGTTGCTCATATTGTTGGACCATGGTTGCACGATCGCGTCCCTGCGTGAGGGTGGCAATTGAGTTGGACTAACCACCGGACTGTGCGTCGGTGGTGTGGTGTCGACGGGCAGGTAGGTCGGGCTATTTGCTGTCGGGATCATTCTGACCGGTGCAACGACCATTTTGGTGGAGGCCGCAGTAGCCTGTGGTTGGTAGACGGCACTCGGACGACGCACATCTAGCATGAAAGGAGCCTCTCCAGTGGACAAACTTCTGGCCAACGCCCTTGTCACTGGGCGACTGGCTGGTGGAGGAGATGGAGCACGGATGTTGGCTGGAGAAGTGGCCTCTGGTCCGTGAGCTCCTGTTGTTGCGGTCGAGCTTGCGCCCGCGGCAAGGCGCGGACAAGCAAAGCTCGAACTGGCAATTTGCTCGCCTTTGTTGTTGTTGTTGGTGGTGGTGGTGGTGTTGCCGTTGTTGGCGTTGCTGGCCATGACTGATATTTTTTTTTTTGTTGAACGGAGAAGGAGATGAGAGGTAGGAAATGTCCCACCGGCCGTGCCAAATCTGTTTCACCGAAAACCCGCCGGTCCACGAAGAGGCGCGACCGAGAGTGTAATTCGATTTATATCAGAATAATTTGTGTTACAATGTGTGTTTGAGTATCAGAAAGATGCGAGTACAATCTCCTATTCTTCCTTCGATTCGATCTCCGTTACAAGTTTGGTGAAGTTTTGGCTTATGCAGACGAACGTCGAAACGAGTGTGCACGAACTGTTGTTGCTTTGGTCGGTCGGGCGGAAGTATTTGTGTTCCGCGTGTGTCGACTTGTGACGTTGCCGGCGAACGTGTAGAGCTGCTCTGGTTGAACTATTGAGTTGCGACGGACTGCGAGTTGCGACGGACTGCGAGTTGCTTGACTTCTGTGGCTCGAAAAAGCTTTTGTGCGTGAGAATTTCTCCTTAATGAAGGAATTTTAGACCTTCATTTTGAGAGAGAGAGAGCTTATGTAATTGCGCCAAAAGTTTTCGAACCCCTGCAACAGAGTGTTTCTAGCTATTTGTGGCCGACTATGGGCAGTGGTTGTAGATTTTTCCTAGGAAAGGGGATCACGATCCCCTTTCTGCTACCTTAATTGGGAGAGGAGGAAGACCAGGAGCTTCCTCGGTTAACGACCAGACTTGGTTGTTTAACAGTTGAGGAGGTTTCTTGACGTGGCTGCTGACTGTTGATGACGCGACGGTTTCCTGCTTACGAGGGCGCCGACTGTACCGATGACGCGGCGGCATGGATGGGCTGCGCTGGAGGTCTTCGAATTTTGATAGTGTGTACCCATGGATCAGTGGATTTCTGGACTCGTCGAAATTGGGTCGTTCACATTTTGGTGCATACAATTATATATAGTACAATCAATAGATTTAATACTATCCTAATATATATCATCACCTTGAACGCTTACATAATTTTTATCTACAAACTTTTATATACCACGTTATATACCAAATTGAAAAAAAAAAATAAGAAAAATTATTTGGTGATTTTTTCAGTATGTTTTGAAATTTTTTTTAGCCCCAAACACCTATTTTAATGAACTTGGGTCGGTCTGATCCGAGTGGGGGCGACTCAGATTTTGACCTGTCCAAATAGGGTACTGATTCGTGTCGTAAAACCCTAGAATGGATACGAGCCGAAGGTTTAAAATAACAAAGAGACATAAAGAGCAGGTTCACGAGCTTACAAGCCTAACTGACAAAAACTCAGGTGCGCCTCGTATATTTTCAGGAGCCGATCGACCTCTAATGAGTAATTATCCAATGGATTGAAGTTAAATACGCTCCCCGAGGACCGGGACTAATCAAAATAATTAGGCTGAGAAAATCCCTATTCTATAGATAACAAATTCTCTTGAAAACACCATTAGGAAAAGGTTGCAGGGTTTTGATTTCTAGAATTAATTGTTGTATAATATATGTGTTATTTTTCCGTGTGTACTTAGAATGGATAATAATAGGGTAGAAAATAAAAATGATAAAAAAATAAAAAAATTGATTTATAAAATATACAAAATAAAAAATAAAATTATAGATACATTAGCTTAAAATTAAATAATGTCCCAACATAGTATAACAAAATCTTCAACGGAATAGTATTAAATCCTTTGGCAAAAAATGTTTAAATTACATTTTATTTCAAACATGTTTATTTACTTAAAAATTATCGTATTATCAGTTGTAGCCTTGTGGGCGTAGAAATTGATGAAACTCCAGGGGAGGAAGACTCACTCTGCTCGAACAATACCTGATAACTTTAAATAATCTAAACGATAAGTTTCTAACATAGACCAGTACCACATAAAAAAATGACCTAAACGAGAGCTAGGTGAATTCAATCCTAATGTCGAATTAACTCTAATTTAATATTAAAAATTACTAGATAATAAGTTCGATTCAAGTTCAACGGCCAAATGTCAAATTAACTATACTTTGTTAGAATTCGAAAGTTTCAAGCGATAGATTGGTCCAGATGCGGAGATGCCTTCCCCTGATCACGGCGCCATCGCAGACCCGTTTCACAAAATTTTATGATTTTCAACATCCGGGAATCAAGTTCGAGATGGTTCTATAACGTCGTCCACCATGTGAGAATGCCTCGTCTTTCCCCATTACTGCCATTCGTAAGTCTGGCGCTCCCCCCGCCCCCCTTCTCTCTCTTTCTCATTTGCGCTCTCTCTCTCTCTCTCTCTCTCTCTCTCTCTCTCTCTCTCTCTCTCTCTCTCTCTCTCTCTCTATCTATCTCTCTCTCTCTCTCTATCTCTCTCTATATCTCTATATCTCTCTCTCTCTCTCTCTCTCTCTCTATATCTCTCTCTCTCTCTCTCTCTCTCTATATCTCTCTCTCTCTCTCTCTCTCTCTCTCTCTCTCTCTCTCTCTATCTCTCTCTCTCTCTATATATCTCTCTCTCTCTCTCATTTTCTCTCTCTCATTTGCTCTCTCTCTCTCTCATTTGCTCTCTCATTTGCTCTCTCATTTGCTCTCTCTCATGTGCTCTCTCATTTGCTCTCTCATTTGCTCTCTCTCATTTGCTCTCTCTCTCTCTCTCATTCGTTCCCTCTCCTCCAATCGATTTCTTAGGTTTGAGCTCTCCTTTTGCAACTCTCCAGCGGAGAGTGAACGCATGGATAGAGATAGATTAAACGGGTAGAGTACGATTGCAGAAACGAATGTGATGGTTCTACTACATTCACTGGCCTCGTCTCAGCAATATTTAGTGACTGGGTCTATCATTTTCATGATATTTCATCGAACAGACGTTGTACGTATTGTGAAAATCCAGTGGTTTTACTATGACATCAAACTGGAGAAACAGTTTAGCACTCTGATTAATATTGTTCAACGAACAGCGTAAAGAAAGTGCTACACCAAAGTAGCTAGGCTGATGAGATCAATGGTGGACTAGGTCCGGATCCTTGACGATGATTACTGGACAGGCAGCGCTGGAGACAACGTAGTTGGAGACGCTCCCCAAGAAAATCCTGCAAGACACAAAAGCGGAAATCAGCATCGTGACTGTTAGTCCGATGGCTGGCGAAGCTAAAACCCTCGTCTCGCCTCTACCGAAATTTTGATGGAGTTAGATCCATCCATCCATTTCTGAGTTTCTTATTATAGAGACGCACATCCAAACTCGAAGAACTCCATGGAAACTAGCCAAGTAAATCATCCAAGCAATTAAATTTAGGATTAGTTATAACAGAATATCAAGGGGGATCTTTTAACCTAATTTCCATTGATCATCATCTGATTTGCAGAATAAAGAAATGGAAGGATTCGGAGTTTCTGATGTTCTAAGCAAAGTCTACAGTTGGTGTAACAATCGTGGTTACCTTTGGAGTTTGGAGAGACCTCTGCTTCCCATAACCAGTGAATCAAGCTTCAGATCATCAACAGCCTGCAAGAGCCTCTCCCTGGCATCTCCCCAGTAAAGCTTAGCCACAATGGTAACCTATCAAAGACGAAAGAGACAACAACAAAAAAAAAAAAGTAAACATCATTGGCCAAAATTTTGCCTACAAAATTGAAAAAAGCAGATCATTCAAGACACTCAGTAGTCGGTAGTGTCGGTACCGATGAGCGATGAAAAACAGAGAAAGAGAGAGAGAGAGAGTACTACCTGTTTCTGCCTGGAAACAGTGTCTAACATGTCCAACACATCCCTATCAAGTTCCATATTGTATTGCTGCATCGCCTCCTTGTCTCGGAACTCGGTGAGCGGTATGAGAGCTACATTAATCAACGAAAAAGGGCGATCGGGTTAGAGAGAGTCGGACGGCTTCTCTTCGGAGAAAAAGAAAACAACGAAAAGCAAAAAAGTACTAAGGATGGTTGATCTCACGAGATCCAGATTTCCCCCAAAGCTGATTTTTGCTCTCCTTGCTGGAGTCGGATTTCACATGAAGGACAACGAGCCTGTCTCCCTTGTCGAGCAGATTATCGATCGCCCATTTCAGAGCACACTTGCTGCTAGTAGAGAAGTCTAAGGCCACGCCAATGTTGCGAGCGTCTCCCATTTTCTCAACCCTATTCTTAATTTCTTCTTCTTCTCTTGCCTACCAATTTCGCAAAACACGGGAGGAGGAGGAAGAGCCTTTTATAGACAGGCCCCCGGAGAGGAAACGGAGTGGCGCTGTCAGAGACGCGGAAGAAAGAAGGCTTGCCTCGTACAGGAAAACGGAGGAGTTCTGGTGTGGGGGGGAGAGTGGAAGAATAAATTAAAGAAGGAGAGAAAAAAAAGTAGCCTAAGCGCGTGCGCTGGCTAACAATAATAAACAAAGAACCTCCTGTCATCACACCAGTGGCCGCCATTAAAGTGTCCATATGGGATCGTGCCACAGACCCACTATTCATTCTAGTGTGTACTACTACCTACTAATTAAGTAAGACCGGAAATTCATACAGACCGTATGTATGCCTTCATCCATGACTGTGTACAGTAGATTCATAGAAAATGTTATCTTTAACATAAATAAATAATATTATTGACTTAAATATTAAGCCACAGCATTCGTTCACATGCGACCTAGATCTAGGTTTTATTCTTCTTGTAATATAAAATGTCAGGAAACAACAAAAATGGCGCACCTTGTAAGTTGTAAGACACGCTGCAAGGTTTTACATGTGGTACTAGACACAATTATCTAGTACCGCGTACATGTGATACTTACGCTGGCTGGCTGGTGCCATTGCACCAGGAAGGACAGACGTTGTCACCTTTTTTTTTCCATAAAAAATTAAAATAATATTTTAGATTATTGTTATTAAATTATTAATTATAAAATAATCCTAAAATCATACAAAGTTTAAGTGTAAATGCTATAAACAATGTCTATAATATCTTGTATAATCGGGAATATAATGGGTTTAGAAATAGTATTTCCAATTATTAAACATTAAATAGTAGGCAAAACTTATTATTTTATTCCTGAATCTATCTATTTGTTTAACAATCGATCAAAACACATAATCTAGCCTAATAACATGTTGTAAAATGGTAGTTGACGATTGACCTAATGTTTAATTATACATAGGACTCAAAACTCCTGTATCAAATAGAGATCTATTTAAAGATTTACTTAAACACAAATATTTATGTAATAATGACTTTTTCCAAATGAACTTTTACTTAAACACAAATAATTATGTAATAATGACTTTTTCTTAACAACACCATGATCAATTTTTGAAAAGAAAAAAATCAGAAAAAATTTCACTAAAGAACATTTCACCACTCTCTACTGTAGCTATTCTCTGGCTCTCCATTTTTTTGTTAATCGAAAAAGAACCCTCTCCATGCTCCTCTACTTATTTCCGTATAAAGAACACTAATGTGGTTCTTGGTCACCCTAAAATGGAAACATTAAGAAGTAGAGGTCCGGAGTTATTTTAAAATTAATTGTCGTATTGTATGCACCAAAATGTGCACAACCCAAATTCGATGAGTCCATCAACCCACCGATCCATCAAACAACGAATGTGGGTAGGCCCTGTCGATCTTCGAAGTTCGTCGCTGCAGCCCATCACGAAGTCCAGTCGTGTCGTCGCGTCATCGGCACAGTCGGCCTTAGTCCGCATGCCTCATCACGTTGCTACACAACTCAGCAACCAACGATCATGTCTGGCCATCAATGGTAAAGACCAGGGAAAGAGGAGCACGATCCTCATTTGTAGGATCGAGGAGGAGAAATTCTTCAGTCTTCCTCCCCTCTCAAAGGAGGTAGCAGAAAGGGGATCGTGATCCCCTTTCCAAGGAAGAAGCCACAACAACTTCACAGGACAGGCTACAAAAGGCCAAAGAATTCCCTATCGGAGGGGTTGGAGAAATCAGGTTCAAAAAACAGAAGTCGAAGTACTCATTCACGCCCAGAAGCTCTCTCTCTCTCTCGACAAAGGTCTGAAAAATCCTTCATCGAGAAGAACCATCAGAATCTCTCTCTCAAAAATGAAGGTCTGAAAATCCCTTCATCGAGAAGAAACTCCACTCGCAGAAACTTTCGAACCAGAGAAGTCAAGCCACCTGCCGTTCGTCGTTCAACAATTCGACCGGGAACAGCTCTACACGATCGCCGGCAATTTCACAAGTCGACGAGCACAAATACCTCCGTCTGACCGACCAAAGCCACACCAGATCGTGCACACTCGTTCCTGCAACTCGAGTCTCGACGACGACTCACCATAAGCCGAAACTTCACCAAATTCACACGGAGATCGAATCAGAGGAAGCATAGGAGATTGAACTCGCTTTTCTTTCCTGACTCACACATCATGTAAACACAAATTTATTCTAAAGTAATTGAAATATTCTCTCGGTCGCGCCTCTTCGCGGACCGGCGGATTTTTGGTGAAACAGATTTGGCATACCCGGTGGGACCTTTCCTACCTCTCATCTCCTTCTCCGTCCAACCAAAAAAAAAAAACTCCAACCTCAGCCATGGCCAGCAACGGCAACAACGGCAACAACAACAACAACAACAACAACGGGGGCAAGCAAACTGCCTCCTCGAGCTCTGCTCAGCCATGCCCCGCCGCGACCGCAAGCTTAACCGCGGGAGCTCGCGGATCAGTAACCATCTCTCCGGCCAACCTCCGTGCTCCAACCTCTCCATCACCTGCCACTCGCCCAATTACAAGGGCCTTGGCTAGGAGCTTGTGTTACAAAAAAATTCCCTAACCCAGGAAATCTTCCACAACAACACAGACAACAATCCAAGACGAGATAATCTGGCACTCGAGAAATTAAATAAGCCAAACTCAATAAGAACACACAGATTTAACGTGGAAAACCCTCTTTCAATAGAGAGTAAAAAACCACGGGACGCGACAAACAAATTCACTATTTTCAGAAAAATAGTACAAGAAGTCTTTCAGATGAACAAGAGAAGAGAAAGAGAAACTTTACCCAACCCTTACAAATTTATTCCGGGATCGTTCATCTCCCAATTTGTTTCCAAGGATTTTTGCCGGTTTCTCCCGTTCTGCCTTTCTATTCCTTCTCTCAATTCTTTTCCACCTCTCTCTTAGTTTTTCACGCACACCCTCATCTTTTACCCTAATCCACTAAAGGACAAAATAGAAGAAGAAATGACAATTTTAACCCTCACACTTGAGAGATACAGGTGGGCTCCACACACTTGACAATCTCCCACTTGGAGACCATCTGGAGCACAACTATTCCAACCTCTGACCTTCCTCTACCTTGTTCGTCGCATATGTCCATCTCTTGCCAATTAGTGCAAGTTCACCATAGTTGAGCAAAGACTCAACTTTTGGCCCTCCACCGGCTTTGTCAACATATCCGCCGGATTCTTCTTTCCATCTATCTTCTCCAGCTTCAATTGCCCTTCCTCAAGTAAAGTTCGAATGAAGTGGTACCGCAGATAAATATGTTTGGTTCTCGAATGAAACGTCGAGTTCTTGGCTAGATGGATTGCACTCTGACTGTCGTTGTATAACCTGCAATCAGCATTATCAACCCCAACTCATTCATTAGAGATTTCAGCCATATATACTCCTTGCTAGCTTCTGTCGCAGCCACATATTCAGATTCTGTTGAAGATAGAGCAACAACTTTCTGCAGTTTAGAAACCCAACCGATCAAGGTTCCACCAATGTAAACACATACCCGTAAGTGCTTCGCCATTATCTCTATCACCCGCATGATCAGAGTCTACAAAACCTTTCACATCAATGTTATTTCCTCCAAAACACAAACAATAATCAGAAGTACCTTTCAAATACCTGAATATCCACTTCACTGCTTCCCAATGTTCTTTGCCTGGATTTTTCATGAATCTGCTCACAACTCCCACTGCATGTGCTATATCCGGTCTTGTACTCACCATTGCATACATAAGACTCCCAATAGCTGAAGCATAAGGCACCGTCTTCATGTGAGCTATCTCCTCATCACTCTTGGCACCTTGTTCCTTAGACAATTTAAATTGACTACCCAAAGTAGTAGTCACCGCCTTGGATTCATGCATGTTGAACCTTTCCAAGACTTTCTTCACATATCCCTCTTGGGACAGCCACAACTTCTTCTTCTTCTTGTCTCGGGTAATTTGCATCCCAAGAAGTTGTTTCGCTTCACCTAAGTACTTCATTGAAAATTGATTTGCCAACATCTTCTTGAGATCATCAATTTTCTTCATGTTAGTCCCTGCAACAAGCATATCATCTACATACAATGTTAAGATAATATAATCTCCATCATTGAACCTTTGTAGATATACACAGTGGTCCGCATTGCTCCTAGCAAATCCCATGTCCAACATAAACCTGTCAAACTTTAAGTACCACTGCCTCGGTGCTTGTTTGAGTCCATATAGACTCCTCTTCAATTTGCACACCCCAACTCTCTTTTCCTATGACTTCAAAACCAGCTGGTTGTCTCATGTAGATTTCCTCCTCCAAGTCACCATGAAGGAAAGCTATTTTGACGCCAAGCTGCTCTAAATACAATCCTTTCCGCAAAACTATACTCAAAATAGTTCGAATTGAAGTCATTTTCACTACCGGTGCAAATATATCATGAAAATCTATACCTTCCCTTTGTCCAAACCCCTTCACCACAAGTCTTGCCTTGTACCTCTGTACACCACCGGCTTCTTGCTTGACCCAGAATATCCACTTGTTTTGTAATACCTTCTTCTTTGCAGGCATCTTCACCAATTCCCATGTTTGGTTCTCCTCCAATGACAACATCTCATCTTTCATAGCAAGCTCCCACTTAAGATGAGCTTCATCCGCCATGGCCTCATCATAGGATTCTGGCTCTCCTGCATCAGTATACAAAACATGTTGTACAATTAAATTTAACTTTTGTACATGCTTTCTTACCCTTGTACTCCTCCTCAACCCGAAAGTAACAATTTCCTCTTGTCGTATTTTTGAGTCATCAAAATTAGTTTGAGCATTTGAATACTCATGTGATTCACCGTCATCAATACTTGATTGTTCACCCTGTGACTCATTCTCTTGTTCAGTTTCAATTTGTTGTTCTCCTTCACTTGGAACAACCTGTTCATTTGTTGCTTGAGGTAGATTTTCATCAGTCTCATCTCTCTTTATGTACTCTTTCTCCTTAGGCTCAATATTCTTTTCTTCTTTCCTGTCTTTGTACATTTGCTCCTCATTGAATACAACATTCGGCATCGAAACACCTTGTTGTTATCAAAATCCCATAGTCGGTAACCATACTCGTCACCTCCGTATCCAAGAAACACACACTTGGTAGATTTAGGATCAAGCTTCTTCCTAACTTCCCTGTCAATGTGAGCATAGGCAATACAACCGAAAATTTTCAGAAAAGAATAATCCACATTCTTACCAGCCCATACCTCTTCTGGTATTCTGCCATCTAGAGCACTTGATGGACTCCGGTTGATTAGATAGACTGCTGTATCCACAGTAGCTCCCCAAAGATGCAAGGGGAGACCCGCATGAGTTCTCATGCTCCTAGCTCGCTCAAGGATGGTTCGATTCATTCTCTCTGCCACCCCGTTCTGTTGTGGTGTTCTAGGCACAGTCTTAATCCTCCTAATCCCCCTTTTGGCACAATAGGAGTCAAACTCCTTATTACAAAATTCTCCGCCATTATCAGACAACAGACATTTCAGCCTTGATCCTGTCTCATTCTCAACACGAGCTAACCAATACTTGAACATGTTAAAGACATTTGATTTTTCTTTCAAAGTATAAATCCATGTCTTCCTACTATAGTCATCAATAAAGATAACAAAATAGAGATTACCTCCAAAAGATTTACCTTGGGCTGGTCCCCAAACATCTGTATGAACCAAGTCCAATCTGTTGGACTTTCTCTCTCTACCATCTTTGTTGAAGCTCACCCGCTTTTGTTTTCCTAAGACACAGTCTTCACAAAAGTCAAAGCAAATATTAGTTATACCTGTCAAAACCTTCTTTGAATGTAGGATCCTCATCCCATTCTCACTCAAGTGACCAAGCCGGCGATGCCATAATGATGCTTTATCATCCTTCTCAACCGCCAAGGAAACAATTTGATCTACCTTGGTGCACAATGGGTAAAGTGTGCCCACTGCCTTCCCCTTGATCAAGGTCAATGCTCCACGACTAACCTTCCATGAGCTGTTCTAAAATGTGATCTTATAGCCCTCCTGGTCTAACTTGTTGATAGATATAATATTTTTCTGCAAATCCGGTATATGCCTTACCTCTTTTAGAATCAGTTTACCTCCATCATTCATCTTCAAGTGAATTATGCCTCTTCCCTCAATTTTGCACTTCTGACCATTTCCAACAATTACATGACCAAACTCACCCTTGATGTAGTCACAAAACCACTCTTTGTGAGATGTGCAATGGAAAGAAGCTCCGGAGTCAATATACCAATTCTTCACCTTGTATTCGTCATAAACTGACAAACATAGTTTTTCCTCATTACATCTACAACATTTGCAGTATTCTTTACTCTCTCTGGACAATTTCTCTTAACATGTCCTTCCTTATCACAAACCCAGCACTTGAACTTACCCTTAGATTTACCTTTTGACTTAGATCGATCCCTATTATTGGGACCCCTGCTTTGATTTCTTCCCCGGTCTCTGCCCTTCCCCTTATCAACTGACAAGGCTGAGTCGGAAGTGGACGATGTATTGCTTACCATGCTCCTCTTCATCATCTCCTGATTCAGAATAGCACTCAACACCTCATCAAACTTCAACTTCTCCTTAGTAGCATTACTAATTGAAGTGATCACTGTATCCCAACTTTCAGGCAAAGAACACATAAACATCAAAGCTTTCACATCATCATCAAATTTCAAATCAACTGCTTCAATTTGTGCCCACAGTTTGTTAAAATCATTTAAATGATCTGCAATAGGAGTTCCTTCAGACATTCTCAAATAAACAAGTTTTCTCAAAAGGAATAACCTGTTTGAGGCTGATGACTTCTCATAGACTTCCGTCAATGCTGTCAGTAAATCCTTGACAGTCTTCTCCTTAGAGACATTAAACGCTACCGATTGAGTCAAACTCATCCGGACTACAGCCAATGCCCTTCGATCCAGTAGCGCCCACTCGTCAGCCTTCATCTTTGCTGGCTTCACCCCTATGAGTGGCAAATGTAATTGCTTCTCATATAAGTGGTCCTCTATCTGCATTCTCCACCACTGATAATTTGATCCATCAAATTTCTCAATCTTCCCGGTCTTGGAAGAATTCTCTGCCATAACTCCCACTCAATTTAATAACCAATTGAATGAAACCGCTTCTCGTTTCCCACAGACGGCGCCAATTGTTACAAAAAAATTCCCTAACCCAGGAAATCTTCCACAACAACACAGACAATAATCCAAGACGAGATAATCTGGCACTCGAGAAATCAAATAAGCCAAACTCAATAAGAACACATAGATTTAACGTGGAAAACCCTCTTTCAATAGAGAGTAAAAAACCACGGGACGCGACGAACAAATTCACTATTTTCAGAAAAATAGTACAAGAAGTCTTTCAGATGAACAAGAGAAGAGAAAGAAACTTTACCCAACCCTTACAAATTGATTCCGGGATCGTTCATCTCCCAATTTGTTTCCAAGGATTTTTGCCGGTTTCTCCCGTTCTGCTTTTCTATTCCTTCTCTCAATTCGTTTCCACCTCTCTCTTAGTTTTTCACGCACACCCTCATCTTTTACCCTAATCCACTAAAGGACAAAATAGAAGAAGAAATGACAATTTTAACCCTCACACTTGAGAGATACAGGTGGGCTCCACACACATGACAGCTTGTCCACTGGACAGGTCCCCTTCATCTGCGACGCGCATCACCCGAGCGTCGTCTTCTTACCACAGGCTACCGCGGCCTCAACCAAGCCGATTCCAGCAATGGCCAAACCCACATACTTGGTCGTCGCTGACTCTCCTTCTCCTTGCAGCCCGACTGTCAGCCCAGCTCAGTCGTCACCATCCCGGAGGAGCTCCATCGTCCCTGCCCTGGTGCAACAACATGAGCAGTCTGGGGGCATGACCTCCCCCTCCGCGGCCAGAATGAATTCGCCATCGGCCTCCTTCGTACAGAGAGCGCCGACCGAAGACAAATCTCCAATCGTGACCATCTCTCACGATCTCTTAGTTGCGCTCACTGCAGCAGCCGGGTCACCACCCATTCGCTTGCCTCGCCGACAGACACCGGCGACCTCCCCTGCTGCGCTATCACCCATTCCGCCTAGTCGCATCTCATCGGGGGCTGCCTCCCCCGACCTGTCACCCATAGCAACTTCTGCACACCTGAGAACACCGACGACCGTTTCCCCAATCCAGTCGCCGGCAAAAATTTCTCCACTTCGATCTACGTCGGGAATAGCTCGGTCGACACCGACCGTCAAAATGGCCACAATGACGACGACAGCCAAAACAATCGAAGAGCAGCTTGCCAAAATGCAAGCTGCACTTAAAGAACAGAACCAACAACTGTGCATCAAAGACGCGCAACTCGCAGCTCGCGATCTCCAAATCGCAAGGATTATGGAGCGGCTCGAAATGGGCACGGCCGCGAACAGCACCGGCGTTTCGCAAAAGGTCGACTGAAATCGGGTGACTACTAGCGGCTCAGCCGAACCATCGCGAGAGGATCCTACCTCTAACAACGAGATGCAGCCCATCGTACCGACGACCATCCACAGAGGTCGAACTAAAGCAGAGCTGGCTGCCCTCACCTTAGACGCGGTGACTGAACTCATCGACTGCGCCATGCGAAACGGCTCCGGCAAAAGCAAGTCGGTGGCCTATCGAAAGTCGTACACGCAGAGGATACAAAAAATCCCAATGCCGATCAGCTACCATCCTCCAAAATTCCAGCAGTTCAATGGCGACGGGCATCCCTAACAACATGTCGCACATTTCATTGAAACCTGCAACAACGCCGACACAAACGGCGATCTGTTGGTCAAGCAATTCGGCGGATCCTTGAAAGGCAACACCTTCTTCTGGTACATCGAGCTACCCCAAGAGTCGATTGACAGCTGGGAGCAACTGGAGAGCGAATTCCTCAGTCGGTTCTACAGTACCCGGCGCACCGTCACTCTAGTCGAGATCGCCAATCTAAGACAAAAGAAAGGCGAGAATGTAGTCGACTACATCAACCGGTGGAGGAACTTGAGCCTCAATTGCAAAGAGATCTCAAATCTATCTCTCGAAGCCGAAATTGAAATGTGCGCTCGAGGGATGCAATGGGAGCTCTTGTGCTACATTCAAAGCCGGAGACCGACAAATTTTCAGGAGCTCGCGACGGAGGCCCACAATATGGAGAACCTCATAGGAGAGCGAGGGGAGGAAGTTTCATCATCTGCCGTCGCGACCGTACCCAAAGACACGAAGGAGAAAACTAAAGCATCCTTCACGACGAACGCTCTCGAACTAATAAAAGTCGGGAGCAAAGTCAAGACAAGCTACGTTCAACGGCAGCCAGCCGGAGGCACGTACCAGAGGCCTTCACTAGAGGAATGACAGGCCAAAACGTATCCGTTCGCCGACGTGAACGTTCCTGTCATGCATGAGCAGCTCCTCGACAACCATTTACTCAAATTGCCAGAAGTCAAAAGACTCGGCGACTTGTCTAGGAGCAAAGATCCAAACTTCTGCAAGTACCATCGCTTGGTCGGGCATCCGACCGAGAAGTGCTTCGTTTTGAAAGACAAGATCATGGAGCTCGCGGCTCAAGGCCGCATTGAAATTGAAGGAGCCAAAAACACGGTCTCCTCATATATCATCTCCATTCAAGCCGAGTCAAACCGGCAAGCTCGGCGAAATAAACAACAGGTCGCAAGGAAGGAGTACCGTCCAAAATTTGGCACCTCCAACCGATCTCACCACAACAACAAACGACCACCGGCTAAGGTCGCACCAAAACCGGCACCCCGCGAAGAAGCTGCAGCCGACGCAGAGGGGTGGATCCTGGTCACCCGGAGAAAGGAGCCTATTCGAGAAATCAAACCGGCACTGGCGAACGCCAGAACCATGGCGAAGCGGCCAAACAAAAAAGCCGCGAAGCGCCAAAAGAAAACTCCCAGGACCAACGTCCAAGGGGCAAACAAGAAGAAGAGGAGACCCGTCACTTTGGCAGAGTTCTTCCCAAAGGAGTTTTTTGCGGCTCTAGCAATGGTGGCAACCTGTTCGATAGCTCCTCCCGAACCAGCAGCCGCCAAAGACAAAGGCAAACGACCGGTCGTCGAATGCGATGACCTCGAGACGTCATTGAAGCAAATCTCGTCACTCAACGAGATAGAAGACGACCTCGACTTGGCCATTCGGTCAAGACAAGCTTTAATTCGAGTCCTCGACAAACTACAGGAACTCCAAGCTGAAGTCGAGAGGGTGCTCATGAGAAAGCATGACTTGCCGAAGGTCGGGTTAACTCCACCCTACCGAAAGGAGGAAGAAGATGCACAATCCTCCCCGCAGCCGGTAAAGTCAGAAGAGGCACTCGTCATCTCCCGCCCACCGTGCATTGTGTTCCAAGAGAAGGATGCACAACTGGGGGCATGACCTCCTCCTCCGTGAACAGCCAAACTGCTGGCCGCGATCAAAACAGGTGCCCGATGACCGAGCCGAGCACCCTTCGAAGCATCGCGACCAGCCAAACTGCTGGCCGCGACCAAAACAGGTGCCTAGCGACCAAGCCGAGCACCCTTTGAAGCTCTGCGACCAGCCAAACTGCTAGCCGCGATCAAAACAGGTGCCCGACGACCGAGCCGAGCACCCTTCAAAGCTCCACGACCAGCCAAACAGCTGGCCGCGATCAAAACAGGTGCCCGGCGACCGAGCCGAGAACCCTTAGAAGCTCTGCGACCAACCACAAAGTTGTCCGCGATCAAAACCAATGCCCGGCGACCGAGCCGAGTACAACTCAAAGCTTCGCGACCAGCCGAACAATCGGCCGCGATCGAAACAACAAAACCAGTGTCCGGCGATCGTGCACAATTCAAAGCTCCGCGACCAGCCACAAACCTGGCCGCGATCAAAACCAGTGCCTGATGACCGAGCCGAGCATAACTCAAAGCTTTGCGACCAGCCATACAGCCGGCCGCGATCAAAACAAGTGCCCGACGACCGAGCCGAGCACAACTCAAAGCTTCGCGACCAGCCATACAGCCGGCCGCGATCAAAACAAGTGCCCAACGACCGAGCCGAGCACAACTCAAAGCTTTTGCTTATTGATAATAATGGATATACTTAATGTGTAATAGGTGCATCAACTTTGATTGGTAATGAGCTTCCAATTTTTGGAGTTGCGGGTTATTGCTATTGACACACAGGTGTAGTTAAATGTGCAACATATTGTGTTTGGTTCTTCCGATATAGTGGTGGAAATTCCCAAAGTGGGAACGATTCCAGGTATTAAGTTTGTGTTGATCTGTCTAATTTTTGGCAGAATGTCAGTGGGGAGGACGGTGTGGGAAGTCATGGATGGGTGGAGTTCCAAGTAGCCTGGACCAGGGGGTTGTAGGTGTGGTCTTCTTTCCACATTATCTGGTATTTAAATAACCTCATTTTGGAGTGTGAATTAGCATCTGAGAGTTGAGAGGTGGTGAGGGCAATAGGTGCATGGTCTGAGCTACCCTGAAGAGGGTTGCAAGGCTGGTATGGGGCAATAGACTTAACCAAGGTAGTGTGAGGTTGCTAGTGGTGTGTTAAGGGGGTCACTCACTTTCGTTTTCATGAGGAATTGGATATCCAACATCTGGAGGTTGAGGGTGATTTTGGTAGCATCCCACACACTATTGCTTCGGCCACCCTGAATGTTCCAAGTTTTAAATATCATTAAGAATTGAAGAAGGTAGTGAAGCAGTCCCCACAGGCAGACTGTGGAGACTGGCTTTAACTATGGGGACTGACTTTTTATACAAGTCCCCACAAATATACTTGTGGGGACGGGTTACCAGTCCCCATAGACCCCCATAGACCACGTCTATGGGGACGGGTGGCCCAATCCCCATAGGCCCTCTATGGGGACGGGTTGTTCAAAGGAAGCCCGTCCCCATAGGGGAAACACTGTAGGGATGGGCGGGCCAGTCCCCACAGGCCTGTCTATGGGGACGGGTTGCCCATCCCCATAGGGAACACTTGTGGGGGCGGGGTGGCCCGATCCCCACAAGCCCCCACTATGGGGGGACGGGCTGCCCATCCCCATAGAGAAACACTGTGGGGACGGTTGCCCCAGTCCCCACTGACCCTATTATGGGGACGGGCTACCCATCCCCATATGTAAACGCTGTGGGGACGGGCGGCCCAGTCCCCACAGGCCCTTCTATGGAGACGGGCTGTTTAGAACTTGCCTGTCCCCATAGACCTTGCCAATTACAATTAAATTATAAATTAAATAAAAAAATAACAAAAACATGGAGAGAAAATTTAGAGAGAGAAAAGAAAAAAACCTAGAGAGAGAGAAAGAGAGAAAAACCTAGAGAGAGAAAGAGAGAAAAACTTAGAGAGAGAAAGAGAGAAAACCTAGAGAGAGAAAGAGAGAAAACCTAGAGAGAGAAAGAGAGAAAACCTAGAGAAAAAGAGAGAAAAACCAAGAGAGAGAAAGAGAGAAAAACCTAGAGAGAAAGAGAGCAAGACCTAGAGAGAGAAAGAGAGCAAGACCTAGAGCGAGAAAGAGAGAAAAACCAAGAGAGAGAAAGAAAAAAAAACATTTTATTATACATTTATCTTTTAAGATTTTATTTTATTAATAAATATTAAACGGGTCGGGTGGGATTTTTGGGGTGAAACTCGTCCCCGCCCCGAACCCATGACATGTTTCAATCCAAAATACCAATTCTGATAGGCACTCTATGGGAACGGGTTATTTAAACATTGCCCGTCCCCATAGACATAGACTATGGGGACGGGCTGCCCATCCTCATAGGGAAACACAGTGGGGACGGGCGGCCCGTCCCCACAGGCCCTTCTATGGGGACGGGCCATCCGACCCCACAGGCCTTACTATGGGGACGGGCTGCCCATCCCCATAGGGAAACGCTGTGGGGATGGGCAGCTCGTCCCCACAGGTCCCCCTATGGGGATGGGCTGTTTAGAACTTGCCTGTCCCCATAGACCTTGCCAATCACAATTAAATTAAAAATTAAATTAAAAAAGGAACAAAAATCTAGAGAGAACATTTAGAGAGAGAAAGAGAGAAACCTAGAGAGAGAAAGAGTGAAAAACCTAGAGAGAGAAAGAGAGAAGCTAAACCTAGTGAGAGAAAGAGAGAAAAACCTAGAGAAAAAGAGAGCAAGACCAAGAGAGAGAAAACCCTAGAGAGAAAGAGAGCAAGACCTAGAGAGAGAAAGAGAGAAAAACTTAGAGAGAGAAAGAGATAAAAACCTAGAGAGAGAAAGAGATAAAAACCTAGAGAGAGAAAGAGAGAAAAACCTTTTATTATATATTTATCTTTTAATATTTTATTTTATTAATAAATATTAAACGGGTCGGGTGGGGTTTTTGGTGTGAAACCCGTCCCCGCCCCGATCCCATGACGTGTTTCTATCCAAAATACCAATTCTCATAGGCCCTCTATGGGGACAGGTTATTTAAACATTGCCCGTCCCCATAGACATTGACAATGGGGACGGGCCGCCCCTCCCCACAGGCCCTTATATGGGGATGGGCGGCCCATCCCCATAGGGATACCCTGTGGGGACAGTCGGCCCATCCCCATAGGAAAACACTATGGGGACGGGCAGCCCGTCCCCCCACAGGCCTATGGGGACGGGCTGCCCATCCCCATAGGGAAACGCTGTGGGGATGGGCAGCCCGTCCCCACAGGTCCTCTATGGGGATGGGTTGTTTATAACTTGCCTGTTCCCATAGACCTTTCCAATCACAATTAAATAAAAAATTAAATTAAAAAATAAAAAAACCGAGAGGGAAAATTAAGAGAGTGAAAAAGAAAAAACCTAGAGAGAGAAAAGGAGAAAAATCTAGAGAGAGAAAGAGAGAAAAATGTAGAGAGAGAAAGAGAGAAAAACCTAGAGAGTGAAAGTCAAAAAAATGTAGAGAGAGAAAGAGAGCAAGACCGATAGAGGGAAAGAGAGGAAAACCTAGAGAGAGAAATAGAGAAAAACCTAGAGAGAGAAAGAGAGAAAATCCTAGAGAGAGACATAGAGAAAAACCTTAACAGAGAAAGAGAGAAAAACCTAGAGAGAAAAGAGAGAAAAACATTTTTATTATATATTTATCTTTTAAGATTTTATTTTATTAATAAATATTAAACGGGTCGGGTCCAATTTTTAGGGTGAAACCCGTCCCAGCCTAGACCCCGTGATGGGTTTCTATCTAAAATACCAATTCCCATAGGCCCTCTATGGGGACGAGTTGTTCAAACATTGTCAGTCCCCATATACATACACTATGGGGACGGGCTGCCAATCCCCTTAGAGAAACACTGTGGGGACGGGCGGCCCATCCCCATAGGGGAACACTGTAGTTTGCTGTATTAACAGGACTACATTAATAATTTTAGGTATTTTTTATATAAATAATTTTTTTGTGTGATTGTTATTACTTTAAAATATAAACTTCATACTACATTATGCCTAAAATAGTAATAGACTAAACATACCATTAAAATGATCATATACAATTATTAAGATATATGTTTATCCTTACATATATGCCTAAAATTATTACATATATGTTTATACTTTTCAAATTATTATTTAAATGTTAAATTATTTTTGTAAAAAATATTGAACATGTACTATGGCAAGAAAATTTCTTCAATATTTAAGTTTCAGATAATTAATTTATATGAAATTTAATTTATTTTTTATTAAATAAATTAATTGGGGACTGGTTATAGACCTATGGGGATGGGCAGCCCGTCCCTATAGTGGGGCCTGTGGGGACTGGGCCACCCGTCACGACAGTGTTTCCCTATGGGGATGGGCAGCCCATCCCGACAGTGTTTCCCTATGGGGACGGGTAGCCCGTCCCCACAGTGTTTCCCTAAAATTGAGTCTTTCTCTCTTTCTCTCTCTATGTTTTTCTCTCTTTCTCTCTCTAGGTTTTTCTATTTCTCTCTCTAAATTTTCTCTCCAGGTTTTAGTTATTTTTTTAATTTAATTTTTAATTTAATTTTTAATTTAATTTTTTATTTAATTTTTAATTTAATTTTTAATTTAATTATAATTGGCAATGGGGACAGGCAAGTTCTAAACAACCCATCCTCATAGAGGGACCTGTGGGGACGGGCTGCCCATCCTCACAGCGTTTCCCTATGGGGATGGGCAACCCGTCCCCATAGAGGGACCTGTGGGGACGGGCTGCCCATCCTCACAGCGTTTCCCTATGGGGATGGGCAGCCCGTCCCCATAGAGTGGCATGTGGGGACAGGCCGCCCGTCCCCACAGCAATTTGGTAAATTTTAAAAACTCTATCCTTTTTCCCTTCCCCGTTCCCCACTCCCCTCTTCCCTCTTCCCCCTCTCTTGCCCTCTTCCCCTCTTCCCCGGCCTCCTCTCTTCCCCCTCTTCCCCTCTCTTCCCCTTTCCCCTCTCTTCCCCCCCGACTCCCCTCTCTTCCCCCATCCCCTCTCTTCCCCGACTCCCCCTCTCTTCCCGACTCCCCTCTCTTCCCCGACTCCCCCTCCCGATCCTCTTCCCAGGCTCCCCCTCCCGACTCCCTTCCCAAATCCCCCTCCCGACTCCTCTTCCCAAATCCCCCTCCCGACTCCCCTTACCGAATCCCCTCCCGACTCCTCTCCCGAATCCCCTCCCGACTCCTCTCCCAACTCCTCCTCCCCACTTGGCCACTTCGAATCGGGACTGAAGAAATCGAAATCTCTCGGTGGAAATCGTTATCCGTAGCGACTCCTTCGCTCTCTCTTCCTTCACGGCACTCGGCAAGGGATTCGTTCTCCCGGTGGTATGCTTTCGTAAATTCCTGCCCCTCTCTGGCATTCTCTTCTCTGGCGATTGAGAACCTTATCATGTGCCCATCCCCGTACTTTTTTTTTCTTTTAATGTTTTGTTTTTTAGAACATCTACCTCTTCTCGGGCACTCTCGTTCTCTCACGATTCGGAGCCTTCTTATTCTGCTATTCTCCTCACTTGTTTTTCTTTTAAATGTTTTTTTTTTATTTCCTCCTCTTCAGCCATCTCCTTCTCTCAAAATTTCAGTGCCTAAATAGTGTAGCTTTATTATTTTTCTAAGGAGTGTAACTTCAATATTTTAATTGCCTATGGTTTGGTTTTTTTATGAACGTTGTTTGTTTTATATACTATTGAATTTAAGAAAATGTCTTGGAAATGACTGATATTGAGAGAATTGGTTTTGTTCTATGTTGATGGAGCACGCTGTAATTACCACCCTTTATGTTTACATTCTGTTCTGCACACTTACAATGATATCATTATGCTTTACAATAGAAGCTGCACTTAAGTTTATTTTTCTTAGTTAGCTTGGATTTCAGTAAGCATCCTGAATTACAGTACCAAGATAAACCGATGTATATGATTTGCCCGAGGTGATTTGTCTGAGGTGTGATTTGCCTGAGGTGATTTGCCTGAGGTTCTAGTGATGGGTGAGGTGATTCACCTTCAAGATGTCCTACCAGAGCTTCTTGTAAGTTGATCAAGCAGGAGACTTAATTGCTTTTCTGTTTGGTTATGTTATTGTTTCCTTATTGGCGTCAATAATTTCTATAGTTCGTGAATCCTTTACTCTGTTTTGAAAATATTGTTGTTCTTAGCAGACGGAGTTCATGGTTGATATGAAATGTGAGGGTTGCGTGTCGGCTGTAAAGAACAAATTGCAGATGGTCGACGGCAATTTGCACAAAGGGTTGTTTTTGTTTATCTATATTTTTTTATAGTAAAGTTTACGTGAAACATTTTCCTCCTTTCAGGAGTTAAAGGTGTTGAAGTTGACTTGACTAATCAAGTTGTGAGGGTGCTTGGTTCCTCATCCGTCAAGAGCATGACTGATGCTCTGGAACAAATTGGTCGAAGAGCTCGATTGATTGGTCAGGGGGTCCCAGATGGTGAGTTAATTGTTAGTTTTAAGTGTCTCTGATATGTCCTATTTGGATTGAACATATCTGCCTTGTTTCGTGATGTTTCTTCTCCCTTATTCTTGCTTTTCCATTTAATTATTATAATCTCTGTAGCATGTGAAGCCAAGGTAAAGCACAGATTTTTCAATCGTCTTTCTATTCATGTATAAAATTTCTGTCCATTGGATCCTCGGGTTTGTTCACAAATGTTTCAATGAACATTTATGCTATATGTTTCTAGTTATATGGCCGGCATTTTCTTTTCATTTCAAAGCTCCTGCTTCTCTCTCTTTACCAAATGGGGGAGGCACAGTGGCGTAGCTGCTACTGCTTCCTTGTAATGGCCGCTCGTAATCATAAACAATGAAGTAAATCTGCTTTCAGGATTAAGAAAGAAACAGGGAATTAGTAGCTGACAAAAGTCCATCGGCAGATTAGTATTCGCTGTAAGCAGGTGGGACTTACTGCGAATACTAATTCAGCTTCTCTGAAAGGGAAACCTTTCCTAAACATCATGGGAGTGAAGTCAGTAAGTGAAGTAAAAGAACTCTTGTTGTTCTTCCCTTTTTCAGCTTCTCTGAAAGGGATATAGTTTGCTACATAAGAGATTAACTGCATGAAACTTGTCAAATAGGATTCACCAATGCTGCACCTAGCCTCCCAATACTTGACATTGCGGGCACGTGGTGCTCCTGCTGTTCTTTTGTCACTAGCCATGCAAGGGGTTTTTCGAGGATTCAAAGATACAAAAACCCCTTTATATGCTACAGGTGAGTAGACAAATTATGAAAATTCTTCTTATGTTATGTCACCATTCACTGGCCTCCCCTTTCAAGTACTTCAATTTCTTTCTAGCTGAATCTAATTATGATCTGATTGTAGGATACTTGCAACTGCTTTTGCTAAAAAGGATCTTAAAAAAGCAACAAAAACTGCAACTAGAGTAGTAAATTGAGGATTTTCTCACTTGGTTTAATTGGTTAGTTTGAGACTGGATTTAGGAGAAAATGAGTAGAAAATATTTCTATTTAGAATTTGAATTCAATATAATATGCATCTCACTCTGAGATTTCCTCATGGTTCCAGATGTAATGTGAAATAGATTTTCTTTCTAATAAGCTCTGAAATGGCTAACGTTATGGTCAGGGAATATGAAAATGATAAAAGAATTAAGGGACAACATCCTATGCGTTGGCATGCTTCTTTTCTGAAGTTAGACTATCACTAACCTTGAACTTTTCATTTGACCAAAAGGATTTTGCTTCGTCCAAGCCCATTGTTTTGTGGTGCATGCATTTTTATTATGCTGTGCATCTCGTTACTGTCAGTGTGACATGATGATTCAGCATATGTTTTAGTCATTCAAATTAAGGAAATTCTAGTCTCAATTTAAATGCAAAAATTGTGAATGTCCAATTGGCGAGACTGATTGTTGTTATCAGCTTAAGTAAATGAGAGGGTACCTATGTTTATTGTGTTTCTGTTTTTGCTTTGAAATGTTTAGCTCATGATTGTCTTTCTAGTTGTTTAGCTCTTGGTAAGCGTTGTAATATATAAACACCTAAAGAAAACTAGGCAGTTGCGTCTTCCCTAATATTTGTTTTCCTTGTTTTACAGGATTTCGACTACTAAGAATAAGTGCGACAATAAAGTTTGCGTTCAAGGTCATTATTTGATGTACATTTTGTCAAAAATCTGCAATAATTTTTTTGTAGTGTTGGATAACAATTTTTGTGTATTTTTTTTTATATTTTTATGTATTTTTTTAATATTTTTATGTATTTTTTATATTTTTATGTATTTTTTTATATTTTTATGTATTTTTTTATAATTTTATATATTTTTTTATAACTAAATATTTCATATATGAAACTTTCTTTTGTTAACATTGATTTATTTATTTTTGTGTATTTTGTAATAAATTAGAAGAAATTATTAAAAAAAAGATCGGTGACCCAGTCCCCACATGCTAGTTGTGGGGACGGGCAGCCCGTCCCCACAGGCATCGGCTGCGGGGACGGGCTGACCGTCCCCACAGGCATCGGCTGCGGGGACGGGTGGCCATATGCCCATCCCCATGCCTATGGTGACCCTACCTGTGGGGATGGGGCTGTGGGGACGGGCAGCCTATCCCCAGGCCTATAGGGACGGGCTTTTTGATCTATGGGGACGGGCTCAACCAGTCCCCATAGATCTGGTTTTTACTAATATTAGCTGTCGATCCTCATCCTAGCTCTATTTCATGTAAATGCTTCAGCCCCTTCGCACGACATTGTTCTTGGAGTGAGTAGATGGTTGCACGGGGTATCTATCAATCCGTCATAATTTCCTAGTTTTTCTTCTTCTTCACAATCTTGGATACGAAGTAAGTCTATGGCAGTTTTGTGGGTTCGGTGTTAGTAGACTTGGTACTGTCAGTGCCAATCTTCAGAGTTGGCATGATATGGGGTTGCGGGTATGCCAGGAGACAAGGAGGTTTAGTTGGGATCAATATTTCCCTAAGTGGCCCCATATGGGAAAGTAGTGAATAACCCAACTCTGAGTTGTTTGTAGCTGTTTTCCCAATGGTTTGTCCAATAGTATTCAGAGTATTAGGATTGGAGGGCAAGGCAAGTGGTTTAGGTGATTGTCGTTGTACTGTGCGCCATTCAGGTTGACTGTGTGTGAATTTCCCTTGTCCTTGTCTAGTGGTGTCGCTGCTTTCATCAGCGGTTTTACGCCGACATTCAGAGGTATTATGTCCCCATCTACTACAGGTGGTATAAACTTTAGGCCGTCAATCCTCCATTTCTATAAGGTTACCATAACTCACCATCCTCCATTTCTCTGTGTGTGCTTTTTAAGTTTTGGTTCTCAGAGGTTGATCTCCACCTTAACCCTTGTAGGATGTTTTCCTGTAATTTTTTGGGGCGTGAGTGGTTCATGGCCTATGAATCGTCCTAAGGGAGAGATGATTTGAGAGATAGCTTCATCATGGGCAAATTGTAAAGTCAAATTTGGGAGATGGACCCATACTGGCGCCTTAGTGAAGAAATAGGTATTGACATAGAAATTTCTAGGCCATGGGAATAAGTGTATGTAGCCGTCTCTCAAATGGATATGATATAAGTTGAGTAGATGACGACAGTGGGTTTTAGTGCCTGGAGTCCTTTCTCAGCACACGCTTTGGTTAAAGTTACCTTATGAAGTGTGTCCAAGATAGCTTGTTAGACATCCTGTATCACCCAATGATACAGACAGAGTTACACGTATAGTTACACACCAAGTATCAGACGATGATACAGTTGGCAGTACACGCTGACTCACCTTCCTTATCAGAATCCTAATCTGATACGATCATGTAATCTTATCCAGTTGTAATCCCAATCTCCTTTGATTTGATTCTGTAAACTTTCCTAGTCCAACTAGGAAACAAACACTCACGAAGTGTATATATGTACCATTGTACAACTGAATGAAATACGATTGAAATTAAACATTTACATGGTATCAGGCCAGACCCCCGGCTCCACGTAAAAACCCTAATTTACGTGGAACCCTAGCACCTCTCTTCCACTTTCTCTTCTGGTTCTCGCTTCCTTGTTTCAATGGCCAATGAAAGTTCCCTTCAATCGTCCACCACCCCTACAGCTTTCCTATTTGCTCCCCCTCAAACTCCAAGTCGGGGTGTTCTCTTCGACCTCGGCCAGACGTTAGGCCAGATTTGTGTGACTGTGAACAATATAACGCATCACGTTTCGATCAAACTTGATCGAGACAACTACTTACTGTGGCGCCAGCAGTTTCTTCTGGTGTTCAATAGTCAATCCCTCATGGGATTCGTTGATGGCTCCATTCAACCACCACCTCAGTACTCTGCTGCAAACTCCTCTACAGTGACACCCGAATACCTTCAGTGGTATGCCCTCGACCAAACGATCCAGAATTGGATCGTGGCAACCTTGTCCAACGCTGCGATTGGACAAACAATCGGCCTCACTAGCCTCAGCAACGTGGCTTAAACTCCAACGAGTCTATGCCTCAACCTCTCAAGCTCGATTGAACCATCTTTGGTTCACTCTACAGACTTTGCGGAAATGGTCTCTATCCATGGGAAGTTATCTGGATCGCGTCAAAACCATCGTGGATGATCTTGCTGCTACCGGACAACCACTCGACGACCAGACTGTGACACACTATGTGGTTAATGGACTAGGCCCTGACTTTGAACCGTTTGCTCAAACGGTTACCCGCCATGTTAATCCGGTGAGTTTTGACACTCTCACAAATCTGTTACTGACTCAGGAGCATCGCCTCCAGTTACAGGTCCATTTGTAGAAAGCGGACTCCTCTCTCCTCGTCAGGTACACCTCCACTGCCACTATCTTTGTTTTGATTTACGTCAACGACATCATTATTACAGGCAGTTCTACAAAGGATATTGCTTGTCTTCTTGCCATTCTGCAACGAGAGTTCTCCATCAAGGACTTAGGTGCTCTCCACTACTTCCTTGGGATTGAGGTTACCTCACTATAGAACGGTCTTCACCTTGCTCAGACTAAATACACTACTGATATCTTGTCTCGGCTGGGTCTCTCTGAAGTTAAACCATTGTCCACTCCTATTGTTACCGGCTCCAAGCTCTCAAAATATGAAGGCACTCCCTTATCCGATCCCTCCCTCTATAGAGGCACAGTCGGCGCCTTGCAATACCTTACCCTGACACGGCCAGACATTCAATATACAGTAAATCAAGCTTGCCAATTTCAACAAAATCCCACGGACATACACTGGACTGCGGTTAAACGCATTTTGCGTTATCTTAAAGGTACTCTCAGCTATGGCCTAGTCATTCATCCTTCCTCTAATCTAGGGGTGGACGTATACTCTGATGCCGACTGGGGCGGTTGTCCCGATGATCGGCGCTCAGTAACCGGCTTCTACATTTTCCTTGGTGGCTCACTCGTTTCCTGGTCCTCCAAGAAACAACCGACGGTTGCCCGTTCCAGCGCAGAAGCAGAATACCGCGCACTTGCTATTGCCGCTGCCGAAGCTACATGGGTTCTTCAGCTGTTCAAAGAACTCAAGATGTTCGTATCCAGCCCTCCAGTGGTTTTGTGTGACAACCTATCAGCCACATACATTGCAGCAAATCCTGTGTTTCACGGCAGGGTCAAACATGTTGAACTTGACTACCATTTCATTCGTGAACGAGTTACCTCTAGTCTTCTGCAAGTTAAATACATCTCGACACACGATCAAGTTGTTGATGTCTTCACCAAAGGTCTTCCCAAGTCTCAATTTTTTAAGCTTCTTTCCAAGCTTTGTGTCTTCTCTAAGCCCCTCAGCTTGCGGGGGAATGTTAGACATCTTGCATCACCCAATGATACAGACAGAGTTACACCTATAGTTACACACCAAGTATCAGACGATGATACAGTTGGCAGTACACGCTGACTCACCTTCCTTATCAGAATCCTAATCTGATACGATCTTGTAATCTTATCCAGCTGTAATCCCAATCTCCTTTGATTTGATTCTGTAAACTTTCCTAGTCCAACTAGGAAACAAACACTCACGAAGTGTATA
Source organism: Aristolochia fimbriata (assembly GCA_019845555.1). Taxonomy (NCBI): domain Eukaryota; kingdom Viridiplantae; phylum Streptophyta; class Magnoliopsida; order Piperales; family Aristolochiaceae; genus Aristolochia; species Aristolochia fimbriata. The sequence goes on from CM034079.1 coordinate 11,949,148, forward strand.
TATGTACCATTGTACAACTAAATGAAATACGATTGAAATTAAACATTTACACAACTGTTATGGTGTCAAGTTAGTATAGTGGTGTGAAAGCTGACCCTGATTGTTGTAACAAGGTTATCAATGTGGACAGTGGGGTTTGAGGGAAGTGGTTCAAGGTAGGAGGTATTGTTTCAGTTGTAACTGGTGTGGTTTTGGATGTTAGGATTTGGCAGTAGCTGGGATGTGCTCTTTTTGAAGGGGTTTGGGAGGCCTAAGGTGGTTGGTTGGGTGGGGGAGGCGATGCCATTGTAGCAGGAAGGTGGTCGATTTAAGTAGTGAAGGAGGTATAGAAGAAGGAAGATGGGGGTTGATGGTGGACAGATGAAGGGGATGAAGCAAATTTATAGGGCTCAGGGTGGTTTAGATGAGGATTGGCAGACAAAGTCGAGTAAGATAAAAAACGTATATTTTGGACGTGACATTGGAGTATTTGGGTGGTTTGGTACTTGATTTAAAGCCAATGGGAATAACAATGCATGTGGAGTGAAGTGCAGAAGGAACTCCGTGTTCGTCAAATGGTGTTCGTAGGCATGGTTGTCAGGGGTACCAAGATGAGCAAATGATAAATGTGTTGGATATGTAGTATGTGCGGGAATTTGTGTAAAGGAAAATCCACTTGGGTACAATTGTCGGTAGACCATTGCAGCTTAAGCTAAAGAATGCAAAAAAGAAAAATAGGATTGATCATGATACCTATCAGAATCATATGATTGTACCTACCTGACTGTCATGTGTGCTATGGGCCCTTTTGTATGAGAATCAGACGGAGGGTGTCCAGGATTGGTCCTTGGTTACTTCCATTCTTAATCGTAGCGGTGGCTTGTGGGAGGGTCGCGTAGTGGGGGGCTCCGAGGCGGTGATAATGGAGTATCTGGACTCGCTGGAGACTTACCGGAGGGGTCTGCTGATAGTGCATATTAGTGGACAATGTATCTGTGGTTTCTTTTGATGATCCCTTATAGTAAGTGATTAATTATTTGAGTAGGTAATAGTGAAAGAATGATTTGTCTTTGCAAGCTATTTGCCTGGTAATTCCAGTTGATTGTGAGGGATTCTGACTGAGGGGTTGTTGGTCGACGGGCGGGGTGGAAGAAGTGCGCTATTGATACTCTGTGATGAGAAATGTTTGTGGTATGACAAGATCTATGTGTGTCGTGCGTGTGGTTTGGGAGTTCAAGTTGATAAGTGCAGTGTGTTCGTGATGTTGATGTGTGCGTAGCAGTGACCGCATGTCTAGAGATAGTAGTGTTTCTATTGATAAGGTTAAAGAGTTTACGTGAGAGTTTGGTTACACTAGTGAAGATTGTTGTTTTGGTTGTTGTTTCTGATTAAAGGATCCTGCTTGTAGTTTGGCAGGTGAAGATGATGTGAATGTGTGGGCTATTCGTGGAGTAATAATGGTTAAGAGAGTAAGTTGATAGAAAAGAGTGACAGAGAAGTAATCATCGGTGGAATATGAGTGAGTTGGATGTGAAACCTTTGTTAAAGCGTGTGCATGTGATTCTGCTTCTGCTTTGTGAATGGTCCTGGCATAGATTGATTCCTGCTTGTTTCCTTGCTTCAAAGTAGAGTCTGTGATCTTCACTTCGAGATGATTGTTTAGGTTGATTCTGGATTGGGATGAGTCTATTGGGAGGAGGGGAGAATTGCTTCAAATAGAGTCTGTGATCATCATCTTTTTCCGGTCCTCTCTATTACCTCCACACCGCCTCTATTGTTTCCAGTCGTCAAACCCCCTGAAAAATTCATATTCAATACAGTCAACCCGAAATATTTACAAGTACACCACATGACTTCTTTGAACACAAAAAACAACTACTCTAACAACACAGATTACCTTCTTCAGAGCGTAATGAGCATCGGAGCCAATTGAACGCCAAGACTTTTTTTATCCAGGTACCTCTCTTATTTTAATAAAATAACTCTCTCAACGAATTATTTTCATGCCCTCATATTTATTTTTTACCTTCGCTTTAGGTTTCCAATTTAGCAATCCCTCCTCTATCGTCCCCTTGTTGGATTTTCAACTTCTATAAGGTATGATTAATTTGTTTTTGAATTCGATTTACAGAGTTCATTGTTTGTTGGTTGTAATTTGTTTATGAATTCGATTTAAAGAGTTCATTGTTAGATGTGTAAACGGGTAATTAAAGAGTTCATTGTTAAGGGTGTAAACGGGTAATAATCAAAACGGGTAAGGGTTATTCCGTTACCAGTTTCGATTACCTTACCCGCTATTCCGTCACCCATTTCGCCCGATTAAAAACTAGTTATTCCGTTACCCGAATTTTTTACCTGATTACCGGATAATCGGGTACATAAATGGATAATAATTTTATTATTATCTAACCCTTATAAATTTTTAAAAAAAAAATTCCTGGAATCTAGATTCTTAAGAGAATATGATAGAGGAAATTTAAAAGGTTTTATTATCCTTTCTGAACGTTATTATTGGTAGTAGAAGTTTTTTACAAAAAAAAATTGTTCTTACAGGTAGCTAATTTAAAATTAAAAAAAAAAAAACCATATAAATATCAACATAAAACTTTGGAAAATTTTTGAAGCACTAATTGCCTTACATGAATGCTATCTATTTCTCTAAACAACTCAGAAGAATCTTTGAAACATTAATTGGAAGTAATAATTTTCAAGATAATTCATTTTCTTCTCAAACTTTAGTATACAGAGCTTCAATGGAATTTATGGACCTTACGGTACCGCTAATGAACAGGCGTACGCGCACAAGATCTTGACGGGAAGAGGTCGAGGATGCACACGATCAGGCAAACATCAGGACTTGCAGGATTTCCCAAGAGAGACAAGAGTCCCCATGATGCCTTTGGCGCCGGCCACAGTTCCACCAGCATCTCCGCCGCACTCGGTAAGAAAGAACCATTTGCTTCTCGTAGGTGCTTCTTCAAAATTCTTATTGAATTGACGTTCTCAGGCTGCGCTATTAATGATGGAATGGCGGTCGGGAGGGACTTGTCGGGGAAGGCCAACAATGTCATCGCGGTGATCGGAGACGGCGCCATGACTGCAGGGCAGGCGTACGAAGCCATGAACAATGCCGGGTACTTGGATTCCAACCTCATCATCGTCCTCAACGACAATAGACAAGTCTCCCTTCCCACGGCCACCGTCGACGGGCCCGCTCCCCCCGTCGGAGCTCTCAGCAGGTGCCTCACCAAGCTCCAGTCTAGCAAAAAGCTCCGTCGATTCCGAGAAGGAGCAAGAGACCTGGAATCATTCCTAGACGAACACGACCAACACTGCTAGTGTTTTAAAAGACCTGCCGTTTGTGTTAAAAGCAGCTTCCTTTGCAAATAATATAAATTCACAAAACAAGTCAGATTAGGGCAAAATTTCAACGTACCTTAGCAAAATTTACGCTATTCGGTGAAGCCAGATATTGAGACCAGCAACAAGTCAGAGCACGGCAAACAGGGGAGATTGATAACAATTCAAAATTTCTGAAAGGAAACAGAAAACCATGTTGAATGAGAGTCGATTGAGTAGCAATAAGATAAAAATGACTCACAGAAATAGAGAAAGAGAAGTGAAGAGGAAAGAAAAATATGCATAAACAAAAAGAATAAGCTAAACTTTTGTAAGGAGAGACGAATCGACGAGATTCATCGAAGATTAGACGACTGAAACAGCGAAGCAACGTTTGAAATGACGATTCTGACTTGAAATGGAGATTTGAGCGGTCGGTCTCGGTTGGGAGTCGGGGAAGGGAAAGAGGGGGAGTCTGAGAAGTGAGAAGGTAAAGAGGGGAACTGGGAAGTAGAGGAAGGGAAAGAGGAGAAGTCGAGGAAGAGAAAGAGGGGGAGTTGGGAAGGATTCAAGGGAGAGAGGGGGAGTCGGCCAGTCGGGAGATGATTAAGGAAGAAAGAGGGGGAGTCGGGTAGGGGTGGCAATGGACGGACCTTCAAATCAAAAACAAAAAATTCAAATCAAATCATTAACAAACGGATATCCGATAAGCTATTAATCGGATATTCATTTGAAAATGAATTGATTTTGAATATTATTCGATAAGCTAACGGATATCCACCACACCCGAAGCCGAACCGAAGCCGACCCGACGCGACTCCCCACTCCCAACACTCCCTCCCCCCCTCCTTCCTCCCTCCCTCCTCCCTCCTCCCTCCCGACTCTCCCTCCTCCCTCCCGACTCTCCCTCCTCCCTCCCTCCCGACTCTCCCTCCTCCCTCCCTCCCGACTCTCCATCCTCCCTCCCTCCCGACTCTCCCTCCTCCCCCCCCTCCCGGTGGGCTCCCCCCTCCCGGCCCCGGGCGAGCCGTTCCCTCTCAGAAATCCCGCTCCCAAATTTGTGAAATCGAGGCGGTTGATCTTAGCCTCTCATGATCGACCCCGGGAGGGCGAATGGGAGGTATCTGGCAACGATGGGTTTGTGTACAAGAGGCGGAAGAGGGCCGGAGCATCTCTTTCAGCCATCGCGATCTGCGGCCGCCGTGGGCGAGCTCTGGAGGCGGAGATGGAGCGACGGCGGTTGCTGAGGAAAAAGAGGGCGTTGTTGATGCTGAGACGGGAGTACGGGGAAGAGATCCGACAGTGGGAGGAGTTGTCGGCTAAGCTCTCTCTCTAAATTGTTCTCTCTTTCTCTCTCTAAATTGTTCTCTCTTTCTCTCTTTCTCTCTCTAAATTGTTCTCTCTTTCTCTCTCTAAATTGTTCTCTCTTTCTCTCTCTAATTGTTCTCTCTTTCTCTCTCTAAATTGTTCTCTCTTTCTCTCTCTAAATTGTTCTCTCTTTCTCTCTCTAAATTGTTCTCTCTTTCTCTCTCTAAATTGTTCTCTCTTTCTCTCTCTAAATTGTTCTCTCTTTCTCTCTCTAAATTGTTCTCTCTTTCTCTCTCTAAATTGTTCTCTCTTTCTCTCTCTAAATTGTTCTCTCTTTCTCTCTCTAAATTGTTCTCTCTTTCTCTCTCTAAATTGTTCTCTCTTTCTCTCTCCAAATTGTTCTCTCTTTCTCTCTCTAAATTGTTCTCTCTTTCTCTCTCTAAATTGTTCTCTCTTTCTCTCTCTAAATTGTTCTCTCTTTCTCTCTCTAAATTGTTCTCTCTTTCTCTCTCTAAATTGTTCTCTCTTTCTCTCTCTAAATTTTTCTCCCTTTCTCTCTCTAAGTTTTTTAATTTAACTATTTTTATTGAAATTTAATTTTAATTTTAACCTATTCTTTTCTTAACGGATCTGTATTGGATATCCAATACAGATCCAATAAGCTTATTGGATTCTTATTGGATATCCGATAAGAGTCCAATAAGCTTATTGGATTGGTAATGGATATCCAATAACAAATTTATTGATTTGATTTGATTTGGATTTTGAACATATCCAAATCATTGCCACCCCTAGAATCGGGGAAGGCAATGGGGGAAGGGAAAGTAACTAAGAAATATTAGGTTAATGTATCAAAGAAATAAGGGCATAAAGTATTAAATATTTACCAAATTACCATCTGGGTAATCGGGTAATCGGGTAAGGAATACCCATTATCTATATCCGTTTCGATTAAAAGGCGGGTAATCGGGTAATTTTTTAATCGGGTAATCGGGTAATCGAAATACAATAAGTTTATTCCTTATTCATCCGATTACCATTCGGGTAAGCGGGTAATCGAGTAATCGGGTAAAACTGCCACCCTTATTCATTGTTTGTTGGTTCTAATTTTTTTCTGAATTGAATTTATAAAGTTCATTGTTTGTTGGTTCTAATTTGTTTTTAAATTCAATTTACAGAGTTCATTGCTTGTAGGTTGTGTTGTTTGTCAGTAATCTAAGTTTCTATTTATTTTTTAGACCCTGATTATTTTATTTTTTGTTGTTGTTTTTATTTTTACTCTTCTGTAATGGTTACGTGTGTTTTGTTTATTTTTTGTTCCCTCCCTGAAACTGCCTCAGACATTCTACTTATGGCAGTTCATTTGGAAGGCTAGAGGTTGGGGACGACCTCCGAGTGGAGCCACCCTACCACCAATTGATGGGTGTTGGGCTCAATCTGGGTGGCCACAAAAGAAGTCAGGTTTAGTCAAAAGTTAACTAACAGTAAAAAAAAATATAAAATAAATTTTAATTAATTTGATGAAGAAATTATTTTCTTTTAATTAAAAATAAACCAATTAACTTGAAATATATTAATTTAAATTAGGCTAAAATGAAAAAATAAAATAAAAAAAGATTTGAGTAAATTAATGGTGTTGATTATAAAAATAAAAAGGTTGATTTGAAATTTGGTACATTATTTTAAAATAAGAAATTGAAATTAACATGAGAGTAAAAATATACTAATTAATAAATTAAATAATTTTATGAATTTGAGATATTAAATACATTATAAAGAAAATAATGTAATTAATTTAAATTAAATAAAGAAAATTAGTAAAATTTATTTAATTTTAAAAAAATTTGAATCATAAAATAAAAGTAAATAATAAATATTGGTTTATTTAAAAAAAAAATGGTTGGTTTAAGGTCTTACAGAAATTACAAAGAATGGTTCGGTCCGATTAATTAAAAATAAAATAAATAACAAATTAAATGAAGCAAAATAAAAGTTATAATTACTTGTAACAAAAATAAAAATTACATGCATATTTGGGCCACCCGTCCTTTGGACAGGTTATGTTAGCTAGTGATATAAAATTATAAAACCTCTACTATGGATAAAGATGAGTAGGCGACTAAGCAGGTGATGCGCGTCAGTCCGATTGATTCTTGGACGGACTGGACTGGCGCAAGTGTAACATGCGTCTACTTGCCCTTTCATAGCCCCGTCCCTCAGGGCCCAGGTATCGTACCAAACAATCCCATCATCGAATCATCTCCATTCTCAACCTATATCCTGCGAAGAGCGAGCTAATGAATCCTCACCAACATTACTACTGCGGAATTCCTTATCAAGAATGAAAAGGCCGCCCTCATTTTTTCTTTGATGTTAAGGGAATCCCGGCTCTTGTTTCCTCTGTGTTTTGCTTTCTCACCCTCCACAAGTGGGTCCTAAGCAAATATTTCCTTCCAACAAAGACACACTTTTTAAACACATATAGAAACTAAAAAAGGGGAGAATGGCAACCATCCTCTTCCTCTTCCTCCTTCCACACTATCCTCTATCTTGTTTTCCCTTCATTCACTCTCATTGCTCGCAGAACATCACTCTCCCCAGACAACATCATCTATTGCCCTCTTTACTTCTTTTGCATGGCTTATCACCGATCTCCTATACTCAACATGCACCAGAAACGACCTCTTACCGCCTGTTCCCTAGATGGTACAGGCCGCATTCTTCTCCTCCTTCCAGACGTATTCCTTCCCGAGAGGAAAGTCTAAAATTTCAATTTCCTCTACCACAAAGCAGTATCGTCACTCCCATGCAGTCACTGCAGCAACTCGCTCGTCATTACTTGTTTTTTGCTCATATGTTCATGGAATGGTCTGTCTGCTACAAGGTTGAAGCGATAATCACCATAGATCCTCACGAAATACACAAACGTCGGATCGACGGTATTTTCCATTCCAGTGGCATACAACTTGTTCATGGGGTGATCCGTCTGCTACAAGGTCGAAGCGATAATCACCACATATCCTCAGAAGGACGCAAACACCGCATCGATGGTCTTTTCCCTTCCAGCGGCATCCAACTTCGGATGATTTCTACAGTTCGTGTATCAACGACATGGCCACAACAGCCTTCCCAGGTGCATTCTAACTTTACTCCAACTTGTTTTATTAACCATTCGATATTATCCCTCCAAACGGTTAAAGCTTCATCCATACAAGAGGACAATTTCGTCACACTCACCTAAGTCTGTTCGTCTCTAACCTTCCTCATTTATCTACCATATATAACTTTCGATAATCATATCTCATCTATCTTTGTTCATGATAGATTTTATACACACCGTAACTTTGCTCTCCACACACTAGATATTAAACCCAAGCTATCTCTCTACACAATACGCCTATCAATAACACCTAGGGAGGTACAATTCCGACAATTCATTTTTCAAATCACATCAAATCCTTCCCCTCCCTCTTGAAAAATGGTAACTTTCTATCTCGAAAACTACACCAGCCACAGTCTTGTTACACATGGCCCGATATTCATCATACCATCTTCTCCTTCAAACTCTAGTTTGGTTTCATCTCACCTTTCACAACAACCTTCTTCACTCCCTCTACAATTCCTAAAATCATCGTATACTCTTTCAAATCCTACGGTACTAGCCACCCTGCGACCCTTCCGACCGCGTACCACGCCAATCTCCCAAGCAAAGGTAAGGGACTTCTTTCCCTGCCTCCTTCATCTCCTGTTCTTGACTCTCTATGTCCTTCATCGCCTCATATCGAAGTCTTTGACCCCCTATCTAGCGTTACAGAAAACCTCTTCAAACTTACTCTTGCAGAAGAGTACAAAGACATACCAACGAACGCAAAAACTTCACTTTAGTGGGTATCTTCTTAGGACATATCCCTAATTCACCTTCCTTTGTCAAGTCAGCTGTCCAAGACTTTCTTCGTTCCACAAGACCCTCTGGGTAATATTTCTCTCAAGAGGTCATCTCGTTGTAGAGTTACCTTAACCTAGTCTTTGCAAAGTTGTCGTCGAAGCGTGCCCTATTAAGGTCCAAGACACCATCATCCATCTATTCCCATGGCAATAGAACAAAAAAAATTGAATAATGTCTTTTTACCACAACGAGAGTTTGGGTGCAAATTTTAAATTTCTCAAATTATATTGGCACCCAACTACACTCATAGAAATCCTTAAACCCTTAGGAAAATACTTGATCATGTATGAGGCCACCCGCAGTCGAAGAGGAAAGAGGGTTATGGCTCGGGTGAAGATAGAGCTAGATTTATTAACTCTTGACCTTGAATCCATGCTCTTCCAATCCAAAAACATAACGAGAGTAGTCACCTTTAAAATCGAAAATTGACTCAAAGTATGTCTTAAATCCTGTCATTAAGGACATGCCATGGAGGAATGTTGTGGAAGCAATAAGAAAGTTGACAAAAAAGCTTCTAAAACTGATTCTCAGAGTAATAGTCAAGATGACACGAATACATGGCAGTATATTCAACGGAAAGCTAATTGCTCCAAATCCACGTCAATGAACTCTAGAGGAAGCTCTAGCTCTCTGGCTCACATTCAAAGCACAACTCGGTCCACATCGTATTCCCAAGCATACCCCACCTATCTCAACATTGCCCCAACCAGCTCACAGTCCCCCTGGTACTCCAACTCCCCACAACATGCAATCACAAGGCATAAGTCTAGATCTTTCTCTTCACCCCCCAATGCATCAGGTTCAATCCAAGATGGAGAATAATCACCCGCAACATTGGAACCCCTTCCTCCATCCAAAAACACAAGAAAAATCAACCTCTAAACATATCACACTCCTATTCTGGAACAAACTTCATCAGCTCCGCTCCCCCTCGACACACAAGTCAACGAGTGATTTCTGGGTCCTCAAATCCCTACTGCCTGAATAATCAGCTAGAGTGTGCAAACGACAAGTTCAATAGGACCCTAACTAGATTTTTAGAGAGATGATATTTGGACAAGGCAAAATGAAACAATCACAGGTTGACCTTACCTAGAAGGAACTGCAATCAGGTACAGCTCAAGAACATCCTTGATTTAACATGCATGTTTATTCACTTACACGAACACACTTATTTGCTACAACTATTTGACCATGAATAGTCTGATTGCTTGGAACATTCGAGGCATCCCTAGCAATACTACCTGGATTGCCATGCAACTTACCTTAACAAACAACTCCCCTGACATTCTTTATCGTAGCGAGACAAAGGTTTCCAACCTAGATAACACTCTCATTCAAACTTTTCTAAAAGCACACTACCCCCACTCACTACACGTCCCCTCTAGATTAAGTGGAGGTCAGTGGTTATTATGAAAGCCACACATCCAACTTTCTATCCTCATGTCTGATTATTTTAAATTAGGATTACAAATTACTAGAGCAAACACTTCAACCCAAAATATCGTTTGTATCAATGTACCACCTGATTAACCAAGATAGAGATAAGGTCTAAATAATGTCGATAGATTAATCACCACCCATATCCTAGACCGTGACTCATTATTGGAGACTTTAATGCCACAATCTATTGTTGGGAGAAAACATCCTCATCCAAAACACGTACACCCCAAATAGAGCACTTAAAACATTTATAAAAAAAAAAAAGGGAGATTGGATAGACAAACTTCGTAGGCCCTAGACATACCTATTTCGATAGTAGAAATTGACAAGATAAAATCACTGCTAAACTAGACCGTGCTTTAGTAAATCCTTATTGGATAACTAGATGGACAAACACCCATCCCATACTTAAATCTAACCACTCACAATTACTTTTAACAACAATTGCCACACATCATCCCACAAAAATTTGTAGATATCAATGTATGTGGATTAAAAGTGCGGAGTACAAACCATTAATTGAGAAACCTGGTCTCAGTACTCGCATCCCTACTCCTTACACCTTGCTCCAGAAGACCTACAAACACTATTGACAAACATCACCTTCACTTTACAAACTTGGAAACAAAACTTTGGAGACTTTAATAAAAATATTACAAAGATACAGAAACAACTCCAACCCATCCAATATATTAACACATTTTCTCATCAAGATAGTACACTTTAAGCTAGAGAAAAAGGATCTACAACATTCTCTGATAAAATGGCAGCGAATTAGACATATACACACACCTACCAACAAGCACGTCAAACATATTTTAAATTAGGAGATGAAAATACAAAGTACTTTCACACCTTTGCCAAAATTAGAAAATTTACAAATAGAATCACTCATGTACATACGGATAGGAGACAAATATTAACAAATGAAGAAGATATCAAATAGGTAACAATCAAATATTTTCAAAAATTGTACAGCATGCCAAAAAGATCTCAAACTCATTTCACCTTTACAACAAAACAATCCTTAACCAACCTACAAAAAAAAAAAATTTTGGTCAACCAATTACTGTAAAAGAACATAAACAGGCAGTATTCCCCATGAACCCATACAAATCACCGGGTCTCGATGGCTTTCATCCCATATTCTATAGGCATCACTGGACATTATTTAAAAATGACTTGTTACACACCTTTAATGCAATGTTTTTATCAGGATACATTGCTACAAACATAAATAACATATACATTGTGCTAATTCCAAAAAACCAACAACCACAACATTTCACATAATTTTGACCAATTAGCTTCACCAATGTGAGCTATCGACTATTCGTAAAAATCCTAGTAAATAGACTTAGAAAATATATATCAGCCTTGATTAGCCCAACACAGGTTGCTTTTATCAAAGATAGGCAAATCACATACCATGTTCTTTTAGCACAAGAAATAATTAGTTCTTTTCAGTGGAAAACAAAAAAATGCCTATTTAGGACTCAAGTTTGTAACCTTCATTATGCTGATGACACCTTAATATTCATTAAAGCAAATACCCAAAACACACAATACCTTAAGCATGTTTTAGATGCCTATAGCACTCAAGTAAATCAACTCATTAACCCAAATAAAACAAATGTCTTCTTCTCCAAATCAATAACCCAACACACACAACAAAATATTATACAAATTCTTCAATGTCAACATAAAAACACCCTAGGTAAATATCTTGGTATACATATCCCCACCACAAGAATTACAAACCAACAATACATGAACATTCTAGAAAACATGAGTAAAAGGTTACAAGGATGGACTCATAAATCATTAACATTAGTTGGCCGCATCACCCCTATCAAAGCAATACTTAGTCTCTCATACCCATACACCTTATCTCCTGCTTCCAACTCCCTCTCAAGGCTATTAACCAAATGGAAACTTATTCGATCCTTTCTATGGACTTAAAAGATAAGAATAAAGTTCACTTGATTGGATGGAGTACTGTGTGTGAACTAATTACAAAAGGATGCTTGGGTAAGACAACCTCATATTACAGCCAAAGCCCTCAAACTCAAATTTTTGTGTAGAATTTATACCTCTTAAAATACATTATGGACTGAATTAATGAGATATAAATACGGACATACTTCACACCTCATGAGGGTTCAAACCAGAATACAAAAATCACTCTTATTGAAACAACTCAATCAATATATACCACTCTTCTTACAACATCACGAAAAGGTCATAGACTTCATGTGGTATGACAAATGGATTCCTTCTTGCTCGAGAACTTTAGTTAAACACCAAAGATTAACACAAGGCCTACACTCTCCATTCACTAAAGTTTCGGATATCCTAACAGGGGGAAGTTATAACCTAGACAAGATAGAAGAAACAAGGGACACAACTATACAAAACAAAATCTTCACCATCTCACCATTACCAGAAATGAATAACCTTAGTATTTGGGCACTAAACCCTAGGGGTGAATTCTAGAATCATATCTATGAGCAATATCTATTAAAAAAAGGAAACCAAAGCTCTCCCTATTCAACCTTCCCCCTAAAATTAGGACTTTTTTATGGGTGAGTCTACACTAAGCTCTCCTTATTTCCTCCATGTTATTCAAAAGGAACATTATTCAAACGGACATTTGCCCTATTTGCCATGAGGACATAGAAAATCAGAATCATATGTTTTTTCAATGTAGTATTCTTGTGCATCATTTTTGGATGCAGCTTCAATCCATAATTCTAAGTTCTCTTCTCTATTTTACCAATGACAAATTCATGCTTCAATGTTTGTCTTCTATTCTAATGCTAATGAAGGGAAAAAGAGACCTAAATTGATTACGCTGTTTTGTATGGCCCTTTAGGAGATTTGGTTAGAGTGCAATAACAAAATACTCTCACACAAAACCATAAAATTCTTAGTTTTACGAATTTTATATTTCAAACACGAGGCCCCCAACAACACCTTTTTAAGGATGATTGTATTTCAGACGTTATCTTCTTGATGAATGAACTTTATATATATATATATATATATATATATATATATAATAAAAAAATACGGCGTCCTAGCTGTTCCTTGCTACCACGTGCCCCACAACACGAATAAAAAAGCTCCACCGCCATCGCCAGGCCCGCATTCACCATTGAAGGAACAAGCAAACCGACCGAATATTCATTTTCACCTCTCTCCCTCTTCGTCCGGCTACAAGTCTGGCCTTCGGATTGCTGCCCCTTGCAGATGCCTGCACGCATTTATCAACGAAAAGTCGCGATTCCACACTCGGTGAGCGCGGGGAGAGAAGGTTCTGTGTCGAGTTATTAATTGCTGCGAATCTGTAATCCGTAACCAGGGCATTTATTTATTTCTCAGTTTTTCTTTCACCTACACGCTACACGCGGCGGAAAAAGCTTTTCCATCGCTATCCGGTTTTCTTGTAAACTCCATGGCGTTCTATCCCTGTCTTTCTGTTGGGAAGTTTGTGGGTCCTTGTAATTCCCCATTACAAAATTGTTTTGAGTGTTACTGTTAATAGACAAGTACCTCCGACAAGTTATAATGTTTATTTTAACTCTTCTGGCGAATTTGCTTTCATGAGACTTGATGCATGAATTAATGGATGATTACTCTGCACCAAAAGTAAATACTACAACTTCTCCTGCTCGATTCCACCTTATTTTCTCCGACCAAGAAGCAAAGACCTTCACGCTTCGGCATTATTGCCTTCGAGAGCACGGGAGAAGGATAGAGGGACGATCACCGGCGTTCTGTCCATTCGGTAAGCTCATTTTCCGATTCTTTCCGTTTTCGTCTTGGTTGTGGTTCTTTTGTTGAGATTGAGCCTGCGCTCCCTTTTATGTGCTTTACTGCCTGTCCAAAGTAGCTTTCAGCCTTGGTTTGGAAATTCGTACGCTTTCAGAGTTTCTTATAATGTCTTTCCTTTTCTCGCAAGCCTGCCTATTAATGTTATGTCCTCTTAGCAAAACCATATGGAGATTGCGATGCTTCAAAATGTTCATCTTGTCTTTATTGTTGTAATCATTGAGACACCCAGATTGACTCCCAGGTTCAGAGTGAATCGAAACTCTAATACATGCAAACCATGGATGTAATTGAAATAACGAATTTTATTCAACCGTCCAGTCAACGATTCAGCATAGAGGTTGCAGTATGTCCATGCCCAGTCTTCGAACTGGTTGAATGGAGTCACTCAAGAGTTGCCAAAAGTAACCCAGGTTACGTATAAACACTGGGAAACATATTTTCTTTTCAAAAATTTTTCTCAAAATCAAGGTTTTGCGTCGTTTGACTAGTCACTTTTCAGACATGAGCCCGTTTTAATGTGCAGCTAAATAGTTTTTATATTTGTCAATTCAAGTCATTTCAAAAAAATAATCAGCTGATGCTGCTCTTGCAACTTTATGGAAGTGTTATACGAGCTGGTATAACGGGTGCTCTTTTATTACTATTTTGCAAATGCTTGACAATATGCAAGTACGTGAATCACTATGCTGAATTTCAAATGAATTATGGTCGGCATCAAACTCTTCAGGCAGTTCACTGTTAAAACTGATCCGAGTTGGTCTTGCTTCTGTAGAAGAAGGTCTGAGTATGTAGTGAAGTATTGTGTGATGATTTATGTATAGCTGACTGTTTCTATCATTGCAGGTTTATTTCTAAATTGGAGCAACCCTCTTTCTGAGAAACCTCATTATAGCCAGCCTCCATGTGGCCTCTATGCTTCCTGGTCAATAAACTGATCAAAATGGATGATGAAAGTGTTGGGCTTGCACTTGGAGATAATTCTCAAAAGTACCCTTTTGAGCGGTCTTTGTCCCCCAAACTAGGCTACACAACTACATCCCGTTCCCATTTTATTGATGTGAGTTTATCTTGCTTTTGAATCTATGTCACAATTTTATTGTATTCTTCATTTCTATCAAGCATCTTGATAGATTCTTAATGATTGTATAAACTGTCATCAATATCAAATTGCATAACTGGCAGTCTTCTTGATGAAATCACTCCCAGAAAAGGTGTTGTATGAACAAGAATGTTTAGACATTTCATCCAAACAGCACACTTATGGCTTTACATATGCAAACGTGATAGAATAAGGTATTAGACATGCCATCTCTGGTGGCATTCTTTATTTGGGACTCTAGGTTTTATGTGTCCTTGCCACTTGCAAATTAACTATATTTTTTCCTGTGACCGATCCTCCTAAATTTTCTCTTTGAATCATCTATGCTCAAATAAGGATAATTATGTCGTTAGGTGCCACATATCCACCAGCTCTACAATTGGGACTGTGGACTTGCATGTGTTCTCATGGTTCTGAAAACCCTTGACATTGACCACTGTGATCTACAATCTTTGGCAAATCTTTGCAGCACAACAAGGTAAACCATTGAGATTTTGAAATTTTCAGGTCACCAATTTTTATAAGTATTTTTTGTTCCATTGGTTTAGTTTTTTGTCGATACTTTCCTAGGAAATAAACAACTTAATTTCTCTAGGTTGACCATTTTTATACATATTTCTAGTTCCATCGGTTCAATTTTTTAGATACTCTTCTATGAAGTATCTCTAGGCTATGCCTCTTCTGAGCTTCTTAAGTTTTATGTGATTTGCCAGTGGTTCCATCTTTTTGGTAGTTTGAGCCATTCACTGAAACAAAAGTGTTGGTAGTTCGGTTCTGTCAAGTAGTTATGAACAAGGACATATCTGAAAAGATCTGCTAGTATATTTTAGAGTATGTCAGAATATCTTTTTCACCTTCATTTTACATTTACATCTTTAATTTTTTTCAATTCATCTGTTCCTCCAACCATTTCACTGTGTTCGGTTCCATTTGTTTTTTACAGCACATTATGTCATTTTTTCATGTCTGACATGTTATTGAAGGAATATTAGTTTTGTGCATTATGATCAGCATGGCAATTAGAAAGAAGACCCGGGGAAATTTTATTGTGTATTAGTCAGCTTAGGTATAGTTATTCATCAACCCAATGCAGGGGTAGAAATTATTGTGTATATTTCCTTTGATAATCCCAAGAGGAGAGCTCTTATAGTCTTTTCATCTTTTGTATGATTCGTTTCTCGGCAGTCTGTCAGTGATTACTCAATTGTACCATGTGGTTTTCTTTGTTCACTTGTCTTAACACTGATCCAGCTCTTAAAAACAAAGAAGTTCAATAAGAAGCAAAAACGGGGATGAATTTGTCAGACAATGATATTATAAATAGAAGTAATTTGCTAGTAGAAGATAATGAGAAGTTCAGTAGAACACTCCATATTGACAATCTTTTATTTTTTTGAAATGGCGAATGGGAACTGTGAGGATCCAAACCCAAGACCTCTCACAATATCCCAGTTACAATCGTGTTTCTCCCAATTACAATCGTGTTTCTCCCAATTACAATCGTGTTACTCCCAAATGCTGCCGTGGAGACTCAAACCCAAGACCTCCTGCAGTGCTGACTCCCATGGGAATATTGACAATCTTTTACTGTACATCAATATAACCACCTAGCATATCATACTAGGCACAGATTAATATGACTCGTGATTGGACTAATATTAGCCCTCACAATTTGGTAATGATTTTATGTTCATAAAAGAATACCTTGAATGACTTTTAGATAAGGGCTTTATTTGGTATTTATCAAATTGCCAATCTGTTGAAAAGTTGAGAAAAATAAACAATTTGAAAGAACAACTTGATAATCTGACATGTATGGACAAGCTTATCAACCAGGGAATTGTAATCTTGGGTCCAAATCCATGTAGGCCTTCTAACAAGAAGAGATTGAATATTGTGTTCATTACTGCATCTAAGGCTTCTTTTGGTATGTGTGGACCTCTTTGGTTTAGTTTTATATGAATATTAGAATCTAATTAAAACATAGTAATATTCTAGAGCATTTCTTTTAACTTGTATAAAAGAATATTTTTTTTCTTTTTTGTCATTTTTAGCTTTATCTTTCCTAAATCTACATTTTTAATTGCCTTTTTCTCTGATCTGGCAGCATTTGGACTGTTGATTTGGCATACTTGCTGCAGAAATATTCTGTTAGCTTTTCTTTTCTCACTGTAACTCTTGGAGCAAACCCAAATTTTTCTGCAGAGACCTATTACAAAGTGAGTTTGTGGACTATGGTATGATAAAAATATTAAATTAACTACACTTTATCATTTCATTGAAGGAAAGATGCACTCTGATATTGGCAATGCCTGGATTGTTCTATATGTTAATTTCATAGAATATGCACTTGTCATACCTTTCTCCATCTATTTACATGCTATACCATGAATGATCTCAAAATGGCCATCCATCGCTTTAGATGAGTGCCAATCTTGAGTGAGTTCTACAAAAGCAAAAGCACCAGCACTTCAGTTATTTCTGCAAACTTGTTTCTGCCCCTAAATTATGGCACTTACAGGACATGTCCGTGAGTCTATTTATTCCTCTTAGGAATATTAGAGTCTTGGCAGTATACTAGTGAGGCTCAATAAGTCAATAATTATGCCTTCATTTCCTTAAGTTTTTCTTATAGGATTTGAACATGTGCAGGAGCAGTTACAGAGTGATGTTGGGCGTGTGGACAAATTATTTGGAAAAGCTAGAGAATCTGGAATCAAAATAGAGGTATTTCACATTTATTTGGTCTATTATGTTCCGCTGTTAGTTTATCAGGCCAAATCTTCATTCCTTCACACTTTCTTCAAACATTATCCATGATTTATTTACTTTTCTGATCACTGTCATCTTATACTCAGAATGGTGTCTCAACTTGCTATTTGCAATGAAGGGTTCTCTGTATGGATTATGATTATATCGAGCACATTAATTGAGCTGCCTCATGTCTTTGTACTAACTGGGTGGTGTTAAGATTTGGGTGCCAATGGTGATTGCTGGTTGAACAAAATGCACTATATGAAGCCAAACTTTGTCCACGCTCATCCAGTTACACTGATCCTTAATCAATTATTTTTTAAAATTTTCATTTTCTATTTTTCTGAATTTTTACGCTATACCTCATGTTTGATCAAAATATCTCTCTGCAATATCTACAAAGCAGATGATACAGTTAGTTTACTATGTAATACTTCTTTTTCATGATAATAGTGGTCAAATTACCTAACTATGATAAAATTTACATATTCATACTTAAAAAGCAATTGTGGACATCGTAACTGCCACATATATATCCGATTGGTATAGGCATGGTTTGTTGACCCAGCAGGTCTATCCATGTGGGTTAACTTGCATTTTGACCTATCCAGATAATGTTGGTGGTTTGGAGTTGACCCTTCTATGTAGGGCAATTCATCTCTGAGCCGGCTTAAGTCTGGCCAAGCCTGAGGGTTGACCCAATTCCATTCTGCCAACTTGGCTGACCTGACTGGGGTTTTGGCTATCCCAATTTGTTTCTTGGTCCTGGGTTGGTAAGTCCTGCATATGTAAACTTCTCTTTGCTCACTTAGTATGCCTACAGTTAAGTAGGTCATAATTGGGAACCTCATGGCAAAAGTAAAATTTTTATCTGAACGTGAATATGCCTTTGTAAGGTTGGTTCAAGTTGATAGTATGGAACCTATGAATTTCACGGATGTAACCACAAAGAATACAACTGAACTAAAGGTATACGTCAAATCAGCACAAAGATGAATAAGCTGGGGAATGAGCACCCTGATTGTAACATAAGCATTCGTTAGTTATTTAAAAGGAAAGGAAAACATTGGAAACGACTTACAGATTCTGATACCATGAAATATATTATTTGACTAAATTATGCTACTTTCTGACTCTTTCTCTTCCTGAAATAATTCCATCTGAATGGATATTCGTCCCAACCATATCAGGGGTCATGTATTTTTACTTGTTCACTGAGTATTGAATTTCTTAGCCCTTTTTGGCCTGTTTCTTTGTGGTAATCAGCTGAGTTGTGTAATGGTCTTTTCAGAAGCTTGGGTCCAGAATTTGTTGTGAAAGAGTATTCTTAACTAAAAGCACCTGATGATTTGATCAGACATGTCAGAGCACTTAACCTAGAGTTGCTACTGCTCTTTTTTTATTAGTAGAGAGGCTTTAAGGTTGCCTTCAGGATTTCTGAAGTGTTACGTGCAGCAATATTTATGACATTTGATAACCTGAACTTACTGCTCTTTCTAATTTCATTTAATTTTTATCCAAGAGTTATGGTTATTGAATCTTGTAATTGTACAGTGCAGGTCCATTAGCAGTGAAGAGATCTCTATGCTTATTTTGTCTGGACAGTTTATTGCTGTTGCTTTAGTTGACAAGCACAAGTTAAGGTATTCTGTTGGATATTCTTCACTATTTTGTAATTGTACTTTTGGTGTGACATGTGCAAAATTAGGACCTCTGTAAGTCGAGACTAGTTAACTGCTCTTTTTTTATAGAACCATGGAGGGGCAGCTTCCTGTGAATCTTATTATTTTACTAGAACAAACGACTGTGCTTGTTCTTCTCTTTCTCAAAATATTAGTTCTTGTATCTTTTTGTCATTTTCTATGTCAGCAGATATATTGACTGTGCTTACCTTTTTCTTAAATTGGAACCATCTTTATGTTCAAATGTAATAACAAAGTTTCTCTAATAGCTGTCGATCATGGGCGGAGGATATATATTTCTCAGAATTCATTGGTGGGAGCCCAGAATACACAGGTAGATAGATATATGTTCCTCGAACCCACTGTGACACATTCTTTAGACATTTGATTCTTTTTTTTTTTTTTTTGTAACCACCACACGGTCACATTGGTTTCCCATCGTGGTTTTCTAACTTAGTATGAGATATAGCTGAGTCATGTTGCAGTAAACAAGTCAGAATCTATATCTCAACCTATCTTGCAAAGTAAACCCAATATATAGATCGAGGCTTATGTTAGATGCTTAATTGTTTTATAATTCCAGCAGTTCACCTAACTATTAAGTATTATCATGATTCTATCTTGACTTTTGGTCTGAATATAAGAGGGCACTCATCCTATTGCCTACAAAGAATTCTTCCTGTAAACAGCATTGTTGTGTGTAACAATAGACACTTAGGCCTCTCTAAAAAAATTTATTACAAAAATACCACTACACGAATCTGGAGATGTGAATCCATAGAAAGAGGCTTACAGGCAGATTATTTCCGGTAAGATTAATAAACCTTTTTGGTCATGAAATTAAGATTTAATAAAAATACGATTTATTATATGTTTCTCATCATAAGATTTTCAATGAACTATTCTTGTATGCAATGGCCTGACTGTGAGAACATTATTATTTATCACTGTTATGAATTGGACAGCGTATCTTGAATAATTTCTCGATATTGTGAATCTTTTCTTTATTTATAATCAATCCATCTTTAATATCCTTGTTGAAAACTTGCTCTGTGGATAAGTTCATTTGGTTTCATTTTATGTTGTAGGTCATTTTGTTGTCATATGTGGCTATGATGCTGACAGAAAGGAATTTGAAATCAGGGATCCTGCCAGTCCTAGGTATATTTTCAACCAGTGCTTCTCATATACTCCATCCGGTTCTAGGATCGAAGATATCTTGCACTCTTTACACTTCTTATCGATGTTTTCTTTGGTTTTGTCTTTTTTGAAAGTTGGCACTTTCTTTTGCTGTTAACTTCAAAGTTATACCTTGATGTCGTGCTGTAGGAAATGTGAAAGAGTTTCAATGCTGTGCTTGGAAGAAGCTCGGAAATCATTTGGCACAGACGAAGATATTCTCTTGGTATTAACTTTTCACTCTTCGTCGTTTTCTCTCATTTTCTTGAGCTGACGTCTTTTTGCATTATTCTAGGGAGATGCTAAACTTTCATATAGGGAATTGCCTGAACAATTAGTGCCTCTGGGTTTGCTAGTTATTTGCATCGGCTTTCTACAATAAAATCATTTTAAGTATTCTATGTGAAATTTGTTGCGCAGATCTCACTGGAGAGGAAAACGAGTGTAAACAAATTTTCTTCATAGCGCGTCTCATTAAGCTGAAGATGTAATTAAATCATTTGTGGTCTGTATATCCTGTGTAAATGTATAGTAATTTCACTTCCCACTATTACCGGGATCTTGATTCCCGACATCATTCTGTCAAAGGAAACCGATCTCTATAAATTTCATAATATAGAATTGTACAGTATATAGTGTATTCTCTATAAATACACAATAGTTCCAGCCTCCGGATTTTCTTTTGTGCTATCAGAAAGGATGAAAGAAACTGTTGGAAGGCCTTAAGATTCAGTATTGGACTTACAGTCTGAAGTGTGGATTAAAGTGTGTTCCACTTGAGTGTAATTGTTCATAATGTCGTTTGCCTTTACATGAGTTTTGTCAACTTCATAAAGGGTTTGATGTTGATATGGGCGTCACACTTTCTTCTCTGCTTCTCTTTTGCTACAGTTCTGGCATAGGTTTTTCCTTGTTCGCCATTTCTCCCTGACAGATTCGATTGGTACATAGTAGGAGACAATCAGTGTCGTCGTCAACCTCCTATGGTGTAATGATCATTGGTTTATCTTTGGTTTCCTGCGTTTGAAACGTACCTCTGAGGTCGATATTTCCCCACCAAGGGTAAGTGCACTCTTCTCTCATTTCCAGACATGAAGGTTTTCATGAGACCTATCTAACTGAGAGTAAATAAAAGACTTGATTTCCTTATGGAGGGAGCCGAATAAATAACCTAAATGGACTAAAATGGATTTCGTTGCAATTTGTGCTACATTCTTAGAGAATAAAGCATGACGCTTTCATCCACTGGCCATTTCCCACAGGGATTGGAGAAATGTTTCCATGGATTTTACAAATTAAAGCAATACCTACTATAAATAAATTAGAAAATGGATAACAGGTATAGAATAGGCATTATCGATTTTCTGTTTTAATTAAAAAATGATATACGGATTAAGGTTTTTAATTTAACGTTCAATTCATTTAATAAACCACTAGCAATTTAATAAACCACCAGATTTTTTGACTCTGTGACCCAATTTAGAGTAATCTGTTCTTTATCTAATTTCTGTGGTAGAGAAATAAAAATTGGGTCACGGGTGGTGCACTCATTATTTTTACCGTTTTCATGAGTGGTAGATAACTAGATATTATTTACTTGGATGGATGGATGGGTTAAGACTTAAGAAACGCGTATTACAAGAGATAAAAAAAAAACAAAAAAAAAAAACTTCTCATCTCTCTCTCTTGCTCTCCTTGCTGCTGCTGGTCAATCTGCTCTTTTCTGGGGCTTATCAATGGATTGACCCAAGAAGAAAGTCACAAAAACCAACCCCTCCATCGACATTAAAAAATCATTAATTTAAGCAGAAGCATCCGACCACTACTCCTTGGACACAAGCTAGCATAATGATATACAACTCACGGCGGGTTATGCCATGTTTAATTCTCCCAAGGTTAAGACTGAAAGGGATGAAGGAGTGATAGTGGGGGGCACATGGTCAAATCTCCCAATAGTCTGTCTCCGTCCCGCCCCATCCCTAGTTTCCTCTCAAAAGCCGGGGAAAGAAGGGACAAGACATGAAACATCCATACTCGCTACTTGTTCTTTTTTCTTCTTCTTCTTCTTCTTCTTTTGTCTTTCCCGCGAATCACTGCGACATGTTCTCTAACCCAGCCATCTCTCGTCTCTATCCCTAGCTATATTTGCAGGCCACTGACAAATGGGTTATCAATCTGAAAGAATATGCCCGTCGACCGCCAATTGTCTGGTCACTGTTCTCTCTCCCTCTCGCCCGGTGACGCATTCATGCATTACTCTAAAAGATTATTAATCTCTAAAAGCTACAGAGGAGATGAATCTCGTCGTCTCTGCCGGTCTGCCCATCTGTTTTTATCAAACGTATCTGGTGTCCGGTCATGGGTTAGAAGATGGTGCACCAACCCAGGCCCATGTGCATCTATTCCCAGATATGCTGCTGACTATGCGACAATTACATCCATTACCGGAGAAATAGATATTCAAATTGAAATGGTGGGAGGTCTTAAACCCTTGTCCCAAGAGGTGTAGACCCACTTGCATGGGCTCAGAATCTCTAAGATGTCCTTCTTTTTTTTTTAAATCTCCTCCTTCCGGGTATATAGTATATATATATATATAAGATGTTGCATAGGAACAGAACAAGATCTCTACTCATACGTGTCAGTGTTTTTCCTACCTAATGTTGGCCCTTAAACAATTATTCTTTCTCATGTGGATGAGCCGCACGTCTTCAATAGGGACTGAGAGGAGCAAGTCCACACTCCCCAGTGTTTGGAAAAACGAAAAAAAAACAAAGCAGTAAAGGAAATTAAACGATCCCAGTCCCACTCTAGCATTGCTTCTTTCTCTTTTGTTTTTCCTTTTCCTTTTTTCCCACACACTTTTGCGTAATGCTAATCCTAATGGGTTCATCTAAATCTTTCCTTGTGATTTTTGCTTTATTTTAGATAAAAAATAACAGTAGTTTTGCTTTCCGAGGAAGATACTCTTTATTGCATTGCAAGTAACAAATTCACTAACGCAATTAAAGGAGGAATCAAAAGAAAAAGAAAAGAAACGAAGGGAGGGTTAAGAAAGTAAGCCACAATTAGAGAACCCATTGGGTGGATGGTGGCATGCGTGGATCAGAGTCATCAGACGCGTAACGATTAAAGAATTTAGCGTACTGATAGTAGTAGTAGTAGTAGTAAAAAGTCTTTATGTGTGTGGTGTGGTATACTGTCTGATGATCGTTGCTAACTAGTATTAAATAAATTATAATGGATCTAAGCTTTTCGGTTCATGAACATGAGCAGGAAGACCCAGAGGGGTGCTGACAGGCCCCCTGTAAATCTCCGCCATTATTCTATTTCTTCCCAGATCCAATGTCGCAAAAGTTGGTTTCTTTATGAATACTCTTTTGGAGTGATCTAGCTATTATGTATGTGACCAACATAGTACTTCAATCAAATCAACAGCTGGCTGGTTATCAGAAAGACCAATCCACAGATTGTCATTGTTACGGAAATCACGCGCAGCTATCGAAATCTCCCACTATCTATCTATCTATCTATCTATCTATCTCTGCTACTTTTATTTCCGGGCCCAGTGAATGATCTCAGGCCGTCTTGTTTCCTCATGATCGCAGACAGACACATTTTGAGATAGTAATAAGCGGCCTTCTTCTTCTTCTTCCAAGTTCCAAGTTCCAAGTTCCAAGTTCCAATTCCAATTCCAATTCCAATTCTCCATCCCGAGAGTGAAGAAATACTCGTCAGTTGGCCGAAAAACAATGTTGGCCGAAATGTATCAAACAAAACATGTCTGCAGGAGGAAAAGGAATTGCCGTGTTGGAAGCTTGACCTACTTTAGCCCAATCTCACGCCAAAAAGCAAAAGAGAAAAAAAGGAGGAGGCTGTGGAAGGTATAATGCGAAGCTTAAGGGTTACTCAAAACGCGGAATTATGAAAGGCAAAACACATTCACAGTTTCACACTTCATACTTGCCACTAATTTGCACTCCCCTTCTTAGTAGCCGTCATCACCGCTGCCAGACCCACGTCCAACCACACTCTCCACTTCACTTGCCTTTCTTACTTTTAATTATTTTTCTACAATTTCAAAATTTCTGGCGTCAAACTCACATCAGTGACTGATGTGGAAGCAAGCTAGCTAGCAAGGAACTGTAGAAATAAACGCACGCACGCACGCATACACCCAGCTTTAAATATTTGATAGATGAACCCCCATTTTCTAAAGTTTCGCGGGAAGGGAAACCCCAATCAAAACTCAAAACCCCAGTGGGGAAGTTGGGAACTGGAGTGCACTCGATTCTCAACCGTCGGATCAGTGTCCGGGAGAAATTCTTCGAGTCCCGGCGATTGTGAATGATTTAGATAGGACGAGTACCGAGTGTGACGATAATGGAGCCAACAATTTCTAATCAGTTCTCAATTCCCACACGACTAAAAACCTAATCTCGACCAAATCTCTACTGTCGACAAAGTAGGCATGGGGAACAGGGGAAGTCTACAGACCCTTTAAAGTTCCTACAAGAGATTAAGGGAAATAAACACAAAATAATCTCAAAGACCGAATTCTTATTTCCTATATCAAAAGTTCAAAATGCATAATAAAAGTCAACTTAACAACTCTCTAAAATATAGTAAATGCTTTAATGTACGTTTTATTATCTCTTTTCACGTAATAAATATATTGAGAACACAGTACCCAATCTCTGTAGTCTGTACTGTACATACAGACAAAATCATAAGACGAAATCGGGGATTATATCCTGTTATTATATTTATCCCGGTGTGGGTATATATATATATATAGATAGAAGCCGAGGGTGCACGGACCGGCACGGAGTGGATCATCATTTTTTGGATGTAAATATATTTTGGAATTTGGAAGTGATCTTCTTGACTTTTAAGAAGTAGAAAAACCTCAAAAAATTGTCTCACACAATTATTTCTTAGAGAAAACAGATAATTTTTTTCTGACAGGAAGAAACAAGGACGGGAAATCGGATCATCGGGGGTAGACAGGCAGGAGATAATCTCGATGGATTTCAAATTTCCCTACGAATCGATGGAAGCGTGGGAGAGAGAGAGATGAGCGTATCTCAAGAACAGTGGGGGGCCGGACGAAAATGACGGGTGCGGGGGGTGCATCGCGGCGGGAAAGTGGGGAACCGTAAACCAAAAGCTTCGAATTTCGAATGGCGGTAGAAGCTCAGCGGTCGCCATCGAGACGCGACCGTTGAGCGGCTTTTCCTTTCGGCGGGCCACTCGATATCTCGAGACCACCCCCCAGTTTTCCTATTTACGAATTATAATAAATCCAAATTACGAGCCCGACCCACCCATGCAGCCCCGCCGGCAGACAAGCCCATTTCGATAGTCTCCCGCCGGTCCGGTTCCTTTTTTTTTTTTTTTTTTTTTTTTTATTCTTCTTCCCTATTTGTTTCTCTTTCCGGTTTGAAAATCTCCTTAGGATCCGGTCATCGGACAAGAGAAGGGTCCACCTATTTTTCCCGCCAACTCACCAGCCGTGTCGTCTTTGAGTATCGCCTCGCCCGTGCAGTACCTTTTGGCAGGTGACCCCCGGTCCCACCACACTGACACTGTGGAGTGTGGAGTGCGGCCGAGTCAGAGGACACAACCCCTTCCTCTCCCCCCCTCTAGTCCTCTTCTGTCTCTCTTGTTCTCTCCCTAACAATTTTTTTATTTGCCTATATTTAACCCGGTTTTATAATCGAGTTGGCGTCCGCGACAAGGCAAAGCGCTTTTTTCCATTTTCCGGCTGTACGACGGCTCTCTGACTACGCCGTCCCCGCCGTTAGACTGGACGGCGAGGTTTGAAATCCGGGCCAACGCAAGTGACGGTTGCTTTAGTGGAATCTCGAGTACGTCCACGTCACCTTCAGATTCAAGATTCTCCAACCGATGTGACAGGTGCCTCCGTAGAAAGAGAAGAGAAACGGGACGGAACAGGATTCTCCCATAACCGCAGATCTGTACTATACTAATATGCAGTAGTGGCTGGCATCCCTCCGCGCCCTCGACAGTTACCCTCTTCCTTATCCGTTTCGCACGTGTCACCTCCGCCTAGTATCCCTGAGTCCGTACGAAAACAAACTGATCTAATAAAGCTGTTTTTTTTTTTTAAAGGAAAAAACGAAACGAAAGATGAAAAACAGTTCTTTAAAGACGAGGGATTGTGACTAACAGTATTTTTATTTTCACATGTAAAAACTGTTCTGACTTGAGGGAAAGCAACAAACAGAATTAACAGCTCAGCTAAAGAGAAACGGATCCTAATACGACTGACGGTAATTGGTGAGGAGCGAGTAAGGGAAACATGTACAGAAACGAAGGAGAAATAGTATCTCATATGATTCGATGAAATTAGTGCAATCGAAGCACAAAACCCTAAATTGTCGCATGAGCAAGAGAATGTCTAATGTATGTGTGTGTGTGTGTGTGTGTGACAGAGGTTATCAAATGATTAGTGTTTCTTAATAGAGTAAATCTGATGTAAGTCTGAGGAAGTGGGTGGGACTGAGACATCATCTCATTGGTAAGGGGGGTCCCTTAATTTCAATTGCATTAGCCTCGTTGACCTCTGCAGACATAGCTCCCCATTCACAGATGATTGACGAGGCAATGGGATGCATTACCGGTACTCCATTCTTCAACTTTAACTTTAGAGCGTGAAACATTGTATAAATAAAATAAAACCTTCAACCGAACATCATGATTCCTAATGTAAGATAAGGATTGAGAATTTGTGGGTGGGGACTAGTATCGAGTGACTTGACTCTGTTTGACCGGAGGGGGAAAAAAAGAAAATTGAATTGAATTGAATTGAAATCAATTGAATTGAATTGAATTGAAATCAATTCTTTGGAGGGAAATACGAAGCATTTAAAAATCAACAACTGAGAATCATCAACGTCAGTGTTCAACCTCAACAGAGACAAAACGGCTACGGCCCGTAAAAAGGGAAAGGTAACAAGAATTGAATTTAATGGCTTTTGGACGCATCGCGTCTGTACAAGCCGGAAAAAAGATACTCAGAATCTCCAGATCCAAATCGACTACCCCACGCCCCCAGGCCACCCTCGGCGGTCGGTACCTTAGCTCGGTTCGTACTTGCTTTCATTGTAATTCATAAAAACTAAAGAAGATGTGTAATTAAGTAATTTAGCTCGGCAATATTTCGGAGTATTCGGACTGGATCTACCGAAGAGAGATCGATGAGAGAGAGATGGATGGAGAGGGTGAAAGAGAAAAAAAAAAAAAAAAAAGTTGAAAGATAAGGAAGAAAGGATTGAGGAAAGCCTCACTCGCATAGTCGCATGTGCATCTGTCCTCATCCGAAGATCCAGATCTGGTTCCTTGCTGCTTTTTCTTCATCGACGATAATTTTAATCGTCGAGCGCGGGCACCTGTTTTATATGCGACGTTCATGTGAGTTCTCGAAGAGAGGCGTTACCCGGTTTGGAAAATAAAGACAAGGCAAAATTGGCGCTTCTTACTCCGTCGCGAAATTTCTTCCAGGTGTGGCGCCAAGAGTCTGGACAGGAGCGTCGAGTCGCTTGCCGCTTATGCTTTCGGATTTTCTCTCTCTCTCTCTCCTGCCTGCCAATCTGCCATAGTGCCATGGCAGCAGCGACGACTGACGAGAGACGACAAACCAAAAGCAGTCGAGGCTTTTTGACCTCCGAACCTCTGCTTTCGTCTTCGTCCATTTGGTGTTCAAATCTTCAATTCCATTCCCTGCCGATATTTGACAGCTTCCAACTGCGGTTCGTCCGGTGTAAGCCATAAAGGCATGCAACTCAGACTCGACGCAACTGTCGTGAGTCGTGAGGATAAAAAAAAAAAAAAAAAAAAATTGTTTCTGTGCGCCTCTCCCCTTTCCCGCCCCCGCGCATTTGCCAACTCGCTTCAATCCGTTGCAGTCGGAAGAATCGTACTGTGAAATCAATGAGATTTGATTCAGCCGTCGCTGTTTTAATCTTCGACGACATTGAAATTATGTGGACATTGAATAAGCTCGTACCAAATGTTCGGAGTTTAATTTGCCGGTTCCTTTGTTGGTCAAATTGATCTTCAACTGGGGAGTCAAAACCAGAGTGAATACACGCATTAATATTGTAGCATTACATGTATACCTAATCGCTGGATCCGATTGCACCATAAATGGATTCATCAGTTCATGACTTTGCGCTACGCGCATTATTAGGCCGTTTTCTATGTTTATTAATGGAAACCATTTGATTATTTTTTATTTTTTATTTTTATATTTTTTTTAAAAAAGTACTGAATTCTATTTAATTATTATCAAGGAAGACATAATGTGTTCATTAAAGAAGAAAAATAAATAGCTTGGGAGTATTGCATTTACCTAAGTTCTGGAACAAATATGTAGACGGTCACCTTGGCTGTTGCAAGTTGTAAAATATATCGATTCCCTGTTTGAAGTGACTGAATCAATGTTAATAATGTTCTCGAGACGTGAAACTGTTACGCAATGTTATATATCTATTTTCAATTATGTCGACGCAATCTGGTGGTGGCTTGTTTATTTTGCTTTCATTTTCGTCTTTTAATTAATTAAATTATATGCTTTTGCGGCTTTGCCATAAAAACCGCCACCACGAGTTTCAAATAAGTCCGTACTTTGCTTCTGCTTTCCAATTAAATGAGCCTTAAATGGGACTTATAACCTATTCATTCGGGGAAGGAGACTAATTCAAACCACCCTTATTTTGTTCTTAATTACGATATTATTATTATTATTATTATTGATGCCTCTGTTTACGATTTTTTAAGAACGGCACTAATTATAGTCCACGAAAAAAAAAAAAAAAAAAAAAAAAAAATTTGATTTGATAAGCAAGGAGAACAACAAATTAAGATAAGTTTACGTGTGAGAAATAACAACTATAAACAGGACAAGTAATTATAATTAAAAACGAAAATCCACACCTCTGTGATTATTTGATTATTGACGTACGTTTTGCGCGATTCCATTCATCTCCGTTAGAAGTAATACGCCGACAAAATCCACCGAATGGTTTTCAAGATTAAGAAACGGAGTGCTTATATACTTAAACACTCCCTTTACGCGGATTAGAATCATCATTTGGTGGCAACTGGCAACTGGCAGGTTTCCGTTTCTCATTAACAGACCCGAAAAGGGAAGAGGAGGCATTAACTGTACAGTGATTAAAAACGTATTCGTAATAAATCCGAGCCAACAGGGATCCGGTAACAAAATACTCGCTTTTCTTAACTGCTTAATAACGCTCATTAATCAAATGAAAAGCAAGAGGATTAGTGGCAAATGGCTCAATCATGCGGGTCTCTGCTGTTTTCATTGAGCCACAACACAAAACAATAGTTGCTCGAGAGGATCCGGGTCCCGGACCCCGGACCCCGGATCCGGAACCGGAACCGGAACCGGGCCCGTCACACGGTTTGACAGCAATCGACAGGCAGCCTACGGAGTTTCCTCGTTCGTTTCCGTGGATGGAATTCTGGAATCGGAGCGTGGCAAATTTGGTAAATTACGTTGATTTTTCTCTCTTTTTTTTCATTGGAGAGACAACTGGAGGCGACCGTCTCTTGGTGGAGTACGCGTGACAGTCGTCGACACTCGTCGATACTGTACAGAACAGAGCGAGTGAGGGAGAGTGAGGGAGAGATCCGCCGGTCCAGCCGGAGAGAGGGTAAATGTGTCATTATGTTAAATGGGTGGGGGGAGAAAAAAATCTAAAATCTAAGACTGCATGTGGAACCCTAACCCTAATTGATGACGAGTGATTTATGTGGCGTCCTTTACGTTCTTCCGGCTGCCACTCGACCCACCACGGCACGACGGCACGACGGCACGACCAAGGAACGGGGACTCTGTATTTTTAATAGAGCATTAATTTTAAATAAAAAGAAGGGCAAGACTAAAGAGAGAAAAGGGGGTAAGTGGTAAAAAAAAAAAAAAAAAAAAAAATTGAAATGAAGTGAAAGGAGTGGTAGAGTGGGGGAAGGGGAAGCGGGGTGAGAAGGGAACACATGGCAGGTGAGTTTCAGAGGCGGACAAATGTCTGCTCCAACCACTAAGTACTAACCTCAACCAGGACCCCGGGAGCCAGTTGTTGCATATATATAACTTGCTTCCCTTTTAAATGTCTATTTACCATAAAAATTCATTCTTACTTCCCCTCCCCTTTTTTCCCCCTTTTTCTTTTCCTTCTTCTCTCTCTCTCGAGTCCGGAAAAGAAAAGAAAAGAAAAGAAAAGAAAAGAAAAGAAAAATCCTTCTGGCTCCGCTCATTAACGCAAGCCCCCCTTCCGCACTTGAAAACCTTAATAAAGCTCCCTCGCGCTGTCCTCAACATTCCTTCACACCCTTCAAAGTTCAAACCGACCTCCCACCCCCTGCTCTCTCTCTCTCTCTCTCTCTCTCTCTCTCTCTCTCTCTCTCTCTCTCTCTCTCTCTCTCTTCCAGAGGAGGGGCTTGCTTTTGTTGGGACCGACCCAGTCCTGGGTATTATTGTTTCTTAAGGGAACGGCAAGGGGGAAGTAGTATCCGCTGCTTGCGCTTCTCGCCGTCTTCTGGGCCTTTAAAGATGGCCGACGATTTGGATGACGGAGAGTTCTGGCTTCCCTCCGAGTTCTTGGTGGAAGACATACTGATGGAGAAGAAACACAGGGGCAAAGAGAATGAGGACTCTGGTGTCTGCTTTCCCGGCGAGTTCCCTTACGAGTTCGGCTCCTTCGGTTCAGATATGAGTTCGCCCGTCGAATCTTTGGTAGGTTCCACCGAAACAGAGAGCGACGAGGAGGAATACATCGCCGGATTAACTCGACAAATGGCTCACTCCATGCTTTTTGACGATGACAAGCTCGGTCAGGCTCCTAATCCTTGCTATGCGGACAAAACCAAGGTGAGCTCCCCTTCATGTGTTACTGTACCTCTGTTTTCCCCCATCTTTTCCTTTCTCTTTCAGCTTCCTGTTCTCCGCTTCCTGCTTTCTCTTTCGTCACTCTGTTTTAGCTTTTCTCCTTTCTCTTTTACATCGTATACTCCTCTCGACGGTTACACTTCCAGTTGGATATTTTGTTTTTGACGCTTCCTAAAACAAACATCCGTCTGCTAATTGAAGTATGGTTTGCTTCTTCAGATCTCTGTCCCTCGGTCGTCTCATCTTTTTGCCTCTTTTTGTTTCTCAGAGGGTGATGGCCGGTTCTCCCCAATCTACTCTGTGTGCAGTGGATTGCTGGAACTCTCATAGTCAGGGTTCTAGCCGCAACAGTCCCAATGGACCGTCACAGGTGTCATCTCCTCCCTCAACGCCTTTGAATCACAAGGAGGATGCCTGGGATTTGCTTTATGCCGCCGCGGGGCAAGTTGTGCGCATGAAGATGAACGACGAAGCTCCGAGATCTCATGGAAGAGGCCTCCTGGGTCCTCCCAGGAAACCGGCATCAACGGGATACTATTTGAACCAGAGCCTCACGCAGCAACAAATTCAGACTACCCAGGTAAATTTCATTATTCTACGCTACCCTATTTGTCTCATTGTATTTACGGTTTTCGTTATGCTAAATCACGAGGTATGGAAACCTCATTTCATTTGATTTTGCTAATCCCAGCGCTTACGTCTTATGATAGGCTGAGATATTCCTCTTAATAGACTATTTGAACCACCTTCGTCTGTTTAATTGCATATTTTTTTCACATTTCTGATCCATTTCATATGTTTTCTCTTGCAGTTTCAGCAGCTGAAGCAGCAACAGCTAATGAAACAACAGTCGTATACCGCTTGGGGAAGGCAGTGTAAGGCGAATCCCACAGCCGTGGTACCTCAGCAGATACAGGGCCGGATAAGATCTAGCCAGGGTGGCTTCAACGGCGGTAGATGCAGCCGACCCTTGGGTCTATCAGCATCCGCTTGGCCCCCTTTGCAGCAGCAGCAGCAGCCTGGTGCTGGCATGCGAGCTGTATTCCTCGGTGGGTCTGCTACCAGGAGGGAGTCGTGCGGTACTGGTGTCTTCTTGCCCAGGAGAGTCGGTAGCGCTGCGGATCTTCGCAAGAAGCCAGGTAGTCGCTCTTTTTTAATTTCTGTTGCTTCCAAATCTTGCGCTCCATTTCTGTGCTTATATTTGAGTTTATCCGTGAACCCTTTTGTTGATTTGGATTTCTCAGAAAAAGATTCAAATATTTTTGAATTTCATTGTGGATTATTCGCTTTTCTGATTTTTTGTGCTTTTCCAACTGTATTTTACTTGGTGCTTACAGAAGTCTCTGGTTTGCTCTGTTCGAAGTATTGCAAGATTTTTCGGTTTTGGTAATCCGTGGTATTTATACGGCGAGAAACTTCTGTAACGAAGGCGAAGTTGGCTTTTTTCGTGAAAACCTGGGTATTGATTTTTAACACTGGTTTTTCTCTTTTTTTGTTGGCAGCTTGCTCGACAGTTCTTCTTCCTGCCAGAGTGGTCCAGGCTTTGAATCTGAATCTCGATGAAATGGGTTCTGCTCAGCCTCGCTTTCAACCCAGCTTTGTCCTCCACCAGGAAGGTATTTTTCATGGATAAATAATAATAATAATAATAATACTTTGTTCGTTTGAAGGGTGAATGGGGGTTTGATTGATAGTTTATTGTGGATTTTTGTTCCGCCGGAGCTGTAAGGATGTTAACCGGTGTGTTCATCCTTGTTTAATCGACAGATTCCCCTGTTTCCCGCATCAATCCTGTTACGCCCCTCCATCAGCCGAAGCGTCATAATCTTGTCCGCCCCGTTCCTCCCGCAAATCAAGAGATCCGCCTACCCTCGGAATGGACTTACTGAAAGCTCCTCACCCTTCTGAACTAGGGTGGGTTTTAGGGTTTACCTGTTAAAGAAGATGTACGTATGAACAGGTAAAGAAGAAAAAAGGGTAAAAGGAAAAAAGAAAAAAAGAAAAAGGGAAGTTCGTAGGAATTCACATTCAATTTGGCGAAGGACGGGAAGACAAAAAAAGAAGGAAATATTGGTTTTGTTAGTCATAGATGTTTTCGTCTTTAGAGAAAGCAATAAAGATAAAAAGTTGTTTTGGCTGAAGGAAAGAGGCGGTGTCTGAACCGCCACCATGGAAAGGGGGAAAAGCTGGATTAGGAGGATAGAACGGATTGGGAAGGGGGGGGGCATATTTTGTAATAAAGCCTGTCTCTTTGGGGGGTTGTTTTTGTTTGTCCCGGATGTTCTGCTGCTCTTTTGTCGGGTGTTTTTTTCCATGCCAAAGAGTGGATAGGGGGAAACCGCCCAGAAAAATATCACCGGTCGCCGATTAATTAATAAAAAAGAAAATATGATGATGAATTATTCGTACCCTTGTCTCTCACAATTTTATTTATTTATTTTTATTTTTATTTATATTTTTTTGTATTTTTGTTTGTCGGCTTTGCGCCTTAGAACCTGCCTCTGTTAATGTTGCGGGTACTGATTTCTGACTACTGACTACTGAGTGGGGGAGTGGGGGGTGGGGGGGGGGCGGGGGTCGCGCCCTGCAGGAGCAGTTGCTGTGTTTTTGACGAAACGGTCAGTGTTTAGTGGGGGGGGGGGGGGGGATGCTGTTTCCTTTCACTCCACGATCAATGCGAATTTTAAAAACAAAGCATGCTAGTGCCTGCTTAGCTGGAATTATAGGAAGCCCCGCTGGCTTTCTGTCCTGGGCCGACGAGGGGAGTCGCGTCGGTCCGATTGTGTGGTCCGACTCGGGAATCTCTCTTTCCCTTCTTTAGAGAAGACCCAGTGCAGTCTGGTCTCTGCTCTTTCCCAGTTTGCTTTCGAAAAAGCGGCAAAAGCGAACTGGACTCGGGACTACCCCTTCGAATCGAAAGAGAGGAAAACGGAAAAATGTAAATTAAATATGAGAGGGAGGGGGGCTGAGGCCCGAGGGCGGAGATGTCGAGGATTTAGATTTTTTGTTGCTTGCTTGTGCGCGAAGCGTCGCTGCGTACGTACGTTTGGTATGTAAAGTTTATTGATATATGTGGGCCCGGGACTTATGCATTTTGACCTCGTCAATTCTGTAACTGTGCTTTTGTCCGCTTCCCGGGGTTAAATTAATCATTGTTAATGACGGAAAAAAGCGGCCGTTGAATACGGTTGAGGACGGTCCCGCTGGCTGTTCTCATGGCCGGGGACCCCGGACCCTCTTTCTGTGATCGTCTCTTTACCTCTCTCTCTCTTCACCTCTCTCTCTCTCTTCACCTCTCTCTCTCTCTCTTCACCTCTCTCTCTCTTCACCTCTCTCTCTCTTCACCTCTCTCTCTCTTCACCTCTCTCTCTCTCTTCACCTCTCTCTCTCTTCACCTCTCTCTCTCTTCACCTCTCTCTCTCTTCACCTCTCTCTCTCTTCACCCTCTTCGGTGGTTTTGGTGCTCAATCATCTTATTGCCTTGTAACTAGTACCCCATTTGTTGGGGCTTTAGTTTGGGGTTTAATTGACATCAACGATGTGGGAGTGCGACACTTATCCGCCTTTTAAGGAATGTTTTCCCTTTGCTGCTTTTCTGTTTTTTTCTCGAACATCTCTGGGCGATTCCTCCTCTCAGACTTCCCAATCCCCTTTTTTTTTTTTTTTTTTTTTTTTTTTTTTTTTTTTAATTACTAATACTCACTCAATTAAGTCTGTCGTTACCCCTTCAATCGTTCTGCTCCGAAATTTGAAATTTTTATACACAGTGGTTTTATTTTGATTAAGTACATAATATGGTTAATATACTCGATAGACGCAGGCAGGTGAAATTTTTTTCCAGTTTCGGTGTGTGTTTGGTGTATTTACGGAAGGCTTCGAATTAAGGGTTGGTTTGGTAATTGGAATTGAGCTCACTAGTAGTACTATGTTTTTTTCTTTTAAAAATTAAAAAAAAAAAAAAAAAATTTTCCTGAAGAGGGCATTTTCTGCAGGGTTTGGAGGAACGATTGAATTCTGATGGGGTGTTTACCAACCAACCAACCAACTGTGTTGGTCGGGTTGGTGAGATCCGGAGGAGGAGGTCTGTCATATCTGTGGCACGCATGAGGGGGTCTTCGGCGTTCATCACAACTCCGCGCTCTCCACAGAATAGATACGTCTCCGTAGTCCATAGCCCATCCAATTTGGTGGCCGAGAAATGAATTTGGGGCAGTGCGTAGCTTCGATCGATCACAGGGAGTTCATTAATGGAAGCCGATGTCAGTACTCACTATTCACTACTAGTCACTGCTTGGTAGTAGAGGAACATAATTCGTATCCATTTAATGTGAGACGCGTGAAGTCTGTAAATAGGCTTCCGATTAATTACTCTTATCGCAGTAGGTAGGGTCTCGACGTCTCGTCAGTCGTCTCCCCTACCAATAACCATGGGGGGGGGAACTCATGGAAGTTCTCCGCTTCAATGCCAAGTGCTGCTGCTCGATCGTCTTGTTAACTCGCCAATTTAAGGAACGCACAGAAATCGTACGAGTCCCTGACTAACTATTTATCCAGTCATGAAGGATTTATATATATATGCATGTCAGCCCTTGTGATTCTCACTAAATGCTCCCCTCACGGACTGAGGCCGACACCCTAATTAACGCCTACCTACACTTCTCTTCTCTATCTCTTTTATCCAGTCATGAGGGATTTATATATATCATCATTATATCCCTCCCTCCTTTTTAATCTCTCTCTATCCTTTTTAGTCTTTTTATTTTGCTAATTGCAATTCTTCTTCCCCAAACTCTCCCTTCTCCTCCGATCTCACAACCATTCTCCGATTTATCTTTAACTATTTCGACCATCATTCGACTTCCATCGTCTTATCTTTTCGTAAGAGTTATTCAAGTATGGTTGGGCTACTTATTTAAAACAAGGAGGGAAATGGAGTGAGTGAGCGCAGGGATTAGGTCGGTTGTTGAAATTTCCTTCCCTTCCCTTCCCTTCTCGCTCAAGTCACCCGCGCGCGAGGAAGACAGCAGCAATTAGAAAAATGTATTTCAAAGTAAGGTGAATGGTTTGGTGAACAACCTTGGAGGTCCAACTTAATTTCTTCTTTCTTCTTCTCTCCACAATCGATCCAGTCTGGGGAAAATCGTAACTGGACCAGCCCGCCCCTCCTTTGTAAACGTAAGCTTTGTTCCTTCCCCTACCCGTTTTCACTCCAGGTACCCACCCCTGGACAGCCATCAGGCGAGGGTCTCTCGCTGTTCAGGGTACTGAGCCGTGAAGCGTACGCATCTTTCTCATCTTGGTGTGATGCGCTGCGAGTGTCGTCTGGTCGCACTTAAACAATTCGTGTTTGAATTATTTTGGATGGATGGGGTGGGGAACTGTGGCAGAGAGTGGGCTCGATCACGACGTGCCTTCCCATCATCACCCACTACCTGTTTCACTTTATTAATTAACTAACAAACCACCACGTCTTACATAATCATCAAATTAATTAAACCTTAACTTGTTTCCTCAAGTTCTATGATTGTCGTCGACTCCTTGATGTTGCTTATTATCACACTTAATAATAGTCTCTTTAATTGATTATTATGTCCATCGAATCGCGACAAATTGCTTTACCTTCAACCTTTCTTTCTGTTGGTAATTGATCTCGATTACGTGCTTATCTTTTTCCCGTCCTAATTTCTCCTTGCTTTGTTACGAGATATATTTCTTTCTTTGATATGCATGAAAAGATTCCGGGGATATATGCCGATGGATGGCCCTGGTTCGATTTTGATAGTTTTCAAGTCCAATTCATCCAAATAAATAAAGCGTTGATGTTACGGCGGTGCAACTGATAAGAGAGTACGTACAGATGAAGCTTTCTCTCTTATCTTTTTTTTCTCTTTTCGGATTGGGATCTTTAGACTTCTAATTAATTAGTGCAATTATATATATATATATATATATATATATATATATATATATATATATATATATATGCGGCGTTAGATTCTACTCTTCTCAACCTTCAACGAACGTGAACTGATAACAACTTCCAATTTCCAACTTAGTGAGGAGGACCCAGTGACTAAACATTGGATGTGGGATCAATAATTGAGTTTCTTTCCTCAGAGGATTCCATAGAGAGACTGTTGCTACAAAAAAAAAAAGTTCCAATTTAGTGTTAATTAATGATTGATTATACCTGGATTAGTAGTCGAATTAATCGTGCCTTTGCCTTTGAACGTCAACTTCCAAAGGGTCTTATTATGCGTGCTTCTTACTCGTTTACGCCTTTATGCCCTTTTATAGATCTTTTAGTCAAATTTTAATATTTTATCCATAAAAATTATTGTTTCTAATTTAAATATTAAAAATTTGAATTTAAATATAAAGCGTTATTGGTTTGTACTCTGTAGTTTTATTAGGATACGGAATCGGTAATTTCAGTGCATTGGAAATGCATCTGGACGGGAAGACTCCGGAGGTTCGGATTTAGTACAACTTGTGAACGAGATTCACTGTTTGTCGAAATATGGCTCGAATGGACAATCTCATCGATACATCAGTCTTTGGGCTTTTAGCGAATATTTTCAACATAAATCTAGTGGGATGTTACATGTTATTTGTCGCCGAGTTACGCTAGTTCCTTCCGCTTCATGTGCGGATTTCTCTAGACAAGGATAAAATACTTTCGCTATAAAGTGTTAGGAAACGTCATAAGTTCCTCATTTCGTAATAATTTTA
This sequence comes from Aristolochia fimbriata, assembly GCA_019845555.1. Lineage (NCBI taxonomy): Eukaryota > Viridiplantae > Streptophyta > Magnoliopsida > Piperales > Aristolochiaceae > Aristolochia > Aristolochia fimbriata. The sequence goes on from CM034079.1 coordinate 11,987,382, forward strand.
AACTTAATATATTGCGTAAATATTTGTATGCACCCAAATGTGAACGGCCCAAATGCGAAGAGCCCAAACGCCCACCGATCCAATAATCTATCGTCGTGGGTAGGCTCTGTCGATTTTCAAAGGCACTTGTTGCAGTTCATTCGCATTGCTGCATCATCGATACAGTTGACACCCCAGGCAACAGTAAGCTGCCGCGTCAACACGAGTCAGAAGCTATGTCACGCTACCACTCAATCCATCAGTTAAACGACCAAGTCTGGTCGTTGACGGCAGAAGCCAAGAAAAGATGTTCGTTATCCTCAATCAATGGATCCAACAGAGGAACTCCCAGGCTTCCTCCCATCTCAACAACAACAGCAAAAAGGGGATCACAATCCCCATTCCAAGGATCGACCCTCAACAACTGCACAGAGTTGGCTACAAATAGCCAAAAAAGCTCTGCCACAAGGGTTCGAAAATCCTTCATCGAGAAACGTTCTCATGCACAAAGACCCTTTCGAGCCAAAGAAGTTAAGCAACTCGCAGTTCGTCAAGATTCATCAGTTCGACCGGAGCAACTCTACACGTTCGCCGGCAACGTCAACAAGTCGATACAAGCGGAACACAAATACTTCCGTCCGACCGACCAAAGCCATCACCGTTCGTGCACACTCGTTCCCGAAACTTGGATTTCGACGACAACTCGCCAGAAGCCGAAACTTCACCAAATTCATACGAAGATCGAATCAGAGGAAGCCCAGGAGATTGTACTTGCATTCCCTGATATTCAAACACAACTGTAACACAAATATTCTATCGTAAATCGAATTACTCTCTCGGTCGCGCCTCTTCGCAGATCGGCAAATTTTCGGTGAAACAAATTTGGCATACCCAATGGGACGTTTCCTACCTCTCATCTCCTTCTCCGTTAAAAAAAAAAATCTGAGCCATGGCCAGTAACGCCAACAACGGCAATAACAACAACAACAACAACAAAGGCAAGAACATTGCCAGTTCGAGCTCTGCTCATCCGCGCCCTGCCGCGACTGCAAGCTCGATCGCAGGAGCTCACGGATCAACTGCCGTATCTCCGGCCAACCTCCGCGCTCCTACCTCTCCACCACCAGCCACTCGCCCAATGACCAGTTCCTTGCCCAGGAGCTTGTCCACCAGACATGCTCCCTTCATGCACGACGCATGTCGCCCAAGCGCCGTATTCGTGCCACAGGCTACTGCGGCCTCCACCAAGCCAGTCGCGGCCTCAGCCAGGCCGATCCCAGCAATGTCCAAACCAACATACTTGGCCATCGCTGCCTCTCCTCCTCCTCCTCGCAGCCCGACTGTCAGCCCGACTCAGTCGCCACCATCGCGAAGGAGCTCCATCGTCCCTACCTTGGTGCAGCGCTATGAACAACATGGGGGCATGACTTCCTCCGCTGCGGCAAGAGTGAATTCGCCATCGGCCTCCTGCAATCAGAGCGGCGGCCCGAAGACAGGTCTCCGATCGTGACCATCTCTCACGATCTCCTAGCCGCGCTCACCGCAGCGGGCGGCCCATCACCCATCTGCTCACCTCGCCGACAGACACCGGCGACCTCCCCTGCTACGCTATCGCCCATTTCTTCCTACCGAAATTCACCGGGGGCTGCCACCGTAAGCTAGTCACCCACTAAAACCACCTTCCGCGCTCAATCGACAACGACCGATTCTCCCGACCGGTCGCCAACCGCAACCTCTCCATGCCCAAGAACTCCGACGACCGTCTCCCCAATGCGGTCTTCGGCAACAAACTCACCACTACGATCCGCGTCGAGATCCTCTGTTCACGCCGACCGTTAGAATGGCCGCAATGACGACGTCAGCCAAAACAATTGAAGAACAGCTTGCCGATATGCAAGCTGCACTCAAAGAGTAGAGTGAACAACTGCGCATCAAAGACGCGCAGATTGCAGCTTGCGACCTCCAAATTGTGAAGATCTTGGAGCGGCTCGAAATGGGCGCGACCACAAACAACACTGGCAGCGTTTCTCAAGAGGTCGACCGAAATCGGGCGACTACCAGTGGTTCGGCCGAACCATTGCCAGAAGAGCCCGCCTCCGATGACGAGCTGATGCCCATCGCACCGGTAGCCATTCGCAGAGGACGAGCTGAAGCAGAGCCGGCTGCTCTCACGCTCGACGCAGTCACTGGACTCATCAACCGTGCCGTACGGAATAGCTCGGGCGACAACAAATTTGTCGCCGGCCGGAGGCCCAATACGCAGAGGATCCAGAACATCCCGATGCCACTCGGGTATCATCCTCCAAAATTCCAGCAGTTCAACGACGACGGGCACCTTAAACAACATGTCACCCACTTCATTAAAACCTGCAACAATGCCGGGACAAACGACGATTTGCTGGTTAAGTGATGCGATCCTAGCTAATCACTAGCAAGAGGACTAATCAATGTAATATAGACCTATGCAAGTCCGAATATCGTCCCACAAGTACCACGTCAGCAGTTAATTGCTTTCTGAATAAAAATCTAAAATTTGAGAATCCTGATTTGAAAGACAGAAAATTAAATTAAACAAGTACTTGAAAACTGTTGAGAAAAAGCTTTTGAGGAATTTCAATGAGGAGAGAAGACGTTGGGAATCCAATTCCCTCCCTAGACACTTCTGAGATTGAATAGAAAGTATGTTTTGGAAATTAATTTTTGACGAGCTTATAAAACCATGGCTACAATCCGCATCGGCATCACCTTTTTCTATCTCCTAGAGTAAACTAGCCGGCATAATCGACTCTACTTGATAGCATACACATGAAGCTCTTATGTCATAGACAAATCAATCTAATCCAACAGGGTATTACTTTAAGGTCGAGGATTAACCCAAAGATTAGTTGATCCACCTAGTGTATGAACTCATAAAGATTTGTAAAATCCTATCAACATGTCTTACCTTAAGTTTGGCGTACCTTATAACCAGTACGTAGCCATACAACAAGTATGAATCAAGAATTAACAACTTTGGAAAACTTATTCATGCACCAAATTGAAACCAAATAAAATATAAAGTATCAATCTCATTACATGCCTAGGGAGTCATGGACTCCCAACTAAAAATGACTACATACTGGAAATAAAAACACACATCAAGGTTTTGATAATAGCCATGAAAGAAAAATAACTATGAACAAAAACTCCCCTTGGAAGGCTGCTCTTGGTCACTCTTGCTCCTTGGCTGAATTCTCCACCTTTCTCCCTCAAAGTGGCCAGAGGTCGTGTAAGACTCTCTCTGGACCTTCTTCACTCTCTAAACTAATGAATAAAACAAAAACTTGAACTCAAAACTGAATGTAAAAACTCGATGCCTTGTGCTTTGCCTCGGACCCCTATTTATACTTGTCCTGCTGCCTAGGCCTTGTAAATTGATCTCTGTCCAGGGGTATGAATTATGTCTTCCCGACCTCAGAATTGGATGAAATCACACACAAACCTTCCTTCCATGGTCCTTGCATTGTGTACAAAATTTGAGTCCATTATGAGTTTGGATACTCGAGATATGATGTGAAGAAGTTGGATTGCTTATGCTGCCAATTTCTGCACTGCGTTCACCACTTTGAAGATATAAAACTTGAGAAACCCGACTTGAATTGGCCTGAATTTTCGTGATATGATCCTCAATATCCTCAGGAATCTTCAGTCCAAATTTGGGTTCAATTGGGATTCGGGAACTCCAGATATGCTCTCCTTCTAACTCGGATTTATCTTCCATTCTTGGCAGCAGTTTCCTTCTTTGTATTGAACTTCACTTCTTTGTCATTCAAAACACTTAGAGCTCGAGTAAATTACCTTAGAATCTTCGTGGATACCTTCCTTAGATGCTTAGGACTTCTTTTCCCAAGTTTGGGCTTGATTGGTTGTCAAGATCCCGAGATTTTTGCGAAAGAGCGTTGCTAAGTCAGCGGCGCGGTCGCGTCGAATTATGCCTAATTCTGGGGCTGTCGCGCCACTGGAGCGGAGTACTTTCTTAGTCTGGAAACGGCCTTCGAACCCGAGCCGAGTTAGGAGACTTCTTGGCGCAGTAGCGCCATATTTTGCTGTATAAGTGGTGCGACAGCGCCACTCCTTAAACTTTTCTTTGCTCCCCGGAACGACAACTTTTCTTTCCTTCTTCAGTAGCTCTTTGGCGCGTCCATGCTGTCTCTTAGTGAGGTAGTGCCAGCTCCTTGGCGCGGTAGCACCCTCTGGAGGCGCGGTCGCGCCATTTCACATTCCCCAACCGTTGGCTTTCACGTCCGTTGAGTCGTTGGGCATTTTTGTCCAATATTTTGAATTTTTGAATATTTTCTCGGCGCAATGGCGCCGATTCTGGCGCGGGCGCGCCATCCTTCTTTTTGGTTTCTTTTGCTCATTTTTCCTTCGTTTTTGCTCCAAATCCAGTTTTTCTTCTTCCACTGGGCACCTGAGGCACAAAACATAAAATTGAGTCATATGTGTTGCTTTTATACTCAGAATTAACTTGTAAATAGATTTTTCACTCAATTTTCATGCCTAGCGATAATGTCTTTTAGACACTTATCATTGAGCACTTTGGTCGGTCTCTGAAGGGAAATGCCTTCGACTGGTACATCGAGTTGCCCCAGGAGTCGATTGGCAGCTAGGAACAATTGTAACGAGAGTTCCTTTGCCGATTCTACTGCACTCGGCGCACCGTCACTCTAGTCGAGATCGCCAATCTTAAACAAAAGAAGGGCGAAAAAGTTGTCGACTACATCAACCGGTGGAGGAACCTGAGCTTAAATTGCAAAGAGAGCTTGAATCTATCCCTCGAAGCTGAAATCGAAATGTGTGTTCGATGGATGCAAAGGGAACTCCTGTGCTACATCCAGAGCCGGAGACCGAAGGACTTTCAAGAACTCGCGACTGAGGCCCACAACATGGAGAACCTCATGGAGGAGCGGGGGGAAGAAACTTCGTCTTCGGCTGATCCTCGCAAGAAAGGAAAAGCCGCTGAGATCGTGCCCAAAGATGCGAAGGAGAAAACAAAAGTATCATTCGCGATGAACGCTCTCGAACCAATCAAAGTCGGGAGCAAGGTCAAAGCAACTTACGTCCCACGGCAGCTAACCGGGGGCACGTACTGAAGGCCTTCGCTGGAGGAAAGGCAGGCCAAAACATAATCGTTCGCCGATATGGATGTTCCTGTCATGCTGGACCAGCTCCTTGACAACCATCTGCTCAAGTTTCCAGAAGTCAAAAGACCCGACGACCTGTCCAGGAGTAAAAATTCAAACTTCTGCAAGTACCACCGCTTGGTCGGGCACCCGACCGAGAAGTGCTTTGTCCTGAAAGACAGGATCATGGAGCTGGCAACTCAAGGCCGCATCGAAATCGAAGGAGCCGAAAACACGGCGTCCTCACATGTCATCTCCATTCAAACCGAACGAAATCGGCGAGCTCGGCCAAACAAACTGCAGGTCGCAAACGAGTACCGTCCAAAATCCGGTCCCTCCAACTGACCGCACAAGCATAGACGACCACCAGCTAAGGTCGCACCAAAACCGGCACCCCACGAAGCCGCTACTGCTGACGCAGAGGGGTGGATTCTGGTCACCCGGCGAAAGAAGCCTATTCGAGAAATCGAACCGGCGCCGGCGAACACCAAGACGAAGGCGAAGAGGCAAAAAAAAAAGCCGCGAAGCGTTAAAAGAAAGCTCTCAGGACCAACGTTCAAGGAGCAAACAAAAAGAAGAGAAGTCCGTCACACTGGCGGAGTTCTTCCCAAAAGAATTCTTCGCGCCGCCAACAATGGTGGCCACTTGCTCGATAGCTTCGCCTGATCAGACAACATCCAAAGACAAAGGCAAACAGCCGGTCATCGAATGCGACAACCTCAAGACGTCATTGAAGCAAATCTCGTCGCTAAACGAGATTGACGATGACCTGGGCTTGGCCATTCGGTCAAGACAAGCTCTAATTCGAATCCTCGACAAACCTGAGGAGCTCCAAGCCGAAATCGAGATGCTGCTCATGAGAAAGCACGACTTGCCGAAAGTCAGACTGACACCACCTTACCGAAAGTCAGACTGACACCACCTTACCGAAAGGAGGAAGAAGATACGCAATCCTCTCCGCAGTTGGCAAAATCGGAGGAAGCACTCGTCGTCTCATGTCCGCCGTGTATTACCTTTCGAGAAGAGGACGCACAGCTGGGGACAAAGAACTATAACCGACCAGTATTCGTCTCTGGCTACATCAGAGACCACAAAATCGATCGCATTCTTGTCGATTGTGGATACGCAGTCAACATTCTGCCGATTCGTACAATGAAGAATGTCGGCCTCTCTGCTGGCAACCTCTCTCCGAGCTCTCTCCTCATCCAAGGCTTCAATCAGGAAGGCCAGAGGACGCTCGACATGATCTCACTCAAATTGCACATCGGCGACATGGTGGCTGAAACTCCGTTTCAAGTCATCGACTCAAGAACATCTTATAATCCGCTCTTGGGTCGACCATGGCTTCACGCGAACGAGGTTGTGCCATCAACACTTCACCAGTGCTTCAAGTACGGGGAGAACGGCGAGCAAAAGACGGTGTACGCCGATGAAAGTCCGTTCACGGAGGCAGAGGCATCATTCGCAGTGCCAAATTCTATCTGACGATCAGAATGACAGTCAAATTGTCACCCTGGCCGAACCAGGCGTCAAATGCCAAAAACACTCCGATGCAAGCTGCATCGCCCAAACAACCGACACAAGCCACATCTACCAAACAGTCGACGCAAGCCGCGTCCCCAAAACAGACTTCGACGCAAGTCGTGTCTCCTAAACAACCGGCGCCCAACAACCTGTCGGCACACAACCACAAATTGGCCACAACAACTCTAACACCGACGCAGCGTAATGTACCTATCTTACGGTATATTTCGCAGTCGCAAAGAAAGAAGGGAGAAGCTCCCTTGGTCGTCTGCCACAAAGTCCAACCGACCCTTTTGGTAGAAAAGGTTACCCTCCCTTTGCCGAAGCTTGAAGACCGAAGCATTGTGAAGCAATTCCCTAACCTTGAGCAGCTGCCATCTACTCGCTCGAATGAAGGATTCGACCCGATTGCATACCGACTGATGGCAAGAGCCGGGGGCAACTTCACAAAAGACCAGCTCCACGAAAAGCCCCCCGTCGCTCTGTCGATCCTCACTCCAGAACAAGAAAAGCTGAGAAAGGAGGGTCACCGGATCACTCAAGGTCGCTTAGGCCTCGGCTACCAGAAGGTGAAGCCAATTCGCATTTACGGAGATCAGACGAAGCCAATTAAAATAACCAGAAAGACATCAGCAGATGTACACCAAGTTTCAGTCGGCCAAACTCTGGCGAAAAAGAAAAATGCTTCGAACCCGGTGATTATTTACACCTTGAGAGCAGCCATCACACGAGCTCGCGCATATGACTCGGTTACGGTCAATCATATTTCCGTCGCCGACGACAATCAAGAAGACGACGAGTTCATCTTGGATGAGGCTCTGGCTACTTTCGAGGAAGGCGGCCAGTCATCTGTCGACTAACTAAAGAAAGTCGACCTGGGCACAACAGAGGATCCAAGACCGACATTTCTTAGTGCTTCACTATCGGCCGACGAAGAGATCGAATATATGTCGTTACTTTGCGAATACCGTGACATATTCGCCTGGAATTACACAGAAATGCCAGGCCTCGACACACGAGTCGCAGTGGACAAGCTAGCGGTTCATCCCTCTATTCGGCCAGTCAAGCAATCGCAACAACGGTTTCGGCCATAACTTGTGCCAGAAATTGAAAAGGAAGTCGACAAATTGATCGCTGCCAATTTCATTAGGGAGGTGAAGTACCCGTCCTAGATCGCGAATATCGTACCGGTTAAGAAGAAGAATGGCCAAATCCGGGTTTGCGTCGACTTTCGCGACCTGAACAAGGCTTGACCGAAGGACGACTTCCCTCTGCCAATAACAGAACTTATGGTCGATGCGACGACGACTCATGAAGCTCTATCGTTCATGGACGGATCTTCCGGTTATAACCAAATTCGGATGGACCCGAAGGATGAGGAGCTCACTGCTTTTCGCACTCCCAAAGGCATTTTCTGCTACAAGGTGATGCCGTTCGGACTCAAGAGTGTCGGTGTGACATACAAGAGGGCAAAGCAGAATATCTTTGAGGACTTTTTGCATAAATGCGTCGAGTGTTATGTTGACGACCTGGTGGTAAAGTCGAAACAACGGTCAAATCACCTTCTCGACCTCAAAGCAGTATTTGAGTGACTCCGGCGGTTTCAACTTGAAATGAATCCGCTGAAATGCTCATTCGGTGTCACTTCGGGCAAATTCCTGGGGTTTATCGTGCACCACCGAGGAATTGAGATCGACCAGTCCAAAATCGATGCAATTCAAAAGATGTCAGAGCCCAGAAACATCTCCGAACTCAAGAGCTTTCAAGGCCACTTAGCGTATATCCGACACTTCATATCGAATTTAGCTGGAAGATGTCAGCCGTTTAGCCGCTTGATGAAGAAAGACCTGACGTTCAAGTGGGATGAGTCTTGCCGGAAAGCCTTTAACAACATAAAGGCGTATCTCACCAAGCCACCATTGCTCGTCGCTCCAATCGTCGACAGGCCGTTGCTGCTGTACATTGCAGCGCAAGAGAAATATGTAGGGGCTCTTTTGGCTTAGTGCGACGAGGACAACAAAGAACGTTCTCTCTTTTACCTGAGTCGAACGCTGGTGGGTGCCAAACTCAACTACACACCGAGTGAGAAGACTTGTCTGACACTCGTCTTTGCAATTCAGAAGCTCCAGCACTACCTCCTGGCGCATTCGACGAACTTGATCTCGCGCGCTGACTCGCTCAAATACATTATGTCGCGACCAATACTCTCTGGTCGACTGGCTAAGTGGGCGTTGCTCCTCTCTGAGTTCGAAATTAACTTCGTGCCGCAGCGTGCAATTAAAGGCCAAGCTCTAGCGAACTTCTTGGCCGACCATCCAGTACCGGCCGAATGGGAATTGACAGAAGACTTCCCAGACGAAGAAATCTTCCTGATCGAGGTGCTTCCCCCTTGGGAGATGTATTTCAACGGCGCTGCACGAATAAATGGAGCCGACGTGAATAAATGGAGCCGGTGCGGGAGTTCTATTCGTGTCACCGAGAAAGGACCTGCTCCCGTATTCGTTCGTTCTCACCCAAAATTGCTCGAACAACGAAGCGGGGTATCAAGCTATCCTTCTCGGACTCGGTTTGGTGGTCGAGATGAAACTGTCGCAGCTTAATATCTACGGCGACTCGGCGTTGGTTATTAAACAACTCTCGGGGGAATTCGAAGTGAAGAAACTCGAGGTCGTGCAGTTCTGGAGACATGCCTGTGAACTTCTGGCCCAAATTCTGGAAGCTTCACTCCACTACGTCCCTCGATCCGAAAATGGGCCAGCCAACGTATTGGCTGGAATTGCTGCCAGTCTAGCGTAATTCGACGAACGGCTGAGCCTAGTCCCCATTTGCGAAAGATGGGTAGTCCTTCCACCGGCCGAAGAAGAAACACAAGAAGAACAGACAGAAGAGACGGAAGAGTCTTTTCCTATCTCGGCCAGCCAAAACGAAGCTGGAGATTGGCGAGAGCCTATCTCGATTTTGCTTCGATACGACACACTCCCGGTCGACCTGCGAGAGCGAGTTCAAACTCGCTGAGCAGCGCCAAGGTACGTTTTCGTCAATGACATGCTTTACCGAAGGTCGTACGAAGGTCTGCTACTCTTATGCCTCTCTAAAGAAGAAGGACTGCAAGTCCTAAAAGAAACACACGGTGGAATTTGCGGCACACACCAGGCTGGCCCGAAGCTCCACCTACAAGTCAAACGACTGGGCTACTATTGGCCGTCGATGCTCAGGGACGCCACCGAAATGGCTCGAACCTACAGACCATGCCAACTTCATGCCGATTACATACATCAGCCACCGAAGCCGCTTCACCCGACGATCGCATCCTGGCCATTCGAAGCATGGGGGATGGACATCATTGATCCAATCGCTCCTAAATCTGACTCCGACCGACAATACATTATGGCTGCCACCGACTACTTCTCGAAATGGGCCAAAGCTGCTGCCTATCGAGAAGTCAAGGCTACCACCGTCTTAGACTTCATTCAGACCCAAATTATCTATCGATACGGGGTCCCTCGATACATAATGACGGACAATGGTACGCCTTTCAGAAACAAAGTCATGGACCACTTCTGCGAAAAATTTTGCATACAACAGCGGACATCATCGGCTTACAACCCATACAACAGTGGACATCATCCGATTACAACCTGGCAGCCAATGGACTCACAGAAGCATTCAACAAAACGCTCTGCAAGATCCTAAATAAAACCATCGGCTCCAACAAAAAGAGTTGGGACGAAAAGCTCGGCGAAGCCTTATGGACGTACAGAACGTCATTTTGAACGCCGACCCAGTCGACTCCATATTCGCTGGTCTGTGACACAGAAGCAGTGCTCCCACTCGAGGTACAACTCCCCTCTTTGTGCATTGCCATTAGAGAAGGGCTCACGACAGAGGAGTGCGCTCAATTGCGACTCGCAAAACTTGAGTCACTCGACGAGCAATGACTCAAAGCACAACAACGACTCGAGTGCTACCAGTCTCGAATGACACGGGCCTTCAACAAAAAGGTACGACTCAGGTCATTCCAAAAAGGCGACTTGGTGCTCGCAGTCAGACGGCCAATGCTCTTTACGAGTAAAACCGGGGGCAAATTCGCACCGAAATGAGGACCGTACGTGGTGTAGGATGCCTACGCCAATGGCGCCTATAAGCTAGTCACGTCAAATGGTTCGGATCTGCAAACGGTAAATTCCTCAAACGCTTCTATGCATGAGGGGGCAACGAGAAAAAAAAGAGAAAAGAAAGAAGTCGAATAAAGGAGACAATATTTCTCATTGCACAAAAAAAAAGGGAAAGATGTAAGCCTCGCAACAAAGAAAGAGAGGCCACAAAAAAAAAAGTACAAAGAAAACATCAAAGCTGTGGAAGCTCGAAGTTGGCCACCCATCGCTGTAGCCGAACGACTTCAGCACGAACCTCGGACAGTTCCCGCGTCTCGGCCTCGCTGAGAGTTGGGCGCGAACGAACAGAAGCAAGCTGATCCTGGAGAGCCGAGCACAGTTCAAAGATTCGCGACCAGCAACAAAATGAGACGCGACAAAAAAAACACAAAGGCACTATGCCCAGCGACCGAGCCGGACACAGTTCAAAAGCTTCGCCCCTGGTGACAGAGCCAGACTCGACCAAATCATCAAATTCAACATCCGACAACCGAGCCAGGTGTTGTACTGCAAACTCCTGCGCCTGGCGACCAAGCCAAATGCAGCCAATCGGAGCCAGGTACGTAACTCCTCTCCAAACAAAAAAAAGCAATGACAAAAGAAACAGTCTCAAAAGAAAAAAAATGTTGTCGGCGATCAAGCCGAGTTCGCACAACCCAAAACACAACAACTTCGCACCCGACGATCGAGCTAGTTGCGACAACAACATCCGGCGACCAAGCCGAATGAGACAACACAGAAATTCAGCCTCCCGGCAATCCACCCGGGATCATTCAAATCAAAATCTTTGTGCCTGGCGACTGAGCCGGACGCAAAACAAAAGTCCCGTGCCCGGCGACCGAGCCGGACGCAACCTGCACTTCCCGGCGACCGAGCCGAAAGCAAATGAAGCAAACTCACAGCTCTCGGCGACCAAGCCGAGCACAACACGCAGAAGAACAGTCTCCCGACGACCTAGCCGGGATTCTTCGAAACAAAACTTCAGCCCCCCGGCGACCAAGCCGACAAAGCTAAAACAAAAAATCAGCACCCAGCGACCATACAACAATTCGCACCTGGCGACCTAGCCAGAAGCAACAACAACACCTGGCTACCAAACCGGATGCGACAGCATGGAAATCCAAAACCCCAGTGACCCAGCCTGGCTCATTCTAAGCAAAATTCAATGCTCGGCGACCCTGCAAGACGCAAAACAGAAGTCAGCGCCCGATGACCAAGCTATACACAACTGAAAATAAGAACTACATTCCCGACGACTGAGCCAGAAACAGTTGACGCGCAACTCGCAGCTCTTTGTGACCAAGCCGAGTGCAGTATGGAAGCACAACCTCCCAACGACCTTGTCAGGCTCCCTCGAAACAAGCCGTCAACGGCCAGCGACCGAGCCAAACGCAACCAAAACAGAACGGCAGCACCCGGCGACCGGGCCGTGTGCGACCCAAATCAATTTCAGCACCTGGCGACAGAGCCAGGTGCGACACAACATCACCATGTTTGGTTTTTGGGCCAAACGACGCTCAAAAGGTTGTCAGTCTGTCACACTGACAAACTGACCGACACCTGGAGTGCGAAAAAGAGACAATTCGAGAGAGACAGGAAAAAGAAAAGAAAATAGAGAGAAAATGCGAGGGAAAAAAAAAACAAAATCGTGAAAGAAAAAGAGAGACTGAGGGAGAAGTTGAAAATGAGAGGAGAGAAAAAGAAGAAGAAAGAGGGAGGAAGAGAAGAAGAAAGAAAATAGAGTGGGACCCCGGCTGACTTGAATTCAGCCAGAGACTATCCGGAGGAAAAAAATTGTTTATAGTACCTTTAAATTTTGACTCGCGGAGAGTTTTGACGCAAGCCGGGGTGCGGAGAAGACTGCAAAGCCAAATTCGCAGACTGTTTCCCAAATTCGTAGACAGCCAAATTCGCAGCCTCCCAAATTCGCAGACTGTCTCCCAAATCGCAGACAGTCAAATCTCAGCAGGTCGCAGTCTCCAAAAATTCACAGTCTCCCAAATTTCGCAGACAAGAAGGAAACAACAATTCGCAGCACAGTCGCAGACAGTCTCCCAAATCGCTGACGTAGAAAGCTGCAATTCGCAGAGACTCAAATTCGCAGAGTATGCCCAGAGGGAGAAGAAGTAACTCTTAAATCTGATTACCGTAATTGCGCGGGGAGTGGATTGGTGCTTCCCCCACTTAAAAGGGAGCCTACTGCGTAGGAGGGTGGGACCCACGCTCCCTCACCTCAACTCTCCTGCGATCTGTGCTGAAGCCAAACCGTCGACAGAGGAAAAGAGCTAAGTTCGACGAAACAAGCCGAGTAAGACATCCCAACTCGCCGAGAGATTCAATTCAGACAGGGCGGGCCCCACTGCACTCACTTTGGCGTAAATTCCCTTCTCGGAGCGCCAATTCAGTTCGCAGAAGGAACTCCAGTTAGCAAAAGGATCGACTAAGCTAGAATGTGGCTTCCCGAGCCTTATTCGAATGCGTTTTTCTTCCTCGGTGTGACGACCAGGCCGTCGAATTCATGTTTCTCTCCGACATAACAACCAAAGCCACAACAGTTGGGAATCGACGAAATTAAAACAGATGAGTTGGCCAGAGTTCGTCGAACTCTACTTAGTCTACGCGAACTCTTCGACGGGACCTAAAGGAACGTCTCTCGAGCTAAAGTAGCTGAAATTTACCGAAGCTATCAAAATTCGTTGCGACTGCGTTCTCTGAAGTACCGGAGCGACATTCGGCTACAATATTCGAATAGACTGCAGCCAGTCACTCAGTCGACTACAACTCGTCGTCGACTTTCAAAACTCCTGCTCAGGTACTCATCTCTCTCTATACCATACATACCACATGTGTACGCGTATACAAAATAAAAGAAAATTGAAAAAGCAAACAACTCTAAAACAGCAAGAGAGCAAAAAAAAAAAAAAAAAAAAAAAATACAAATATAAGATACAAGTGTACAGAAATATACACTGTCCTAAAAGAGTAAGAGGACAGAAAAGGATACATACACAAAAAGATAAACGACACTAAAAGAGTAAGAGGGTCGACAAAAAAAATGTTGTGTGCGTGAGTGTGTGTGTGCGTTTTCACATTTGAAACTTGTCCGTTCTCTCTGAATGATCAAGTCTCGAAAGGGGCAATCTGTATGCACCAAAATGTGAACGGCCCAAATGCGACGAGCCCAAATGCCCACTGATCCAGTAATCAATCGTTGTGGGTAGGCTCAGTCGATTTTCAAAGCCACTTGTCACAGTCGATTCGCGTTGCCACATAATCGATCCAGTTGACGCCCCAGTCAGCAGTAAGCCGCCGCGTCAGCACCAGTCAGCACCAGTCAGCAGCTATGTCACGCTGCCACTCAATCCATTAGTTAAATGACCAAGTCTGGTCCCCAACGGCAGAAGCCAAGAAAAGATGTATGTGATCCTCAATCAAGGGATCCAACAGAGGAACTCCCAGTCTTCCTCCCATCTCAACAACAACAACAAAAAGGGGATCATGATCCTCATTCCAAGGATCGACCCTCAACAACTGCACAGAGTCGGCTACAAATAGCCAGAAAAGCTCTGTCACAACGGTTCGAAAATCCTTCATCGAGAAACGTTCTCACGCACAAAGACCCTTTCGAGCCAAAGAAGTTAAGCAACTCGCAGTTCGTCGAGATTCATCAGTTCGACCGGAGCAGCTCTACACGTTCGCCGACAACGTCAACAAGTCAATACACGCGGAACACAAATACTTCAGTCCGACTGACCAAAGCCGTCACCGTTCGTGCACACTCGTTCCCGAAACTTGGATTTCGACGACAACTCACCAGAAGCCGAAACTTCACCAAATTCATACGGAGATCGAATCAAAGGAAGCCCAGGAGATTGTACTCGCATTCCCTGATATTCAAATACAACTGTAACACAAATATTCTGTCGCAAATCAAATTACTCTCTTGGTCGCGCCTCTTCACGGACCAGCGGATTTTCGGTGAAACAATATTTCTTTTTTATTTTGTTAAAATTTGGATAAAATTTAAGTATCTAATAGCGTTACGCATTTGTATTTGTACTAGATGGTAATTAAAAAAATGACTTTATATGTTTTTCATAATATATTAGTATTTATATATTATCACAATAAAATAATGTATCAATTAAATTATTGTAGATATAAAAATTTGATCCAACCAAGATCCAAAAGTTTAAAATTGATCATGCCATCTAAGGTTCCGATCGAACTCAATTTCTCAACAATTGTGGTCAAAACCAATAAATTGAGCATCACAAATTAATTTAATGATTGACAAGGAATTAACCAATTATCCAAGCCAAATCTTTGATTAGTTTATTTGATAATCCTAATTATGCGTCCACCATTGTCCTAATTTCATGGTCAATTCAGTCAAAATTCCCAATATCGACCTCCAAAAATTAAGGATTGAACCGAAATTGGTCAATTGTCAGGCTTAATTTCAATCAGATCAGCAAAACCAAATCGATAATCAAGATGGGCTCAAATTAAATCAAGTTTAATTCAAGACAATTGAGCCCAATAAAATCCGAACTAGCCTCCAACATGTGGCACGATCTGAGTGAATTTGGCAACCAAAAATTGCCCCGCATCTCGGCCGAAATTCAGATGGGAAAGGGTAGAAGGAAAAAAATTTAAATCAACCCAAATTTTCTACAACGAAGGTCTATTGAAGGGACACTAATCGATCGAATCAAATGAACAATTAATTAAACAATTTTACTATCCTAAACAGTCATATTTATAAGAAAGTTTTGACAGTCAATAAAATGTAAGACATACAAATTATATAAATTAATTGGAATTTAATACATACCTCTATGTTGAAGTTGAGCTTGTCGGTAGCCTATCATTCCTCGTCCGACAGTCTGCAACTTTCTTTAGAACTGCGGAAAGGAGAGAGTTAGAGAGAGGTCTTACAGGAAATCGTTAAAGTCTCATGGGGACCCTTGTTATTTTAATATTGTCAAGGGATAGACGTAATGTGTAGTTAGATACTGAAATTCAGGATCTAACTGTACATGAAACTGATCATACGGATTACATATGACCAGTCCACAATCTCCCACTTGATCCGTAAGACCAGGAAATATGATTTAAAACAAAAAACATGAATAATGGTGATATGTCCCTTTATACGATAGTAATATCTTTCATGTATTACATGTTCAGGATTTAAATCAATTCCTTATTACTATATGAATAAATCCTATATTTATTATTGGTCCCAACTATATTGATTTTTTCAGATGAAATTATTGTGCACACATAATTAAAAAATAAAGAAAATAGAGTTTCAAAAATTATAGTCATACATTTAAATGACTAAATGAAACCTAGTCCCATAGTGACAACATGATCCTTGAATTTGTGAGGTGGCATGCCCTTTATCAAAGGATCTGCTAACATCAGCTCAGTGTTAATATGCTCGATGATCACTTTCTGATCATTAACATAAGTACTTAATGTCGATGTGTTTACTTCAGCTCCCACTTTTATTATTTTTAACCATGAATACAAATGCTAAATTGTCACAATATACCTGCATTGGCCTAGAAATAGAATCCACCAATCTAAGCCTAACAATAAAACTCTTTACCATACTGCTTGTGAAGTAGCCTCAAATTATGATACAAACTCAGCCTCCATAGTAGAAGTGGCTATTAAGGTCTGTTTGGCACTCCTCCATGAGATAGCTCCACCAGTAAACATGAAAATATAACCTGATGTTGATTTACGAGAATCAACACAACCAGCGAAGTCTAAATCGGAGTAGCCAATCACTTCTAAATTATTTGATCGTCTGTAAGTAAACATGTATTTTTTCGTTCCTTAAAGGTATCGTAATATTTTCTTTGCAACTCTCCAATGATCAAGTCCTGGATTACTCTGGTATTTCCCTAACATTCTAACTGCAAATGCAGTGTTTGTTCTGGTACATACCTGAGCGTACATCAAGCTTCCAACAATAGAAGCATATGGAATGTTTTCCATTGCTCCTTTTCTAAGTTGGTTCTTCGGGCACTAGTTCATGCTGAACGTGTCACCCTTCACAATAGGAGCTACACTTGGTGAACAATCCTTCATCCAAAATCTTTCTAAAATTTTGTTGATATAGGTTTCTTGAGATAGACCTAAAATACCTTGATGTCTATCTCGATGGATCTTAATACCAATGACATAAGATGCATCACCCATATCTTTAATATCAAAATATTTAGATAGAAATTGTTTCACCTCATGTAAGATCCATTTATCATTGGTTGCAAGTAAAATGTCATTCATATATAAAACAAGAAAACAAATTTCATTCCCACTAACCTTTTGGTATATACAATGATCCATAACGCTTTGAACAAATCCGAAGGAAGAAATAACATCATGAAATTTGAAATACCATTGGCGGGATGCTTGTTTTAAACTATATATAGACTTCTTTAACTTGCACACCAATTGCTCACTGTCACTAGAGGGGAATCCTTCAGGTTGTTTCATGTAAACCTCCTCCTCTAGTTCACCATTGAGAAATGTTATTTTCACATCCAGCTGATGCAATTCTAAGTCAAAATTAGCTACTAATTCTAAAATAATACGTAAGAAATCTTTCTTTGATACAGGATAAATGTTTCTGTGTAATTGATCCCTTCTCGTTCAGTGAATCCTTTAGTAACAAGTCGTGCTTTATATCTTTTAATATTACCTGATAAATTTCTTTTGGTTTTAAAGACCCATTTGCAACCTATGGGTTTAAAACCTTTGGGTAATGGAGCAAGATTCCACTCTTGGTTGCTTCTAATGGAATTCATTTATTCCTTCATGACATTATATCATAACTTTGACTCTTTGCTATTGATGGCTTGTGAAAAAGAACTGGGGTCATTTTTGGTTCCTTGGTCATAGGCAGAATCTTGTAGATATACTTAATAGTCACTAGGAATTGCTTTTTTTTTCTTGGTAGAATGACGCAGTGTAGGAACAACTTCTTCCTGAGGAATTTGTTGTTCAACTGACTGTTCTAAAGTTATCGGATCTTTTTGAATAGTTTGATCTACTTGAACTGGTTCAGTCTCTATTTGTGGAATTTCATTGATTAGTTATTCAAAAATCGGTTCTACTAGAGGAGTTCGATGAATGACAACTATTCTCTCACTGGATGTGGAAGGTTGATCTCTTTCAGAAATTGTCCTGAAAATTGATTACTCCCACTGATTAAGTCTAATTCAAGAAATTTTGCATTTTTTGATTCCACAATCCTAGTGCTATGAGTTGGACAATAGAATTTGTATCCCTTTGACCTTTCTGGATATCTAATGTAATAACCACTAATGGTCCTATGATTCAACTTCTTTTCTTGTGGGTTGTAAATTTTTACCTCAGACGAACATCCCCATATGCGTATGTGTTGCAAACTTGGTTTCCAACCTTTGAATAGTTCAAATGGTGTCTTGGGGACAACCTTGGTTGCAACTGTGTTTAATATATATACAACCATCTTAAGAGCATCTACCCATAAGAATTTAGGTAGCTTAGAGCCACTAAGCATGCTACGCACCATATCCAATAATGTTCGGTTTCTTTTTTCCGCAACAACATTTTGATCTGGAGAACCTGACATGGTGTATAGGGGAACTATACCATTTTCTTGAAAAACTTGGCGAATGGACCATGTGCTTGTCCAAACTCAATGTTTCTACTATAGTATTCCCCACCTCCATATGTTCTCACTATTTTGATTTGCTTCCCTCATTGTTTCTCTACTTCAACCTTGAAGACCTTGAAGACATCTAATGCTTCATTTTTGGTATGAAGCATATAGAGACATATATCGTGAGTAGTCATCAATAAAGATGATAAAATATTTCTAATCTTGAGCATCCATATATGGGACAAATATCAAAATGGATGATTTCCAATATGATCAAACTTCAAGTGGCACCTTTCTTGGACTTGTTAGTCTGCTTGCACTTTATGCAGTCTATACAAGTTTCAAAATCAGCGAAGTCTAAGGTACTAAGTACTCCATCTTTCACTAATCACTTGATTCTATCTATGAAGATGTATCCTAGTCTCCTATGCTACATGGTTGATAAATTCTCATTTATAACACATCGCTTGAGACCGAATGAACATTCATAACCTCATGAGTGATAATATTTTTTTTCAAATTTAGAGAGTAAAGTCCATCACAAAGAACACCGTTACCTACTAGCTTAGATTTATATAATGAAACTAAACTCAGTGTTTTGGAATGTGAAACTAAATCCCAGAGTTACAAGTTTAGATAAAAAAATTAAATTTCTTGTAAAACTAGGAACATAAAATATTTTATCTAAAGTTAAAACGAAACCGCTCTGCAGTTTCAAGTTGCAGGTGCCAATAGCTTCTACATGCCACTGGATTTTTTTGCCCGAATATATGAATTGTCCATTTCTCACTGGTTTTCTCATGTTTCTTAATCCCTGCATGGAATTATAGACATAGATTGTTGAATCGGAATCAATCCACTATGTATTATAATTTGTTTCAACCATATTATTTTCATAACTGACAAGGGAATGAAATGTACCTTTCTTTTCAAGCTAAAACTTATGCTTGGTGCAATCCTTCTTCATGTGTCCCTTCTTTTTACAGAAAAAACCATGGGGTTTTTGTTCTCTAGGCCGCGACAACTCTAGTGGGGTCTTCAATTTGGTCTTATGATAGCTATTTGGCCGGATTGAATCAACCCCTATTTACCAAATTCGGTGAAAGTTCGTCGGATTCCAGCCATTGCTATGGCAAATCGCTGCGGCAGTCATTCTCGTCGCCCACCGATGAACCTTCCCGAGTCGGACGCGACGCCAGGCAGTCGCCGAAAGTACCATTTTCGGCGACCTCCGTTCCTACTCATAAAATAATTTGAATCATGCAAATGACACGAATTCGACAAACATTGAAGTAGGAAGCTTAGTGGCTTTGATACCACGTGTAAGATATACAAATTCCATAAATTAATTGAAAGTTAATGCATACCTCCTGCCATCGTATGTTGGAGTCGAGCTTGTCGGTAGCCTGTCGTTCCTCGTTTTGTAGTCTGCAACTTCTTTAGAACAAAAAAAATGAGAGAGTTACAGAGAGGTCTTAAAGGAAATCGTTAAAATTTCTCGAGGACCCTTGTTATTTTAAAAGTGCCAGGGGATAGACGTAATGTGCAGTTAGATCCTAAAATTTAGGATCTAACTGTACGTGAAACTGCTCATACGAACCACATATGACCAATCCCACATAAACAACAATTCTCTAGTTTTTTTTCGTACGTGATTTAACTACTTGTCTCGTGCCCAATTTATTAGATGGTCTAACTTCAACTACCTGATATGGGCAATCAGGCCAATTTTATTCATCCTTATATATATATATATATATATTATATTATATATATATATATATATATATATATATATATTTTTTTTCTTATTTTTATTGACCAATAAAGGACCCATATCCAACAAACCCATTTTAATTAGTTCATATTAATATTGCATTAAACAAATTTAGTGTAGTAGAAAATAGACTAGATATTATTAAGATAATCTTGTCATTTTAATTGTTAAAAATAAATTTAGTTTGATTTTTGCAAATGATACCATCTACATGCAAGTCTGATATAGATGATTAAACCATTTATATGTTATAAATATCATAATGATATACATTTTTCATATTATAATACTAAGGCTTGTAATATTTTGATACATAATAAAAATATTATATTACATAATAAAAGATAGAGTATGTGTATGCACCAAAATGTGAACGGCCCAAATGCGACGAGCCCAAACGCCCATCGATCCAGTAATCGACCGTCATGGGTAGGCTCTGTTGATTTTCAAAGTCACTTGTCGCAGCCCATCGCCAGTCCGCGTCACTGCGTCATTGATAGAGTCATTGCCCCAGTCAGCAGTAAACCGCCGCGTCAGCACCAGTCAGCATCCAACCACGAGTCAGCTTCTCCAACAGTTAAATGACCAAGCCTGGTCGCTAACCGAAGATGCCGAGAAAAGACACTCGCGATCCTCATTCTTAGGATCTGAAGGAGGAGCTCCCGGTCTTCCTCCCATCTCAACAGCAATAGAAGAAAGGGGATCGTGATCCCCATTCCAAGGAAAGAACTCCAATAGCTAGACAAACTCGACTACAAATAGTCAGAAAAGTTCTGTCGCAGGGGTTCGAAAAACTTTAGTCGAAGTGCTCATTCACACACAGGAGGTTGGAAAACCTCAGTTCGAAAATCTTTTGTC
Source organism: Aristolochia fimbriata (assembly GCA_019845555.1). Taxonomy (NCBI): domain Eukaryota; kingdom Viridiplantae; phylum Streptophyta; class Magnoliopsida; order Piperales; family Aristolochiaceae; genus Aristolochia; species Aristolochia fimbriata. The sequence goes on from CM034079.1 coordinate 12,008,502, forward strand.
AAGAAGAAATCTTACGCACAAAAGCTCTCTCGAGCCGAAGAAGTTAAGCTACTCGCAGTTCGTCGAGATTCAACAGTTCAACCGAAGCAGCTCTACACGTTCGTCGACAACGTCAACAAGTTGATACACACGAAACACAAATACTTCCGTCTGACTGACCAAAGTCATCACCGTTCGTGCACACTCATTCCAGAACTTATTTCGACGTCAACTCGCCTGAAGCCAAAACTTCATCACTTCACACGAAGATCGAATAAGAGGAAGAATATGAGATTGTACTCGCATTCCTTGATATTCAAAACACAAATTGTAACACAAATATTCTATCGTAAATTGAATTACTCTCTGGATCACGCCTCTTCGTGGATTGGCGGATTTTCGGTGAAACAAGATGTGTCAAATAATTTTAATTATATTAACATATTATATGTAGAGTAAAATTAAATTGTAAACTCTTAATAGTCTGTTTCACTGAAAATCCGCCGGTCCGCGAAGAGGCCCGACCGAGAGAATATGTCGATTAATAACAGAGAATTTTTGTGCTACAATTTGTGTGTTTCGTATCAAGGGATGCGAGTACAGTTTCCTATGTTTCCTCTGATTCGATCTCCGTATATTGTTGGTGAAGTCGAAGCTTCTGCGAACGAACGAACGTCGAACTCAAGTCGCAAGAGCGAGTGTGCACGATCTGTTGTGGCTTTTGTCGGTCGGACGGAGGTATTTGTGCTCCGTGTATCGACTTGTGACGCTGCCGGCGAACGTGTAGAGCTGCTCCGGTTGAACTTTAGAGCGACGAACGACGAATTGCTTGGCTTCGATGGTTTGACAGAACCTTTGTGAGCGAGAGCTTCTCCTCCGAGAAGGGATTTGAGTCCTTCGGTTTGAGAGAGGGAGAGAGTTCTTCACTCGTCGGGATATCCTTCGGAATCAATTTTTCTTCACTCCACCCCTGGGGCGGGGAACTTCTGGCTATTTGTAGCCGGTCTGTGAGAGATGTTGCCTGGGAAAGGGGATCGTGATCCTCTTCCTGCTGGTGACATTGAGGAAGAAGAGGGGAGGAGGGAGACCAGGATCGTGGTCCCTCTTTCTCTCCTTCAGTTAAAGACCGAGACCGCCTCGTTGATTGCTGAGGTGGGCAATGAGCTGATGAAGCATGCCGACGAAACGCTGACTTCGACCGTTTATGCTGACGAAGACGTCGACTGTGTCGATGACGTGACGATGCGACTGGACTTCGCGATGGGCTGCAACGATGAACCTTGAAGATGAATAGAGCCTACCCACGATCGTTGTTTGATGGATCGATGGGTTGCTGGACTCATCGAATTTGGGCCGTGCACATTTTGGTGCATACAGATTGCCCCCTTCGAGACTTGTTCGTTCGGGAGGAACGAACAAGTTTCGAAACTGAAGAACACAACACACGACGCACACACATTTTTTTTTTTTTTTTTTTTTTTTGTTGATCCTCTTACTCTTTTAGGATCGTTTATCTTTTGTGTACTGCTCTTCTGTCCTCTTACTTTTTTAGGACATTGTATATTTTCTGTACACTTTGTATATATATTTTTTTCATTCTTTTCTTTTCTTCATTTTTTTTGCTCTCTTGCTGTTTTAGAGCTGTTTTTTTTTTTTTATACTTTCGAACATACTGAGCATGTTCGGTATGGAGAAACGATGAATACCTGAAGAGAGGAGTTGTTCAATGTAACCCAAGATTGTTGTGAGACTTCATAGAGGGCATCCGCGAGGATTTCTGCAAGTCTCTCGGCATGTTGTGAATTGAGATAAGCCGTGACCTGCTGTTGGTTGGATTGAAATCTTCAACGATCTGGTCTTCGCGCTGGAGAATTGGACTCAGTGAGATACTACAGAAGCCACTGGTTGATCCCTCTGAAAATGACAACGAATTCTGCTGGCTTTGATGATTTTAGGCGACTCTCTGGGTTGCGGCAACTTCGATGACCAGATCGTCATTCCGGAGAAAGAGAACGTGAGCCGAAGGGAAGGCTCTGCTTCAGTTCGGCGAACTCTTTGCTGAAACGAACCTTGGGGCGACTTCGTATTGGAATTTCTCTTCCTCTTCCTCATTCGTGTTGGCTCTCGACAGGGCTCGAACAGACTGGAACGACGAATCCACCTTTGGTCTGTTAGCGATCTAGCGTTGTTCTCTGATAGAGTCTCTATGTAGAATTCCACCGTGAGTGAGATTCTGTTTAGAAGTTCGTCGTCGAGTCCTTTGTGAAACGGATCGTCAACTAGGTTGCTGCTGCTGTTGCCGGAGGAGAAAGAGAGAGACAGAAGAATCGAGGCCGAAGGAGAAAGGAAGGGAGAGGGAGCTCGAGGCGGAAGGGAAAAGAGAGAGAAGGGAGATCGGGATGGCTTCCGCGATTCGGTCTTGAAAGGGCTTCGACGATCTCGTTTTGTTGATGCAGATTGGTAGAATATCTTCGAGTCTTCTCCCTCAAATTGGTGGAAGTCCAAGGGTTTAATAAGGCATGAGATGGTGGACCCCACTTCTCTATTTGACCCTCCCCTTTTTATGGATTTCTCTAAACCGAATTCTAATTTGAATGAAACTCCACCTCGGGACCTCTTGATAAGCTCCGACGTGCTCTTGGGAAGGCTAATCGGCTTCCCTTCGACCTCCCTTAAACCTAATTACACCTCTCTCTCGTTTCTCTTCTTTTCTCTGCTGCTTTCGACTTGCTATTGAGAAGACTGCAACTTGAGCGTGATCAAGCGGCTTGAGGGGACATTGCTAATTAGCATGCTTCTGGTTTGTCTGCGATTCTGATTTCTGCACTTCAACTGCGACCCGAGACTGTCTCTGAAGTTAGGAGATTGTTTGCGAACCAGGATTGAGAGGTCTGCTTGTGATTGGATTTTGGGAGCCTAAAGGCGGTCTGCGACCTGGCAGGCTATCTTTATCCGTGACTTCGGCAATTTGAGAATTTCGACCTCTGCAACCTCCCGGCTTGCGTCGAAGTCCTCCACGAACCAAGATTGAAAGGTGCCGTGAGATTTTGCTTCTCCCAGCAGACCTCGGATTGAATTCGAGTCAGCCGGGTCGATCCCTCTCTTTTTTTTTTTCTTCATCTCTTCCTCCCTCTTTCTTCTTCTTTTTTTCTCCTCTCATTTTCAACTCCTCCCTCGTCTCTCTCTCTCTCGTTCTCTTTTTTTTTTTTTTTTTTTTTTTTTTGAATTTGCTCTCTGTCTCCGCGTTTCTTCTCTCTCGCTCTAAGTGTGCGTCATTTTGTCAATGCGACAAAACCGACAATTCTTTATGATATCGCGTCTTTGGAATTGAATCCGAATTCGCATTCGACTCAATTGTCGATTGCTGGATTCTGCTTTGGCGCGCACCGATTCGGTCGTCCCGGCTGAAGTTGTGCCGGTTTTGCTGCGTTCGCTTCGGTCGCCGGGGATCTTCGCGATTACCTCGGCATGATCGTCGGTGTGAGTAATTTACCGAATGAGCCCGACCGAGGTTGTCGAGGTGTCGTCTTTTCATATCGTCGCGATCGGCTTGGTCGCCGGAGGTTGTTGTTGCATCCGGCTCGGTCGCCGGGTGCTGAAATTTTGATTTGGTTGAGCTTCGGCTTGGTCGCCGAGGGCAGAATTCTGGGCTGGCCGCACTTTCGGCTTGGTCGCGAGGTCTTGCGGTGCCGGTGTCGCGAATGAGTGTTGTTCTCTCTTTTTTTTTTTTTTTTTTTTTTTTTTTTTTTTGTCGAACTTTTATGGTGACTGCTTCTTTTTTGTCACAGCTTTTTTCGCGGCGACTTTTTTTGTCGCGACCTCTTCTTTCTTTTTTTTTTTTGGGCGAGTTACTTACGACTCCTTCCATTCAAGTCCGGGTTGATTGTCGATTGCAGGAATTTGTTGCCTGACCTGCGGCTCGGTCGCCCGGTGTTGTTTTAGTCAGCGCCCGTCTCTGTTTTCGATCGCTGAAGTGGTAAAGGGTGCTTTCGGTTCGATTGCCGGACACTTTCGCTTTGGTCGTGACCAACTGCTTTGATTGGTCGCAGAGCTTGAAGGGTGCTTTCGGCTCGGTCGCCGGGCATCTGTTTTGATCGCAACATCCTTTTCCCGTCCGGACTTCGGTCGCCGGGCACTAGGACCAGGTGTCGCGGCATCTAACTCTGTTGTCGGATGTCGAATTCTCCCCGCTTTGGTGTGCTTAACTTGGTCGTCGAGCACTAGAGAACTTCTGTTCGTTAAGCCTCGGTTTGTTGGCAGCGAGGGTCGCTTGCTTCGGTCAGCGCTAAAGCTCTTTTCTTTGTCGCGCAGAATTTGGGACTGTTCTCTGTTTGGGTTGCCGAGAACAATTGTTGTTTTGGCCGCGCTAAGCTCTGTTGCTGTGCGCTGCTTTTGACCTGAGTCGGTTTTGTGGTCGGAGATGTGCTCCAGCCAGAATGGTCGCCAAGTGAAGTAGCTTCATTTGATCATGCTCGGCTTGGTCGCCGGGTGCGAGATTTGTTTCTTGACCGGTCGAAGAGGATTGGTGTGCCTCTTCAGTTTGCCCACTCTCTTTTTTTTTTCTTCGTTCCCCTTTTTTTTGACTGGCGACTGGTTCTTTTTGTCGCCCCTCTTTTTTTTTTTGCTTGCGACTTCGATTTTTTTTTTTTTTTGCAAGTTTCTTTCTCTTCTTTTTTTTTTGTCGCGACTTTGCTCTTGGTCGCAAGAGACTCTATATATATATATATATATTTTTTTTTTTTTTTTTGAGGGAAGGATGCGTACCTGATTTGATTTGGCTGATGACCTTTATGTTCTGCTGCAGATGTCTACTCCTTCGGATTCGATCTCCTTCCTCGGTTTGACCCTCACGAGCTGTAAGGGATCTCTGAGGGGTACTCTCCGCCATTGTGTGCAGATTCGTGATACTGAAGGAAAACATCGAACGTTGTCATTACCTCTCGGAGGACCGTCGACTTATGATGGTTGTGATGTAGTAGTGCCCCCAGTCAAGTCTGTCCACGAGCTATGGAGTTGCCCTATTGTCGATGAAGATGATCAAGTCTCTTTACCTCCCCGGGGTCAATGAAGCTTCGTCATCTCCGCACCAGGCGGTAGGCCACATCTTGCTGAGCCCGCCGCCGCGACCATCATCGTCCGTTTCTCGAACCGAAGCTTTCTATCGACCATGATGGATTTGATGTTTGGGATGGTCGGCAGAGCGGCGTGTGTATGAGTCCTACACTTCTGCCTTTCTACTGAAAGTGGGCGGCGCGTGTCCTCCATACTTGTCCTGAACTGCTGGCCCAAGCTGGCTTGACTCATGCGATTCGAGCCTCTATGTTTGCTTACCGGTGTTGCTGCAACGCCATGCACTCGTTCACGGAGGTCCGGTGTTCTTCGACCAACACAATTTTCACACGGGAGGGAGAGCTGTCGATTTCGCTATGGGATTTGCATAAGCTCGGAGGGTTACCTCTTCGGGGGATATTTACTGACGAAGCGACCCCATCGGTGGCAGATTTTACCCGAGTCGCTCCATGCCACCGCCGGAGAGCCTCCAATACCTCCTCCTTTGCGATATTACGGGTTGTACTGCCGCGGCGACGGTTATAGGCCCCGATGGATTCACCGGGTATTCGTGATGTCCGAGTGGGTATCCTTCGGTTTCGAGCCAAAAAGGGTGCGCAGATATAACAGATACCCGGGCCGACCGCGAAGACGCCGGGCTGCAGGAACCACGACCGTTCGGTGCTTCAAGATCAGCCTCTTTCGAGCTTGGGGTCCCTCGCTAAGCTCGCAGATGAAGTATATCTGGCTGCCTTTCTATCAGCGGGCTTTGCCGTTCTCGTCTTTCCCTTGCCCACCGGTATCGCTGTGAGGGTCGGTGTTTTCAAGGTGGCTTGTTATATGGCCTGCGGTCAAAATTCAATTTAGCTAGCGCAGCCCGGCAAATATCTATCGGGCCTTAACTCCTTTTCTCCGGGGAGGGTACCTTGGCCGTATGTTTTCGCTGGCTTCGCCTAACGCTTTGGCGTTCACGGTTGATTCCAGCGGCGGCGACATGACCGCTTATGATGTTGTACCGCAATCCAGCACGCTGCGTCCACTTTTATACACAGGAGAAAGCTCGTTCTCTGTTTTGGCGTGGTGGGGTGCGATGTTGGTATCCTTCATGGCCCTTCCTCCCCGGTCCGATCATCGACAAGCCGGTCATTTCGCATCTCGGATCGGCGGGAATATTTCCGCTGTCTGCAGCGACTTCTCTTGTCTTGCGTCGGCGTGAATCATTCATTGTTGAGCCTTACAGCCCTCATCGTTTTGCTCGCCAGTTTGGGTTTTGCCAAGATCTGCCGGGAGCTTTGTTTGCTGACCAGCGGGGGACTGAGACGGTTAACGCACTGCTGGGGATGTGGCGAGCCGCGACTTCTTGTCCTCTTGGCCAAGTAGAAGTACCTGCTTTCGTGGGTTCTAGTTCCGACCCAGGTGTGACGGCTCTCTTTCGGGAGTCATGGCTTGAGGCTGTTGTTCCCTACTTCGAGGTACCATTCTCTCTCTATTTCCTTTCGTATTCTCCTTTTTCTTGACTTTTAATATCTTGGCTTCTTCTCTCCTCTTCTTTTGTTTAGAGGGGATGGAAAAAAGCTCCACGGTGTTCCTGTGCCAAAGAAATCTTTGCAGCCTGCGCAAGGAGATGATGGTGCAGGAGGTGGTGTTAGAAGGAGCACGCGAAAGAGTACAAAACCTCCGGCCGCTCCGAAGGCGAAGGCATCCACTGCTGCGAAGAAGAGAGTGCCTCGGCCAAAGGTTGCGAAGGATAAATTGGCGACTTCGACGCCAGCAGCCCCGACGACAGGAGTCGTGATCAAGGAAACCCCTTCGACAGAGGATGAGGCCAGACCGGGTCGTGCTTTCTCTACCGCCAGCAATGCTACTTTAGATAAGGGGAAAGGAGTGGTTGAATCGCCCGGCATCCCCAAAAAAAATCACTTCAAGAAAAGGTCGAGACCTCGAGCCTGCGCCCCTTGTTTATGCCCCTCCTCCCTTCGAAAACGATTTCGCGACCGCACCGCACGAGTAAACCGAGGATTCCTGCGCCTCTTACTTCGAGAGATCCCCTTGTTAGGATCCGGGCGGAGAACAGATTAAGGATCCAGAGACGGCTGGCCAGTCTTTGCATTTGACAACCGGAGTGACCATCTGCGGGCCGGAGACGACGCCTTTACAAGTGATTGAAGTCGAAAAGACAAACAACCCAAAATCCAGGCGACGCACCTTCCGAAAGCTTGCGATTGTTTTGGCGCCCTCTTTGGATCGACCCGACCTGCAGCAAGACGATTTGTTTGATCTTACCGACTTAGAGGGTGCTCGGCAACTGGAATGGGTCGACGAGGCTCTCTTGCTGCTGTTGTTGGAGAGTTAAGCCATCGGCGGGTCGAATGCCCGTAATCGCTCCAAGTGGTGGTGAAGCGCAGATTAGATCAGTCGAGGGTGAACTCCAACACTTTTCTTCTGCTGAATTGAGTCCTCCAGGTGCCATACTTTCGAAGGAAGAGCCCCTGGCGTCGCTCCCTCCTGTTGGCGATGAAGTCACCCTTGCTGTTATGAAAGGGACTCTGAGTTCGGGGCACCAACCTGTTAGCGAAAACTCATCGAGTTCACATCCTGTGTCTGTGAGTGTCTTTCTCTTCCTTGTTTTTTTTTTTCGTGCTCTTCTCTTTCTCAGTTCCTGACTTCGTCTTTTAACTCCATCTCTCCTTTTTGTTTTTTTAGTTGTCGACTCTTCCTCTCTTGGCGATGTCGAGGTTGCTGATGCAGCGGTCTGCTCTGGCCCTGTGGAGTGGATTCGTCGAGTCAGTTTTGGTACCGGCTGATGACCCTTGTTCGCCCGGACTCATAGCTGACACTCGTGTCTTTCTGGATCACTTGAGGAGAGCCGGTATTGATACTTCAGATTTGGAGCAATGGGTGGAAAGTTTTGCTTCGGAGGCAGCTCGTTGTCAGCAGTTGCGCGGTTCTTTGGCTGAAAAGCTCAGCTTAACTGATCGGTTCGCCACCGAAGCTGAACTCGCACGATCTGTCCAACAGGTCAACCGTCGTCGCGATGATTTAACTGCAGATCTGGATCGATGTCAGGTTGAACGTGAGGCTGTGGAGGTTGAGCAGATAGCCCTTCGTGACCGCCTGGCGTCTCTCTCGGCGCAGCTTGACACCATAGATACCGAGCTTATGAGTATTCGTACCGGTCTTGATGGTATTGAGGAGGAAGCTGCTGCGTTGGAGAGTCAGCTTGCTTCTCTTCGCACACGGCCTATCCTTGACGAGGCCGAGACACAGGCGTTGGCTGAAGTTGAAGCCGGAGTGGGGCGACTACGGCAGAGGGTAGCTGACTTCAAGTTCCCACCAGTCTGATGCGCTCCTCTTTTTTTTTTTTTTGAGAATTCTTTTGGCTTTTTTTTTTTTTTGTAGCTACGCTTTTTTGTTGCGAAGCTTGCCTTTGTTCCCATTACACAATTTTTTTTTTGCAATGAGAAGTCCGAACTTCGTTTTCTTCTTCCTCTCTTTTTTTTTTGCTGCCTTCTTCATGGAAAAAACCGTTTGAGGAATTTACCGTTCGTTATCGGCAGCTCAGACCCGCTTCGCGATGGACGAGCTTGTATCGCGCGCCATTATAGGCTTCTTGCACGACGTGGGGTCCTTCCCATTTGGTATGAATTTGCCCCCGTTTTTGCTTTCGTGAAGAGCATAGGCCTTCGCGACCGCAAGTCACGAGGTCGCCTTTCTGGAATGACCTGAGCCGTACCTTTTGTTGAAGGCTCGGTCATGCGAGATTGGTAACACTCGAAGTCGTTGTTGTGCTTCGAAGTCGCTGTTCATCGAGTGACTCAAGCTCGCTAATCGCAGCTGAGCGCATTCCTCCGTCGTCAGCCCTTCTCTCATTGCAATTCGTAGAGACGGGAGTTGTACCGAGAGGGAGTACCGCCGGTGCCATAGACCAACGAATATGGAGTTGACTGTGTTGGCGTTGAAACGACGTTCAGATGCCCATAGGGCTTCACCCGATTTTTTCGTCCCAGCTTCTTTTGTTGGCGCAATGGTTTTCTTTAAGATTTTACTGAGCGTCTTGTTGAAAGCTTCTGCTAGTCCGTTGGCTGCCGGATTGTAAGCCGTTGAGGTCCGTTGTTGTATCGCGAAAATTTTTCGCAAAAACGGTCCATGACTTTGTTTTTGAATGGCGTGCCGTTGTCCGTCATTATATACCGGGAACTCCATATCGATAGATGATTTGTGTTCGAATGAAGTCGACGACGGTCGCAGCCCTTCACTTCTCGGTAAGCAACAACTTCGCCCACTTTGAGAAGTAGTCGGTGGCAGCTAGGATGTACTGCCGGGTCGGAGTCGGACTTAGGAGAGATGGGACCAATGATGTCCATCCCCAAGCCTCGAATGGCCATGATGCGACGACGGTCGGGTGAAGTGGTTCCGGCGCTTGTGTATGTAATCGGCATGGAGCTGGCAATCGCTTGCAGGTTCGAGCCATTTCGATGGCGCCCCTCGAGCATCGGCGACCAGTAATAGCCTAGTCGTTTGGTTTGCAAATGGAGTTTTGGGCGGCTTGGTGTGCCCCACAGATCCCACCGTGTGTCTCTTTGAGGACTTGTAACCCCTCTTCCTTTGATAGGCAACGAAGAAGCGGAGACCTTCATACGACCTCCGGTAAAGTATATATCGTGGATGAAAACATACTTTGGGGCTGCTCGCCCGAATCTGGACTCGTTCTCGCAGGTCGACGGGGAAGTGTGCCGTGGCGAAGGAAGTTCGCGATAGGCTCGCGCCAGTCTCGAACCGTTTTGACCGGCTGAGATAGGGAAGGATTCTCTATCTTTTCGCTTTGCTCTTCCTCTGTTCCGTCCTCTCCGCCGGGGAGGAATTACCCAACGTTCGCAAATGGGGATTTCGCTTGGCAGCTGATCGAATTGTGCCAGACTGGCTGCGATGCCGGCTACTGCGTCGGCTGGCCCATTCTCGGAGCGAGGGACGAAATGGAGTGATGCTTCCGGGATTTGGGCCAGAAGTTCTCTAGCTTGTCTCCAAAATGGCTCGAGTTCAGATTTCTTTACCTCGAATTTGCCTGTGAGTTGCTTGATGACGAGAGCCGAGTCGCCATAGATGTGTAGCTGCGGTATTTGCATTTCGACAGCCATGCTGAGCCCAAGAAGGATGGCTTGATACTCTGCTTCGTTGTTCGAGCAAGCTTGAGTAAGCACGAACGAAGTATGGGAGTAGGTCCTTCTTCGGCGAAACGAACAGGACTCCGGCCCGGCTCCACTTCTTCGTGCTGCACCGTCGAAGTACATCTCCCAAGGAGGGAGCACCTCGACCAGGAAGATCTCCTCATCTGGGAATTCCTCTGTTAATTCCCATTCAGCAGGTACCGGGTGGTCGGCCGAAGTTGGCCGCTGCTTGCCCTTTGATTGCTCGTTCGCGCACGAAATTGATCTCGACTGGAGAGGAGCGGTGCCCATTTTGCCACGACCGAGAGAATTGGTCGCGACATAATGTACTTCAGCTGGTCGGCTCGAGATGAGTTTCGTCGAATGTGCCAGAAGATAGTGACGGAGCTTTTGAACAACGAAGGCAAGCGCCAGACATGTCTTCTCGATGGGTGTATAATTCAGTTCAGCACCCACCAACGTTCGACTCAAGTAATAGAGGGAGCGTTCCTTGTTGTCGTCGCCGCATTGAGCCAACAGAGCGCCGACAGATCCTTCTTGTGCTGCGATATAGAGCAACAATGGGCGGCCGACGGTCGGTGCGACAAGCACAGGTGGTTTGGTAAGGTATGCCTTTATATTGTTAAAGGCATTCTGGCATGACTCATCCCATTCGAATGGCGTTTCTTTCTTGAGCAGTCGACTGAAGGGCTGGCATCTCCCGGCAAGATTGGATATGAAACGCCTGATATAAGCCAAGTGGCCTTGAAAACTCTTGAGTTCGAGACGCGTTTCGCTGGCATTTTCTGGATGGCGTCGATCTTTGACTGGTCTATTTCGATCCCTCCGTGATGCACAATGAAACCCAAGAATTTACCCGGTGACGCCCGAAAAGCACACTTTAACGGATTCATTTTGAGTTGAAACCGTCTCAGCCGCCGAACACTTTGCTCTAAGGTCGAAAGATGGTCCGACCTCTGTTTTGTCTTCACCACCAGGTCGTCAACATAGCATTCGACGCGTTTGTGCAAGAAGTTGTCAAATATATTCTGCATTGCTCTCTCGATACGCCGCACCAGCATTTTTGAGTCCGAATGGCATCACTTTTGTAACGAAGATGCCTTTCGGTTGCGCGAAACGCAGTGAGTTCTTCATCTTCGGGTCCATCCGATTTGATTGTAGCCGGAAGAGCCGTCCATGAAGGATAGAGCTTCATGACCCGCCGTCGCGTCGACCATTAGCTCCGTTATTGGCAAAGGGAAGTCCCCTTTGGACACGCTTTGTTCAGGTCACGAAAGTCGACGCAGACCAATTTGGCCAGTCTTCTTCTTGACTGGGGCGATGTTGGCAATCCAGGTCGGGTACTTCACTTCTCTCGATGAAATTTGCCGCTATCAATTTGTCGACCTCTTTTTTCGATCTCCGCACCAATTCTGGTCGGAACCGCCGCTGCGCGATTGCTTGACTGGTCGAATGAGGAATGGACTGCCAATTTATGAACTGCGACTTCGTGGGTCGAGGCCTGGCATCTCTGTGTAACTCCACGCGCAAATATATCTCGGTATTCGCGGGCGAGCGCGATGTATTCAACTTCTTCTTCGGCGCCGGTGAGGCACCGAGGAATGTTGGTCTCGGGTCTTCGCCGTTCCCAAATCAATTTTCTTTAATTCGCCGACGGTTGCTTGGCCTCCTTCTTCAAATTCGCCGGAGCTTCCTTCAAAACGAAATCCTCTTCTTCTTGATCGTCGCCCGAGATGGGAGATATGGTTTACCATGACCGAATCATATGCTCGAGCTCGTCGCGATGGCTGCTCTCGGGTATAAATAACCACCGGTTTTGGCGTATCTTTCTTTTTTCGCCGAGTTTGACCGACCGATACTTGATTTACATCTGCCGAACCCTTCCCCGGTTATTTTGATGGGTTTCATTTGGCGGTGTAGATTTTGATTGGCTTCGTTTTTTCGTAGCCGAGACCTGCACGACCTTGGTCGATTCGTTGGCCTTTGTTCCTCAATTTCTCCCTGCTTCGGGTGAGAACCGGTAGAGTGACAGTGGTTTTGCATGAATTTGATCCTTCGTAAAGGTTGCCCCGCTCGCCATCGGTCGATAAGCGTTGGGGTCGAAGCCTTCGTTTGAGCGCGTGTAGCCGGTAGCTGCTGTTGGTTTGGGAACTGCTTCACAATGCTTCGTTCCTCTAGTTTTGGCGGAGGAACTGTGACTTTTTCCGGCGCCGGCGGGTCGGCTGACTTTGTGACAAGCACCGTGAGGGAGCTTCGCCTTTTCTTCCTTTGTGATTGCGGGATGTACCGTAAGATGGGTATGCTGCGTTGTTTCGGTGTAGGATTGACTGCGACCGATTTGTGGCCTTGTACCGGTTGGCTGTCACACGCTGGCTGCTTTGGAGACACGACTTGAGTCGTGTTCTGTTTGATGGACGTAATTTGCACCGGAGTTTGCTTTGAAGCTGTATTTTGTGATGGCTGTTTAGGCGTCTCGGTTTGCATTGGTGGCTTTGACGATGTAGCCTGCGTCGGAGTGTCCTCGATGTTTGCTGCCTGGTTCGACCAAAGTGCCGGTTTGGTTGTCAGATAATATTTGGCATCTGCGAACGATGCTTCGGCCTCTGTGAACGGACTTTCGTCGGCATACACCGTCTTTTGTTCGCCGTTCTCCCAGTATTTAAAGCATTGATGGAGTGTGGATGGTACAACTCCATTAGAATGAAGCCACGGTCGACCCAAGAGCAGGTTGTATGAGGTCCTCGAGTCGATAACTTGAAAAGGAGTTTCGCCACCATGTCGCCTATGTGTAGCTTGACACTAATCATTCCGAAGCGTTCTCTCCCCCTCCCCGATTGAAACCTTGGATGAGAAGAGAGCTTGAGAGAGGTCGCCAGCAGAGATACCAATGTCCTTCATGGTGCGAATCGGCAGAATGTTAATCATGGATCCACAAATAATGAGCATACGATTGACTTTCTGGTCTCTCGATGTAACCGAGACGAACAACGGTCTATTGTGATTTTTTTGTCCCCAATTGTATATCCTCCTCTCGAAATGTAATGCACGGAGGGCATGTTACCATGAAAGTGCTTGTTCTGCTTTGGAGAGTTGTGGTGGGGATAATGCATCTTCCTCCTCCTTTCTCGTAAAGCGGAGTCAGCCCGACCTTTGGCAAGTCGTGCTTCCTCATGAGCAGCAGCTTCGAGCTCGGCTTCGAGTTCCTCAGGTTTGTCCAGAATTGAATCAAGGCTTTTCTCGACCGAATTTCCAAGTCGAGGTCGTCTTTCTATCTTGTTCAGCGGGCGAAATCTGTTTTAGCGACATTTCGAGGTCATCGCGATTCGACGACCGGTCGTTTGCCTTTGTCTTTTTTTAAGCTGCCTGCTTTCGGGAGGAGCTGTCGAACAGGTTGCCACCATTGCTGGAGGTGCGAGGAACTCCTTCGGGAAGAACTCCGCCCGGTGTGGCGGGTCTTCTTTTCTTTTGCTTGCCCCCCGGGCGTCAGTCCCGGGAGCTTTTCTTTGGCGTTTTCGCGGCTCTTTTGTTTGGCAGCTTTGCTTTCGTTTTGATGGTCGCCGGTGCGGTTCGATTTCTCGAATAGGCTTCTTTCTCCGGTGACCAAGATCCACCCCTGGCGTCGGCTGCAGCTTGTTTACGGGGTGCGGTTTTGAATGCGACCTTAGCCGGTGGTCGCCTCTGTTGTTGTGAGGTCGGCTGGAGGAACCGGGCTTTGGTCGGTACTCCTTCTTCGTGGCCTTCTTCTTGTTTGGCTGAGTTAGCTGGTTCGACTCGGATCGGATGGAGATGGTATATGAGGAAGCTGTGTTTTGAGCTCCTTCGATTTCAATACGGCCTTGCGCCGCTAGCTCCATGATGCGGTCCTTCAAGACGAAGCATTTCTCCGTCGAGTGCCCAACCAGTCGATGGTATTTGCAAAAATTGGAATCTTTGCTTTTGGATTGGTCGCCAGGTCTTTTGATTTCTGGCAGCCTCAGTAGTTGATTGTCCAGCAGCTGATCGAGCATGATGGGAACGTCTGCGTCGGCAAAGGGATATGTCTTTGCCTGTCGTTCCTCGAGTGTCGACTTCTTGAAACCTCCGTCAATTGTCGTGGGAGGTAAGTCCGCTTGACCTTCTTGCCGACCTTGATTGGCTCGACAATATTTGTCGCGAAAAGAGGATTTTGATTTCTCTTTTCGTTTCTTTGATGCGATCGCGCGGGTGTGCCTTCCCTTTTTTTGCGGGGTCGGCGGAAGAGGATCCTTCTTCTCCTCGTTCTTCTATTAAGTTTTCCATATTGTGAGCTTACATTTGCGAGCTCCTGGAAATCTTTCGGCCTTCGGCTCTGTATGTAGCAGAGGAGGTTCCATCGCATTCCCCGTGAACACATCTCTATTTCGGCTTCGAGAGAAAGATTTGAGCTTTCTTTGCAATTTAAGCTCAGGTTCCTCCACCGGTTGATGTAATCGACCACTTTTTCGCCCTTTTTCTGTTTAAGATTGGCGATCTCGACCAATGTTACAATGCGCCGAGTTCTGTAGAATCGGCTGAGGAATTCTCGCTCCAATTGCTCCCAGCTGTCAATAGACTCTTGAGGAAGCTCGATGTACCAATCGAAAGCGCCCCTTTCGATGACCGGCCGAATTGTTTCACCAACAGGTCACCGTCGGTGCCGGCATTGTTGCACGTCTCTATGAAGTGGGCGACGTGTTGCTTTGGGTGGCCGTCGCCGTTAAATTGTTGAAACTTGGGAGGGTGATAGCCGATCGGCATCGGGATGTTCTGAATCCTCTGTGTGTACGGTCTCTTGTAGGCGACTGATTTGTGGTCGCCTGCGCTGTTTCGTACCGCACGGTTGATGAGATCCGTAATAGCATCTAGTGTGAGAGCTGACGGATCCAGTTCTGGTCGGCCTCTGTGGATGGCCACTGGAGCGACGGGCGGCAGCTCGTCGTCAGAAGAAGGATCTTCTTGAGGTAGCTCGGCTGAGGCACTAGTAGTCGGCCGATTTCGGTCAACTTCTTGAGAGACGCCACCGGTGTTATTGGTGGTTGTGCCCATCTCTAGCCGTTCGAACATCTTCGCAATTTGATCATTGCGAAGCCGCGAAGTTGGGCATCGCGAAAGCAGCCGCTTCGCATCTTTATACGCGGTTGTTCGCTTTGCTCTTTTCGGTGCAGCCTGCATTTCGCAAGCTGTTTCTTCAATCGCCTTAGCCGAAGTTGTCATTGCCGCCACCTTGGCGGTTTGCGCGTCGAGCATTTGTCCCCGACGCAACTTGAAGATATGAAGCCGCCGTTGGTGGCTTCATCGGGAGATGGTCGCTGTGAGGGACCGGGTCGAAGGCCGGTCGCATGTTGATTGTGGACGCTGGCTCGAGGTGACCGGGCTTGCGGTAGCAGCCACCGGTGAAAATCGGTGAGGTGAGATGGGCGATGTGGCGGTAGGGGAGATCGCTGATGTCCGGCCGGCGAGGTGAGCGGAGGGGTGGTGGACCAGCTGCTGCATTGAGCGCTGCCAAAAGGTCATGGGGAGACCATGACGACCGGGAATTATCTCGGGATGATGTTCTTTGAACAAGGGAAGTCGGCACGAAAAAAGTCCCCCGGTCGTGGAGAGGGAAGAGATGCCCCCGCTTTGTTCATATCGTTGCACCAAAGTGGGAACGATGGAACGCCTTCGCGGACGGGCGGTGACTAGCGTCGGGCTGGTAATCGGGCTCGTGAGGAGGTGAGGCGGCGACAGCCAGATATGTTGGCTTGGCCATCGCCGCATCGGTTTGGCCGCCAGCTTGGTTTGATTGAGGCCGCGGTAGCCCGAGGCACGAACACGGAAGTTAGGCGGCGTCGTCGTCGCGATAAATGGAGCTTGTCCCAGGTGGACAAGCTTCTCGCCGAAAGCCCTGTAAGTGGGCGTGTGGCGGTGGAGGGGATGTCGGAGCGGGACGCGTTGGCGGAGATGCAACGGCCGATCCTCGAAGTCCGGTGGTCGAGCTTGCGATCCTGGTCGGACGCGGGTTGAGCGAAGCTTCGAGGAGGCGCTTTGTTTGCCTCGCTTGTTGGTGTTGTTGTTGTTGTTGCCGCGTTGTTGGCGTTGCTGGCCATGGCTGAGGTTGGAGAGTTTTTTTTTTTCGGTTGGACGGAGAAGGAGATGAGAGGTAGGAAAGGTCCCACCGGGCGCCATCTGTTTTCACCGAAAATCCGCCGGTCCGCTGAAGAGGCGCGACCGAGAGAATATGTCGATTAATAACGAGAGAATTTTTGTGTTACAATTTGTGTGTTTTATTATCAAGGGATGCGAAGTACGCTTTCCTATGTTTCCTCCTCGATTCGATCTCCGTATATTGTTGGTGAAGTCGAAGCTTCTGCGAACGAACGAACGTCGAACTCAAGTCGCAAGAGCGAGTGTGCACGATCTGTTGTGGCTTTTGTCGGTTGGACGGAGGTATTTGTGCTCCGTGTATCGACTTGTGACGCCGCCGCCGTGACGTGTAGAGCTGCTCCGGTTGAACTTTAGAGCGACGAATCGGCGAATTGCTTGGCTTCGATGGTTTGACGTAACCTTTGTGAGCGAGAGCTTCTCCTCAGAAGGGATTTGAGTCCTTCCGGTTTGAGAGAGGGAGATAGTTCTTCACTGTCGGGATATCCTTCGAATCAATTTTTCTTCACTCCACCCCGGGCGGGAACTTCGCTATTTGTAGCCGGGCCTGTGAGAGATGTTGCACGGGAAAGGGGATCGTGATCCTCTTTCTGCTGGTGACATTGAGGAAGAAGAGGGGAGGAGGGAGACCGGGATCGTGGTCCCTCTTTCTCTCCTTCCGCCAAAGACCGAGGACCGCCGTTGATTGCCGAGGTGGGCAATGAGTCGATGAAGCATGCTGACGAACGCTGACTCGACCGTTTATGCTGACGAAGACGTCGACTGTGTCGATGACGTGACGATGCGACTGGACTTCGCGATGGGCTGCAACGATGAACCTTGAAGATGAATAGAGCCTACCCACGATCGTTGTTTGATGGATCGATGGGTTGCTGGACTCATCGAATTTGGGCCGTGCACATTTTGGTGCATACATAGTCAAATTACATTTCTAGATGGTCGCAGCACCGGGCCGCACAGTAGCAGATCTGACTGGTTCGGAGAATTTCTCATTTGACTCCAGACTCCGTGGTCCAATCTTCTCCAATCTTCTTAGTCCTAACTCTCCAAGAGTCAAGACTCCAAAGAGTCAATGGTCGATGCAGTTTTTCTTCAGTGTGGGGACTGGGGACCATAAGCCCGCGAAGATCGAAACAAAATCCTTATCGAGCATCGGAAATGACGAGGCGGCTGTTCGTTGGTTCCGCCAAACCATGTGTTCTTGGTAGGTCCTCTTTGCCATGTTCTGATGCACTTCTTCCCTAGCAAGCCATGATGAAATGGTCTGATAATTGTATTCGCGTCGTGATCGGCGACGGACACTGATTTGCTCTGCGCTTACGCTCCGCCTACTCTTCAGCTTGTCCGCGCGATACCCGTTGATAGCCGTACTCAGAGAATCGGCCATCGGTTGTCAGTGTGGTTGTAGTTCTGCTCCAGTTAGTTTTCTTCGGACAGAATTACAACGCTCTCCAGTTTCTTCCACTAGATTAAGAAGTAAATGGCGACGGACGAAGCCGGTGCGCAGGATTTCGTACCCAAGAAGAAGAAACCTCTCACGCCTGATGAAAAAAGGTACCTTTGATCTTTTTTGGCTAATTAATTTATTGAATTCAGAAATTTTAAGTATTATAAACTCTTCGGAGTTTACTTATTTTCGTAGAGGCAAAGTGAAGCGCATGTACTTGGCATTATTTGTAGCACAATGATTTTCAGTGTTCCTTTTTCTTTAATCCTTTTCCTGAAATGAATCCTTTGGCCACTTGATATCTTTTCACTAATTATGGGTTTTATTCATAATTTAGGAAGAAAAAAATTACTCCTGGGAGCTTGATGAAGGCTGCCATAAGGCCAGGAGATGAAACTTCCAGGCCTACCGATGGTTATCAGGTTCGTTCCTGTGCCATTGCTTCACGTGATTTACGAAATGCTTGTCTATGGAGCTAACGGTTTTTTTTTTTAATTTTTTTTTAGCTACATTATATGAAGTCTTATAATTTTAGCAATTTGTGTGAAATTAAATGTATTTCTTTCTTGTCAACTCTTGAAAAAACTCCAAACATGCAGGTTATATTTCATTGCACAGTCCGTACACTGGATGGAGTAATTGTTGAATCATCCAGAGTTGCACTTGGAGGTGATCTCCTGCATTCCACTCCATTCAATCGTCTAATGAACATGATCTAATAGATATCTACATCCACTTGAATGTACAGTGGCCCTGCTAATAGTTTCTCAGATACCTTATAAAGACGGTGTATCCAAAACTTCTTTAATCGAGAACTCACTTCATACATCTGTTGAGGCTTGAGGGTTTCTTCTTCATCCATTATATATTTTCTGATCCTATAAAGTGAAGTAATAAAAATCCATAAACTTATCAATTTCAAAGAAAAAAAATGTAGTTCTTTCTGTTTGTATAAGTTCCTTGTGCTCATTTCGTTTTAATTTTTTTCCAAAACCTTCCTTTTTTTGCAGAATAACTTGTTTTCCATGTATGAAACCTTGATGTCAATTTTGATTTCATAGCAAGTTTCCAATAGGTTGATCATTTCATTTGACAGGCTATGGTCGTCCTATAAAATATGTACTGGGTAAGAGCAAGATGATACTTGGGTTATTGGAAGGTCTTCCTACAATGTCAAAGGGTGAAGTGGCTATGGTACTCTCTTGAAGTCATCTTTTCTTCTATTACAGTAGAGTACACTGACTCTCTCTCTCTCCTCTTTCTCTCTCTCTCTCTATCTCTCTCCCTCTCTCTCGTACACAAACACACACACACACACAAACACACACTCACACACACAAACACACACACAAACACACACACACACACACACACACAAACAAACACACTGCACATGACATTACACACACATATTAACACACACACAAACACACACACACAAACACACACTTTACAAACACAAACACACACAAAACAAACACCACAAACACACATACACACACACACAAAAACACACATACACACACACACAAAAACACACACAGTACCTATATATAAATACACAAAACACACACTTCACAATACATACACACAAATACACACACACACACACACTTCACAAATACATCGCACACACTTCACAAATACACACACACACTTATAAATACACACACACACACTTTACAATATACACACACACACTTACAAATACACACACACACACAAAAAACACACACACAAACACACAAAACACACACAAACAAACACACACACGCAAACACACACACACACAAAAACAAACACAAACACACACACACATATATACAAACACACATACACATAATAAACACACACACACACACACACACACACACACACACACACACAAAACACATATTTCATTCAAACACACACACAAACACACATTATTCACAAAACACACACACACACACGAACACACAAACACACACGAATACAAACACAAACACACACACACACACACAAACACACAAACACAAACACACACACAAAACACACACAAACAAACAAACACACACACACAAACACACACAAAAATACACACATTAAACACACACACACAAACACACAAACACAAACACACACACACACAAAACACACATACACACAAACACACATACACACACACAAACACACACACACACACACACACACAAACACAAACAAACACACACACACAAACACACACAAAACACACTAATAAACAACCACACGCACATATAATACATAAACAACCACACGCACGCACACACACAAACACATCGCGACACACACACACACACACACACACACACACACACACACAAACACACACATAAACACACACACAAACACACACACAAACACACACACAAACACACACACAAACACACACACAAAAACACACACAAAAACACACACACAAGCACACACACAAGCACACACACAAACACACACACAAGCACACACAAAATACACACACAAACACACACACAAACACACACACACAAAACACACACACAAACACACACACAAACACACACACACACACACACACACACACACACACACACACACACACACACACACACACACACACACACACACACACAACACACACACACACACACTAACACACACACACACACACACTAACACACACACAAACCACAAAGTGACAAAATGAGAGAGACACTCACACATTGATGCGTGCCCACACACACATTTTATCTCATGCATTGGCATTCTCCTTAGTTTTGTTGAACTTGTCAAAAATATTTTTAATAAAAATCAATGTGATTTTTTTTTTTGAAACGGCAAATACGTTTTTGTTCCCAATCACAATGTGTTGCTCCCAATGCTGCTGTAGAGATCCGAACCCAAGACCTCCTGCAGCAATAACTCCCATGGCCACTGAGCTACTGCCCAAGGGCCCAAAATCAATGTGATATTGACCGTTCAATAATTTTGTTCTGTTTGTATAATTTTCAGTTCAAAATGAAACCAGAGCTACACTATGGCGAGGAAGATTGTCCGGTTGCAGTTCCAGATTCATTCCCAAAAGATGATGAACTCCATTTTGAGATTGAAATGATAGATTTTTTCAAAGTGAAGGCAAGAAATTCACTGTACTCACTGGGACAATGCTTTGCATGTTGCTTAGATTCCACGCAATCCTGCTTCCATTAACTATGGCATAAAAATTTTGGGATGCTATTGCAATTTTTCTTCAGGGCAAGGGTTACATGTTCAATAATCATAAAATTGAAATGTTATTGTACTTTATTGGTTGACTTTTCATGTTCCATTAACAGTCGAATTTGTCTTAAATCATGCTCAGTAGATCAACAAGTGTAAAAATAGGAAGAAGTCTTCTAGAGTTTTCCCATTTTTTGTTTTGTGATGAGCGTCCAGCTGTACCTCTTTAGTTTTGTCTTTGTTTGGTTTCCTGTACAAGCAAAAGGTTCTAAAGAAGCTGAACTCTTTATCCTTCTTACAGCATGCTGGACATCTTATCAATATATATCAGATTATCCTGCTATTGTTGGTTGCCATTGCAAATGTCATCTGATAGCTGTCAGAGTTGAAAGGTCTGCAGTTGGAGGGTTGTCAACTTCTCCGGTGTAGTTGTTTTTCGTATATGATAAACAAATGAGTTCACTAGGAGGTTGCTAAAAAATCTGGTACTCACAGAAGATTGTCCAGAACAAACTTGGAATTCATTTGGGATGGGTTCTAGCAACTATATATTTTCTTTTCTGTTGCTGTAGATTCTTAAGGAAGCAAGCTTGTAGTTGTTCTTCTCTGCTGAAGAATTTATTTGGTCATTGCTTATCATTTTAGGCTAGTTTCCTGAAGCTTGTTTGGTCTGTTCAGTGCCTTCTCTGGTTTGTTTTAATTATTTTACTATTATTTTATAAAGTATTATTTTTGTGTAGCTCCAAAGGTATTTTTGTTGTATCATGCTCTACAAGTATCATGGAAATTTGATCTGTCTGGTGGCATGCAAATGAATGAAGTTCTTCTTTTTGACTTTTCAGGTCATCAGTGAGGATTTGGGAGTTTTGAAGAGGGTACGGACAAATTTTATATGTCATTAAGTGTCTCTAGCACTTTTTCTGTGCTCTATGTCAAATAGTAGTTTCTGAAGAAAAATAATGTTAGATATATAAATGTGGTTTCTTAGTTAAATGAAATTGTTATTGGATATTTACGTTTGCAAATTGATTAATGTGTAGCCATTTCTTTGCCTTTCCCATAAAAAAGTTAATTTGCTAGGTTAATGGTGTGTGAGATTCTTAACAATAGGATGGCTATTATTTACCAGAACATCACTAGTTGGAGCACATAACAAGTGCTGAAATGATAGGTGACATCATGGACTTAGTCTTTGGAATATATTAAAGTTTATTTTCTTAAAAGAACTCTGCATTGGTGTTAATTTATATTTGTTGTTTATATAGTTACTTAAATGACCATTTTTAATTTATGGAGTTTATCATTTGCTTGTCACTTGGCAAGACCTTGACTTACTAAACATGCCAAATAACAGAAGTTCACAGATTTCTAACTCATGCAAAGGTGTCTATTTACAATTAAATTAATTAACAGAAAGTGTAAATTTTACAAGTATATTTACAAGTAAATTAATTAACAGAAAGTGTAAATTTTACAAGTAGTATTTCCAGGACTGCTTTTTCCGTTGCTTGTAGATTTCTTAAATGGAAGTTGTAAACTTACAATAAATTAATTAGAGGTCAATATCTGCTTCTTTGTTCTGCATGCTCATGCAGAAACAAAACAATAAAGGAAAGGGTGCAAAAGGGATCATGCAGTATCTCAGACTTATTTATGTTAGTTGGTATCAAGCACATGTCCTAACCGAGATGGAAAATGTTCTTAAGTGTCAAATAAGCACCTCAGGCTTGCCTTGTGGCTGTATTTGCCTAAAGAGGTTGATCTGACTTTATATATGATTGACTTTGTGCATAAATTTGTGTTCACTTGGCAGATAATAAATGAAGGGGAAGGTTGGGAATCACCTAGGGAACCTTATGAAGTAAAGTTATGGTAAATGTCTTTCCTCCATTTTCTCTATGAATTGCACTCCTGTTTAGTCATCGTGTCAGAATCAAATATATTTCAATATTGGGATTTGTGTCACTATAGTTTTATTTTCGTTAAATTATGAAACCTCCTTTGCTATCAATTAGTTTTGGTCCTTGTTTATGTGTAGAGGTTAGATAATCATGGTGAAATTATGGATTTGCAATGTGAATTCTTAAACTCATGATATTGAGGATCTAGCTAAAACTGATTTTCTTCTATCAGGATTACTGCAAAGTCAGGAGATGGAACTCTAATTCTGTCACACACAGAAGGAGAACCATTTTTCTTCACTTTTGGAAAAGAAGAGGTTTGTGAAAACTTAAATATTGCAAAATTACACAATTGGCGGTGGATTTAAGTCTTTCAAAGTTGACATTACTTTACTCAGTCACTAGATCATGATTAAATGACCTAGACCATTTATAGGGATCATGCTTCATTCTTACTCTCCATTCTTTTCGTTGTTGCTGCATCATTTGTTTTTAGTTAAACTTAGAAAAAGATGAAAGTTAGAATAGAGAATTGAATTTTAAGTGCAGCAGAAAAATCATCTCTAAATATTGCTACTTAATCAAAATGACTGGAAGATTTATATGCAGAAACACTTTTGACGTCTGGGTCAATTTGCTTGCCATATTTTATATATCTTTTTGTTTGCATAATATATGGTGTTCCTCTTTTTTAGTTTAGGTGCCAAAAGGGCTTGAAATGGGCATTGGGTCCATGACTAGAAGGGAGAAGGCAATAATTTATGTTAGCAGTTCATACTTGACTCAGTCTCCATTTATGCCAGTACTAGATGGTGTTGAAGAGGTTCAGTGTGAAGTTGAACTCGTCCATTTTATTCAGGTATTCTTTGTTCTTTGTAGTCGACCTAGCTTTCATTCATTAAGTTCACCTGATGGAGACTTGGGACACATTTTGGCAGCGGTAGTTTCAGGAATTTTTTATCTCAGTTAATCCTCAAATTATTTATTGACAGGTTCGGGACATGCTTGGTGATGGTCGCCTTATAAAACGCCGCATTGCTGATGGAAAAGGTTCTTGTCCTTTTAACTATTTATTTTTCTAAATCAATAGTGAGTTTGACCTTCAAAACATTCGTACATGTCTATACACTCACTGACAAGGGTTCTCCAAGGAGGGTGTCTTTTCTCGAATCAGCTTTACTCATAATTTCCTCTTGATCTCAAAGTTCTGCAAAACAGGGAAGAAACCGAGCAGCCTAGTTTGCAGTAACCATCTTTTCTCTTCAAAAGTCAATTAAATATCTCAACTCTATGAAGATTGAAACCTGTTTTATCTGAAAAAGAGTTGCCACTTTGGACACCTCTTGCTCAAGAGTCATTTACTCTTCTAACATTTCAATGTCAGAATTTTTTCCACTCAAATTCCCCCTCACGTCCAGGGTAAGACAAGCCTGACACGTTGGCCCCTAACACAAACTGGGCTCGGTTAATGCCCAACCTTATATGTCATTTCTTTTGAAGTTTTTTAATGTAGAGCTTTTTCCTGCTCAATAACATTCGGAGGCTTGTGTTGGAAGGGTAACTAATGAAAGTCAAGCTAATTTTTGTTTTAAACACAACTAGCAAATTGCATTACCTTTAGTGACTCTGGAGTACAGCTCTTTGCAGTGGTTGGTGAAACCGAGGTGGTTTTACGTTCTTTACCGATTCAAGTAGTAAAATGTCTAATCTTAGATTGACGTTTTCTGTTGTGTATTCTGTTGTGTAAAGTTCAAAAGTGTACTTTGCATGTCCTTATTCCTTTTTTCTGCATGACATCTGGTGTTTAATTTTCTGAAAAATGCATATAGTGATGATGTCGAGCAAGAGATGAAAGTCACTTTCAATCTAGTTCTCAATGAAGTTGAGCCAGAAATATTCTGTTTCTTCATTTTCTTTTTATTGTAATTATGTCATATGTAATTATATCAGCAAAAGAATTCCTTTTTGCTCATGCTTTCTTTTACTATGATTTCTGTTTCATGTTTTCGACTTCAGTGTTTGACCTGCTGTTTTAAAATTTTTTCAGGAGAGTTTCCAATGGATTGTCCCCTTAATGATAGTCTTCTTCGTGTTCATTACAAGGGGATGCTTCTCAATGAAGAAAAGACTGTTTTCTATGACACAAGAGTTGATAATAATGGAGAGCCGTTGGAGTTTGGTTCTGGAGAAGGACTTGTAAGTTTAAAACAAAAAATGTAATTTGTGTGGGACTGTTTTATTTGTGTACCTGTCTTTGTAATGATCAAATGCTTTACAACTTGTGTGTGTCTAACAGGTGCCTGAGGGCTTTGAAATGAGTGTACGACTAATGCTTCCTGGGGAGAAAGCTCTTGTTACTTGTCCTCCTGATTATGCATATGATAAAATTCCTCGGTTAGCAACCCATGGACAAATTTTCTGAGGCCACTTCTAGTATTCTTTATATAACTGAATAAGGAGAACTCTTTTTTTACTTTATTGTTTTTATTTCAGGCCCAAAGGTGTTCCTGAAGGTGCTCATGTTCAATGGGAAATTGAATTGCTTGGTTTTGAAATGCCTAAGGTACAAACCTGGTGATTCATCTGTTAAGCAACATGTTGCATTCTTATCAATGTCTATTTATGTTATTCGTTTGTTCAATTCAATCTCTGACAGATTTGGGTAGTAACATCATCTTAATAAAATCACTTAACTAATTAATTATCTCAGTGTTTTTTGTAAATATTGAGCGTGGTTTCATCCTTGAGTTACTTGCCAACTTAGGAATCATTTTCCCCAAACAATAAGATTAAGACTTCTGTACCTACGATTTTGTGTGGGACTAATATCTAATGCTTCCTCTTATACGTAGCCCTCTTTCGGGTCTTACACATGATCAGTGTGGGTGGAGAACCATGCACAAGCAACTGCTCTGATACCATATATTGTTGGGATGAAGGCCTGACCTAATATGATTAGCCAAGTTTGGAGATCTCTTTCGCAGCTCATAGACCAAAGATGTATTACTCAGTTTCTATATGAAGTTAATCCTCCTTTTATGGGCTCCTTCTGATTTTACAAGTGGATAGTTCTGGTGAAGCGACATATGGGAATACCACCCATTTAAAGCGGAGTTCAAGGCATATCCCAAAATGGCGAGCCACTTAGAGCCTATTGCTCAACCTGGTCTGATGCCATATAGATTGTTCCTTAAAATGGTTAAGATATGATTAATATATGCATGTGCATCATAAGAAACCATGCCAAAGTGTCTTTATGCTCTTTCTCAATGGAAAGCAAAACATGAACTTATATCTCATCTATTGATTTATTGTGGTGTTAACCTTGTGTATATTTTGCGAGATAATCAGTCTGATGCATGTAGAAGCGAGTGGATCAAGCTTACACTTCACTTTCTTGAGAGAGCCATGTGTCATATCAGCACTAGGGTGTTTGAAAATGGTGGTAAACTCATATTAATGAGCTAACAAATGTGCTCATAATACATAGGTCATATAGAACAAAGGGGAAGGAGAATATTTCACAAACTACAAACGGCTGTAAACACTGCATTCCACTCAAGCTGGGATCCCTGCATGACTGTTGGCTGATGCTAGGATGTGACTCCATTTCTCATGCCTGGAAATTGCTATAGCTATAACTTCATCAAATGAGTATATGAGCTCCCATGGTGGAATCAACCCTTTTTTGAGAAAAGTGAGAAGATGGATTGATTGGAAGAGGCCCAAAGTCATCAACCTTTTCTCCATCCAGTATAGAACATTTGGGGAGATGTCCTCAGTGATGAAGGGGTTTGAGAATCTTTCCATAAAGAGCTTAGCTCTCTCAAGAAGGGCTTTTCTTTTCAGTTGAACCATAAGATCCAATCAGTTAAGCAAAAACACCATTGCAGTTTCTGATCGCTCCCCCCATCCCCAGCTTTTGACCTTTGATTTTTTATTTTATTTTTTCAAAATTGTAAAGTGCTGACAATATTATGACATCAGCATACTTTATCTGGTGGCCCATTCGGTTGAACCATTTTAACCAAATCCAACCTCTTATCAAGCACGGACCTGTTTGGTTCTCGTAACAAAGGTTTCTTATTTGGCCATGTAACAGACAATCTGTCTTCATTATTTTTCTAGGAGTGAGCAGTTTATTTGTTTTAGCTTATTCTTTCATTTACTTATTGATATGCTGATTCATTTTACAGGACTGGACTGGTCTCACTTTCCAAAATATTATGGATGAAGCTGAAAAAATTAAAAGCATTGTATGTTTACCCAGTTCAATAAACTTGGTATTTTTATTTATTCGTTTTGTAACTATTTTGACTTGCTTGCTGCTCATGATACCTCAAAAGTAAGGCTTCAAAACTGATTCTATCCAGTTTTGTTTGCATAATCGCATGATGCAGGAGAGTGCATAGTCCATCAGTCCTTT
Source organism: Aristolochia fimbriata (assembly GCA_019845555.1). Classification (NCBI taxonomy): domain Eukaryota; kingdom Viridiplantae; phylum Streptophyta; class Magnoliopsida; order Piperales; family Aristolochiaceae; genus Aristolochia; species Aristolochia fimbriata. Next base: position 12,035,826 of record CM034079.1, read on the forward strand.
GGAACTTAGTTATATCAATTTGTTATTTGCATCGTTCAGAAGGAAGGATGAAATGTTTGTTTTGTCAATGGAATATTGTAATGTTAAAACCATATTAATTATGTATTTGCTTCATTTCCAGGGAAACAGACTCTTTAAAGAGGGAAAATTTGAACTTGCTAAGGCTAAGTACGACAAGGCATGCATCTCAGCACAAATCCTCCACTCTTTTCTTGTTTATGGTTGTTGCATATCAACCTGTTTAAACAGTTTATTCTTGTAAACTTGTCCTTACGCAAGAAATTCTTGTACTTAATATTTCCTTTTGTTTTGCTTTCAGTTATTCGTGTGAAGAAGAACCAGCAATTTTATTTTATTTTTGTTTTTACTCTTATTCTCTTTTTTGGAGTTTGTCATCCATTTGTGTTTGTCATCAGGTTCTTCGAGAGTATAATCATGTTAATCCGCAAGATGATGAAGAAGGCAAAATCTTTTTGAACTCTAGGGTATGTACAAACGAACAAGCGGACATTTAGTCAATTTTTTCTTGGTTCTTTTGAGAGAATTATGTGTTGCAGCAAACGACCTTGATGCATGGCAGTTGGCAGTATATGTTCTCATGTTCTGTATGCTGCAGTTCATTCGGATTTTGGCCATTTTAACCCTTTTCCTGTTTTGCTTGTAGAATTTACTACATTTGAATGTAGCAGCTTGCTACCAGAAAATGGGTGAATATCGGAAATCAATAGAAGCATGCAATAAGGTATGTAGAGTTTGCTTCTTCTGTGCTCTGGGACGCGGTGTTATCAAATCTAGACTTGTAGAGAGGACAACTTTTCTTTTAATAGGTTGTGCACTTCTCCTTTGGTTTTAGATTATGCTAGCTAGAATTCATCTGTGTGTGTAGCTGTAGACTATTAAAGCAAAAGCATGAGAAGAAAGAAATGAATGGTTTCAATATTTAAGCTGCAAAACATTTGATAATTATGCTATTTAAAACTTAGTCTGCTTATGAATATATTTTGCGAACATGGTTTGCCTAAAGATCGCTTTTATTTATGAAAGGAAAGAGGAGACTTAGCTTAAAAGATGAGCTTAAGGAAAAGAGAAGAAAAGAGTGCTTCTTCTTCTCTTTAAATTGAGCCTCTTTTACTTTTAAAATTGAAAATATTTTCTTGTTTCATAAATACGATTGACATTGTGGTGATCCTTGTGTCTGTAAGGATTCTTGACCTTGAGCTTATTCTTCTATATGGTGATTTTTTTAAATTACTGTACATGATTAAGAATGACAGTGACAATATGAGGGTGCAGGACTTCTCATTAGCTAAGCATCTAGGTCAAATTGAAAAACTATGTCAACTAATCTGTCTTGGTTTTGTTTTTGTTCAATGGACAATAAAAGGTACTAGATACAAGTCCGACTCATGTGAAAGCTCTCTATCGCCGTGGAATTGCATTTATGTCAGCAGGAGACTTTGATGAAGCAAGGAATGACTTTAAAAGGGTATTATTTTTCTTCTTATTTTCTGCACATCGGTTTTAGTATTGGTTTTTACATCACTAATAAATTTCTATTGCTTCATAGATGATTACTGTTGATAAATCATCAGAGCCTGATGCAACTGCAGCTCTTGCTAAGCTTCATGCCAAAGAGATGGTAAAGTGACTTCTTTTTTGCATTTTAAGGTTTTGAAATTTGTCGTGGGGACTGTATTTTGATGTAACCTGGCAAAAACAGGAAAGTGAAAAGAAAGCCCGGAGGCAGTTCAAAGGTTTGTTTGACAAGAAACCTGGAGAAATTTCAGAGGTGGGTAGCAACTTGGAAGAAGACGAAAAACCTGAAAAGGAGCAGAATGAAAGTGAGATAGAAAACACTGAGAAAGAGGAGGTGGATAAAGTTCCCGAGCCAGCACCACGGATGGGGTTCTTGTGGCATTTATGGCCCACGGGGAGAAGATTTCTCTCTGCCTTTGGGCTCCAACGGTGTTCTATTTTGTGAGTCAGGAAAAATAATGCTCCGAGTAGTCTTAAAGCTGCAACTGGGGGGGTAAAATGCAGGCGCCAACTGCTTTTTGAACTCTCAGGACTTTGCTGACCCATGGACGTCTGGTCTCTCTGCCTTCTGGAGGTACTTGGTTTAGACACTCTAGCTTTTGGAATAGTTTGTTGTAAAACACGGATTAGCCATCAGACTCTTGGCCTGTTCCGGTTGATCTTGCTTTATACGCGAGACCCACTGGTTCATATGGTATCAATTGTGTCTGATATGGTATTATAGTAGTTGTTTTCTTAGAGGCTTTGGTTTGGATGAGCAAATTATGAAATTAATAAGTGAAGCTCTGGAGATGATCTGATGTACAGTTAAAAGTTATTTGGGTTTATGTTGGAGTCAAAACACAACCAAATCATTAGTCACTTCCAAACGTGTCTTGATTTATGTCCCCCATTTAGAAAAAAATTACAGATTTACTTAAGCTTTTAAGATCTGGAAGCAATACCGATAAATCTTCAATAGCCCACAAATACACCTAAAAACCGGTACAATACCGGGATGTTTGCGCCTCTCATGTGACCTTGTCTTGCTATGATCCCTCCATTTCGTCAGTTGTGAAAAGATTAAAGAAAGTCAGAGAAGTGATGTACAACTTGCTACATCGGGACCTGCATTATTTATATGGTATGATATTATTATACATGCATAATAACTAAAGTAGGCGGGTGAGGCGATGGATAAAGACGACATTGATGAGGAACATGAAACCTGACAAATGGCAGAAAGATGCTTTTAAGCACTCAAAACTCAAGAAGGACAAAACCATAAAAGCGTTTTCCTTTGTAGGTAACACGGAAAAATAAACACGAAACCTTGGATGCGTCCTCCATAACTGCTTCTCTGGTTTCTTTGCTGCAATACGTCGAGGAAGGGGCGAGCCGCCTACCCTCCTCTCTTTCTACTTTCTACTTCTCCTTCTTCCTTTTTATTATTATTATTATTATTATTATTTTTTTTTTTTTTTTTTTTTTTTTTTTAAAGTCTTAAATACCTCTGGCCTCCACGCAACTTCCTCGTCAGAGGCTATTAATTTCTTTGCTGATTAACCCCCGGCAGCGAGTTGAATTATCAGAAGATAGATGAATGGATCATGGATACCTTTCAATCATCATTCAGACGAGTCAACGGAGAAAAACTAAGGTTGATGGCCCACCCATCCTTGCTCGATGTTACGGACATTTTATGTCCTAGACTCCTAGTGGATGTGGATCCTAGTAATGATTCTCCACCACACCAGAGGGAACGTCGGGACGATCGTGATAGGGAGGTTGGATCTCCTATCCTTTGCGTCCAGTAAAGGTGGGGCCCACTTGCGGCCCAGAAAAACGTCCCAGATTTCCTCATGCGCTACTTTCCAAAGTTTCCGAAGTCCTGGTCTCGGAACACGTTCCTCCTAGTAAACGACAACAGTGACACACAGACTTTCCCTCGGAACACGTTCTGAATCTTCTGACATTGTCTTTACGCTATACCCAAATGACCACGGAGCCCCTCGCTACTCTCCGTTTTTCTCTTCAATTAGCTTCTGCAAACAGGAGGAGGGAAACGTAAATTCCACTCCATGACTCAGCCTGGCATATAACCCCAGCCTCGAATTTCCCTCCCTCCCTCTATCTCTCAGTCATTTCATCGATCATAGATAGACCTCGCCTTGCCTCGTCGTCTTCTTGGCTTCCGTGAGTTCTTCGCCCTTCTTCTTCCTTGAAGAAAGGGGTTAACTAAGGCCGTCTCCACACCCTCTTCCGTTCGTGTATCGGTCGCCGGGGGGTTGGTATATACTACTATATATGGATATGAACGACAAGCCGACGCCGATGACGATGGATATGCCGATGCCCGGGGAGAAGTCGATGCCGATGCCGATGACGATGGATATGCCGATGCCCGGGGAGAAGTCGATGCCGATGCCGATGACGACGATGCACATGACCTTCTTTTGGGGCAAAAACGTGGAGGTTCTCTTCTCCGGCTGGCCGGGATACGACCGACTGGGCATGTATCTGCTCGCCCTCTTCTTCGTCTTCGCCCTCGCCGTCACGATCGAGTTCTTGTCGGCCGTTCGACTCCCCTTCAAACGTGGGGGGTCCGCGGGGTCGGACCGAGCGGTGGTGGCGGGAGTGGTTCGGACCGGATTGCATGCCCTCCGCCTGGGGCTCGCCTACTTGGTGATGCTCGCGGTTATGTCCTTCAACCTGGGGGTTCTCATAGCCGCCATCGTGGGGCATGCCCTCGGCTATTTCGTCTTCGGAAGTCGGGTTTTCAGGCGGACTTCTTTCACTTCTTCCGGTGGCCCCGCCGAGCAGCAGAACGATGGGCCCGACGCCGCCCTTCCTCCCATGAAATGTTAATTATTAATTGTTCATTAATATTACTCGTACGACGTCTTTGCCCCCTGCCTCAGTTTCGAATAATTCTCTCTCTCTCTCTCTCGCATCTCTCATGTCAGAGCAGCTCTCTGTAGTGGTGTAATACTGTAATCTATTCTCCTCGCCTCGACTCTCTCTGCTCTCTATCACAATTCACACAGACAATACCCTCTCTTCTTAATTAATTTGTACGTTCACCTGCTCTCTCCCTCCTGTGCAACGCTCTTGATCACAAGCTACTTTCCTTAATTAGCCTGATTGATTTCAGCTGTTATTAATTTGTAGTGTACCTTTTAGTCGAACCATCAACTGTGCACGGTGCGAAAACATAAATTTGCCAAGTTTTAATCCCCGTACCTCTCATACGCTAATCGAACACTACCGTCTCAGCTATATCTCCATTGTGGGCCATTAAGATAGAAATTAAAATTAAAATGAGTTAAATTATTTTAAAATTATATAATATTCTCCAACATTTTAAAATAATAAGAAACAACTTAACAAAAGTAGTAAGGGTATATTAGCTTTTATCAAGTCTTGCGGATTTAAACCTTCATCTATGTTATAGGTTTTAAAAACATTAAACAACCATGGTTTTGAATGAGTTTTAGGGTTGCGAGTTATGACCATATGTGTATGTATCTTGTGATGTGAATATCTTTTTAAAGAATAAACTTAAATTCTTTTGTAGACTGTGGTTTTATAGTTATACTCACATTCGGTGATATCTTCAAGGTTATATCGCATCTCTATACACTATTGTAATAATCTCGATATCATTAGGGTATTACACCAACCTTAAATGATTGCAGTTGAGCACCGACTTTCTAGAGATGGAACGTGAATAAATTTACTCGTTTTGGTGCTCCTACCTTGGGTTGCTATCAACGGTAACCCAACAAATAGGTTTTAATCCCATCCCCCTCTAAGCAAATTGTACTTGTCCTCTTGACAAGCCCTTGGTAAGGTGATCTGCCGAGTTTTCCACGGACTTAATATAATGTTATGATCTTAGTGGAGATGAATTTACGCAAAATCTTGTATCTAAGCTCTTTGTATCTAGACGACTTTGAATTGTAGTTTTACTCTTCACTTTCATGATAGTCGCCTAATTATCACAGTTTATTAGGATAACAGGAATACGCTTATCTAACAAGAGAATATCTGATAATAGACTCCTAAGCTATTTTGCTTCGCCACCATCCAACTCCAAGGCAAGTAGTTCAACTTCCATAGTTGATCTAGTGATCAAGGTCTACTTGGAGGATTTCCAAGTGACAACACCACCACCTAGTGTAAATACAAAACCACTAGTGGATTTTGTTTAATCAGAGTCGGAGATCCAGTTTGCATCACTGTACTCTTCAAGTACAATTGGTAAATCGAAATAGTATATCCCATAGTTAATCGTACCCTTCAGATATCTCCAGAGTCTCTCAATAGCACTCCAATGAGTTTTATTTGGATTACTCACGAACCTGCTCAATCTGCATACAACATATGAGATATCAGGTCTAGTACAGTTTGACAAATACATCAAACTACAAATAATCTGGGAATATCTCAACTGAGAAAAACTATTCATACCATTCTTTTTTAGTTTAACACTAAGGTCATATGATGTACTAATTGGTTTGCTATTATCAAAGCCAAATCGCTTCAAGGCCTTTTTTACATAATGACACTAGGTCAAATTAATCCCATTATTATTTTTTATGACTCCGATTCCTAAGATTACATTTGCTAATCCTAAGTCTTTCATGTCGAAACTGTCACCAAGGTTTTTTTTTAACCTATAGAATTTTGACATGCTCTTTTTCAAAAATTAGTATGTCATCTACATATAAACACAATATGATGAATAAATTTTCATACACCTTTCAATACACACATTTATCAAAATTACATATTTTAAATCCATAAGAGAGAATTACCCTATCAAATTTCTCATGCCACTATCTAGGAGCTTGTTTTAATCCATATAGATATTTAAGTAATATACAGACCTTCTCCTGACCAGGAATTACAAAACCTTTTGGGCATTCCATATAAATCTCTTCATCTAACTCACCCTTAAGAAAGACGGTTTTGACATCCATCTAATGTATCTCGAGCTTATATGAAGCTGACAGTGCTATAAGCACTTGCATTGCAGTGATCCTAGTTACTGAAGAATAGGTGCAAAATAAGTCGATCCCTTCTCTCTAACTGTAACCTTTAGGAATTAATCTAGCCTTATATTTCTCAATGGACCCATCAAGATTCTGTTTCCTTTTGAAAACCCACTTGCATCCTATAGGTCAATATCCTATAAGTCAGTCAACACTCATGTGTTGTGTGAAAGTATAAAATCTATCTCACTTTTCACAGCTTCCTCCCATAAGGATGCATTATGATAAGTGTTTAAAAGACACTATTTTTAGGCCTCAATTGGAATTAAAAATGACATGTTGGAGTCAATATTCATCAAAATATCACGAAATATGTCTCAGATTTATCTTCTCTCTCTCAGGAGTCCAACGCACCAAGAATCATTGAAATCGGAGCTAAAATGAAGAAGATATGAGGATTTTAGTGCATAAAGGTACAATGTTGCTGTGACCGGCGCGACCGCACCAGTTTGAAGGCAAAATATGGCGCGCCCGCGCCAGAAAAATGGCGCGCCCGTGCTAGAAAACGGCATGACCGCGCCAAAATGGACTCTGTAGGCTGCCAAACACGACCAGAACACTTTCCATTCAAGTACTCTGCTCCAGTGGCGCGACTGCGCCATTTTTAAGCTTATTTTGGCGCGATCGCGCCAATGACTCTGCAATGATAAGTCGCAAAAATCTCGGGATCCTGACATCCAATCGAGTCCAAACTTGGGAGAAAGAGTCCTAAGTGTCTAAGGAAGGTATCCATGAAGATCTTAAGGTAATGTGCTCGAGTCTAGATGCATTGAATGATCAAAGAGAAGAAGTTCAATTCAAAATAGGAAACTGCTGCCAAAAGAAGAAGATAAATCCGAATTTTATGAAGAGCATACATGGAGTTCCCGAAGTCCAATTGAAGCCAAAATTGGAACAAAGATTTCTGATGATACTAAGGATCATGTCACGAAAATTCAGGCAAATCCAAGCCGGGCTTCTCAAGTTTTACATCTCCAAAGTGGTGGACCTAATGCAGAAATTGGCAGCAGAAACCATCCAACTTCTCTACATCATATCTCGAGTTTCCTAACTCAGAATGGATTAAAATTTCGTGATCAAGAAAAGGACTACAGAAGGAAGGTTTGATTGTAATTTCAGCCAATTTTGAGGTTGAAAAGTCACAATTCATACCCCTGAATAGAGACCAATTTACAAGGCCTGGACAGAACTTCAACTATAAATAGAGGTCCGAGTTTTGTATTCATCATCCAGTTTTAAGATCCAGTTTTGTATTCAATATTAAGTTTTAGTTCCAGCCTTTGTAGTTCTTAGTTTTAGTCTTGAGAGGCAGAGGAGACGTCCTATTGTAGCTTTTGAGGCAAGGAGGAGAAGCAGCCATTGGAAGCCATGTTCAACAAGTAGATCCTTCTCAAGGGAAGTTTTTACTTAGTTTATCTTTCTTTTCTTCTTCATGGTTGTATTCAAGACCTTGTTTTGTTCTTTAACTTTCATCATGGAGTAGTCTTTTATATTGGGAGTCCATGACTCCCTAGGCATGTAATGAGATTGATACTTTATAATCTATTTGGTTTTCAATTTGGTGCATGAATGAGTTTTCCATGTTGTTAATTCTTGATTCATACTTACTGTCTGGCTATGTACTGGTTATAAGGTGATGCTAGGCTTAAGGTAAGACATGGTGATAGGATTTTACAAATCTTTATGAGTTTATGCACTAGGCAGATCACTAATCCTTGGGTTAATCCTCAACCTTAAACTAATACCCTGTTGGATTAGTTGATCTGCCTATGACACAATGAGCTTCATGTTTATGCTATCAAGTAGAGTCAATCATGCTAGGTAGGTTTACTCTAAGAGAGAGAAACAGGTGATGCCGATGCGGATTGTAGCCATGGTTTTATAAGCTCGTCAGAAATTGATTTCCAAAACTTAACTTCTATTCAAACTCAGAATTGCCTAGGGAGGGAATTGGATTCCCAATGCCTTTTCCATACTGATTTTCTTAAAAACCCTCTCTTGATCTCTTTAGGATTTGGGAGATTAGTTTATTTTTTGTTTTTATCACTCCTTTCCAATCGATTTCACAAACTTTTGTTTTTAAACTAGAAAAGCAATTATCTATTAGCTTGGTTCTTGTGGGACGATATTCGGACTTGCATAAGTCTATATTACATTGATTAGTCCTCTTGCTAGTGATTAGCTGGGATCGCATCAAGTTTTTGGCGCCGTTGCCGGGGACCAATGTTTTAATAGTAATTGCTAGTGTTTAAAACTAGAGCTTTGAGTGTATATTTTGTTTTCTTTTTATTCTTTTTTATTTTTGTGGTGGACTGATGTGTTGTGTGCATGGATTTTGGTTTGCATAAGTCCACCTATGGAAGGAGACACCTTGAGGAGTTTACTGATTTTTCTTACCCAAATCAAGCATGAAATTCTTTTCAGCCTTCTATAAATTTTCATATGCCATGTGATTCTTATGAACAACCATGTAGTCCTTTTGACCACTCTTATAATTCTCCCACCCATCATGATGATACGCTTAGCATGATGGATTCTGTGAATTATTTTTGTGATGTGTGTGGAGGTAACCATGCTACTAATGTATGCAATATAAATTCAAGACCTGATTTTTCTAATTATGAGTCTAATTCCTGCAGGTTAGACCCATATGACATTTCATACAACCAAGAAAAAGAGGAGCTACTAGTCACCAGGGCAGAATTGGAGGAAAAGAGGAAATTGAGGCAAGCAATGTATGCAGAGTTGCAATCACTAAGGCAATCAATCACACTTCTGACCACTCAAGTGAATCAACTTAATCAAGATGCATATGAGAGACCTGATGGAACCATGTTTAACAATTTTAAGGAGAATCCAAAAGAGCAAGAACAGTCCATACCCTTTAGGAGTGAAGAAATCCCAGAAAAGCCTCAACCAAAAGAAACCTTGGAAGAAAGTGTGTGCCCCTATGATTTAGTGGATGAAGAAGAAAGTATGGCAGAAGTAGATGAAGTCAAAGAAGAAATACCCATGGCTGAGAGAGCTGCAAAAGTAGAAGAGGTAGAAGAGAAATCCCAGCAAGGAGAAAAATCATTAGAGGCTGAAGAAGAAACCATGGCTGAAGTATTAGATGAAGGGGGGGAAGAAGAAACCATAGGTTATATCATAGAACCTTCCCTTGAAAAGCCATTAGAGAATTGGGTAGAGAAAAAAGAAGAGATAGGGCTCTCCTTTGATTTAGAATTTTTTATCATCCCACCTTATACACCTAGCCCAAAATTACAACTGAAAATTTTATTAGGGCTGGACAAGAGGATGAATGAGTGGCTGATATGTGTGCAGATCTACTTCTTAGAAGCCACAAAGTCAAAAGAAAGGATTTTTAACTCAACATCAAAATTTGGTTGCTTTAGCATAAAACATTGCAAAGGAAGAAAAGTCATGATGAAGGGATTTGAAATAAACTTTCCTTTTGATCCTGGTGGAATGAAGCTACTGGTCTGGCTGAGGACCATAAACTTAGCTCTTCATGGGAGGCAGCCCATGGCAGGTAAGTTAGTTTAGTTTTTCAATTCAATTGTACTTTGGTTTGAATAATCACCTTATGTGAATCCTAGATCTTAGGTCTAGTTTTGTTTTAATCATGTTAGGTTAGTCTTTGTTATTTTATTTGGTTTGAATAAACACCAGAAAAAAGAGAATTTTTGTCTAAGGCACCTGTCGTTGAAAAATCTAGACTTTGAGAGCTAAGTGGAGTTGCATGAAGCCATTATTTCAGCTATACTTGATGCATTTCTAAATGTGTTTTTCAAAGTCTAAATGCAGATATCAGAAGAAGGAAGTTGGGACTATCATTCCCAACCATTCACAGCAGCTTCCTTCAAAAGAAAAGCCATTAGAATGCTCATGAAAACTCTGTGCATAAGAAGTAGTGCAGCAGCAACTCTATTCGAGCAGCCAATTACTGATCCAAAATCTGAAAAATCTGGAAGTGGAACCCACCAAGGAAAGGTAAGTAGTTCAAGAGGGCACTTAGTAGATAAAATAGGGCCGACTTTGAGGATTTTTCATTGAGTAGAAAGGAAGTTATGACTACTGCAACTTGGGTAGTTAAAACTGTTTTCTGGAAAAAGTTTGGATTGGAAACATTACCATCTTTCTGTCTTTGAGCTGATTTCTAAAATTTTTGGTAATGATTTTTGGAAAACTGTTTTACGGTGATTAAAGTCCATACTTAGTACTTTCCATGAAATCCTTTTTCAGCTCTAGATGATAAGTGGTTAGGGAGATACAATGTTTGCAAAATATCTCCAACTCACTTTCTGCCCAGAATTTCAGATTTGCTGCCAAGTTTCCATATCTGTGTATCTTGCACTTCCCTTGATGAAAATGCATCAAACCTATTTTATTGCGCACCTCTGAACCTTAATAACATGTTCCAAGTGGGATTTTAAAATTTGGCATTCAGAATTTCAATTTATGAAGGAAAAGAGTGGCGCTTCCACGCCAAATTTTGGTGCCCCACACCACGTGTGTGATCAATTTTCAAAGATCTGTAACTCAGAATCATTCCATTCCAATTCTGGCATGTTTATCTTTAAGAGTTATAGGTCTTGGTAGAATTTCATAAATTTCTGAATTCGTTTGCAATAATTTTGTGCTATAAATGGTTCTAACCACTTTTGATCAAGCAAGAAGGCAGCTCAAGTTCAAATTCCTCATGGTGCCTCAAGAAATCTGGAAGTTCAAGAAACCAACATTCTCAGGGCAGTTTCTTACCCTCTATCTCATTTTATTGAATTGATCAGATTGCAAAATTTTAAGTTTGGGGTGGAAAACTCAGATTTTAAAGTCTAGTTGTTTTTCATTGTTTAGTTTGTTTTGATTTGTTAGTCTTTGTTTTTGGTTTGAGTCAATACCAGAAAAAAGTTTCTAAATCTGAAAAAGTTTTTGAAAACTTTTGTGGGAACTCTGATTTGTGGATTGAGAAGATAGGTCGCATTCCTTCTCTTGAGAAATATATTTGTTTGAATGTTTGGTTTTGGCAAGAGAAAAGCTGTCTTTGAAAGTGGTTTGTTTGATTGTATGCATTGAGCATGTTTATTTTGTACAATAGAACCAACCTGAAGGAAGATCGAGGCGAAACGAAGATAGGTTTTTCAAAATTATGAAATGATCTAGGCACTTGTTTTGAACCGTTTGAGCCTTTTCGAGCCACCCACTTTAATGCACAAGATGCATCACCTTTTGTCAAACATTTTGAGTCACCCACTTTAATGCACAAGATGCATCACCTTTTGTCAAACATTTTGAGTCACCCACTTTAATGCACAAGATGCATCACCTTTTGTCAAACATTTTGAGCCGACAAGATCTCTGCCTTGTTTTCAATTACCACATTACATGAACCAGCCTTTGAGATGAATAAACTTGTTTCTTACTGACCTATATTTCTCCAAATTATTGAAGTGTTCTATTTGAATGAGCATGAACAAAAATTTGAAGTCATGGAGAAATAAGGAGGGCTGAAGGATTAGTAAAGAAATTTCCTTTGAAAAAGAGCAAAAAGAAGAAGCAAGATGAATGAAAAAGTTGCTGGAATATCTGAGAGGAAAAGTGAAAAAAAAAAAAAGTTGCTGAGTTAGGAGAAAGGCCACCTTGTGTGTGCACCGGGTCTCGGGCTTCAGCAAGCTTAGGGACTCTAAGTCAACCGACAAGGTAAGCTAGACTCCAAACAAAGCCAAAGAAAAAAAAAAAAAAGAAGAAAGAGAAAAAGAAATAAAGAGAGCTTTTCCTTGAGAGAAGAGATAATGAGTGGGATTAAGGAGAAGGAGAAAATATCATATCTTTGTTTTATTTGATTGCTTTGAGGACACAACAAATTTTTAAGTTTGGGGTGGTGTGCTACAATCAGGGATGGTTCATGCTCAGGAAGATGGAACATGGATATGAGGAGGAGGATTGACCCTAAAAATTTTATCCTAAATTTTTTTCCTTACCTATTACCCATGCCCCATTATAGCCTATAGAAGACCTTTTGATCATAATTTTAAAATTCCTTCATGTTAGTGGAGATTAGACTGATGGTTGGCTAATGTTGTTCAATTTAAACTGCTCACATGCATGGGAAAGTGGTATGCATGGTGGAAGATAGCTTGATCGTGCCTTGACTAAGCAGGATAACCAACAATAGGAGAGGTTTGAATGAGTAATCTTTGATTGATGCTTTGAAAGGGTAACCCCACTAATTTTTCTTAAAATTTGAGGATTTGTCATAACTCTGGTTCTTTTTATTTTTTCTTTTAGTTTTGCTCGAGGACGAACAAAGGTTTAAGTTTGGGGTTATGATAAGTGTTTAAAAGACACTATTTTTAGGCCTGAATTGGAATTAGAAATTATATGTTGGAGTTAATATTCATCAAAATATCACGAAATATATCTCAGATTTATCTTCTCTCTCTCAGGAGTCTAACACAACAAGAATCATTGAAATCAGAGCTAAAATGAAGAAGATATGAGGAATTTAGTGCATAAAGGTACAATGTTGCTGTGACTGGCGCGGCCGCACCAGTTTGAAGGCAAAATATGGCGCGCCAGCGCAAGAAAAATGGCGCACCCGCGCAAGAAAAATGGCGTACCCGCACACGAAAATGGCGCGCCCGCGACAAAATGGACTATGTAGGCCGCCAAACACGACCATAACACTTTCCATTCAAGTACTCAAGCTCGAGTAGCATGATCGATCGCATTTTTAAACTTATTTTTTGCCGACCGCCAATGACTCAGCAATGATAAGTCACAAAAATCTCGGGATCCTGACATCCAATCGAGTCCAAACTTGGGAGAAGGAGTCCTAAGTGTCTAAGGAAGGTATCCATGAAGATCTTAAGGTAATGTGCTCGAGTCTAGATGCATTGAATGATCAAAGAGAAGAAGTTCAATTCAAAATAGGAAACTGCTGCCAAAAGAAGAAGATAAATCCGAATTTTATGAAGAGCATACATGGAGTTTCCGAAGTCCAATTGAAGCCAAACTTGGAACGAAGATTCTTGATGATACTGAGGATCATGTCACAAAAATTCAGGCCAATCCAAGCCGGGCTTCTCAAGTTTTACATCTCCAAAGTGGTGGACCCAGTACAGAAATTGGCAGCAGAAACCATCCAACTTCTCCACATCATATCTCGACTTTCCCAACTCAGAATGGATTCAAATTTCGTGATCAAGGAAAAGACTACATTAGGAAGGTTCGATTGTAATTTCAGCCAATTTTGAGGTCGAAAAGTCACAATTCATACCCCTGAACAAAGACCAATTTACAAGGCCTCGACAGAACTTCAACTATAAATAGAGGTCCGAGTTTTGTATTCATCATCCAGTTTAAAGATCCAATTTTGTATTCAATATTAAGTTTTAGTTCAAGCCTTCAGTTCTTAGTTTAATTTCCAGCTTTGTAGTTAGTTTAGAGAGAGTCTTGAGAGGCAGAGGAGACATCCTATTGTAGCTTTTGAGGCAAGGAGGAGAAGCAGCCATTGGAAGCCATGTTCAACAAGTAGATCCTTCTCAAGGGAAGTTTGTACTTAGTTTATCTTTCTTTTCTTCTTCATGGTTGTATTCAAGACCTTGTTTTGTTCTTTAACTTTCAGCATGGAGTAGTCTTTTATATTGGGAGTCCATGACTCCCTAGGCATGTAATGAGATTGATACTTTATAATCTATTTGGTTTTCAATTTGGTGCATGAATGAGTTTTCCATGTTGTTAATTCTTGATTCATACTTACTGTCTAGCTATGTACTGGTTATAAGGTGACACTAGGCTTAAGGTAAGACATGGTGAAAGGATTTTACAAATCTTTGTGAGTTTATGCACTAGGTAGATCACTAATCCTTGGGTTAATCCTCGACCTTAAAGTAATACCCTGTTGGATTAGTTGATCTGCCTATGATACAATGAGCTTCATGTTTATGCTATCAAGTAGTGTCAATCATGCTAGGTAGGTTTACTCTAGGAGATAGAAATAGGTAATGCCGACGTGGATTGTAGCGCGGATTGTAGTCATGGTTTTATAAGCTCGTGAGAAATTAATTTCCAAAACTTAACTTCTATTCAAACTCAGAATTGCCTAGGGAGGGAATTGGATTCCCAATGCCTTTTCCATTCTGATTTTCTCAAAAGCCCTCTCTTGATCTCTTTAGGATTTAGTAGATTAGTTTATTTTCTGTTTTTATCACTCTTTTCCAATCGATTTCTCAAACTTTGGTTTTTAAACTAGAAAAACAATTATCTATTAGCTTGGTTCATGTGGGACGATATTCGGACTTGCATAAGTCTATATTACATTGATTAGTCATCTTGCTAGTGATTAGCTGGGATCGCATCACATCACTAGATCTCATCGCCTCAGTGTAAGTTAAAGGATCATCCTCTATAAGGAAGGTATAGAAATCATATTCAAAATTTTTCTCTATCCTACGTCTCTTATTCCTAGGTTTAATTTATGATAACTCACTAGTTTTCTCAGTATGTGATTTTGATGACTCTCCTACATCTAATTTTCTCTTTTCTTTCATGGTAAATATGTTTTCTAAGAACACAACATCATCGAATTCTTTGATTGTATTTATGCTGATTTCTGGTATATCAGATCGTGTAACTAAGAATCGATATGCATTACTGTTTTTAGAAAATCCTATGAAAGCTACATCATAGGTTTAGAAGTCAATTTTGTTGTTTTGCTTAGATTAACTTTAACCTTAGCAAGACAACCCAGAACTCCAAAGTACTTAAGACTAGGTTTCCTACCCCACCATAACTCATATGGAGTTTTTTGGTTGTCCTTATACGGGATACACTTAAGTATTTTACAAGCAGAAAGTAAGGCTTCTCCCCATAAATTGTTGAGAAGACCAGAACTAAGATAACATACAATTAATCATACCCAAAAACGTTCTATTCTTTCTCTCAGAAATCCCGTTTGATTGGGGTGAATACGGAGCAGTGGTTTCATGAATGATCCCGTGCTCTTCACAAAATTTCTCAAACTCTACAGAACAGTATTCACCTCCTCTATTTGACCTAAGTCTTTTAATTATTTTTTGGGTTTGGTTTTCAACTTATGTTTTATAGATTTTAAAATTTTTAAAAGCTTCAACTTTTGTTCTTATCAGATGCACATAACAGTATTTTGATATATCATTGTTACTCGCTAAACGTGAGTAACTTTCTAATTAAAGAAAGTTATCCTAGCACACAAGTGCACATGTCGCACAAGTAATAAAGTAGACTCAAGAGTTCGGATGTCAAACCCACATGGACTATGTGTAGACTGAGTACTAAACATGCATCATAATAGCTATAACTAACCAATTGAAAGATAATCAATGAAAAATATGAAAATATAAACACTAACTAGGACTCAGACAAGGGATAAATAGGATAATCTATTTAAGATAGAGGTAGGGGTGTGATTTCACGTCCTCATGTTTCGTATCTAACCTAATTTAGTATTCAAGCATTTCATCGAACACTTAGCGGACATAGGAATTTGATATGCACGGGTCTCTTATGAGATCATGACACTTGTATTCACCCAATTAACTCTACAATCTCCTAATTAGAGCTAGATGAGTGAACCCACTATACGTAGCCTATAGGTCATGTACGGTGGTGGGTTATTCCTAACTCCACCCACGAATCCCCTAGCTTAGACCTCTAACTAAGTGAAATGCAAGTTGCCTAATGCAAGTCTGCCCAAGTCTACCATTTCGGGGTCGAATCGAGTTCGTAAATATCAATTAGTAGCTAGCTACGCAATTAATTGAACACTAAGCATGCAATAGTACACCACATAATGAAATCATGTTCAAATCACTAAAATAACCAAATACATTGCCAGAATACAAACACATTCCAAAACGGGGATCTAAATATACATTGTCTCAAAATACAAACACAATCTCAAATACAAACACTTGTCCATACTCAAAGTATATATAAGTGAAAGAAAATGAGAAAAAAATACAAACTCAGAGTGTATAACACTTCTTGAAGGTTCAATCCTCCTCTCGGATGAAAATCTCATGAAATAACCCCAAAATCCTCATTTTGAGATATGAATCCCTTAGTTTTTTCTCAAATCCCGTATTTATAGAGTGCAGGCGAGTGAGCGGGTCGGGTCACTAAAACAGCGCAAAAACACCTTAAAAGCCCCAACCTCATATGACGTCGAAGTTATAAAAAAAATTTAAAATCCTTTTCGCTCGTGACCCCATGTTCATACTCGGGCCGGAGTCAGGTGCCTGGTTTGATGGCGAGTTAAGTACCTCGCCGGCCGTCTCTCTACTCTGTACAATTCACCGGGTCCGTACAGAAACAGAAAATGGTTTGCTGTACTAATTAAGGCGACTCTGCCATCTGTGCAAGAAAACCCCACCATAAATTATATTTGGGCGCTCGCCCTTTCTGCTTGGTGCTTGCCTCATTTAAGTTTGTGTCTCCTTAGTCCTTCCTATGTATAACAACATCACAGAGGTTGAGAAGATTGATAATACATAAAACAGAAAGTCGCAACATTTTAACTTTGTTTCAACAATATTAATTTCTCAATCGCAACTGCAAATTAAGTGCAAAGTAGTATTAGTCAAGCAACAGAATACTCTTGTCTCCAATAATTAATTACACCACTTCATCGCAACTGACAGTTGAGTTTCCTCCTTTTTTAGGTTTTGTTACTAATTAATGCATTATTAAGGGCGTTAAGTGTCCGTCACCTATGGGAATCGGCCCCAATTACCCAACTAGCTAATTATCAGTTGAGAAACTACGTACATACACATGTCCAAGTAAATCGAGTGACGACTGATGCCATGTCGATCGAAACAATTGAAAGACAGATCTCTGGAAACAATTAAAAATGCACAAAAGAAAGGAAAATAACCCACAAAAGAAGAAGAAGAAAAAGAAAAAAATTTCTGTCATATATCTCTAAGTACTCGTTTAATCAAACATCTCAGTTGCACAACTCAATTTGAAGGAATTAATGTTGTCTAATTTGTTTCATTTTGTATTGTATATAAATCCCCTTTTAATCTCCTTCAATAATCTGACCACACAAACTTAAGTTAACAAAGGATTATCAGGATCACAACCACTACTAACATTTGATGGGAGGAAGATCGGTGTCACCGGAATGCGACGGGCGTTTGAAGAGACGACTGCCGAAGATCATGAATCCGACCGTGTGTCCCAACACGGCGACGATGAAGACCCCGGCATTAAAGGACATGATGGCGAGCATGACCATGTATGCGAGGGCGCAACGGATCATGTGCAGGGCGGTCTGTGCGAGGCCGGCCGCCACGTTCGGGGTTCCGGGTTTGATGAAGCGAGAGTAGGAGAGCCATTCGACGATGAGTGAGAGGAGGAAGACGAAGAGGAGAGCAATGAGGTACATGCCGATCCTGTCGCGGCCCGGCCAGCCGGAGAAGAGAATCTCCGTGTCCTTACCCCAGAAGAAGGTCATATGCATCATCATCATCATCCTATGGCTGGCGTTGCCTGCAGAGGGTGAAGGAGACATGGCGTTGTGGGAGCCATGACTATGCATTCCTTCCATTCCACCGTCCATCTCTCTCGCTCTCGGCAGCGGATGAGAAAAATTTTACTCATATATAAGGGAAGGATTGAGAGTATATGCATGTGTACTTCTTGCAGGGGATTATTTTAAATGTAATTGGCAATTTGTACTACAAAGTACTGCAGAAGAGACAGTTAGACATTCAAAGGGCGCTAGCCAAATGTGCGGCTACAAACGAGGAAGTGAGCCCAGCCGCTTTTCACATGCACCCATAATATTCTCGACTCGAACTCGCCGTTTCCGGAGACTCGGACGGACTGGACTCTTACTAATTAATTATGTAGTGTCTCTAGATCTTCTTCGATCAACTGCGTTTCTTATTAACAAAACCAGAGAAAAGCACGGAGAATGCTTTTGCAATGGAAATGTCAAAACGGGCACCGCCATCACCACCTCAGACTACAGAGTACGTACGTAACAAATGTCTACGAAGACACTACTGCTAGCTGCACAATTGATGTATAACCCTTGAAGCTGCGGAAGGTCGTCCTGCCTAATAATAAATATCACTCTAAAGTTTTAAAACTTCGATTCTTTCACAGTTTTTTCTTTAGGAAAAACAATTCGAAATATTTTAAATATTTATCCTCGAATTACATCATATATGGCGAACTTGGAAATTAAACCTTTAAAAAATTAACTTTTAAAGATGACTGACTCACAATTTCGTTTGAGATTATCTACAAACACGACCCATTCCATTCGGTGGCTCACAACTTGATAGGAAATTTAAACAAACAAATCAAAGAATATATCAGGTGATAAGATAGAAAATATATAATAGAAATTTATCATTTTTTGTTATTTTAATATCATTGCATATATTTACTTAATTAATGCATCAAAATATGGACGGCCCAATTTCGACGAGTCCAGCAACCCACCGATCCATCAAACAACGATCGTGGGTAGGCTATGTCGATCTTCGAAGTTCGTCGCTGCAGCCCATCGCGAGGTCCAGCCGTGCCGCCGCGTCAACAACACAATCAACAGAAATTCGTCGAGTCAACACCCGTCAGCATGCCTCGTCAGCTCGCCACTCAACTTAACAGTTGAACGACCAAGTCTGGTCGCCAACCGAAGGAGCTAAATGGGGAGGCCACGATCCTGGTCCTCCTCCTCCTCTCCTCTCTCAACTTCATCAGCTGAAAGGGGATCGTGATCCCCTTTCTAAGGAAAAAGCTACAACAACTACACAAACAGGCTACAATAGCCAAAAGTTTCCTGTCCTAGGGGTTGGAAAAATTCTGGTTAGAAAGCTTTGCCGAGAAATCACTTCGCACATCGAAGTTCTCTCTCGAAAGGAAGTCTGACAACTCCATCGAGAAGAAACTCCCATTGACAGAAGCTTTCGAACCATAGAAGTCAAGCAACTCGCAGTTCGTCGTTCAACAATTCGACCAGGAGCAGCTCTACACGATCGCCGGCAATGTCACAAGTCGACATACGCGGAACACAAATACCCCCGTCCGACCGACCAAAGCCACAACAGTTCGTGCACACTCGTTCCTGCAATTCAAGTCGCGACAACGACTCGGCAGAAGCTTCAACTTCAACAAAATTGTAACGGAGATCGAATCCGAGGAAACCTAGGAGATTGTACTCGCAATTTTCTGATACTCACACCCAAATTGTAACAAAATTATTCTGAATTAATCGAATTACTCTCTCTGTCGCGCCTCTTCACGGACCGGCGAATTTTCAGTGAAACAAGTACTTTTACACATTAGACCAGTCACCAAAAGTGTTTTAAAAACCAAACCGAACCGGTCGGGCCGATCACGTTGAACCAAAATCGGAGGCCAATCCGGTTCTTGTTGACTCGACCGGCATGGGTTCACTATTGTATGCACCAAAATGTGCATGGCTCAAATTCAACAGGTCCTGGAGTCCATCGACCCAGCAAACAAAGTTCGTGGACAGGCCTCGACAATTCTCGAAGTAATCCGACGTAGCCCATCGCCAGGATCCCGTCTCGTCGCATTATCAACACAATGAGTCATCTTACAGCCAACAACGACTCAGTGAGTCATCGTCTAGTCAGCAATGACTCGATGAGTCATCGCCACATCAGCATGAGTCGAAGATACGATCGGCTACCTCAAACGTGAGGATAAAAACCTAGAAAAAGGGGCACGATCCTCATTCAAGGGATCTCAACAGAGGAGCTCCTGGTCCTCCTCCCATCAACTCCCTCAGCAGAAAGGGGATCGTGATCCCCTTTCCCGTGCAAAATCTCTCAACAACTACAATGCATGCTACAAAAGGCCGTAAGTTCCCCTGCTCCGGGGTTGGAGAAATCACATTCGAAAGACTCCCTTAACATCGGTCGCGTAAGCTCTCTCGCTCCCAAACCGAAGGTCCAAAACTCCCTTCACCGGTGAAGAGTTCCTCACGCACGCAGGTTCTTTCATCGCAAAGAAGTTCAACATCTCGCAGCTCATCGCTCTATAGCTCGACCGTAAGCAATTCTACACCGCCGCCAACATCGTCACAAGTCGAAATACACGGAACACAAATACTTCCGTCCCGAATCGAAAAAGCCACACCAGATTGTGTACATCCGTTTTCAGAATCTTCAAGTCTCGACGACGACCTCAGCAGGAGCAAAACTTCACTAAATTCACACGGAGATCGAATCAGAGGAAGCCTAGGAGAGTGAACTCGCATTCCTTGATATTGACAACACACCCTGTAACAAATTATTCTAAAGTAATTGAAATATTCTCTCGGTCGCGCCTCTTCGCGGACCGGCGGATTTTCGACGAAACAACTATAACCAGCATAATGTTTTTTTTTTTTTTTTTTTCCTTCTTATAGAGATATTAAATAGATACGAAATATAATGTATAATATTCAATAATTGAACCATTGGTCAAACCCGGTCTAACTTGGTTCTACCGGGACATATTGCCGGTTTAATAGCCGGTTCCGTTTTTAAAAAATTGGGGAGGGCTCAGAGTAAATTATGAGAAATAGAACAATACTTTTTACTTAGAATCGGTTAAAATAGAAACAAAATTATGAACAACTTGTAATGGAAACCGACTCATGGAGGTCCATATAAGCAACTGTGGAGATGAGTGCATGGTTCCAGCTAAGGGAAACAAACGTTAGATGATGGAAATCGAGTTTCTAATCCGAGTTGTTTGGCGCAATGCATTATTGAGGAGTTGGGTTTGTCCAATCCTGTACAGAATTGGAGACAAGATCCTTCTTTAGGACGCACACTTTCACCAGTACAACGGCAAGATTTGCAGAGACCAAAAGCATATATTGAAGCCAAACAGCATATTATTTCAACTTATAAAGCCAAAAGGAATAGTATTTATAGACACATTTGCAGGCAACCTCTTTAACGCATATCATTATTCACCCTTACAAGTACTGCACATACCCAAAAAGAATTACAGAATTTTTTCAGACAAAAAAAGAAAAAAGTGCATCTTTTCTGCCCCATGAACTTATAAAGACAAGCGAAGAATTTCAATTTTCATCAACAAGCTTCATTATCCAAGTTAAGTTTACTCTAGTGACAGGAAACCGTAGCACTCACACGAGAAGCTTTCAGTAACTAAGCGCACATGTCGTACTGAGACGTGACTTGGAAGCTGCTTGCTGAAGCTTTTTAAGCTCTGATTCAACTTGGTGAAGAGAATGCGCAATGCTGAGGTCCCCAGGCATCTCCTGTCTCAACATCTTATAATCTGCTAGAGCTTCTTCCCAGCGCTTGAGCTGATCCCACCAAGCAAGTTCAACAATTCAAATGCAGAACCAGGATGGCCATGAATTTGACAAAGTTTTACATGTGTAAATACATGACCTTGTGAACTAACGCTTCAAGATAAGAATTTTGATTGGGTTGTTCATACTAGCTCGTTTGTCACTAGTACTCAAATCCCCACAAACATGTGAAAGTTGAGATATTAGAGATTTAGAAAAAGTAAGAGAAAGTCATCTGAAACACAAAAAACAATTATTTAATCTAAATTTCAACAGGCCTACATCAGATCTTTGTGCATTACATCCTCTAAAAATTAGTAAAGAAGATTGAAGACATACCCTGGAATATGAGTACGCCCGTCGTAGTTGAGCCTTTGCATAAGCAGGCTGGTATTTTAAGGCAGCAGTACAATCTTCGACAGCCTGAGCCCACTGCCCCAGCTTGGACCTGCAGGCCGCTCTTTTGCAAAGCAAAACACTATTTGAAGGAGCACACTCCAGTCCTTGACCATAAGCTTCACATGCTTCTATATAATTTCCAGCCCTATAAAATTCATTCCCAGTTTTTCTTGCATTGGAAAGGATCCGCGCTTTCCTTAGCCACATCAAAGACTCAGGTCTGGAGTCCCAGTTAACTGCATGTTCTGCTGCTTTAAGTCCATCACCGAACCTGAATAGAAAATTAAAGGTCACAAACTCTCTTAATATATGTGTATATTTGCTCCATTCTTTATACTAGTAGCCAAGTACATAAACAAAGTAATGTCACAAAGAAAAAATGCTTCCAAAATTTCCACCAAAGAAAAAAAAAAAAAAAGCAAATCGAAGCACAAAGTGCATCCACTGTTTTAGGCTCAACTAGAGGATGAAAAAATGAGACAAGCACAGAA
Source organism: Aristolochia fimbriata (assembly GCA_019845555.1). Classification (NCBI taxonomy): domain Eukaryota; kingdom Viridiplantae; phylum Streptophyta; class Magnoliopsida; order Piperales; family Aristolochiaceae; genus Aristolochia; species Aristolochia fimbriata. The sequence continues at coordinate 12,058,628 of CM034079.1, forward strand.
CTGAAAAATGTTCAAACATTAATTGTGCAACCAAAGACAGTCATAAGGTTTTAAACAGGAAATTTTTTTCATATATCAAATAGAAGTGCAAGCTAAAGAATAAAGAGACTGTAATCAAGTGTTTTATGAAAATAAATCGTGTTTACCTTCCCAAGTATATGTAGACCTGTGCTTCAACAATCAATAAGGAAGCATCCCTCCTGCAGATCCTTTTTGTGTTAATTTTTCCTAATTCTCTCGCTGCTACTAACAAAACTTCAAGAGCTTCATTTGCCTTGTGGAGCTTGAGTAGAGCTTCAGCTTTAAAAGCCAGGACCTGCTCAAGAAGCACGTAAGAAAAAAAGCTATTTTGTCTATCAAGCTTTAAATAGAGATCTGTCATTTACAATCTACCTGTTCAGAAGCATTTGCTCCAGCATTAATAGCAAAATTGCTCTCCATCAGAACCACCATCCAGTCCTGATTATTCCTTGCCTTTCTCATATTTGATAGGTGTGTTTCAAGATTCAGAAGTTTATCCATGGTTTCTGAGCCAGGTTGCTGTCCACACAATAAGAAGTGCCACTTTGCATCTTCAACACGTCCCAACCTATCAAATAATGAGTTACCACAATGAATAGCAAACCCTTTCTTGCAATAGTATAGCATCGACATCCTTAGACGGAACTACTGTGAAAAGGGGCTCCTTTATCCTATACAAAACCTCAAATGGGTACTTGTCCTGGAAACTAGACCAACAGTTTGTGTGCAAGCCAATATCTGGCCCTCCCTAATTGGATAGTTTTTACTGTGGATTCTGAATGGCAGTTTATAATCTCTACGAGTATAATATTGCAAAACAGGAAAAGAAAAATAAAACCACATGTAAAGTAAACAAACCAAAACATAATCTCAAAAGTAATCCACAAGCATACCTAGTATACAAGCTGCCAAGTCTGTGGTGGGCTCTAGAGTAAGAAGGATCACACTGGATTGCCTCTAGACATTCTCCCACAGCCTCAGCATATCGGCCAAGTCCCACCAAAGCAGCAGCCTTATTGTTGTGACATGGAGCATTTCGAGGGCTCAATGCAATTGCCTGATCATAAAGGGAAATAGCCTCAAAGAAGTTACCTCTCTTGTATTCTTCATTCCCTGCACTTTTTAGGTCTTCAGCATTCTTATATTTCACGTGCAATTTGGGACTTCTTATAACATTTCCATGACCATAATTACCTCCTCCTAGGCCCAATACCTGCGCATTTGCTTGAATTCTAAACTCTGTGCAATCCTCTGAAACCCCTGTAGTTACAACAACATTGTTCCCTCTGCAAGCTTGTTTTCTTTTTGACGCACCTCTATATATGTTTCCAAATGAAAGAATGTTTGCACCTTGGCATCCAGCTTGTTTACTCAAACTCATAAATTTTGATCTTTCTTCCTGTTTCCAGAGAACAGAATTCGGACTAGCACTATTGGAACACGATCCAGTTGACGGGCATGAATCGGAAACAGAGTGATCCCTCTCTCCAGACTTCTCAAGTCCTTTGCAGCATGCACCCAGTCCAGTATTTGGCAGGACATTATTATTGAGAAAGCAGCTGCTTTTACCCATCCTGTCATTCTCCAAGGAGACCAAAGTAGTAAAACTCTTGTCAGCATGCTTGTACTCTAACTTCCATGAGTTATGAGTTTCATCACTTTTCTTGCTAGAGATAATTGGGACCTCTTCATCTCTTATAACTTGAATTGGACTTTTGCAAGGGTTTCCAGGTGCATTTGCACTTCCACAACTTGTGTTCTTCTGCCTACAGCAAAACAAGTCGTTTCCTTGACAATCTTTATGGACTGAATCTGCATTAGAAGACCTCAAAAGTCTCCCAGCAGATAAGGTGACCTTTTTAGAGCTGAAAATGATTCTATTAAAATCAAATCCCATCTCAAACAAACTGAAAGATCAAACAGAAGAAAATCTGGAAGTAAATGTCATTAACCCCCTGATGCATAGGACATAAAAAGGAAGAAAAAGCCAAGGCAAGGGATGACACTGAATCCTAGAGCTTCCAATGTTTCTTGTCACTAACTAGGAGAGAACGCAGACGAACCCATGGAATAAGAACTCACTGACACTAACCTGAGAACCAAAAAACCCTGGAAACATGCAAATGAAGAGGGACTTATGCTTGTTTCACTTCTTTTGATCAGCTGAGTGTCATAAGATGCACAAATTGAGCAAATGGAACAAATTAAGAGAACGGAATGTCCTCCATGGAAGAGTCAGAGCTGAAGTCCACTTATAAACGTGGAAGCATCCGAATTCTGTTTGAATGCATAGATAAAGAGTATTGAAAGGAGACAGAAGCAGAGCATGAAAATAGGACATAAGCAACAAAAGAGAGGACCTGCATTTTGATTTAACAAATGTAGCAATATATATACACAATTTCTATGGCAGAGAAGTCCGACTGCCAATATTGAGAATAGCAACAGCACTCTCAAATAATGAAATTTGAAACTACTCGCAAGAAAAGTAGGAATTTGGAGGGAAAACTGGAAAACCACACTAGCTGGCCATGTGAATTGCCTGGCATTCTTCTTGTCGTCCATCTCCGATGCAGCCGACCCATCAAATAACGCTGCTTCAACCCCAGCAAAGACCTTAACCCGTTCCCACAGCGAAAAGGACTAAAAGGGTTAAAAAATTGTTTGGGTGGATAACGTTCAAGTGTTTCCTGTTCAATCTGCACTTTCTGGATGTCTTCTTTGTTTTGCCGAGAAGTAAAAATGGGTTTTGGCTGGCAACTTAATTCGGACCTGGGCCGCCCAACTATAACCTGCAATTGTTGCATTGAAACCACCATTGCTTGAGCAAGACGGCTGAATGCAAGTAGAAGGCAAATTCTGGTTTACTGCTTTCGTAATTAGAATCTCCAATTTGTTCCAAAAAGTTTACTTTCTTTCTTTTTGTCCTCGGAACAAGAGGTATTGGATTGTCGAGTTGAACTTATGAAGAGGATAAGGCCAGTAAATCCGGGACGACAGTTGAGACTAGCCTTCCTTTGTAGCAGGCTAGTCTTTGTAGCATTGAATAAATTGTGGTTGAAAGGGTCCCATTATGGAGGGGATGAGTTGTACCGGGAGGGACCATGAATACATGATTGCAGAAAAAGCATCCTTTGTAGCTGTTTGATCATGCCAGCTGCTGGAGATGGCGCTTTCCTTCTCCATGATTCTAACTAAATGAACGAAACTCATTGGAGCGGTATCAAATGACCAAGTGACATGGTTAAGCCAAGGCCTCTAATGTGGTGGAGAATTGTGGAAGTTGAGCAGGGAGAAGAGAGATAGCAGAGGAGAGGCTTTCATTGAATCTGGCAGCAACTCAGTAAAGCGAAGGTTGGCGCTTGGTGAAGAGACCCATGTGCGGCAAACGGCAGCTTCAAGAAAAGAAGCCCATAGATGAATTAGCGATGTCGATGGTTGACATAAATGAGTGAGCAGGAGTCCACATGTCTTGTTTGTTTGCCTTGTCGCTGACAGTGTTAACATGTCAAGACTACCCGATGAGGAGGATGAGCAACGCTCACAAATAATGCAAGCATCCCTTAGCATTAAGCAAGAAACAGAGAAGTCAGGAAACCAACCACCCCAATCTTCTCAAGGTAGTTCAAATATTTTTCCCATGCGTTGCTGGCCCAACTTTTTGAAGCGTTAATGTTGGTTACTTCAAAGTTCAAACAATCACTATTTATTTCATTGTACTTATTCTCTATCGTGATGCGACCAGCCCACCAAGGAAAAAGTTCAATAAGCATCTGCCCAACGACCCCATGCGTGACTGCGTCAGTTAGTTATTAATGGAAGGGTCAGGATTCAGGAGAGGCCAGGAATTGCAAAAAAAGATTATTAAGTCTTGTGGACGGCATGGTTGGGTTTTATACAACCCTAACCACACAAAAATGGTTGCATTTTACAGATAAACCAATATCAATAAGACTCTTCTTATTTAATAAGTGTAGTTGTGCAATTTATTGTATATCTGTTTATTAACCCTCTTTTGATCTTTTCGGATGACTGTAATATTATTACTCCAAGTACTGTCTTAAACAGTAACTAAAACTCAATTTTTAGTTTTTTTTTTTTTTTTTTTTAAAAAGGAATCAAAACTTCATCTCAGAAGCACGAAATCGCTACTTCTGAACCCTCTCCAAGCTTCTAATTTTATAACAACTATTGCACGTCTTTATGAATTATGAAGGGCCCCGCGTTGTTGCGAAGTACTGAAGACTGGAAATATGCTCGATCGGGTCAAATCAAACCAATTTAGACATCGGTTGAATTAGCCTGAGATCATAATGATGCAGCGAAGTAATTTCAAAATTAGGAAGAAACATTCCACCTACATAGAGAAGAGAGAGGTGGGGAACGACCGCCCTGTCCCCTGCTGCAGTGTATATATTAGTCTGCCATTTCACCTCTTCCTCTTTCTTCTCTTCCTCCCCACCACCTCACCAACCCAATTCCCCCCGGTTCTCATTTTCCAACGGATTATTTCTGGGTTTGCTGTCAACCACGAGATAAAGCCCGATCAACCAGTTTTTCTCTCCCTTCAAGTCTCAACGTAACTAACCCAGGAACCTGCTCAGGACCGGGACAAACTATTTCACCAGTCCGAGCCGGTCCTAGTATTTTCATATAACACAGCCTCAGACATTCAGTTTCAGTACTAGTTTTCCGATTGCTGGTTCCATTAACTGATGATCCAATATCTAAATCTGCTTGTACAAAACGATCAGTTGGAAAATCCAAATCCAAATAAATGAGCTAAGTAATAACTAAATTTACTTACGATTCATGTAACGTTGCTTGACCCACAAAACAATACAATCACGAACGCAGTTGTGATCCCTGAATCAACAATATAATTTCTACATTGGAACTCCAACCGTAAAGTAAATGCTTGAATTAGGTCAATACATGAAAGATCTCTCACAGGGGGCTTTTTGCGTATCGATTGATCACACCTCTTCTCATTTCACGCACATAATTCTTTTTCTCTTGTTAAAGTTGTTTACAGAATATACACGCACACCCATGGAACGGGACCGTTGCTTCATCTACCCCCACTAAAATTGGGTCACATAAGGTTGGGGCCAATTTGACGTAATAACCCTCTATTATATACTCGAAATCATACCGAGTATTCCTAAATAATTTTCTGTAATACTCTCACAAGGTTTATTAAACACTCGTAATACAGAAGAAGTATTTAAGCCTTTCCTTGATAAACGATTTGGGAATAGCACACTTTACATACCAACATCAAGAACAAAGAAGAGCAAGCAGTTCCTGTTTATGTGTGAGCAAAGCAACTATCACTTACATTAGCTATATATAGGTCATTGTTCTTCACGTAAAAAGATGCAGCATAAGCAACAACACCAGATCCTCCAGATAAAGACCTGATGATCAAAAAAATTACAAATTAAGAAGACAAATTACACAAAGAACACCACATTGTAAAACATATTCAGCCAATAAGTGTACACACCAATAGTGCTTCCCTTAAAATAGCCTACTGATTTCACTTAGTGTAACAATCAAATTTCAAGTCAACTGCGCAGTAGCATACAACAAAAGAGCACATTAAGATGCAACGTAAATCACAATACACAGACAAAGCTCCTAACGCAAGCAGAGAGGTAGATCTTGACTGAAACGGAGATGAGCTTCAGAGAATTGGCAAACCTTGTAATTTGGTAAATCTCATGCCCAGGAGAATCATGGGAGTGTCATTGATCAACAAGGTTTGTGTTATTTAACTTTCCATCCGCCTCTCTGAAGGGAACACGGGCTCACACCCCTTTTTTCTCTGTTCCAAAGATAATAAGGAGGGAGGTGGAGAGTTCTGCCACCCTACCGCCATGGTTCTGCAATCTGCCCCTCCCTCTTTCCTCCCACTCCCACTCCTTTTTTCATTGATCAACAAGGTTTGGGTTATTCAACTTTCCGTCCGCCTCTCTGAGGTAAGGGAACACGGGCTCACACCCCTTTTTTCTCTGTTCCAAAGATAATAAGGAGGGAGGTGGAGAGTTCTGCCACCCTACCGCCATGGTTCTGCAATCTGCCCCTCCCTCTTTCCTCCCACTCCCTCTCCTCTCCCACTCTTCTCCCTCCCACTCCCACTCCTCTCCCACTCCTCTCCCTCCCACTCCCCTCCCACTCCCCTCCCACTCCTCTCCCACTCCTCTCCCTCTCCGTCACCTCACCCTCACCCTCACCCTCACCTCTCTCCCTCTCCTCTTCCTCTCCCCCTTCCTTTCCTCTCTCCGCAATGCACTCATAAGCCGTGAACTTGGGACCTTTGACAGGCTGGAAAGGTTCACCAATTCTGCAGCTGAAATGGGAATCCCCAAATGGTAAATGGATTTCAGTATTTCGAGGTTTCAACAGAATCGAACCCAAAAAAAGGCTCTGAATCCAAACAACCCAGTCCGATCGACACAGCCAAGTTTATAAAAGAGAGTGGATGGTAACTCAACTATAAGTATCAGTATGGATTGATGGAGGAAAGAATACACCTTAGCCCTTTAGATACTTATCGGAAGGAGGAAAGCAAAAATGTTTGTATTTCCTAGGGAATCTCCCATGTGTTGAGCAGAGTTGAAATCAGGTGGTGCACGCTCCACCTCCTATGGTGGAGCATGCCAATGACTGATTAGAATGACTGGACAGGCCCACCATACGGATAAGGTGGGGCCCAATCATTCTGATCAGCTATTGGTGCCTATGGTGGTGCGCACGCACCACCATAGGTGGTGGAGCACGCACCACCATAGGTGGTGGAGCACGCACCACCTGATCCGAACCCCAAGTATTATGATTTATGTACACCAGCTACCTAATGGAAATTTGCCACTTATGACATAAGTGCTCTTCTCATTTAGGGTTCAAGTACTTGACCTGGACATCAGAGGGCCACAGATGAACAACCACCTCAATGTTAGGATACTCGTGTGGTTTAAGTACAAACTCAAAGTCAACTATAAACCACCATCAACTGCAAATTGCTTTCCCCCTACTGTTTGGAAAACAAGAATAAATATTGAGATGATCAACATCTTAAGTTTCATTGATCAACCATGGTAATTTGAAATACCTAAAATAAGACCCCAGACACGTGAGACTCAAATTGATGAGTGAGAAGGTATGAGATAAAAATTCCTTTGAATGAAAGCATATGAATTCATAGAAAACACACTTTTGTAAGCTCTTGTGGTGTGACATGTGAAAACACTTGGAATGGATTCAGAAATCAGAGGAGGCGAAGGACAGATCAAGCAGCTGCTAGTGACCAATAAATAAATAAAAATTACTCCCACAGGACCCTTACTGGCAAGAATCTTTTATCACAGGTTGCTGTTATACTCTCCCCTAAAGGCTACTTTGCTAACTTATTATCCTTATAGCTGTTCCTAGCTGAGAAGAAACCTAGTACACGCAATCAATACGTCAAAGCTTGAATTAGTGAGTTGATAGTGAGCATTAGGACTCCACTTCGTAATAGAACCTACATAGAATAGAGAGAGCCAGAGAGAACAAAAATCCTATAGAGAGTGAAGCATAACATGCAAATACAACAATCTTTTTTGGTTTTTAGTTATTGGTCACACACCCACATTAAGCAGTGAACTTTTGAACCCCAAACCTTATAATAAAAAGGCCCCTGTGAGACCATCGAGGTAAAAATCTGATCCGAACAATGAAGGGGAGTAAATTAAAACGTTCTCCATAAAAACCGAAACTTTAACACAATTAAGCCATCGCAAATACATCTATTCATGAAAACATGTGCTGATGATAGGGAGAAATTTTTTTGGATCTCAGCGGGAAGAACAAACGAAGTCAAGGATGACAAATTATTAAGAGATTAAACTCAGCAGAGCCAAACCAAGAGTAGTTTCTTAATATTACAGACAAGAGGTAGAGGAGAATACCTAATTGTAGTAAAGTTCAAGGCCCATGCCGTCATGAATCTCGTAATCCTTAAGGGTGATGTGATCTTTATAAATCGTGTACCACTTCTGAATACGTATCTTGTCTGCCCTCGTTCCTGTCTGCGCAGCGACGAGCTTCTTCAAATCGCCGATCGTATCATCGTCGTTGCACTTCACGCGGACTTTTTTGCCTAGACGATCGTTTAAAACTACCTCGATCATCTTCGCTTCGACTCGGTAATGAAGGAGACTAGAATTTTGGAATCAGGGCGACGACCAAAAAATAATCTTTTTCAGACCTCAGTTTGCTACATCGGGAGTCAACAAGATTTATAGGATCATCTTTGGGCCTTTGGCGGCAACGGCCGCGTGACTCTTACGCCAAAGACTGCAGGTAATAAAATGACAAATTTACCCTTGCGGGTCGGATTGGGTTTTATTGACTTCGGTTTAAGTCAATTTATAATAATTTAAAGGATTCTTACGGATTATATATCCACTTTAATTTAAACATTGTGTCAAATATCTAATTTTTATTTTAATTAATTGATATATTTTAGATATTTTTAGGATATTTTATGGCTCATATATCCAATTTAATTTAAATGTTGAACCATACATCCAATCTTGATTTTGATCGAATGATATATTTCAGCCATTTTTACCCCTCTTCGACCCAGTAGAACCGGTCCGGTAACATTAAATGGCTCAATTGAGAACCAGCTCTAAAAATCTCTTTAACTCTCTCATGCTCTCAAGCTATCTCTGCTTCTCTATAACCAGTAACCCCCCTCTCTCATAACCCCTCCTCAAAAGCCCCCCCCTCTTTCTCGAGGTCCCCCTCTCTCTCAGTAGCCCCCCTTCTTTCTCTCTCTTCTCTCTCAAGATCTTAGCTCTTCTCTCAGCCCCCCTCTCGGCTCTCCTTCTCTCAGCCCCCTCTCTCTCTCGGCGGCCCCTCTCTTCTGCTCGTCATCCCCCCCTCTCTCTTCTTCCCCCTCTTTCGAGGTCTCCTCTCTTTTACTCTCTCTTTCTCTCTCCCAGCCTCCCCTCTCTCTCTCGGCAGCCCCCTCTCTCTCGGCCCCCTCTCTCTATCGGCAACCCTCTCTCTCGGCGACCCCCTCTCTCTCCTCTCTCGGCGACCCTCTTTCTCGGGGATCCTCTCTCTTGGCGACCCTCTCTCTCAGCGATCCTCTCTCTCGGCGACCCTCTCTCTTGGCGACCCTCTCTCTAGGAGACTCTCTTTGGGCAACGCTCTCTCTCGGTGACCCTCCATCTCGGCAACCCTCAGCAACCCTCACTCTCGGTAACCTTCTCTCTCCCTAGGCAGCCCCTCTCTCTCTCTCTCGGCCACTCTCATTCTATCTATGCAACTCTCTCTCTCTCGCTGCAACTCTCTCTCGACAACTCTCTCTCGGCGACTCTCTCTGCAACTCTCTCTCTTTTCAACTCTCTCTCTCTCTTGGCAACTCTCTCTATATCAACTCTCTCTCTCTCAGTTACTCTTCCTCTCAATAAGTCTCTTTCTAAGTCTCTCTCTTTCGGCATCCTGAGCTTTAACTTTGTAACTGGAGATAAAATGGTTGGGAAGAAAAGGGCTCTGAGGTCTGTATGATGTCAATTCCAGCATCCTAACAAAAGCCTATGAACTCACACACTTGGGTTGCCTTGGGATGTTTAAATCAAAGGTAGGGATTTTTGTTAGGGGTTTTGGCTTAAGATGCTTTACATATGAGTGTTCTAGTTATATCTGGTGGGCAACATTTGTTAAAGCCAAAGCCAAGATTTCGTTCTCTCAGAATTTTCCTCTATTCTCCTGTGTTCTGCTTCTGAACCTTCTTCACGTGGACTTTAGTTATGGTATTTCATTTTTCAACCAAAATCTCCAGAACAGTGACAAGGCTTATGATCCTTTCATTTGTTGCCTCACTTATTCCCTTTTATTTCCCTGATTTGAATATAGTTATAGCTGAGAAAAAAGTGTGTGTAAATGGTGAACTAAGATCATCCCATGTTTGGTGAGTCATTGCTGTCTAAGATCTGCATGGCAACTTTGTGGAAGAATATTTTGAGTATGTCTAGTTTCTTATGTTCAGTAGCCCTGACTTGTGTTTTCACCAGTAGCCATGGTTCCAAAGAGAGGAGAAAACGTTTGGTATGTAAAACCATGCTTGCCAATGTAGGATTTGCCTTATATCAAAAACATGATTTTGTTATGGCTATTTTCCTTTTGTTCCTGTTCCAGATTCATGAAGCATGCTGGGCGTGCACTTGAATATTGGAATTCAGTCCTCGTCAAACTTGTGGTCTCAGATTTTAGCGATCTCTTCAAAGTCCTACACGCAAACCAGCGTTGTCGGTCCTCCTTTTTTAACTTTTACAAGCAACTGTGACGGCTCCATTCCTACTGCCAGTTCTTGCTTTACTGAATTTGCTAATCTAAGTACTTAATTATCTAATCTAAGTTTTTGGAGGAAATTTTCCATTTGCTGGTCAGTGCAGTGTGTGGATCAACAAATTTTTTTGTCCATGAATCATGAGAGACTGAAGAGTGAATGTGGGGGGCTGATTTAACCTCATTCTCACTTTGGTTTGACTTGAAAACCCTACCTCCTTAGTCCTTTCTCAGTTGCCAAACTCAAAGCCCTAGTTTTCTCTCTTAGATTGTTGGCCACAAAAATTTTATCCAATTATATTGATATTATTTGATTAACTCAAAAATGAATGGAGAATTAGGATCTAGTTGAAAAGAACCGAGTGAGTAAACACTTGAATGGAACTTTTATCACGTGGGCTGTACTTGAATCCACCTAAGAATTTACAATGATACAACTACCCATGAATTTGTTTAGCTTAATAGTATATTAGAAGTATATTGGAGTGACTCAAACACCAAGGTAATTTGTCCCATAATTCAATGACTTGAGTTTGTCCCAATGTCAATATTCAATAGAAGAAACTCTGGTCTCATTAGTTTTCAAGTCATAAGCATTGTTCCAACATTATTATTATCTCCATTTTGTCTTTCAATTTTTTTAAAGAGCAACTGATCACTAAACATCGAATACAATATTAAGTATGAAAGGAAACAAGGTGAACCAATTAATTAACCTCAAGCCTTGAACTGAACAGTGAAGAATAAGTGACGGATTGCTTTTTGCTTGACCTTCTAAGTGGAAAGCATATTCCTCCAAGCCATGTAAGTACTTGACTTACTGATTGCCATACAGCTAGCTAAAAACTAAAGCATGAGTTTGGAATTTAATTTTTTTATGTTCCTCTGTCTTGTGTCTTTCCATCCCTTACAATATTTAATTGCTTACTTATAGGCCCTGGATTTGATACGGTACAGGAATTTTCTGACATTGACAGATTCATGCTTGGAAGGACAGTTTTCTAATGACGAGGGGACTGAATTAGTTCGGTTAGCCTCTCGGTGTTTACAGTATGAGCCCTGAGAAAGGCCTAATGCAAAATCTCTAGTAACGGCTTTGACTTCCCTTCAGAAGGAAACATAGGTAGGTTCTTTTTACAAATAAAAAGGGTACAAGTTCCTTAGCTTTGTAGCTCTCTCTGCCTTTATGTTTCTTTCCTCTTGCTCTGCAATGTTGAAATTGTCAAAAATGTAGGGGAATCAGCTGAAAAAATATATTTTACTTTTTCCTATTTATGGAATCAGCTGAAGAGTTACAAATCATTTTTTATTTAATTTCTTATTCAGGTAGTAAAGCTGGGTTGAACTAGTGCCAAGCTTGGTCATTCATATAATTGGAGCACATAAAGAGTTTTATCCATCCAAAAACTAGTTGTTGATATTTGTGATCTGGAGGCTGTTTCATGCACGTTGTCAAATTTCCGTTGATATGTTGTGGTCATGTTTTTCATTTAGAATGCTCCTCGTAAGAAAACTTCAGCAAGAGCTTGATTAGAAAAGGCTTTTGTATTGTACCCACCAGTCGTTAAATGAGATTTGCTTGATTGAATGTTTTGTTTGTTAAATGATCTTATCTTCTCTCTTTGTTTCTTTGTTGCAATGATCAAAGAACAGTGATTGAATTTCAATAGATTGTTGTCTCAATACTGTCTTCAGTCTTCCTTTCTACTTGTTGCTAAGCATCTGCATCACCTTATCATGATGTGGGTGTTTTTCTATCTTTTCGATGTTCAAAAATTAGATGGTCTTTAACTATTTCGTTTGGTAAGCATTGGGCTTCTTATCTCAAGCTAGCAGCTTCTTTTGGTTAAAATCTCAATTTGAAAAGCCTTAAGAAATGATAAGGTGGATAGCATAATTTTGATTTGAGAGATGAATGCATCAATGTACCAGTTAGAGTTGTTGTTCATTTTTCATCTTGTAATCGTTTCTCTTACTAAATGACGTCCTTTAGATAGTTGAACTCCAAAAAAATCTTTATGATGAAAGTCTCTATGAAGGGGTATTAAATTTTCATTGGTTTGAATATTTTGTCTTTCTTTCTAATTTGTCTTCATTAAGTGTAAATGTTGTGGTCAATGGGCTCATATTACCTCTAGAATGAGGAAGGTTGAGTGATAAAGGCAATGTGATGCCACAAACATCTGAGATATCAGCTGCTCTTATATTTTGAGATGTTTGTTAAGATATTTTCTTGTATGGTTGTAGATGTCCTGACATTTCATCCTAAGCATCATTCATTTGCTTTTGAAATAGACATGTTCTGAGAGGATCTTTAAGCTCAAAATGGTAGAGCGCTCAAATTAATAATTTGAGAGGGTGGTGGTTCGAATCCACCAGGATCCATATTAGTTATATTAAGTTATTTTGTGTATCTCTTTTATTTTTTAATCGATTTTGCTTCTTTGTCTGAAATTTGAAATGTAGCTCCCGACTAAGCTCTTGTTATGTATTTTAATTCATGCTTCTTTGTTTACTATCCTATAGCTATATATTGTGTCCTTAGGCTGATAAACCATTGGTTATGTATTAGGGACATTATGTCTTATTATTTGAATTGTGTCCTTAGGCTGATAACCAAACCTTTCATTGTTTAGCTTTTATTAGTTGTGAGTTGGAATGTATTACAGTTCTGTAATGTTCTTTTATTTCATTGTTATAAATAGGGAAAGTACAATGTTATAAATAGGAAAAGTACAATGTTATAAATAGGGTAAGTACAATCTTATAAGTAGAAAAAATACAATGTTATAAGTAGAAAAAGTACAATGTTATAAATAGGGCGTGACCGGCTCGCAAGTGGTCAACTCTAATAGATCTCGTCACAGTTTAGCTCACGCCCGTGACACGAGCCGTGAGCGCATCACAAAGAAGGAGCTTCACCTAACAGAGCTGCTCACGATTCTGCTCACGCCCGTGACAGAAGGCGTGACCGGCTCCTAAGTAAGTGGCCAACTCTAACAGAGCTTCTCACAGTTTAGCTCACACCCGTGACACTAGGAGTGAGCGCTCCAAAATGGCGTCCCTATTTATAACATTGTACTTTTTATACTGTTAACATAGTACTAACTTAGATTGTAACATCGTACTTTTCCTTCTTATAACATACTTACTCTGTTTATAACGTTGTACATTTGTTGTTTCTAACACAGTACTTTTCTTACACACATTTCTCTCAGGCATACTCAAGCCGTGATGGGCATCACAAGCCAAGAGTTCCACTAACAGAGCCGCTCACGGTTAATCTCACGCCCGTGACATAAGGTGTGACCGGCTTGCAAGTGGCCAACTCTAACAGAGCTCGCCCGTGACACGAGCCGTGAGCGCATCACAAAGAAGGAGCTTCACCTAACAGAGCTGCTCACGGTTCTGCTCACACCTGTGACAGAAGGCATAACCGGCTCCTAAGTAAGTGGCCAACTCTAACAGAGCTTCTCACAGTTTAGCTCACGCCCGTGACTCTAGGAGTGAGTGCTCCAAAGCGGTGTTGTGGCGCCCATGTGGTCTAGCGCTTGTAGCTTATATTTGGGCGCCTTAACCTGTTTATAACATTGTACTTTTTATACTGTTAACATTGTATGTTTCCTGCTTATAACAAAGTACTTACTCTATTTATAACGTCGTACTTTTGTTGCTTCTAACATAGTACCAACCTAAGTTTCTCTTACCTCAAAGGTGAAAATGCAATGAAAATGCAATGATATTCATTCATATGTTTGGGACACATAATTATATTCAAATTAACAGCTTGAGATACAAAGATGTAAGATATATTGTCTACTTGAAACTTTTAATAAAATTATAGGCTCCTCGTTCGTCCGGGCTAAATTCCAACCCAATATGTTGGCTTGTTCGCTAAATAAGACAAAAACATAAAAAACTTTTTATACTTGAAAATTAGTTGAATGTGATCACAACAATTTCTATGAATACAATACTTTAGTCACCAATCTTTGAGCAGACCTTTATATTTGAATACATTAGATCTTAATGTCGAATACGAAAGTACACCATTTAAATTTTTACTTTTAATATTTCTACAGAAAAAATTTCAAACATAACTCCAAGGAACAAAGGACGTCGTTACTAATACTGGTGATGTTATAGAAGCTCAGTTTGGATTCTGCAAGAAATGAAACACTACCAGCCCGACCCAAAAACCAGGAGTCAGAGGATGCTTTTCTTCTCCATGATTCAAAGCTTGGGAAGAGAGAAGAGAAGAACCACATTGGATTTCAATTTTGAGGGCGAGGACAAGTTTCCTCCAACCCTTCCAATACAGTGCTCGACACGAGGAAGCCAACTAATAATTCACCAAACTTGACCTCCACTTAGTCGGGAGTCAATAGCAGCACAACAGCCACCTGAAACACACCAGTTCAAGAAAACATGCTCTCATTATTCATGAAGGAAACTAAAGCATCTACCTACTGCAGAGAACATACTCATTTATAAACTGAAAAAATTGAAGTTGTACCTTTCATTCTATGAATCACAATACGGAAGATATTGCTGGATGAGGCCGGTCATAGCCTTTTAGACAATCAAATAACGATTGAAAAATGCAATGCAGAGCTTCCAAAACGGTAATGCCGAACCAAATTTTTATCACAAAAAATTTTCTCCCTGTTTCACATTCAATACTAAGATGAATAAGTTCACACTCCTCTTTCTCTTCCTCTAAATTCTCTTTTGCTATCAGAATTCCCTTCTTCAGATCTCCCAAAGTTGAACATGTTCATTCTTATCCGTTCTGCTTCTGATCCCGGACCCCTTCTCACCTGAAAATAAGTTAGGAAAACCTATGAACTAACAATAATCAACTCTTAAGCACATGCTTACAAATAAAAAATGAACCCTAGTGCTAACATTGCATTCTTCTAAGTCCAGATGGTTCTGGAACTGCCAAGCAAGCTCCTCGTCATGGCTGGTATCCTGAAAATTTGCATTTGGTACTGACTTCACGCCTCCTTTTCTCTTTTCCCATTCATCTAGAGTGAAAACCACTGGATCTTCCTGTCTACCCTTTCCTTTATATTTAGACCCTCTTGACTGCCTGCCATCCCAATGGGATTGATTCATTTTCTGAAGAAGCTTCTGTGCAGCAGCTTGATTTTGAACTGGAAGAGTTTCGGCCACTAATTATTGCACGATATTCGACATTCCAACATGGGAGGCACGTGTAATAAAATAGCTAATTAGCAAAGAAAATTGGTAGAAAAGCATATACGAAATTAAAAGGGTGATATTTGTTGCCTTATATGGCTTTAAAATATGGTACATGACAACATATCTTAAGTATTGAAAGGCAGACAAAGAAGCCCATACTGAACATCAACTTAGAACAACCATTTACCTTCTTTAGGCCTGGATTCTTGAGTTGATTTTTCTTCAACTTGTCCACTTACAGAAGCAGTGTTGGAGTACTTTTCCATCTTATAACTCATCTGCCTCTGGCTGGAATATCCATTCAATTTGACTAGTGCATTGGCTGTACAGAAGTTGATTCAAGATGTGCAAATAGCGAAAAGGGTCACAATAAATAACATTCTTATTTTGATAAAAAAAGCAGTTTAGTGAGAACTATAAAGTAGAAATGAAAAGCATGACCATGGAAAATACAGTTCTTATTCAACATTTCATATAACAAAAATAAAAACACATTAGTGATACAACCACAAACAATGATGAAACAGAACATTGCAGATGGCTTTTTTTTCTCAGAGACATAACACTAGTTATTTCAGTACTCCTCGAATGGTGAACAAAGACTGGTACAAATAATGTACCATGATAGTTTGGTTATTTCACTTATGGCATGCAGTGTTCGGATAACATCATTGCATAAAGCTCAATGATAGGTAAGCACAAGAAGACTCATAAACCCACCTCTTTTTGTCTTAATTATAGGAAAGCACAAGAAGAAACCAATAAGGGCTCCTCAAAGTGAAAGATAGCAAATGACACCCACAGATTATTTTTTTATGCTAGTTTTCAATAAATAATTGAAGCCATAAGACAAGATTGTTAGAAGTTCAAATTTTCAGAGAGTAAATTTATGATTTCAAGTGGACATAGAAATATTTCATTATTGCATAATTTTTCGAGAAAAGTGAGTATATTTTTTTACTCCCAATTATTGAAATTGATCAAGTATGCAAGCCTTTGGTTAGTTGACATTGCAGCATCTTGTGCACTATAAACTAAATTTTCAGTTGACAGACTATAAACAAAGTTGTATATACTAGTTCGTAGTTGCAACTCTCTCAATGTGTCTCTTGGTCATACCCTTCCTTTTCTTGAGGACTACCATCAAACTCGAATTTCTGCCCCTGTTTATAACGTTGTACTTTTCTGGCTTGTAACATTGTACATAACCTACATATTACATTGTACAAAGCACACTTACAACATAGTGTAGTAGTTGTACGAAGCATTTCCTGCTTGTAACATTGTACATAACCTGCATATAACGTTAAACAAAGCACGGTTTCAAAATGATTGTCGGCTATACCCTTCTTTTTACCAGTGTAGTAGCGAGTCGAATCTTGTATGAAAAGTCCTAAGACTTAAACTTGAGGAGGTCCTTGATGGACCGAGAAGCACTAGAAGCCTCCCCATTGCTGAACATGTTGGAATCAACTTGCATAGCTGAATCTGGCCAGGATGAAATCGTGTGGCTCCCCTTGTTCTTCAAGTTTGTTTCACAATCCCATTATGCTACAAGTCAAATTATGGAGCTCAAAATTATTCACAGCTCCCTACAGCTCCCATCATTCCTTCAGCAATTACTATTGACCAACGATCACTGAAACTACAATAAGTTCAAATATGAACACCAATTCCAAAAGTAGTGACCTATAAAAATATTTATTCTCAAAAAATACACTTAAGTCATTCAATTCTAGCAATTATAGGCCAGTTCATTATGCAATCAGAACAATTTAACTCCAGCACCATAAATATGACATAATAAACACAACAAAGTTATAGGTCAGATAAAGTACTACAATTGTTTGATATCTATTGAGTCCCTTACCCAACAATATCGGTCTCCAAAGAGGACTAAGCATAAAAAAACACAACAAAATTATAGGTCGGATAAAGTAAAAAAAAAAAAAAAAAAAAAAATCAGGTGGAAAGTAAATATAGAATAAATCTCCAAATGACAAGCAAGTTAAGGACAAAGGTAAAAGAAGAATAATGATTGTCTTATAATAGGTAAAGGGCATCAGAGAAGAGACTAACTGAATAAAAGAAGACCTGCAAAAGCTCCCGCCATAGAAGAACAAACGAAACAGCATAGCGTGAGATCCAAACAAACATCCCACTTCGCAAATATGAACATCAATTCCAAAGTGAGAGAGAGAGAGTGAGAGAGAGAGAGACATAGTGAGAGACAAAGAGACGGATAACGCGAGAGAGAGAAACTAAGAGAGAGTGACAGAGAAAGTAGAGATGGATAGAAGGAGAGAGTTAGAGAAAGGGAGAGAGAAAGGAGAGAGAGAAAAGAGAGGAGAGAGATAGACTGCGAGAGAGAGGCCGATTGTTGTGACTTACTTTAGCAAGAATAAGTGGAATGGAGAGAGGCAGACGAAAGGCAACGACATACAACAGCAACCGACGACAACCGATGGCAGTGGAGACTCTGGCGAAGGTAGTGAAAAAGTTTGAAGCTTGGATTCTAAAAACTCTCAGACTCGTGAAGGCAATGGCAAAGTCGAAGAGTCGAGAGGGAGGAAAGAGATGAATAGGGTTTTGGGTTGCAAATTTGAACTATATGAACATCCGGTTTTAAGTATAGTTGATTTTTATTTGTTTTGGCCCGGCTCAGCTATTGGGTTAAGAAAGGGTAAAACTGTCTGAAATATATGATTCGATCAAAATAAAGATTGAATATTTGGCTCAACATTTAAATTAAAGGTGATAATGATCTGTAAAAGATCCATATTTTTACCCTTTTATGAACCTGTTACAATTGAATTCAACACAACCTATGTTACAATTGAATTCAACACAGCCTATGTTACAATTGAATTCAACGCATATGCAGCATGTCTTCTAGGTACATACTTATTCCTTCTCTCTCTTACATCCCATTCTTCTTTCTTTTCTCTCCATCACATCCTTTCTTCTCTTCGTCTCTCCCTCACGTCCCTTCTTCTCTCTTCTCTCCCTCACATCCCTTCTGTCTCTTCTCTCCCTCACATCCCTTCTGTCTCTTCTCTCCCTCACATCCCTTCTCTCTCTTCTCTCCCTCACATCCCTTCTCTCTCTTCTCTCCCTCACATCCCTTCTCTCTCTTCTCTCCCTCACATCCCTTCTCTCTCTTCTCTCCTACACATATCTCTTCCCCCCTTTTCTTTCTCACAGTTTGTCTCACGCGGGTGACTCAAGCCGTGACGGGCATCATAAAGCAAGAGTTCCACCTAACAGAGCCTCTCACAGTTAATCTCACGCCCGTGATATAAGGCGTGACCGGCTCGCAAGTAAGTGGCCAACTCTAACAGAGCTCCTCACAGTTTAGCTCATGCCTATGACATGAGCTGTGAGCGCATCACGAACAAAGAGCTTCACCTAACAGAGCTGCTCACGGTTCTACTCACGCCCGTGACATAAGGCATGACCGGCTCGCAAGTAAGTGGACAATTCTAACATAGCTCCTCATAGTTTAGCTCATGCTCGTGACACTAGGCGTGAGCGCACCAAAAGCGGCATCGTGGCGCCCATGTGGTCTAGCGCTTGTAGCTTATATTTGGGCTCCTTAGCCTGTTTATAACATTGTACTTTTTATTCTGTTAACATAGTACTTACTCTGATTATAACATTGTACTTTTCTAGCTTATAACATAATACTTACCCTGTTTATAATATTGTAATTTTCTTGTTTCTAACATAGTACTTACCCTCTTGCTTATAAACATAATACTTTTCTTGCTCACATTTTGTCTCACACCTGTGACTCAAGCCGTGATGGGCATCATAAGCCAAGAGTTCCACCTAACAGAGCCACTCACGATTAATCTCACACCCGTGACATAAGGCATGACCGGCTCACAAGTAAGTGACCAACTCTAACTGAGCTCCTCACAGTTTAAGCTCACGTCTGTGACACGAGCCGTGAGCGCATCACAAACAAGGAACTTCACCTAACAGAACTGATCACAGTTTTGCTCACGCCCGTGACATAAGGAGTGACCGGCTCGCAAGTAAGTGGCCAACTCTAACAGAGCTCCTCACAATTTATCTCACGCCCATGACAGTAGGCGTGAGCGCACCAAAAGCGGCGTCGTGGTGCCCATGTGGTCTAGCGCTTGTAGCTTATATTTGGGCGCCTTAGCCTGTTTATAACATTGTATTTTTTATACTGTTAACATAGTACTTACTCTAATTATAACATTGTACTTTTTCAATTTATAACATAGTACTTACCCTGTTTATAATGTTATACTTTTCTTGCTTCTAACATAGTACTTACCCTCTTACTTATAAACATAGTACTTTTCTTGCTTATAGTTTGTCTCACATTTGTGACTCAAAAGCATACTTGAAGAATTCCATTATGCAGTATTGCTCACGACTTGCTTCATGGCCGTGACGGGAACTGTGAGCGCTCCTGGAACCATTGCATTGAAGCATGCAAAACTGGTCACGGTTCACATCGTGTGCGTGACACAACCTGTGACAGAGATGTAGAACTTAGGGGGCAAAATTGGGTTTTTGGATATCTTTATTTAGTGAAACCTACGGAGCTTAAAGAGGGTTTTTTGGGGATGAAAAGGAGGAACCCTCGCTTTTGTTTTCCCTCTATTTTTTCTTAGAAACTATTCATCTTTCACTAGATTAGCTTGTTTTTCTCGTTACTTTTACATTTTGGAGCAAGGGATGAAGAAGAAGACTTGTCTTTGGAGATATCTCTACATTTGTCAAGATTTAAAGGAGTTTGAGTTTCTATCTCTTTAGTAATCCTTTTGATTAATGTTTGTGATATTTTCAAGCTAAATATGAGCTAAGGCACCAATTGTGGTGCTATGAAATAGAGAGTTGGGCGCCTTTAGTGCCAAAAGTGGTGTTGTGGCGCCGATGTTTATAACATTGTACATTTCCTGCTTATAACATAGTACATACCTAGTTTATAACATTGTACATTTCCTCCCTATAACATTGTACTTACCTCCTTTGTAACGTTGTATAGAGCGGGCACCTAAGGCGCCAATTGCTTTGAGACAGAGAACTAGGTGCCTTTAGTGCCAAAAGTGGTGTTGTGGTGCCCATGTTTATAACATTGTACATGTTTAACGACATGTACAATGTTTAACGAAATTTGTACAAAGACAAAAGAGAAGACAAACCCGGATTGCGGATAATGTATACAACCCACCAATATACCACCACCTGGGACTTTGTTCTTTCTTTAAAAAATGAAATTCCATCATTTAAGAAAGTTATTTTTATTTTATCGATAAAATAACATAATCAACAAACCACCCATGAGTTCATGACCCAACCCACGGTGGGGAGCAACCACTACAGTCACAAGTCACTTTAGTATTTTATGGTTACGACAAGCCGAAAGGCTCACAATCTTACAAACACATTCTCTTGCCTCAACTCTAATCAATTGTTAAAAATCACTTGTCTAAAATGGATAAAAGTCTCAAGATTTGTTGGACAACAAGCAGACGCTGGTAGATACGAGCAATGCCTAAATTTTGCCACTTCTACACATTTTCATTGAAATTTTCAAATGCTACAAATTATACGTGAGGACTCCGTAGAAAAGGAGTAAACACTATAAAACTGTATTGAAAATAAATAAATAAATAAATTTGTGTCATGATTTTTGTTCCTTTTTCATAGTTACTATTAGGAGAAAGGTCGTGTCCATCAACCTGATGTGACCAGGCCAGCGTGACTTCGAAAGAGAGCAACGTGCAAGGCTTTGAATTTTAAAACTATGAACTGCTCATTTGGCTATCTGAATAGTGTTCACCATGGCAAAGAGCAGTATAAGAACATAAAGAGTGAAAAGCGCTCCTCCAAATTCAGTAATAGACAAAGAGCTAATTAGGTTACTATGCATAAAATATGTTTCTAAATTATACAACAACACATAGCGAGTCAAATGTGTTAACGTACCTTTTAGTGCCATATTTTTGATAAGTAATGACAAAACCAGTGTAAATATCATATGAGATAAATAAATTAAATCACCACAACCATATATTACACCATGAGGAACTGAAATTGAAGCAAACAAGATAAATATCAGAAGTTTGAACTTCAAATGGACATATCAGAACCAAGAAGTCAGTCAGCAACACTATCCCTTACATTAATAAATAGAACTTCAACAACACTGTCCGGATGAGGCAATCTGACTAGTTTTGACCCTTACAAGAAAAATATTGTTTCAATCTAATTTTCATGCACTAGATATAAAGGCCAATAGAATACAAGAGTTTGACATAATGAACAATTCCAACAACATTCATTAAAATCACACAAAAAAATATAGAAAATTGAAAATAATTGTCCAATGATTATTGCACTTCATGGCAGTGATAGTTAGGCCCTGGAAGTTGTGTCGCATAAAAGGTGATAATTCGGAGAGTTTGAGAAGCCTACAGAAAACAGGAAGAGAATTATGCTCACAATAAATTGTCATAATGTGTACTAATTTTGTTGTTGCTCTGAATCTTAGACATAATTAGGGACTAAACAGTAGTAGATTCAAGCTATAGACCAAAATATACTAGCATGACTAATGTTTGTTGCAATATTTATTCCAAAGGCAATCCAAGTCCTTGCAATTTTATACCATCAATTGTTAGCCTAGTCTAAAAGCTAGGCTCTCAATTATTTATAATGAATGATGCTTATCTAGATAAGATAAGCTTCAACAACAATGACAAGAAATATTAACAGTCGGAATTGTCACAAGCAAAAAATATGTGCAAAAAAATGAGAGTTGTACAGACACTTACAACAAGGAACGCAAAAATTCTGCACCAGAGAATGACAGTGTAGAATTTCTTGCTTTGGAAAAAGAATGGAAGGAAAGTCCACTGCAAAAGATAAAGACCATTAATATCGTAATGCGAATTTCAAAATAGAAGCAAGCATCACCGTGTTACTATAGCTGTTGAAGAAAAATAGTTCACTTTACGGTTTATAAATTAGATGAAATTGTTGGCAAGATAATTCGCCTAGTAATATAACAGAGTGATAATGACATCCAAATTCTAATTCTTTTTCAAAATGATGATTATATCATTAAGAGGACAAGAATGTACAGTTCGCCACCCATGACAACTAACAGGAAACATACCACCGGAAAATAATCAACATAAACAACAAACACAAAAAAAATCATTGAAGAGATATTTCTAAAAGTTTCTCCAACAATGAAGACGAAATTCACTCATTTAGCACTTGTATCTCTTTTATGCACCCATCCATATTCTACTAGTAACCATAAATTAAGATTTATGATAAATACGAACTGAGAAAAACTTACAAATTTAGCAGTAAACAAGAAAGAGTAATATAAATGAGAATTTCACTGGACAAAAAGTGTTTGAAGAAGAAAGATACAATGCCAACAAATATGGAGCTGGGCTAGATAACAGGACAGGCACAACATTACTGTTCAGGTTCAGAGATTAGTAGCTCCATACTATGCTTTTAGAATATTTACAACTTGAGTTGAGCCACAACCAAGGAGCAAGTTATATCTTCAACTACAAAAGAATCATCTGTTCAAGCAATACAATCATCTGATCCAACACCTTCTCTTTTATCAGCTCTAATTCATATAAAAAAGCCACCCAATGATGAGTACATCAAATAGTTCAAACCTACAAGTCCTCTATAAGCACAATTATTGCCTCAACAGAAAGGGCACCCAAAGCATTAGGTAAATTCGGATAGACATATATGGGTGGCACTGCTGGACACTGAGATTCACTCATGTAGTGTTCCCAATATGTCATCGTCCGTAGAGGTGGTACCTCAATCCAACCAACCAGTAGTGCATATTAATTTGACAATGTATAATAATAACGTAAAATTTGTTTAATACTAAAGATCAATTCTATCTTTCTTCATAACTAATTCAACAGGTATAACAGTAAGTTCAACCCAGAAGAATATTTGAACGATCTTCTACAAACTAATATTCTTTTATTAACAAACACAAAATCATATATCCACCACACAAAAATGGTATAAATATAATATCTGATGCTTCATTGAAACTCTACACCAACTGATAGAAACTCACAAAGAACAATTTCAGGTGAAAATCAAATATCTTGACCATGAAAAATTGGTCAGTGCCCTTAGTTTTTCCAGCTACTTGTGACATAAACAGCAAGACAAGTACACCACTCACATTCAAATAGATTATACCAGATTAAGGTACCTGGACACTTCCCAAGTGACATAAATCATTCACGTGCATTCTCTAAAAAGATTCTCAAGAAAAAAAATAGGTTAAGAATTGGACAACCAGTTAAATGCAAGTTGAGTAATGATCATCCGTAAGGCAAATTCAATAAACTTAGGTTCCTAACTAGACCTACCAGAACATGTACACCATCTGCTTATAATCTCATAAGCTATCAATATCATCGATTACTTATATATAATACCAACAAAATTCTATAAGAAAACAAGTGCAAGATTGCAAACATAAATAATACACTTTATTTAGTGACAGATGGGCCTGAATGCACATGAAACAAGTATTCATTACTTGGTCAAGCTAAAACCCCCAAATCTCCTATACACGTACATAATACTCCAAAAGAATGCATCAAATAAAACATAAATACAAATTTGTTCTACTTATGTTGCACATCACATCAATGAACTTATTAACAGGGAAGATTTAGTGCTTATCTAATTGGATAGTTGAATTCAATAACACTCCCTCTTTGTCTCCCAATATTACTTCAGTCCCACCATATTCAGGTAAGAGAACTTGGTCGCCCTCTTTCACTGCAAAAGGAATGAGAATTCCCATCTCTGTCATGAGCACCAGGACCCACGACCACAACTTTACTAGAAATCAATTGGAGCAACATAGAAGATGCAACAAAAGAAAAAAAAATAAGATAAAATTCATATATAATGAGGATAACTCCACAAAATTTATTCCAACTCCTCGGCCAAATAGTACAAAATTGTTAACAATGTCAGAAATAAGAGTAAAAATGAGCTTCATGCATAAAAGACATACTAAAGTCACCGTTCCTAAATGTCTAGTACAACTCACAAACACATTCTATTAAACCCCTAAGACAATTTTTTCACAATATTCAAAACCCAAACCAAAATGAGGTCGTAATAATGTAATATCATGGAGAATATAGACAAATATGGTAGAGCAGCAGAGAATTCCCTAATACAGTATATCCAATAGAGTCCAGCAAATAAGACTGCAATAGTCTAAGAAGTGATTCAACAAGAGGGACAACTGTAACATAGACAACATTGGATGCCTGGGAATAAACCATAGAGTAAAAACATCATCCAACCAAAGAACAATAAAAGGAGTAGTGAAATGCATTTCTCAAATATTCACTAAGTGAACAATTAAGCCGAAATGAACCACCTCCAGCATTTCTCCTATATTCACAAAGAGAACAACAAGTTCTCCACAAGCAAGAATTTCGTCAATAAGCTTATAGAACAAATAATGAGCATTAAAAAAAAGGACTTTGCAACAATTATATAACCATAGAACATACAGAAAGCACAAAACAAAAAGAGCACAACTAAATAACAATGACTTCAGAATGAAAACAACATGGATAAATAAAAAGTTAATGAAAACAAAATATTATATTCTACTGTTGCTTGTAAAATATTTCGAATATAACCTGTGATTTAAGTAATTTTTACTCGAATCCATCAGCTAAGGGGGATGATCATAGTCCGCAGCTGAATCCATGTTGACCTACAACTCGTCAAGATCTGACACGTTCCAACTTTAACACGGTACTACATGCATATTTAATAAGGCACTGCATGCATATTTAACAAAGTACTGCATACATATTTAACAAGGTACTGCATGCATATTTAACAAGGTACTGCATGCAGATTTAACAAGGTACTGCATGCATATTTAACAAGGTACTGCATGCATATTTAACAAGGTACTGCATGCATATTTAACAAGGTACTGCATGCATATTTAACAAGGTACTGCATGCATATTTAACAAGGTACTGCATGCATATTTAACAAGGTACTGCATGCATATTTAACAAGGTACTGCATGCATATTTAACTAGGTACTGCATGCATTCATAATAAGGTACTGCATTCATAATTAACCGGGTACTCCATGCATTCATCACAAGGTACTTCATGCATTCATAACAAGATATTTTATGCATTTATCACAAGGTACTCTATGCATTCATAACAAGGTACTTCATGCATTTATAACAAGGTACTCCATGCGTTCATCACAAGGTACTCCATGCATTCATCATAAGGTACTCTATTAAACTATGAAGCATTAAACATCAAGATATCACACAATCATCGAGTGAACTCTTTCTTATGTATAAATTCCTAAAACCCAATTAATGGGTGTATAAAAGTTGCCGATATTCTATATGCTTGTAAGTATACTATCATCAGCTAAAAGCCTAACATTTATTCATAGTGGATTAAAAGAAAACAAATCAACCAATTATAATAGATCTTATAGATGGAATCCACAAGAAATTTAAAAATTAGAATAAAATTAAATAGCTACTCACTAGGACTCTGCAAACTAGGACTCGATTAGGCTTACAAAACTAGGACTGACCCTTCAAACTGGGACAGATCCTTTGAAAGCCTTCTTGTGCATAGGACCCCTATTTCATAAGATAAGTAAAAATATATCAAATATCTAGTGCACATTATCAAAGCCAGAATGAGTAATTAAAGAAATGGTTTGGACTTCATTTCTAGTATTAACATTATCCTTACATGCTTGAGAATTAAAAACATAGTTTATCAATTTGCTACAACTTTACTTAGCCCCTGCGCTAGAATGATGATATTTCTAGCCTACAACACATGCTATCATCGGAAGTAGTATAAGCAACATTACTCAACGCAAATAAAGTGACAAATCTAAAAAATAACTCCACAAAAAAAACTCCTAAAGGAGGCCATTCCACTTGAAATAAAGAAAAAGGGCACCATATATACATGCAGTACAAATAAAAAATTATAAACCATGATAGATATATGAATATTATGCTTTACTGCTTCACAACTATACAAAGGAATTTTTTACCTTTTTGTTTGAAAGGAAAATTTTATAATTCAAAATTAAAAGATTAAGAGGTTTACTGCCTCCAATTTCATTGAAATACCATTACCCATCAATCGCTTTGTTGAAATTTATTTATTGAATATGATTAAACATAATTAACTAAAAATCTTTTAATTTAGGTGAAACAATGGCGACTCTGGTTTTAGTTCCTGTCTATAAGCTGAACCAAATGAAAAGGGTGGAGGTCCGGAATTGAGAGAGAGATAGAGAGAGACAGAAAGAGAGAACGCGATAGAGAGAGTGAGAGAGAGAAACAGAGTGAGGGAGAAACAACGTGTGAGAGAGAAATAGAGAGAGAAATAGAGATGGAGAACGCGAGAGATAGAGAGAAAGTGAGAGGGAGGCTGAATGATTGAGAGAGAGATAGTGAATGAGTGAGAGAGAGAGTAGAGATGGATAGAAGGAAAAAATTAGGGAAAGTGGGAGAGAAAGGAGAGAGGAGAGATAGATAGAGTGTGAGAGAGGCTGATTGTCGTGACTTACTTCAGCAGCAGACAGAAGGCAATGACAAAACCGATGGCAGTGGCAACTTCTACGCAAAAGGAGTGAAAAAGTTTGAAGCTTGGATTCTAAAATCCTCTCGAACTCGTGAAGTAGTCGATGGCGAAGCGAAGATGTGTGGGGACGGAGGAAAAATATGAATAGGGTTTTGAGTTGCAGATCCAATTTTAAGTATTTTTCATTTCCATTTGTTTTGACCCGGTCTCAGTTGCAGAGTTTAAAAAAGGGTAAAAATGTCTAAAATATATCAATCGATCAAAATAAAGATTGAATGTGTGGATATATGATCCATAAAAGATTATAATTTTAAGGATCTTTTAAGGATCATATATCTACGTTAATTTAAATATCGAATCATATATCTACGTTAATTTAAATATCGAATCATATATCAAATTAGATCAATGAGAGTGGGTGATTATCTTATCTTTCTTTGAATTGCTGATGCTCAAACATTTCTCACCAGGTTTGATTTTTTATTTACCTGCTATGGAAGAACATGGTTCCAATTGATAGGTTAAGTAAATTTGAAGAAAATACTCATAAATAGAAAAAGTTCCAGTGAATATAATATTAGCGAACTATGAAAAACATACCTCATCACAATGCCAAATTCGGTTACTTGAACACAAAGGAGAGAGGAGAGTTTCAACAAAAACTACCATTTGTAATCTCGATCGCTGAGAAAAACTTGTAGTTAGCGAATCATTGGAAGGCTCTTGACGCAGAAAGTAAGACATTGCCAAGAGAGAGAGAGAGTAGAGATGGATAGAAGGAGAGTTAGGGAAAGGGAGAGAGAGGAGAAAGGGAGAGAAAGGAGAAAGGGAGAGAAAGGAGAAAGGGAGAGAGAAAGGAGAAAGGGAGAGAAAGGAGAAAGGGAGAGAGAGGAGAAAGGGAGAGAGAAAGGAAAGAGAGGAGAGAGAAGGGAGAGAGAAAAGGAAAGAGAGGAGAGAGAGATACAGTGAGATCTAAACTCATATCCGGCCGCCCTCGGTTGATCCTTTATTCTTTTTAGATTTTAAAAAGTAAACCTTGTTTAAATGCTCGGTTCCGTTTTTAAAACATTGTTCTAAATTATATAATGTTGTGTGTAATTATTTAAAATTATTATATGTAAAAGAATTTATGTAGTAACTCGATCCATTATTTTAAATAGAAAAAATACAGAATGATGCATTTATCTTTAATAAATTTAATTAAACCTGTATCGAACCCATCTAGGTCGGGCCTGGTAGAAATTTAACTTACATATTATTCATCTAGAATTTAGAAGAGCGGAAACACAAAAGCAAATGGACATTTAGAAATAGACACTATATATTCATTTCATCGATAGACATATATATATATATGAAGACGACACAGCACAGACCACATCTAGGTCGCTAGTACATATTCTATCTAGAGACCCACAGACCCAATCCTTTACATCACATCAGCAAACACTACGTTTATTACACTGCAGAAGAAGCCTCCAGCAGGGAGGGAGGTAGGGTGAACACTGAAGACGATAAAAAAAAGTGAAGCCAGCCAGGGTAACTACGCGCGTACGTAATTGAGGATCAATTCAATTAACCGGAGATTTGGATAGCTTTGACCTCTGGTTTCTTGACTTCCTCCTTGGGGATGGTGACTGTGAGAACGCCGTTGTCCATGGCGGCCTTCACCTGATCCATCTTCGCGTTCTCCGGCAGGCGGAACCGCCTGAGGAACTTGCCGCTTCCCCTCTCCACGCGGTGCCACTTGTCGTTCTTCTCTTCCTGCTCTCTGGTCCTCTCTCCGGAGATCTGAAGGACGCGTCCTTCTTCAACCTCCACCTTCACTTCTTCCTTCTTCAGGCCCGGGAGGTCGGCCTTGAACACGTGGGCCTCCGGCGTCTCCTTCCAATCGATTCTGGTGTTGGCCAGCTGAGAGATCTCGTTCGACACATTCGAGCCGCCGGAGGTGGACAGCGTATTGAATGGGAACCCCTGGAAAGGATCCCATACCTGGAATGGATCAGAGAAGGCGTTTGTCCTCTGACCGAAGATGCTCGGAATAAGTGACATATTCTATGCTTGATCGCCGGATCAAACGAATCGAAACTAGAATATTAGAGGGCTGACGACCGCTGTCAAGGAATTCCAAACTCTGAACTTTCGAAAAAACGTTGATGATCGAGGGGTGTGCGAAGAGGTGGTATGTATTTATAGGTAGGTAGCCAAGCTAGCTCCCTGACTGAGGTTGGTTTTGGCGACAATTCGTTAATATTCGCGATGCTTCCCGACCCGACCTTCGCTTTCTTTTTCTTTTTTTCTTTTCTTTTTTAAATTTCTTCTCAGCGTCTCTACAAGCTTCTAGTTCTAGCTAGCCAGCGCAGCCCATGTTAAGGCCATTCCGTTTTGTAGCCTTCGATGGACACGTGTAATCTATCGATTAAGCATGCCTTTTGTCCCGGACGACTCTCGATTCTTCCTCTCGGACAATCCCATGTCATTAATGATTTCTCTTCTCTCTAATTTTTTTTGGAACGTACGTAATATTGTATCTTAAAATAGAAATTACTGGAAAGTAAATTGGTAATAAATTCTAGGAGGCTAATTTTATCATATTAAATTATTAATTAATATAAAAGAATTTAAATTTTCTTCAGTTTTTAAGAAAATAAATTCCCACTACCAAATTCTATATAAAATAAAAATTTAGAGTACTCTTTTAAGGAGAATATGATGTTTTAAACGATTGAGATACAACCAACAAACAAAAATAAAAATAAAAATAAAAATTCTCAACCCTTGTGTTACCGTGTTTTATGCGAGATCTCAGCTAATCACTAATAAAATGACTAATTAATGTAATATAGATCCATAAGGACCTACCCAATAGTTAATTGCCTTTGTAGCTTAAAACTAAATTTTGAAAAATTTGGATTTGAAAACTTTATGAAAACATAAATCTAAATTTCTAACTAACAACTAAGAGATCAAGAGGTAATTTTGAGTTGATAACAGTAATGAAAAGCAATGGAAATCCAACTTCTCCCTAGTTCAAAATACTGGGTTTTGGAAATAAGGTTAGGAAGATAAATCTAACGCGCTAAGTGAAGTCCACGGGTATGCTTTTAACCGACATCTCCTTCTATCTCCTAGAGTTAATCACCTTGCATGATCATCCCTATTTAATAACATAAATATGAAGCTCAACCACCTATCCTAACTAGCGTTGGTCTATGTCATAGATACATATAGAAAATAAAAGAGATTGGCCATATACCTTGGAATCCTCTCTAGGACCTATGTATATGAACCTAGTGCATGAACTCATAAAGAATTGTACATCTCATCATTTATTCAAACCTGAAATTCTAACTTCTCAACCCGTTCATCAAACAGGACAACAAGAGCAAAATCAGAGAATTAACAATCATGAAAAACTCATTCAACCACAAATTTAACTTCCAATTTAATATAAAGTACCAATCTTTCTACATAACTAAGGAGTCATGGACTCCCAATATGAAAGTCTACTACATACTGAATGTAAAAATAACAAAAACGAATTTGATTATAGCCATAAGAAGAAGATTAAGTAAATTAAGAAAGAACTCCCTTGGTTACAAATCTGCATTCAATGGTTGAATCTCCACCGTTCCTTCTCAAAATCTCTAGAGGTCGTGTAAGACTCCCTCTGCCCTCTCTCTAAACAAAACTAAAGGTAAAAACTGAAGAAACTTGTAAAAAAATTTATGTCAAGCCTTCCCCTTGAACCCCTATTTATAGGTGAACTTCTCTCGAGGCTTGGTAATTTGGTTTATGTCCAGGGGGTAGAATTCATCCCGTCCCGACCTCATAATTGCACAAATTTACATCCATTCCTTTCTTATAAGGTTCTTGACTTCTGTTCCAAATTCGAGTTCAATCCTAATTTGGAATTTCAATATATGAAGTTAAGAAGTTGAGTTGGTTATGTTACCAATTTCAGCACTAGGCCCACCACTTTGGAATTTTATAATGTTGGAAAATATGAATCAAGCTGCTCTGATTCTTCATGGTTAAGTTCTTGATGCTCTTAAGAGCCCATAGTCCAAATTTGGGCTCGATTGATTGTTAAAATCCCGAGATATGTGTGATTTGGTGCTGCAGAGTCACCGGCGCGGTCGCGACAGAATTTACTTTGATATGGTGCGGCAGCGCCAGTTGAGCAATCCTTTCCAAGTCCGAAACCGACAACCATGTCCTAGCTGAATTAGGAGACTTCATGGCGTGGTAGCACCAGCTTTTGCCTTGTTGTGGTGCGGTCACGCCACTCCTTAGAAATTTCGCCGAAGTCCCAAAATGGGAACTATGACTTCTTTATTTGAATTTTTGCCTTTTTCTCAGCGCGGCAGCACCAAATATTTGCGCCAAACACCTTTTTGGCTTGTTTTGTTCATATTTTCTTCATTTTCGCTTCAATTTGAGAAATTCTTTTTGCATTGACTGCTTGAGAGACAAAACATGAATTTGAGTAAGCTTTCATAATATTTTGATAAGAATTGACTCAAAAATAGAACTTCTAATCCTTTTCAATGTGTAAAAATAGTGTCTTTTAGACACCTATCACAACCCCAAACTTAGATTTTTGCTCGTCCTCGAGCAAAACTAAGATAAAAACATTCCAGAGTTATGATCAATCCTCAAAGCTTTAAGAAAAAACAGAGGTTCACTCATTCAGAGTTTCAATTCAAGATAATTGATTCATACCTTTCCTATTCATGGTTTTCCTGCTTAATCAAAACAGAATTGCCCATACAAGCGAGTAGTCTCAATTGAAAACCATATGCCAACCCTTCATCTACTATCCACTAACCTGAAGGAATTCAGAATTCTGATCAATAGGTCTTTTAGGTTGTAATGGGGTATGGGTATTTGGGTAAGGAGAAGATCAAGGTTAAAACATTGAGGGTCAATTATCCTTCTCATATCCATATTCTACTTTCCTGAGCATAGATCACCTATGATAATGTGAAAAACCCCAAACTTGTACTTTTGCCTCTGTCTCATCCCTTTTTCATGATTTCATCTTCCCATGAACAAGCTATTTTTCTTTATTTCTTTGTTTCCTCTCTTTTATTTTTTTTCTTTTTTTTTCTTAGTTTTGTCTAGAGTCTAGCTTACCTTGCCGGTTGACTCAGAATCCCTAAACTTGCTGAGGCTCGAGACCCAGTGCACACACAAGGTGGCCTTTCTCCTAACTCAACCTTTTTTTTTTGTTTGAATTGCTTCAACTCTCCACCTTCTCATTCCAGATATTGTAGTAACTTTGATCTCCATCTTGGTTCTCCTTATTTCTTCATAAATTCAGATTTTTTATCCTTGCATGTTCAAATAGAACATTTCAACAATTCAGAGAAATATAGGTTAGTAAGGAACCAATTTTTATCATAAAGGCTGGTTCATTGTGGGATTTGAAATAAAATAGGGGTCTTGAATGCTCAAAGTGTTTAACTAAAGGTGAGGCATCTTGTGCATTAAAGTGGGTGGCTCAAAAAGGCCCAAACAGTTTCAGACAAGTGCCTAGATCACTTTAGAATTTTGAAAGTCTCTCTCTATTTCGCCTTGAGCTTTCCTCAGGTTGGTTCTAATAGTAAAAAAAAACATGTTCATGTGCATTTTGTTTTCCAAAACCTTTCTTAAAGATAGTCTTTTCATGCAGGAAGACTAAGCATTCAAACAAACTTATTTTTCAAGATAGTGAATCAAATTATCTCTTCAATCCATTAATCAAAGATTTTGCTGAGTTTTTCGAAAACTGGTTTTGGATTTGAATCATTGTTGAGTTTTTCGAGTTTCCCACCCCGAACTTAAAAGTTTGCTTTGCCCCCAAAGCAATGCAATAAAAAACAAAGTGTAGGATACTTCCCTGAAGATCTAAATGGGGTTGAAGTAGGCTGAAATCCATTGTTGCACACTTTTTGTTTTTGACTTGCTCACATGGGTAAAAAAAAACATGTTCATGTGCATTTTGTTTTCCAAAACCTTTCTTAAAGAGTCTTTTCATGCAGGAAGACTAAGCATTCAAACAAACTTATTTTTCAAGATAGTGAATCAGACTATCTCTTCAATCCATTAATCAAAGATTTTGCTGAGTTTTTCGAAAACTGGTTTTGGATTTGAATCATTGCTGAGTTTTTCGAGTTTCCCACCCCGAACTTAAAAGTTTGCTTTGCCCCCAAAGCAATGGAATAAAAAACAAAGTGTAGGATACTTCCCTGAAGATATAAATGGGGTTGAAGTAGGCTGAAATCCATTGTTGCACACTTTTTGTTTTTGACTTGCTCACATGGGTAAAAAAAAACATGTTCATGTGCATTTTGTTTTCCAAAACCTTTCTTAAAGATAGTATTTTCATGCAGGAAGACTAAGCATTCAAACAAACTTATTTTTTAAGATAGTGAATCAGACTATCTCTTCAATCCACTGATCAAAGATTTTGTTGAGTTTTTCAAAAACTGGTTTTGGATTTGAATCATTGCTGAGTTTTTCGAGTTTCCCACCCCGAACTTAAAAGTTTGCTTTGCCCCCAAAGCAATGGAATAAAAAACAAAGTGTAGGATACTTCCGTGAAGATCTAAATGGGGTTGAAGTAGGCTAAAATCCATTGTTGCACACTTTTTGTTTTTGACTTGCTCACATGGGTTGAAATTTTACCCATGTGTAGACCTGATGGACAGAAGAGTACTTGTAGTGGAATTGATCATTTCTGATATGTTGAATTGTTGAATTCCATCATGTAAGTGGTGTGGCAGCACCAGAATTTGGCGCGGGCGCACTAGTTAATTCCATAAAAAAATCACTATCCTAAATTCAAATTTTGAAACTTCCACTTTGAACAAGTTAGTAAAGATTAGAGGAAAGTGTGGAATCAATTTCCGGAAATTGGCATTGAAATAATCATTAGTTGTATGCTTTGAGTCAATGATAGTGAGAGAAATAGTAATTTCATTAATATGAATGGAGATTGAGTACATATTAATGAAATTTCATAAAACATCACTCTCATACATCCAAAAGGTAACATCAAAGCAAAAGCAAAAAGGAGTCACTCATAAGACAACAAGAAACTTAAAAGAAAAACAAGGAAAATACAAGTAGAGCCTAGGTTATCTACTCTTCTTCTTCCTTAGAAGTGTCTTCAGTAGGTATCTGGCTTTCTCAAATGCTCTCATGTTGAGCCCACAACTTCCACATTTTCTTATTGTAAGTGGCTAGCTTGCTCATCTTATCTTCATGTCCACTCATTCTCTTTTGGAAGGCTGGAAGTCCTGCTCCTTAGATCTGCTAGCACCGGCCACTAATTTTTCTTTGTTAGCTGGGTGCTCTCTAATTATCTGCTTGATGGAATTGGCTGAAATACCTCTAGAGACTTTCTCTAAGGGTTTAGCGAGGCCTAGCTCAATCCCATTCGCCAAGCAGATATTAGTGATGAGGGATGAGAACGGGAGTTTACCCCTAATATGGTGTCTCATAGCCAAGATCTGAGTATGAATAGTGTTCCCCACATTGATGGGGGTACCCTCACAGAGAGTTTGTAGAAAGTAAACTCTTTTAGGTGTGATCTCAATCAGGTGTGATGTGGGGGTCAGCTTGGTGAACAAAAACATTTCTCATACCTTGGCATCCACATGCATATCTTGCCTATGAAAATGGAGAATTGTGCCCCTCCTTGGGGAACAATCTGTTGGCTATCTCAGTTGCACTTACCTCTTCCCTCAGTGCGTCAAGTGTTAGGGTGGGGACATTGGGGGTATGGAGGTATCCATTCAAATCATGAGGAAACAGTTGGATCCACTTACCTTCACAAAGAAATGCCAATTCTTAGAATCTGGCAGGTTAGCATAAAATTCTTGGACCAATGGGACACTTGCTAGTATAGGAGTCCCTACCCATTGGGTCCATCCCCTTTCTTCAATCATGGTCCCATAGTTCTCTTTTATTAACTCATCCATGATGTATCCTCTTTCCATCTGAAGGTTGGACTTTGAAAAAATGTCATTGAACCTCTTGTGTGCCTCTGGGGTAACGAATCTTTCCTTGTCCCATACTTTGGTTTCCTAGAATTTCAAACGCTGGTAAGTTTTCTTAGTGGCAATGACAAACAGATTTCTGTGCAGAACTGAGGTCCGAGCCTTTTTTAGGGGTCTGAATCTCCTAGCACAGTGATCGTCTTGGGCTGCAAAATATGTCATAGGAAATCTCTAAGTATGTATTTGAAGGAATTAAAATTTCTTTTCCCATATCCTGCCTCAGACCTTTAATTGACACCCCGAAAGGTAGCAAGAAAATTCTGCTTTTCTGCTCAAAATCTGCCCAAAAATGCAAAAATAAGTTCTCAACTTTGGGACTTTGTATCTCGCTATCCCCTTAGTGAAAATACCTCAAACTGCAACCAAAACAAACTAGGAAGTGCCCTCTAAAACCTCTTACATGTAGTTCCCAAGCCCCGATTCAAGATTGCTTAAAAATTGGCTCGAAAGTTGGCTGGTTCGCAGTGTCTGTCTGTTAAAACAGTCTAAGCTGCGACTTTTCGGCGATTTTCTGGTGAGGTTTTCAGTGAAGTTGAGCTGCGAAAATGGACGATTTTGAAAGCTCTAAGTGTCTTCTCTAGGGATTGGGAGTTTGTTTTGAGAAATAAGCACGTGAAGGGGTGTTTTAAGTGGCCTAAGTTGGCCCTGTGTGAGTCAAACCGGCGCTACGATTTTTTCAAGGTGCGCCGGTTCAAGGATGTGCCATATACAATTTTATTATTTTTTGTTTTTCAAATTGAATGTTCTAAAACCAATCCTAACACCTCTACCAATTTAATATTAACCTAAACATGACTAATTTGTAGGTTATGAAGAACAATTCATCTAAATCCTAGAAATCCTGAAAATTAAAAAATAAAGCAAAATAAACTAATCTAAGACTCTAAAAGCATTTAAACAACTACATAGTTCTGGTTTATAGTCCTAGCTGGACTTGGTGACTCTCTAGTCTGTCAGAAGTGTGAAAATTTCATTTTGACCAAAGTTTTCACCAAGGTAATCCTTGAGTCTTTGACCATTGACCACCATCTTAGCTTTATTCTTGGGTCCCACTATCTCAATAGCTCCTTATTTGAATACTCTTTCCACAATGAAAGGCGCAGTCCATCTTGACCTCAGTTTACCAGGAAACAGTTTCAACCTTCTATTGTTAAGTAGCACTTGCTGGCCAGGTTTAAATTCTTTGTATAGCATGTGTTTATCATGCCACTTTTTGGTCTTTTCATATTTTTGCATTTTCATATGACCAATGTCTAAACTCATCCAAATCATTTAATTGCAGCAACCTGGTTTCTCCAATAGCCTGTATGTCAAAATTCAAAAATTTGATAGCCCAATATGCTTTGTGCTCAAATTCAACCGAAAGATGACATGCTTTCCCATAAACCAACCTATAGGGGGTCATTCCTATTGGAGTCTTAAATGTTGTCCTATAGGCCCATATTGCTTCATCCAATTTGTTTTTTCAATCTCTTCTTGAGCTATTAATAGTTTTTTCGAAAATTTTCTTTTGCTCTCTGTTAGGTACCTGTACTTGGCTACTAGTTTGGGCATGGTAGGGGGTAGCTACTTTATGAGTTACATCATATTTTTTCAAGAGGTTTTTGAACAGAGTATTACAAAAAGGATTTTTCCCATCACTTATGATAGCTCTAGGTGTTCCAAATCGTTTAAAAATATTTTTCTTCAAAAATTCGAGAACAACCCTTGCATCATTGGTTCTAGTGGCTACTGCCTCTGCCCACCTGGTTACATAATCCACAACAACAAGTATGTATTCACATCCAAAAGAAGGTGAAAACAGTCTCATGAAGTCAATACCCCAAACATCAAAGATTTCACATTCCAGAATATTGTTTAAAGACATTTCATCATTCTAGAGATATTACCTATCCTTTGGCATCTATCACAAGAGTGTACATACTTTTTTACATCTCGAAAAAGAGTGGGCCAGAAGAAACCAGATAGTAGTACATTTGCTGCAGTTTGGTCTACACTATGGTGGCCTCCTACTTCTTTGCCATGACAGTGGCTGAGAATTAGTGAAATTTCTTCTTCCTTCACACAGCTCCTGATGACTTGATCTGGGCAAATTTTGTAGAGGAAAGGGTCCTCCCAATAGTAATGTCTGGGATCAGCCATGATCTTCTTTCTTTTCTGAAATGTGTAATGCTTTGGTACCCATCTATTACACTCAAAATTTGCTATATCAGCGAACCAAGGCTCTTTAGATGGAGAAGTACTTAGCAGATTTGCTCATTTGGAAAGAGTTCTGAAATTTTCTCTTCTCCAATCTCTATTTCCAGCCTTGAGAGGTGGTTTGCCACAACATTCTCAACTCCTTTCTTGTCTCTGATTTTAATGTGAAATTCTTGGAGTAGAAGGACCCACCAAATCAGTCTTGGCTTGGAATCCTTCTTGGCAAATAAATCTCTAAGAGCTGCTTGGTCAGTCCAAACAATAACTTTTGATCCTATAAGATATTATCTGAATTTTTCAAAATCAAAAGCAACAACCATGAACTCTTTCTCAATGGTGGTATAATTTAATTGAGGACAGGTGAGGGTGTGACTAGCATAAAATATGGTATGAAAAACCCTCTCTTTCCTCTCACCGAGACCTACGCCTAAAGTGAAATCACTCGCATCACATAAGTTTAAAAGGTAAATTCCAATCCGATGACACAACAATAAGGGCTGAAATTAATTTTTGTTTCAGAAGGTTAAAAGCATGTAAACATTCATCATTGAATTCAAATTTCACATATTTTGAAAGCAACTTGGATAAAGGCTTTGCAATTTTTTAAAAATCTTTGATAAACCTTTTATAAAATCCAGCATGGCCTAGGAAACTCCTAATGGCTTTAACCGATGTAGGGGGAGGTAGTTTTTCAAATGACTTCAATCTTAGCTTTGTCCACCTCGATCCCTTTTTTTGAAATTTTGTGTCCCAACACAATTTTCTCTTTTACCATGAAGTGGTATTTCTCCCAATTCTGCACTAACTCCTTTTCTTCACACCTCCTCAACACGAGTTCTGCAAACATGTTTCAAAGGTTAGCCCATACAAAGTAAAATCGTCCATGAATATTTCCATCCACTTTTCAGTCATATCATGGAACAATGCCACCATGCATCTTTGGAAAGTGGCTGGTCCATTGCATAAACCAAAATGCATCCTCCTATATGCAAAAGTAACATAAGGACATGTAAAGGTGGTTTTTTCTTGGTCTTTAGGTGCTATAGGAATCTGGAAATAACCTGAATAGCCATCTAGGAAACAATAAAATTTATTCTCAGCCAACCTTTCAAGCATGTGATCTAAGAAGGGTAACGAAAAATGGTCTTTCCTAGTGGCAAAATTTAGTTTCCTATAATCTATACAAACTCTCTATCCTGTTACTGTTCTAGTGTCTATTAACT
Organism: Aristolochia fimbriata; assembly: GCA_019845555.1. Classification (NCBI taxonomy): domain Eukaryota; kingdom Viridiplantae; phylum Streptophyta; class Magnoliopsida; order Piperales; family Aristolochiaceae; genus Aristolochia; species Aristolochia fimbriata. The sequence goes on from CM034079.1 coordinate 12,097,350, forward strand.
CATTATTTTCATTGTGAATGATTGTCATTCCACCTTTCTTTGGGACTACTTGAACTGGACTTACTCATGCACTCTCTGAAATAGGGTAGATAATACGTGTATCCAAGAGCTTTATCACCTCCATTTTTACCACTTCTTGAAATGTCAGGTTAAACCTTCGTTGTGGTTGAATGTAGGGCTTATGATTGTCCTCCATCAGAATTCAGTGTATGCAAATTGAAGGGTTGATTCCCTTAATGTCTGAAATCAACTAGCTTATCGCTTTCTTGTGTTTGACAACTACATCAATGAGCATCTTCTCCTTAAAACCTGTCAAACAAGAAGAAATAATTACTGATTTTGCTTTTTCTTCAAGGAAAGCATATTTTAAAGAAGGGGGAAGAGGTTTCAATTCAAGCTTGGGAGCAGCTATTTCCTCTATCTCCTTCTCTATCACTTTGTTGTTTTCAACGTCCAAAATTTCAGCTTCTTGTGCCATGATGGGATCTTCATCACCTTTTAGCTTTGATTGTGCTACACATCTTTCCATAGTGTCTTTGATCATTACTTCGTCTTTAACTTTAGCTACACAAGAGTCAACCAAGTCAATGCTATACCATAAGTCTTCATAAGGAATGGCTGGTTGTCTCGTAGCTTCTTTGATATTGAAGATTAAATCTTCGTTGTTCAGCCTAAGGATCAATTTTTCTTTTTGCACATCAATTAAAGCACCGGCTCTAGCTAAGAAGGGTATGCCAAGAATTATGTGTAGATTCTTATATACTTCCATATCCAAAACTACAAAATCACAAGGAAAAATGAACTCCCCTATTTTTACCAACACATCCTATATGATTCCTTCAGGTCTCTTGGTTGATCGATCTGCAAATTTAAGTGTGATGCTAGTTTCTTGGAGATCTCCAAGGTTCAGCCTCCTGCAAATTGATAGAGGCATTAGATTTATGCTTGCTCCAAGGTCACATAATGCATTGTTAAATTTACAAGACCCAAATTCACAAGGTATAGTAAAACTCCCTGGGTCTTTTAGCTTAGTGGGCAGCTCATTCTTCAATATTGCACTGCAATGTTCGGTGAGTAAAACTGTACCTTGTTCCTCCATCTTTTTTTTGCCAGAAAGGAATTCTTTAAGAAATTTACTATATTGTGACATTTGTTTCAATGCTTCAATGAGTGGAATATTAATCTGCAATTTCTTAAAGATTTCTAAAAATTTGGTAAAGCTACTTTCCAAAATGTCATTTTTAGCTCTACTTGGGTAAGGTAATGTTCTTACATCTATATCTGAAATTGGTAGGGAATCCTTTCCTTTCTTTTTCAGAGAGGTAGGTCGACTTACCTTCACCTCCTCTCTTTCTGATTCTTTCTCTTTTTCTTCCTCCATTGGCTGGATTTGCTCGTCTTCTATTGCTGACATTTCTCTGGGCTTTGGATCTTCAAGGATCTTTCTACTTCGTAGTGAAATAGCTTGTACTTGCTACCACGGGTTGACTTCTGAATTTATGGGCAAGGCTCCTTTCTGCCTTACACTTTGTTCTTTGACAAGTTAGCCTAATTGAGAGTTAAGAAGTGACAGGGTGGTTTGCATCTTTTGAAACTCTGATTGTAAGTTCTTGACAACAAGTTGTGTGGTCCGGTGGTTCTTCTTTTCTACCTCGAATTAGGCTACCAGCTTGTTGACAATTTGATCTTCCTTTTGTTGTGAGGATTTTGCAAAGGCTGGAATACAGGAGGATGCAACTTGGCCTGGTTGTTATTGTTCATCCTGGATTATATGTGTTGCTATAGGGATCCAACCTGCGAAAGTTTGCAACAAAATTAGCTTATTCGCGTGTGGAATTCAGTGCGTACACATTACCTTAGCATTCATAATCAGAGTATCCTCCTCCACATATATCACAAATCGAAGCCACCAAAGGAGTTGGTTGTTGCTACAAGCTTGCTACTTGTCTTTGCAGAGTTTCTATTTGTGCTTGCCTGGTAGTCGTGGGTTCCACTTTGTAAATTCCAGCCACTGTTTTGGAAGTTCTCTCAATAGGGTATTGATACATATTGGATGTCATCTCTTCTATCAAATCATAAGCTTCTTGGGGAGTCTTTTTATTGATTGAACCACCAGAAGCAGCATCAATGATGTTTCTTGTCTGGACTATTATCCCATTGTAAAAAGTCTCAATCTGCATCCAAAGGGCAATTTCATGATTTGGACATCTTTTGAGCAGCCCCTTGAATCTCTCCCAAGCTTCAAATAGATGTTCATCTCATTCCTGCACAAAGTGAGTAATTTCGTTTCTTAGTTTAACTGTCTATGATGGTAGGAAGTACTTACCAAGAAATTTCTTTTGCAATTCCTCCCAAGTAGCAATAGAACTGGCTAGTAAAGTATTCAGCCAAGTGTTGGTCCTTCCCGTCAAGGTAAACTTGAAGAGTCTTAATCTAACTGCATCATTGGAAACACCATTATATTTAAAAGTAGCACACAAATTCAGAAATCTTTCAAGATGGTTATTAGGATCTTCATGAGATAAACCACCAAATTAATAATGACTTTGAAGCATAGCTATAATCTGAGGTTTTATGTCAAAATTATTAGCTTGAATAGTGGGGTTAATGATACTTGGCCTATTTGAATTCGGATTTGGTGTGACATAATCTTGCATGGTCCTCCTTTGAGCTGGTTAAGGTTCTTCCTCCATTCTTGTGATTTCCTCTTCAGCCTCTATATTATCCACGTCTCCTTGATTCATCCGCAGCCTTTGACGTAAAGTTCTTTCTGGTTCGGGATTAGCTTCTTGATATATCCCACCTCGAGATCTAGTCATGAACCACCTGAGAATAAAAAATAAAAAAACTCAAAGCTCTAGTTTTAAAACACAAGCAATTACTATCGAAACTATGGTCTCCAGCAACGACGCCAAAAACACGATGTGATCCTAGATAATCATTAGCAAGAGGACTAATCAATATAATATAGACTTCAAAATTGGAGTCCGAATATCGTCCCACAAGGACCAAGCCAATAGTTAACTGCCTTTCTAGCTTAAAACTAAATTTTGAGAAATCTGGTTTTGAAACCTTTATAAAAACAAAAATCTAAATTTCTAACTAAAAACTAAGAGCTCAAGAGGTAGTTTCTAAAAATCATTGGGAATCCAATCTCTCCCTAGTTACTTCAAAAGATTGGGTTTTGGAAATAAGGTTAATAAGATAAGTCTGACGAGCAATGTAAAGTCCACGGATAAGCTTTTAACCGGCATCTCCTTCTATCTCCTAGAGTTAATTAGCTAGCACGATCATCCCTATTCAATAGCATAAATATGAAGCTCAACGATCTATCCTAACCGGACTCAGTCTATGCCATAGATACATATAGAATATCAAAAAGATTGACCATATACCTTGGAATCCTCTCTAGGACCTATCTACATGAACCTAGTGCATGAATTCATAAAGAATTGTACATCTCATCATTTATTCAAGCCTTAAGTCCTACTTTCTCAGCCCCTTCATCATCTGGACAGCAAGAACAAAATCAGAGAACTAACAATCATGAAAAACTCATTCAAACACAAATTTAACTTCCAATTGAATATAAAGTACCAATCTTTCTACATAACTAGGGAGTCATGGACTCCCAATACGAAAGACTACTCCATACTGAATGTATAAACAACAAAAACGAATTTGATTATGGTCACAAGAAGAAGATTTAAGTAAACTAAGAAAGAACTCCCTTGGTTACTCATCTACATTTAATGGTTAAATCTCCACCGTTCCTTCCCAAAACCTCCAGAGGTCGTGTAAGACTCCCTCTAGCCTCTCTAAACAAAACTAAAGGTAAAAACTGAAAAAACTTGTTAAAGAATTTATGTCAAGCCTTCCCCTTGAACCCCTATTTATAGGTGAACTTCTCTCCTGGCTTGGTAATTTGGTCTATGTCCAGGGGTAGAAATCATCCCGTCCCGACCTCATAATATGCACAAAATTACATCCAGCCCTTTCTTATAGGGTTCTTGACTTCTGTACCAAATTCGAGTTCAATCCGAATTGGGAATCTTGAGATAAGAAGTTAAGAAGTTGAGTTGGTTTTGCTGCCAATTCCAGGACAAAGCCCACCACTTTGGAATTTTATATTATTAGAAAATATTAATCAAGCTACTCTGATTCTTCAAGGTTAAGTTCCTCATGCTCTTAGGAGTGTAGTCCAAATTTGGGCTGGATTGGTTGTCATAATCCCGAGATATGCGCGATTTGGAGTTGCCAGAATTTACCTTGATGTGGCGTGGGACGGTTGAGTAGAATCCTTTCCAAGTCCGGAACGAGCAACCATGTCCTAGCTGAATTAGGAGACTTCATGGCGCGGTAGCACCAGCTTTTGCCTTGTTGTTGTGCTGTCGCGCCACTCCTTAGAAATTTCGCCGAAGTCCCAAAATGGAAACTTTGGCTTCTGTAATAGGCAGCTCCACGACGCGACTGCTCCACGGCATGATAGCGCCGTCCCTATGTGAGGTAGCTCCAGCCTTTTGTCTTTGTAACACCATCTGAGGGCGTGGTCGTGTCATTTGATGGCGCAATCGAGTCATTTGAGGGCGCAGTCGTGGCATTTCACATTCCCCAACTATCCTCTTTCATAGTCGTTAAGCCGTTAGGCATTTTTGTCTATTTATTTGAATTTTTGCCCTTTTTATCGGCACGGGTGCGCCAAGTACCTTTTGGCTTGTTATGGTCATATTTTCTTCATTTTTACTTCAATTTGAGAAATTCTTTTTGCATTGGCTGCCTGAGAGACAAAACATGAATTCGAGTAAGATTTCATAATATTTTGATAAAAATTGACTCAAAAATAGAATTTCTAAACCTTTTCAAGGTGTAAAAATAATGTCTCTTAGGCACTTATCAGTGCCCTAATCCAAGTGTACAAACATAACAAATTATAAGAAACTAAAATAATAATCACTAAAGAAACTCAAAAATGAATTTTTATGCATATTAATAGTATAGCTAGAATAGAATATTTTTAATTAAGAAAGATAAAGAACATTAAATATTCTGATAAATAAAAAATAATTTTTAAATTTTGATCTCCTTTATTTGTCTTTCTGCTGGTTGCCTTAAGTGGTGAGAATAAATGTATTTGCTTCTCTCATATTTAGTTCTAAATTTAGTTTAATAAACATCCCCTTTGTATAGTAATTCTACAGAAAAAAATAATTGTTATATTTTAAAGAAGAACCAATCGAAAAAATTTGTCTAAGTGTTGTGAGAGGCGGCTTTTGGAAGCCACCTCTAAGATTTCCGATATAGCGGTACTTGGATACCGCCTCTTTAATGTTTTCTTTGGGAATGCGGTTTTGAAAAACTGCTTTTTCCTTTTTAATTTTTTTTTCGATGGTGGCATCTAAATGCCGCCACCGTGAATTCTGTATAAAAAAAATGTGTCCTTTGACCAAGCTGGTCAAACTTGGTCAAAGTTTGAAATGACATTTTTAGAAATAAGTTGGAAAGTTTGTTAAAAATATAAATATTTTTTTTAATACTTTAAAGAAAAACTTCTCTTACAAGTGGGTGGTAATTAATAATAATTGAACTGGATCGAATTGAAAGTGTAGATTAGAAGGGAAGTGGCTCTTGTCACCGGCGGAGCAAGCGGAACTCTTTCAAAACTTTTCCTGACTGCTAAACGAGAGCACTTTTCACTTTCCAAGTGTTTCTCAAGTCACTCTTCCAATTTATAGGGTTCCCTGGGTACTTGTGTGAAAAGACACTTTTGCCCTCCAATCCGATCTGACCATTCATCTGTAACCGACTCTGATCCGACCATCGATCTATAACCAACTTGATCTGATGGATCAAATCAATAATCGTGTCAATCAACGGTCTAGATCTATATCTATCTCTACGATTATATCGAACTTATCTCTGATAAAATAAATGAATCTCAAATGGAGGTGCCGAGTTTCGAACCCAGGACGTCTCATATGCTAATCAAGCATTTTCCCATCTGAGATACATCTCAATTCTGGAAATAAGATAAAACTTATAGAAAATAAATTAAAATAAATTACATCATTTTAAAACTACACAACATTCCCCACCATTTTAAAATGATGAGATAACTGACATGACACAAGAATGACAAGCTGACATAACACAAGAAAGATAACTCGACAGAATGGAAAAATAGTCAGTACTCATTAGCTTTCGACGAAAGGTGTCTTGCAGACTTGAACCCCCCTCTAGTTGATGTTCTGCTACCCATAACAGTCCTAAGTGAACAAGTCTTGAACTTAGACTTTATATACAGGTTTTAGAAACATCGAACAACAAGGAGTTGGTTCTGAAATATGAGTTCCATCAGGGTTGCGCATTACGGCCATGCGCAGATATCTTGTGATGTGAATATCTCTTCAGAGAATAAGCCCAGATTCTCTTATAGACTGCGGCCCCACAATCATACTCACATTCGGTGATATCTCCAAGGGTATACTGCATCTCTATACCCTGCTATAATAGCCTCGATATCATTAAGGTTTTTCACCAACCTCAAATGATTGCAGTTGAGCACCAGCTTCCTAGAGATGGGACGTGAATAAATTCACTAATTTTGGTGCTCCTACCAGTTACTCAGTTGGCTTGTTTCATTGAACCTTCATCATGGGATAACCATTCAGATAGGTTGGGTTGCTACCAACGGTAACTCAAATAATAGGCTTTAATCCCATCCCCCTAAAAGCAAATTGTACTTGTCCTCTCGACAAGCCCATGGTCAGATGATCTGCCAAGTTTTCCATGGACTTAACATAACTTAACGTTATGATTCCAGTGGAGGTGAGCTTACGCAAAATCTTGTATCTAAGCTCTATGTGCCTAGATGACTTTGAATTGTGATTTTTACTCTTCACTTTCATTATAGTCGCCTGATTATCACAGTTTATTAGGATAGCAGGAATAGGCTTATCCAACAAGGGAATATCTGATAACAGACTCCGAAGCCATTCTGCTTCCCCACCAGCCAACTCCAAGGCAACCATCTCAGCCTCCATATTTGATCTGGTGATCAAGGTCTGCTTGGAGGATTTCCAAGCGACAGCACCACCTCCCAGTGTAAACACAAAACCACTAGTGGATTTTGTTTCATCAGAGTCAGAGATCCAATTAGCATCATTGTACCCTTCAAGGACAGTTGGTAAACCGGAGTAGTGTATCCCATAGTTAACAGTCCCCTTCAGATATCTCAGGAGTCTCTCAATAGCACTCCAATGAGTTTTATCTGGATTACTCGTGTACCTGCTCAATCTGCCTACAGCATATGAGATATCAGGTCTAGTGCAGTTTGACAAATACATCAAACTACCAATAATCTGGGAATATCTCAACTGAGAAACATTATCCCCACCATTCTTCTTTAGTTTAACACTAGAATCATATGGTGTACTAACTGGTTTGCTATTCTCAAAGCCAAATCGCTTCAAGACTTTTTCTACATAATGAGACTGTGTCAAACAAATCCCATTCTCATCTTTTATGACTCTGATTCCTAAGATCACATTTGCTAATCTTGGATCTTTCATGTCAAAATTATCACTAAGGTAATTTTTAACCTCTAAAATTTTGACATGTTCTTTCCCAAAAATTAATATGTCATCTACATATAAACACATTATGATGAATGAATTTTCATATACTCTCCAGTATACACATTTATCAAAATCACATATCTTAAATCCATAGGAGAGAATTACCTTATCAAATTTCTCATGCGACTGCCTAGGAGCTTGTTTTAATCCATATAGAGATTTAATTAGTTTACAGACCTTATTCTCCTGACCAGGAACTACAAAGCCTTCTGGCTGCTCCATATAAATCTCTTCATCTAACTCACCATTAAGAAAGGCGGTTTTAACATCCATCTGATGTATCTCGAGTTTGTATGAAGCTGCCAGTGCTATAAGCACTCGCACGGTAGTGATCCTAGTTACTGGCGAATAGGTGTCAAAAAAGTCGATCCCTTCTTTCTGACTATAACCTTTGGCAACTAATCTAGCTTTATATTTCTCAATGGATCCATCAGGATTCCGTTTCCTTTTGAAAATCCATTTGCATCCTATAGGTCTAGACCCTGGAGGTAAATCAGTCAACACCCATGTGTTGTGTGAAAGTATGGAATCCATCTCACTTTTCATAGCTTCCTCCCATAAAGATGCATCACTAGATCTCATCGCCTCAGTGTAAGTTAAAGGATCATCCTCTATAAGGAAGGTATAGAAATCATCTCCGAAATTTTTCTCTATCCTAGGTCTGTTGCTCCTTCTAGGTTCAGTTTCAGCCAACTCACTAGTTTTCTCTGTATGTGATTTTGATGACTCTCCTACATCGAGTTTCCTCTTTTCTTTCATGGGAAAGATGTTCTCTAAGAACACAGCATCATCGGATTCTTTGATTGTATTTACCCTGACCTCTTGTATATCAGAGCGTATAACCAAGAACCGGTATGCATTACTGTTTTCAGCATATCCTATGAAAGTAGCATCGTAGGTTTTAGGAGTCAATTTCGTTGTTTTGCTAAGATTAACTTTAACCTTAGCTAGACAACCCCAAACTCTAAAGTATTTAAGACTAGGTTTCCTACTCCACCATAACTCATATGGAGTTTTTTGGTAGTCCTTGTACGGGATACGATTAAGTATTTTACAAGCTGAAAGTAAGGCTTCTCCCCATAAATTGTTGGGAAGACCAGAACTAGACAACATAGAATTAATCATGTCCATGAATATTTTGTTCTTTCTCTCAGCAACCCCGTTTGACTGGGGTGAATACGGAGCAGTAGTTTCATGAATGATTCCATACTCCTCACAGAATTTCCCAAACTCTGCAGAGCAGTATTCACCTCCTCTGTCTGACCTAAGTCTTTTAATTGTCTTTTGGGTTTGGTTTTCAACTTCTGCTTTATAGGTTTTGAATTTTTCAAAAGCTTCATCTTTTATTTTTATTAGATACACATAACAGTATTTTGACATATCATCGATAAAGGTAATAAAATACCTCTTACCTCCTCTAGTCAAGATACCGCTCATCTCACATATGTCACTATGTATCAATTCAAGTAAGTCAGAACTCCTACTGACTATCTTGAAAGGTTTCCTAAGTTGCTTGGACTGAACAAATATCTCACATTTGTTATTCAGATTTATGTTATGCTTGGGAATTAAGTCCAAGTTCATCATTCTTTTAAGTGTGTTCGAGTTCACATGTCCTAGTCTTCCATGTCATATGTCATGGGAATTCGTGCACAAAAACAAAGATGAACTAGCAGCTTTATTATCAGAGTGAACAGAAATTACATTGAGTTTAAATAAACCATCTATTACATAACCTTTGCCTACAAAAGAACCTCCTTTGGTTATTACAACCTTATTTGATTCAAACACCAATTTAAACCCTAAATGACTCAGAAGAAAACCGCTAACAAGATTCTTCCGAACATCTGGCACATGTTGCACTCGATGGAGGGTGAGAGTGTTCCCGGAGGTAAACTTCAACTTCACTTCTCCTTCTCCTATAACTTGTGCTACACTAGAATTGCCCATCGTCATAGTTCTCCCTTTTACTTCCTGATAGGAAGAGAAAGAGAAAATATCAGAGAAGATATGAATAGTAGCACCAGTATCAATCCACCAATCGGTGGGTGTATATGCCAGGTTTAACTCACAGTTAGATAATACTAACCTGTCATTGGTTCCAGTAGAACTGGTTCCAGTTATCATGTTTGCCTGGGGGGTAACCTTATCCTTCTGTTCTCCTGGATTGTATTTCCTATGTCTACAGTGTTTGGCAAAGTGTCCAGGTTTTCCACAGACAAAACATGTTCTCTTGTTTTCGTCCTTCTGAAATTTTTTTTTGGGTTTTGTAAATTGTTGTTTGTTTTTCTTCTTGTTGAAGTTAGGCCGTTTAGACTCTACTAAGTTGGCCTTTTCACTAACTTTTGCAGTGACTTCTGGGTCCTTTTGAACTGTACTTTTTTGGTCTGAAACCTTTCGATTCTTTTCTTCAATCTGAAAGGCAACTAGCACTTCCACTGAAGGGATTATTGACTTGTGCCTCATACGATTTCTGAATTCTGACCACGATGGGGGAAGTTTATCTATCAGTGCTGAAGCTTGGACCTTTTCAATAAAGGTGATCCCTTTTGAGCGGAGCTTGGCTACTATGTTTTGAATTTCATGAGCCTGATCGACAACTGATTTTTCATCGACCATTTTATAGCAAAAGTAATTTCGTATGTTAAAACTCTGCTTTGACTCCGATTCTAATCCATATTTAGTCTCTAGTTCTTTCCAAAGGATTTTAGCTGATTCAGCTTCTTGATAGAGATCAAATAGATTATCACTTAGAGCACTAAGTACTACCCCACGACATATATGATCATCATTCATGTATCTAGCCTGTGTTCCAGATCTACCAGGTTCATGATCTTCAGGATCGGCTATAGGTGGGTCTTCTAGGACAAGGTAGTATAACCCGATGGAAGTTAACCAATATTCCATCTTTTTTTGCCATCTCCTAAAGTTGCTTCCATCAAAAGTTTTCGGTTTCAAGGTTTTGTTCAACTTATCTCTTGAGTGCATCATTCTAGGACAATATTTCTTTCGAAATTGTTGGAAAAAGTAATGTGCACAATTCACTCAAGATACAATAATTGCAATTGAACAATTTACACAACCAGAAACCAAATATATGTGCGTACCTTGTAGCCGAGCCGCTTCCAAATAATTGACAGTAATGTAATCAATCAGAATCGGAAAGGTAATACCTGGTCCGAGGCGTGTAGTCACTGACTTCGAAAGAAATACGCCTCCTATTGTGCACTAGGATTACTGGCAACTTCTCCCCAAGATACAACGGACCTAGTTGACTCACTCGTGCACCGAGTTGACTCAACTCTCGAACTCTTTCAGAACTTTTCCTGACTGCTTCTCCGGATCGAACACAAACTGTTTCGGAACTTGGATCAACCAGAGAATATCTCTGATTTCTCCTCTCAAACTCAAGAATAAACGAGAACTTCACGAACTCTCAAGATCAGAGCACTTTTCACTTTCCAAGTGTTTCTCAAGTCACTTTTCTACTGATCTGTGGAACCCAATTTATAGGGTTTTCTTGGGAACCCATAAATTATGCTAATCAAGCATTTTCCCATCTGAGATACATCTCAATTGTGGAAATAAGATAAAACTTATAGAAAATAAATTAAAATGAATTACATCATTTTAAAACTACACAACACCTTCACGGTGCTAAAGTCGTCATCGCCAACGTCCAAAACCCTCGCGCCTGCACCATATGCGACGACCTAGGACCCTCCGGTGACTACACCTTCGTCCGCTGCGACGTCACAAACGAGACTGACGTCCGCGATGCCGTCGACGCGGCCGTGTACTGGTTCGGTAAGCTCGACATCATGTTCAACAATGCCGGGTTAGTCGATGCCAAGAAGCCGAGCTTGGTGGAGAACAAGAAATCCGACTTCGAGCGGGTCATGGGCGTGAACGCGACGGGGGTTTTCTTGGGCATCAAGCATGCGGCCCGGGTGATGGTCCCGGCCCGGAGAGGCAGTATCGTGAACAAGGCAAGCGTTTGCGGCGTCCTCGGCAGGGTGGTGACGCACGCGGTGGTGGGTCTGACGAAGAGCGCGGCGGTGGAACTTGGGATGGCCGGGGTCCAGGTCAACTCGGTGTCGCCGTACATGATCACAATGCGGCTAGCTAAGGAGTTCTTCCGCCTGCGCCCCGGATTTGCTCCGAAACTGGTTGGTTTCGGAGCAAACCCAAGGTCCAATGGGAGACCATCCACGCACGAAATGCCAGTGCAGACGGTCTCCAGGGCTTTCCCCCGGGTCGACCACAATTTATCCCAACCCAGACCCATATTCGATTACACATTCCATTCCCCCCTCTCGAGCCCATCGACATTCCATTCCCCCCTCCCGCGCCCGTCGAAAATTAGAGGAGAGTCCACGGCAGTGGAAGAGAAGACGTTCGGTAGCTTCCTGCTATCTTTTTGTCTCTGAGGTTCGGATCTGTTGGAGGAGGCTCTCTCAGGCTTCGATCTCTCTGAGGTACACAAATATGATCGATTCTCTGTTCTGAAATAGCTTTGGTTTTATCTATCGATTCCTTTTGGCCCTTTTGATAAGGTTAATGTTGTTGAAAAATTGCAGAGGATTCTTTTGAGTACATTGTGAATCTGCCGATGAACATTCTTTTTTTTTGTGGATTTTGTTTCCGCAAAATCAGGTTTTTTTTACGGAAATTAGATGATTCTACTGTTAAAGAGTTTTAGATGATTAATGCAATTAATTTGCTGTGTTTACTTTTTGTACTTTATTTTTATTAATTTGATCATCAAGCTTCTGCTGGATCCATCCAAAGTGCTATCTCGTGTGAAGACTATCAAATTATTAAATGGCTTCCTTGGGATTTTACTAAGTTGGATTTTCACCTAAAAATGATTCGTGCTATCACTGATCGAGCACTCAAAGCGGTTGTGACAGTTGAGAATTCAAAATTGGTTTTTGATGCAGCCTTAAAGATCTTCAGATCTATTTTGCGAGGAGTTCATGTTGATATAAAGAAGCCCTCAACCCATTTTAGTGAGGTCCGGATGTGTATTAGCACAACTCTGGAATTTGTAAAGGAGTTATGTGAAGATTTGACTTCAAACCTGACTAGAGTTGGAAACAGTGATTTGATAATTAGCACTGTGAAATTCATTTGGGCACTCAGAGAGGAGTTTGACCCATCAATTCTGGAGTACCCCTCTATTGTATTTCATTAGATAGTAAATTCGTCAACAATCTGAAATTTGATGTTGATATTCCTTATTTAAAGATACTAAGAATCAGCTCCCTCTCTTTTGAGCACAATGTCTCACCATCACTGTATTTAACCATATTGTATCACTTTATGATGTCTCACTCTGTACTAAAATCTGAAAGTGGAAGGGTTCTAGATGACATGGAGAATTGTTGTAAATATGTCTTTTCCTCAAGTGACCCTTTGGAAAATCTGCTACAAGTTGCCTATTTATTGTATTTGCATGGCCCGAAACTCAAGGAGTGTGCTTTCTATTTTCTGAAATTATGGGGTGTAATTGCCAGATGCCTGAAACAGCAGATCAATGATGTTGGTAATCTTAATTCTCTTCAAACTAAGGTTGATCATTCTGGCTCTCTGGTAGTGTACTGGGTTTTGTGTTATCCCTTTGTTATGAGCCAAGTTTTGCCACTTCTTCAGAGGTTGATCAATGGAGTGTGACTTCTTCCATTCTTCTTGGAACAGAGCAAAGATCTCCAACGTGTAATACAATGCTGCCTACTTCAGTATAAGACACGGAACAATCAAACTCAATCTACTAATTGTTGACTTAAAGTCGGCCTGTAACTCCTCGTGACGATAGTCCTCCAACAATCTCTCAAATTGCTCAAAAAACCGCATTGGATCAAGTCTGGAATGCAGATATTTTCTCAATACGGAGTTAAAGCTTTCACTCTGTTGTGTGCTCCTCATGCCTGCACAAAAGGTATGTGCCCCGTACGCCATAGCCCACTTGTCTCTTTCCTTTAATAGTACTTCCAGCCAACTATTACCTCGGAGACCGTAGTCATCGAGCATATTCTCCCAAACCATCAGAAACTCGTCCGCTGGTACTACTTCGTAAAAGCGGCAAAACTTGGCTCATAACAAAGAGATAACACAAAACCCAGTACACTACCAAAGAGCCAGAATGATCAACCTCAGTTTGAAGAGAATTAAGATTACCAACATCATTGATCTGTTGTTTCAGGCATCTGGCAATTACACCCCATAATTTCAGAAAATAGAAAGCACACTCCTTGAGTTTCGGGCCATGCAAATACAATAAATAGGCAACTTGTAGCAGATTTTCCAAAGGGTCACTTGAGGAAAAGACATATTTACAACAATTCTCCATGTCATCTAGAACCCTTCCACTTTCAGATTTTAGTACAGAGTGAGACATCATAAAGTGATACAATATGGTTAAATACAGTGATGGTGAGACATTGTGCTCAAAAGAGAGGGAGCTGATTCTTAGTATCTTTAAATAAGGAATATCAACATCAAATTTCAGATTGTTGACGAATTTGCTAATGAAATACAATTGAGGGGTGACTCCAGAATTGATGGGTCAAACTTCTCTCTGAGTGCCCAAATGAATTTCACAGTGCTAATTATCAAATCACTGTTTCCAACTCCAGTCAGGTTTGAAGTCAAATCTTCACATAACTACTTTACAAATTCCAGAGTTGCTCTAATACACATCCGGACCTCACTAAAATGGGTTGAGGGCTTCTTTATATCAACATGAACTCCTCGCAAAACAGATCAAACCAATTTCGAATTCTCAACTGTCACAGCCGCTTTGAGTGCTCGAACAATGATAGCACGAATCATTTTCAGGTGAAAATCCAACTTAGTAAAATCTCAAGGAAGCCATTTAATAATTGGATAGTCTTCACACAAGATAGCACTTTGTATGGATCCAGCAGAAGCTTGACGATCAAATTAATAAAAATAATGTACAAAAAGTAAACACAGCAAATTAATTGCATTAATCATCAAAAACTCCTTAAGAGTAGAATCATCTAATTTTTGTAAAAAAAACCCGATTTTGTGGCCACAAAATCCACAAAAAAAAAAAAGAATGTTCATCGGCAGATTCACAACGTAACTCAAAGAATCCTCTACAATTTCTCAACAACATTAACCCTATCAAAAGGGCCAAAAGGAATCGATAGAGGAAACCATAGCTATTTCAGAACAGAGAATGGAGCATATTTGTGTACCTCAGAGAGATCGAAGCCTGAGAGAGCCTCCTCCAACAGATCTGAACCTCAGAGACAAAAAGAAAGCAAGAAGCTACCAAACGTCTTCTCTTCCGTTGTCGTGGACTCTCCTCTGGTTTTCGATGGGCGCGGGAGGGGGGAATGGAATGTCGATGGGCGCGGGAGGGGGGAATGGAATGTCAACGGGCGGGATGGGGGAATGGAATGTGTAATTGAATATGGGTTCGGTTTGGGTCGGGATAAATCGTGGCCGACCGGGGGAAAGCCCTGGAGACCGTCCGCACGGGCGTTTCGTGCGTGGACGGTCTCCCATTGGACCTAGGGTTTGCTCCAAAACTAACCAGTTTTGGAGCAAATCCGGGGCGTTCCGCCTGGGGACCGTGTACTTGGGAAGCGACCGATCGAGATACGTGAGTGGGCACTAAGGGTGACAATTTTACCCGATTACCCAATTTCCTGAATAGTAATTAGATGGATAAGGAACAAAATTATGTGTTTCGATTACCCGATTACCCGATTATCCAATTACCCGATTACCCGGCTCTTAATCGAAACGGATATGGATAATGGGTATTCCTTACCCGACTACCTGGATTGTAATTTGGTAATTTTTTAAAACTTTATGTATTTGATGTTATTTTTAGATAATAGTGTGTTGTACATTTGTTTGAGTTGTTTTTAGATAAACTTAAGAATTTGGATGTAATTTTTATATGATTTTAATTTTTTTTTAAATAACAAAAATTTATAACGGTTAGATAATTAAATTTATTAAAATATTATTATCCATTTATTTACCCGATTACCCACGGATAATCGGGTAAGAAATTCGGGTGACGGAATGACTAAATTTTATTCGGGCGAAACGGGTGACGGAACACAAGTAGGGTAATCAAAACGGGTAACAGGATAACCCTTACCCGTTTCAATTATTACCCGTTTACACCCCTAGTGGGCACAACCTTGTTGTGGACGGAGGGTTCACAATTCTGAACAAAGGCTTGACCATCTTCGGCTAGCTACTTCCTCTGGCCGCATGCATCCTCGTCCGACCCTTATCGATCGTCTGCGTGATTGGCCTTGTTATTAGTTTGGATGATGTATGGACCCTTTCAGTGCTCGATTGTCTGTATTTTTTTGTTTAATTTGTATCGATGGAGTGGGCTTCCTTGGTATCTTTATTCCATAATTAAAGATACATTTGGTTTAGACTTTGGAGTTTGGAGTGTTTTTTCAATTTTATTAACTAATTCTATTTATTTGAATTTTATTAACTCAGAAACAACTATATGTCTACACT
Source organism: Aristolochia fimbriata (assembly GCA_019845555.1). Taxonomy (NCBI): domain Eukaryota; kingdom Viridiplantae; phylum Streptophyta; class Magnoliopsida; order Piperales; family Aristolochiaceae; genus Aristolochia; species Aristolochia fimbriata. Next base: position 12,113,510 of record CM034079.1, read on the forward strand.
CTATGTGTATTTTAAGTGTCTATATCGAGTGCAGCATTGTCATTACCTCTAATCTTTTTCTAATTTAATATTGTCGTAGCCTTTTCACTGGACGGGCTTCTTTTCTGTTCCTCGGTAATCTATCCAACATGGGAGTTCTAAGTAAGCCTGGGAGAGAAGTCCAATTCGGCTCAGTAGGACTCGGCCCGTCGTCCGTGTCCGTTTATGGCAAGTTTCGAGTTACTTCTCACAGGGGCGTGGTATGTAAGAAAAAGGCAAAAGTATAAAAGGTACTTTCCAAAATAAGAAAGCGGTTTCCAAATTAGAGAAAACGAAGGGAAGAATTAGGCAAGGAATAGGACTCCGACCTCTACTGTCACAATTAAGTTCCACTTTACTTTACAGTATATATATATATATATGTGTATATACGGGCCGTGGCTTGACACACTGATTTATTCTAATTCGTCTTTTTACTTGTTGTTCCTCGTCCTCGTCGAAAGTCTACTGTAATTGTTCAGAGAAGATGCCGCAGCGGCATTCGAAGCACAACGCTTTCTTCACTTATGAAGAGAAGCGAAAGCTCGGGTATGGCACCCAGAAGGAAAGAATCGGAAAGGATTCCATCAAACCCTTCGATGCTTGCTCCCTCTGTTTGAAGCCCTTCATCGACCCTCTCTGCTGTCATAAAGGGCATATCTTCTGCAAAGACTGTATCGTCCTCTGCTTGTTAGCTCAGAAGAAAGAGATCACAAGGTAAGTAAATTTCGATTATGGTACTGGCCACATACATTAATCGATTTCTTTTATGTATTCGCGTTACGAGAAAATTTAATGCTGGTTCTTTTTTTGCAATTTTTGCACTTGATCGAGCTTAACTGGTCCTTTTGAATAATTTTCAGGAAGCTAGCGGCACACGCAGCCCAGCAGAGGCAAGAGAAAGAAGAAGAAGAAGAGAAGTTAGTGCTGCAAAATGCCCAGAAGCTTGATGCATTTGATCGGCAAAACCGTGGTGCTGTGGCAAAGGATGATGATTGGAGCTACATTCGAGATCAAAAGAACGGCTTCCAAGGAGCCAATAGTGTCAAGATTACATCCTTCGAAGAGAAAGCCCTCCGCAACACGAAAGCCTTTTGGCTGCCATCTGCCACACCTGAAGCTCCGGCCCAAGTGAAAGCCCCTCCCACCGATACAGTCTGCCCCGAAGGGAAAGAAAAACTCAAACTCAGAACCCTGTTTCCAATTCATTTTACAGAAGAAACTAGTGATCATATTCATGCGAGGGCAGCCGGTTCACTGAACCACTCGAGCTACATCTGCCCAAGCTGCAAGGATTCCCTGACGAACACAACGGCACTCGTCGCCGTCAGCACATGTGGTCACGTCTTTTGTAAAAAGTGCTCAGATCGATTCATTGCGAAGGATAAAATCTGTTTAGTCTGCAACAAGGAGTGTAAAGAGAAGAATTTGGTTCGGTTGAAGAAGGGCGGAAGTGGGTATTCCGGACATGGAGATCAGTTGGAAGCAACCGACTTTAGACATTTAGGATGTTAGGTAGTGAACTAGCTAGATTGGTGAAATCTGTATATATATATATATATATATATATAGTAGCCCTGGGAGTAGAGAGATGTATTATTTACATTAGATCATGAACAGAGTAACATCTTACGATTTGCTTTTTTTCTTTTTCCTCAAAATAAGATAAAACCACAATATTATTTGGTTCTTGAAAATTACAATTAGATGAACAAATTAAACAACCATATGTACTGTAATTGTCCTACTTACGCGATTACGACTCAAGCAATATATGCCCATCAATCCTCTTCTGAAAAGCAAAACAGAGGACCAAGATGAGGTCACGCACAGAAGCATCCCTTCAACTTAGGCTTGGGTTTATCAGCTATAGGGATCTCCAGGGACTTGGTTTTGGATGATTTCTTAGCCTTCTGTTTGGGGACCGTGAGCAGGAGGAGACCGTTCTCCAAAACGGCCTTCACGTCATCCGCCTTCCCGTCTTCGGGCAACCGGAACCGCCGGAAAAAGTTGCCGGACCTCCTTTCCTTGCAATGCCACTTGACCTTCTCGTCTCCCTCTTCTTTGCTTCTCTCCGCGCTGATTCGAAGCACCGTGCCTCCTTCCACCTCCACTTTGACGTCTTCCTTTTTTTTTACGCCGGGGAGTTCGGCTATGAAGACATGAGCATCTTTGGTCTCCTTCCAGTCGATCTTCGTGTTCGCCGAGGCCGCGTCTTCCCCGTCCGGGTCCAAGTAGAGACCTAATTCCTCAAATGGGTTCCAAGCGTGGAGGGAGAAGGGGTCGTGAACGTGAATTCGTCCTCGGTCAAGTAAACGAGGAAGGAGAGACGACATTGATTCTACTTTCTGCGGAAACAGGGGACAAAGAAACAAGAGGGCAGAAGCACAAGGAAGGGATAAATGAGAAAGAAGCTGCTCATGGAAACATTGTCCGCTTTGGAAACTCGACTGCAGATATTGTGCTTGTATAGGATTGTGCGTCCGAGGTGTTTATAAAGGTTACGAATGGAAGCAACGCTGAGTTCTTCTGTCTGGATTGTTCGTGATGTTTCCAAACGGGTACCTTAATTATTCGCTTTGTGATCTACATTTTTCCAAGTAAATATATATTTATGGTTGTTGTTGGTTCGAGACAATTCTTCTGGCTTCGACTATGTTCCTTTGCGCTGCTCGTTGGCCGAAAGGTCAAACCCAAATCATCGTATGTGCTACCAGATCATCACACTCTCTTGTTAGGACGTCTGATAACAGAGTGTCTATGTCCCGCGTACTCTCCGAGTCCTCTCGAAGAGACTAGTTTATCGTCTTTCCATTCCTATTGCTCTCCATTTTCGGAATTCGGAAATTAGCTGCCCATTTTCTGTGCTGGATAGCAATCAAGCTTCAATTTCAACTCGGAAACAACAATAGAAAACAGTAAAAAAAAAAAACTCTGCTTGTTATTGAGAAGGTGAAACACACGG